>CANTUR010000226.1:2400000-3030000 GCA_947683625.1 Mallotus nudiflorus | reverse complement strand
GTGAAGCATGCCTTTCATGTTGTGTTAATGTGTGCTTCCTATAACTCTTTTGAGTTATAGTGTGAGACATGCATTAATAATGACAATGTGTATTTTGATAGGTTTGTGCAACATATTTATATGCATTGTGTTGTGTAGCATGTCTATTATGATTGTGTCTAATGTACATATAAGCATGCTTGGGTTGAGGTGCTCTAGTTTCAGCCTTACCTTTTTATATTAATGAAGGTTGAGTTTTATGAGCCTTTCTCTTATTGTTTGACACATGAGACCTTTTAGCTTTGAAAGCTTGAGTCTCATTTAGTTTGGAGGTAGAAGGAGTATAATTATGTGAGGCTTTAATAATATTAATATATGATGATGATGAGGAAGTCATTCCATTAGTATATCTAATTCTATATATATCTCCATGGAATTTTTGAGAGTCAAGAATATTATTCAAAGATTCTTTTCCCTTTATGAGTTTCTCAATGGAATTTTTCAAATTTAAGACCTCCTTAGAAAGTTTTTGATTTTCATCATTTTCTTTCTTAAGTTAATATTCTAAGGAATTTGAAGTTTTCAAATCATTAGTAAGTTCGTCATTTGATTTAGCAAGATTGGAAAATTCATTTTTCAAAATTTTAATTCCTTAGTTAAGCTAGTTAACTTATATTTATAATGATTTTCTTAGATAATAAACTTTTGTATTTAGCCATAATTTTGCTCGTAATAAAAGTTTCAACATCATATTCATCATTATTATCACAATAGTCATCATCACAAGAAGAATTAGATGTAGATGGTACCTTATTGTCACTTTTAAGAGCCATAAAACAAAGGTTGGCTACCTCTTGTTGCTCCTCTTCCATTTTCAATTCGAAGGAGTCATCCCAAATTGCCTTGTAACCTTTTTTCTTTTATTCATTTGCTCTTATTTTTGAGTTTGGGGCACTTACTCAGCATGCATCTCAGTTTTTTACATTCATAGCAAATGATATCTTTAGGTTTCTTCTTACCTTCTCTTTCATGTTTTTTATCGAAGTCTCTTATTCTTGAGGAGTGTTGTTTTCTCAAGAACTTTTTAAAGTTTCTTGTAAGCATGGTAATTTCACTATCTTCATCATTTGAATCTTTAAGGTTTTCTTCTTTTTCATCATTTTATGAAGCTTTTAAGGCAATGCTCTTCTTCTTTTCTTCCTTCTCTTCTTATTCTTCACCTCTTTGCTTAATTGTAAGCTCATGGGTGAGAAGCTTTCCAATAAGCATGTTAGTTGAGAGCATTGAGAGGTTTTGAACTTCCTCAATTGAAGTAACTTGAGATTCCTAATTCTTCTTAGGTAGGATTCTTAGAATCTTATTGTTCACTTCTTCCTTGGAGAAATATTTTCCAAGTTTCTAAAGGGTTCTAAGAAGAGCCATGAGGTAGTTTGTCATCTTCGTTATTGATTCTTGTGGCTTCATTTTGAAGAGTTCATACTCGTACATGTGAAGCTGAACCTTTTTTCTTTTAACTTGAATGTTACCTTAATAGTAATTTTCCAAGGTCTCCCACATCTTATTAGATGAAATAAAATGTTAAAGCTTGCTACTTTCCTCTCTTGTTATAGAGGATACTATAATGATCATAGTCTTTTTATTATTGTAATTTTATTCCTTTTGTTCATTGCTCCACTCATCTCTTGGAAGAATAGTGACTATTCCTGTTACGACCTAAAACCAAGGGCCATGACCGGCGTTAAGGAACAAAAATTTTTTCGAATCCGGAATAAAAACATACAATAAATAAATTAAAATAATTAAAAATACATCAGAATTTAAAACTCAATAATTATGATAAAATAATCTCTGCATATCATAAAATAAAATATTTTTAATACAACATTCAGAGATATGCCTCTCTGAATTTAAAATCAACATATATAATAAAGAATTCCATTTCTGACTAATAAAGATACAACTACTGCAGTTTTCTAGAATACAATAATAAATAATTAAGTAGGTAATTTATATAATAATGTCGGGGCGGAAGAAATCCGGCGGATAGGCCTACTGTTGAGGTCTGAAGAAGAGGACTCTCCTGTAAAAACATCAACTGAGGGGAGTCAGACCTCACTGAGTGAATTATTATAATATATATACACGTATTACTAAATGACACATGCAAACACTTATATGTATTTAATAAATATATATACAGGCATGTACACACAGGTGCTGAAAATCACTTTATAATTAATACTGAAAAACATCAGTTTATGAAGGATCAAATAGAACCCTAAGTTATCATAACCTCAAATATTAATAGAAATCACTCTAGCCATACAAGCTCACTTAAATCCAAGTAAATTCACTTAATCCAACTAGACAGTAGACTGGCCCTGAGACACTAAGTCGATCAAGCTCCAACAATCTGACTGTCAGTGTGATTGGCCCCGAGACACTTGGTCAACCAAGCTCTAGCAATCACACCATCAATCACATCTCACACTAATCAAATCATTCAAGTCCTAATTTCCATAATTAAATTAGTAATTCAACCTACAATCTATCGCACTGGTACGTACTCGGTCCTAGTGTTGCCCACTAGGAAGCATGTTTTATCGATATCCTTTATAAAAGAAAATAAAACATACATTCGAGAATAAATAATATAAACAATGGCATTCAAAATGATCAAGTAAACCATATATATACCAGAAATATACCTAAAATAAAATAAGTATATTTCAGGTATATATACGTAAAATAAATTCAATTAAATCATGAAATATACTCAAAATCAACCAATAATATACTTAAACATAATTTGAATATAAATCAAAAAGAAAATAGGCATTATTTTAAAATATACCAATAATATACTAAAAGTATACCTAAAATATACTTAAGCATTCAATAAAGTAATTATGCAAAATCTTACATTTAAAACATATAATTCTAAAACATGTGACCTAAAGCAATGTATATATATAATAATAACTCACGAGGATGCGCTCCTCGAGACTGGTCCGACGGGCCTGGTCCGTTAGGCCTCGGTCTCGGCATAACTAAACAATAAAAGCGATCACGACATTAGAATAAATCTAACTTAGACTTTTAGAGACTCGATCTAGATTTACTAAACACGAACAGACACAGAATCAAAATTAGACTCGATGTTACGTTTTATGAGAATTCTATCAAAAATTTGGTAGAACCTCCTCTATAAAACAGACATCTCTCTACTAAAAAGTAGAGCTGATCCTATAAGGAAAATATACTTAAAGTATAAAAATTCTTACAACCCTCGGTTGGGATCCCGAACTACAAAAATTTTCCAACCGAGGTCCACAATTCACCTTACATTCAATAATATAATAAAGTATATTAAAATTCAATAAATACCATAAATGCCCTCCAAATATCAAAATATAGCATATTTAGCATTAAAACACCAAAAATAATTATTTCCCTAATAATTACTTAAAAACCCTAATTAATAATATAATATTATTAAAAATCCATTTTCTTGATAATTTCACAAATATTTATAAAAATTCATTTCATAAATCCAAATTACTTAATTAGTCCAAAAATATATTAAAATTTACTAAAAATCCATTGATTTACAAAAATAGTATATTATATATTATTTGAAAATAATATTTGAAAATTAGTAAATAATTTGTAAAAAATCATTTTTGTACCTCAAATAATATTAAAATCAATTAAACTTAATATTTAACTAAAATTACCACCAAATTACCAAATTACCCCTAATATTTAAAAATACACATAAAATACTAATAATACTCAAAAATTCAATAAAAATTATATAAATACATAAAAATTATTTTCTTAACATATATCTCCATAATATCAACAAAAACATACAATTAACCAATTATTTCTAACAAAATATATATTTAACCTATATTTTCAAAATTGACATAAACTAAAAATAATTATAAAAATTCACAAAAATTCTAAAATTAATTCTAAAATTAATAATAACCACCAATAACACCAAAAATCACAATTTTATAATTTATATAATTAATTTACGAAATTAAAAAAATAATAATAATATATTCAAAAATTCATAAAAATCAAAATAATTCCCAAAAATCACATAAAAATGCAGGGATGTAGCTTGAGCTAGGGGGATCAACTTTTGTAAAGGAATTTTCCATGAATCAATCAAAAATTCCCCAAAAAAAAAATTGAAAACCCTAAAATGGCCGAATTCAAAAACAAGCAAAACACCTAACCAAATCATGTTTTCAAGCTAAAAGGAGCTTGGATTCACACTCACCAGCAAGAAAGGAAGAAAACAAGACTGGAATCTAGGGAAATGGTGGCTGGAATCGCCTTAAACGGAGGAGAAGCCACTTTTGGCTTCTCACGACTATTGGAGCTGCTGCCGGCGCTGGGGAAGAAAGGAAAGGATGGCGGTGAAAAAGGGTGAAGGAAGGAGGTTGTTGACTGGTGTCAGAACTGCGAGAGGCACACTGACGGTGAAGAGATCGAATGGCAGCGGGAGGGAGCTTGTATGAATATGTGTTTTGATTTTTTTTTAGTCATGTAAAAGTATTATATGTATATAATATTATATTATATAGTATATAAACATTATTTAACAATAAAATAATGTATAACTAAAATATAAACCACACATATTCTTCAATATATATATATATATATATACACACACACACATAATAATAACATACATTAAAATAATACTAAACCCTAATATATGTATATATATATATATATATATATATATATATATATATATATATATATATATATATATATCCATGCAAATAATGCACTTAATAAAATAATAACAATATAAAATAAAATACACTAAGTTAAATATTATTAAAATAATGTTGTTCAAGTAATAAATATGAATAACATAAATAAATTATTCAAAACATTAAGTCTCAAAATAAATATTCACAAGAAACCCTAATTTGACATAAAATAATGATAGTAATCATCATTAAATAATAAATAATTAAATTTATTTTTAAATGTTATTAATGCTGCATATCCTGATAAATATTAAAATAAATTAAAAACTAGGATTATTACAATTCCATCTTTAGTTGCTTTAGGTGGTTCCCATCCTTTTAGAATAATTTTCCAAATCTTGGTGGAATTACAATCTAGATAGAGCTCTATTTTGAATTTCTAATTTGGATAATCACTATCATAAAAGAAAGGTCTAAAAGAAGATATGTTTTGATTTTCACTCTTCATGATCTTGTATTCTAGTAATTAAGTATCTAGAATTCAAGCTCTGATACTAATTGAAAGTGCCTTAGAGGGGGGGTTGAAGCAGGTGGAATTGTATGCCCTAGTCTCTAGGACTTAGTACAAAGTAAGTAAAGTGTCGAACACTTGGGACTTAGGGTAAATCTTGTATTAATCGGATAGATACTTAGATGGATAGGTAAAAAAAATCAAAATAATAGTAATAATGACTAAAATAATAAAGAAATCTAAACACTAACTAATTACTAAAATAATAAGACAAACAATATATATATCTATCTATAGGAGAATCATAAATCAGAATCAAATAAGAACTTTAAACATAGTTATCATAAAAAATATTGATTGGAAATTAGTCTATAGTCTTTAAAAGCAACTCTTATTATCGATTAAAGGTATTTCCTTTTAGAGTCTACAAGCACTCTTGTTGTATTACAGAGATAAAAGAAAACCATAAAGCATATTATACTAATTATATCTGCCTTAAGATGAATGCCCTTTATGATTCCCAGTAAAATTACAATCTTAAGTAATCTCAATCACTTTGCACTAAATTACCCCAACTGACGTTGGTGATAATTTGATTAACAAGTTACATATGGTGATCAAGCATACATAATACAAATAAGCACTAATTGAAATTAAATCATAAAAGATATAAGATAAAAATATAGTTCTTATTTAATTCGTCGTTATAATTCCCATATAAAAGACTTAGCCTAGATACATGATTAAGAAACAACAAAAGGAGACCAAATTCAACATAGAAAGAAAGATAAAAAGATAAAGAATTTCATAAGTAAAACTCTCTTCTATGTTTTCTAAAGGATCCTTGATACTTAGGATGATCTTCTTTTGCACTTGGCTTTGTCTTCTTCAAGTGTTTTTACAATGACTTTTAAAACTAAAAGATAATAGTATTTCTAAAACACTCTATTAATTCATATGTCTTTCTCTAATATTCTTCTTGTTGTCCTATTTTCCTCTATCCTCCTCTTCTTTAGGCTAGAAATAATGCATATATAAGATTTGGAAGTTGCTGGAAGTGACCAGAATAGGATTGAACTTGGAAAGGCACCACTTGACATCAAAGGTCACCCCCTTTGCAGAATCTATAACTTTAAGGGCATTTTTGTCCATTCAAATGACTTTATCTTTAGAAAGTTCCTTCATTAAAGTTGTAGCACATTTTATTATCTTTTTAGGGCAACTTAAATCACCTAATTTGGATATCTATAGACAGAGTTATGGCTGAAATATGAAAACTGCTCAAACAGGGAAAAGTTGCAACCCCTTGGCAAGAAATGAGTGTGACGACTTGTCAAGGGGTGACGACTCATCACAGAGACTCTTAGTGATGACTCATACATCTGGTGATGACTCGTATATATGGTGACGACTCGTCACCCTTCCTTATGATTTAAGCTTAACTCCTTTTGCTTCCTAGCTTATTCCAATCAACTCCAAGTGTCTTCTAAAGCATATTTAAGCCCTAAATCATATATAAAACTTATATAATGAGTCCTAATGATGAAATAAGTAAAAAAAATTAATTCAATAACTAAATAAACAAATAAATCATGATGAAATGAAATGAAAATAGACCTTAACTAGCCTAAATAACTACGTATATTTGCATTATATTAGGGGTGAATAAGGCTAATGAAGGATTTTAAAAAATTAAAAATAAATTTAAAGGATGAAAAAAATTAAAAGAAAATAGAGTAGGAAGAATAATGAACACAAGGATTTAAAGAGTTCAGATTCTTAACAATCCTACGTCTCTACCTAACTTATCCCTAAGTTAGGATTTTTCAATACCCATAATCTTATTTACAAGATTGAGATTACACAAGAGTTTGAGGCTCACTCTTTTAACCTTATAACTTGAGTTTTCAAGACTCACTCAAAAACCAAATCCCAAGTGTTTTGATGGCTAAACACTTAAACCAATTCCTTTAGAAATAAATTTTATTTCTCTTCTAATCTATCCCAAGATTTTCGATGAAGAGAAATTCTATTTCTAACACACAACCAACTATCACAAGAGTTATACAAATAAAGAATGAATATTTAAGAGTTTGAGAGTTTTGATGAATATTAAGATAGAAAATTGTAATAAGTAAGTATCTTAACTTCAATTGAGCTCAAGTAGGTGTTTATATAGATAAACACTAAAAACTATGGTTGTTAGAGATGTCAAACATGTCTTCAACGTCTCTTTTTTAATTCAAAAATACGATAGTTGAAATATCACCATAGCAATAGAGCTTCAATCATAGCCTACTATTCACTTTGGCTTTCTGTTACTATAATAGCTTTTGCTTTAATCGCATCTTACTGTTTATCTTAATTTGACTTAGCTTTTTATCACTATAGAAGCTTTGCTTTAGTCACAGCTTACTATTCACTTAATTTTTGACTTGGCTTTCATTTGAGTTCTAACTTATACACACTTAAAATAAATATATTAAATGCTCAAATTAAGATTGATTATTGCTAAGGTCGACATAAAGCTAACTTGAGAAATAGAAAAGCAATCACTATTCTTTATTGTGGCTTGAGTAGGGAAGAATACAATGGAATAAAGCATTTAAGATCTGATAAAGAGATTTGGGAATATTTGAAGACTAAGCATGAAGGCACTAGTCAAGTCAAAAATAAGAAAATATAAATGGTTGGAAGAGAGTATGAATTGTTTGAGATGAAGCCTTATGAGAAAATTAGTGATATGTATAATAGGCTTATCACCCTCATCAATTTAATGAGGAAACTTGACAAGAAATTTTCAAATGAGGATGGCAACAATAAAATTCTTATGAGTTTGCCTCAAAAGGTTTGGGAAGCTAAAATGGCCTCAATTGAAGAAGTAAATGATCTTTCTATTCTACCTACGGATGAACTTCTTAGGAAGCTTATCACTTATAAAATTAAAATGAATCAAGTGGTAGAGGAAGAGATGGCCAAAAATGATAAAAGCATTACTCTTAAGGCAAGTAAAGACATTAAAAATAATGACTCAACTGAAAATGAAAATGAGTATGCTATAATTTTAAGAAAGGTAAGAGATCTTATCATGAAGAAGAGAAGAGGATTCAAGAAGCAAGACTCAAGTAAAAAGGATAAAATGATTTGCTATAAATGCAATAAATTGGGTCATATTAAATCTGAATGCCCAAAGTTGAAGAAATCCTTAAAGAAAGATAGGAAGCACAAGAAGGAAAAGAAGTATATAATTAAAGCAATTTAGGATGATTCGAGTGAGTCTAATGATAATGAAATCGATGGAGAAGTTGTAAATCTTCGCTTTATGGCTTTGAAGGAACCTTCAAGTGATAAGGTAACTCTAAAATTTGAATCCAATAATGAGATATTACTTGTTTGTGAAAAATTGGTGTATAAATATGATAAATACTTGTCTAGAATTAATTCACTCAAAGAAATGGTAAAAACTCTAGAAGAAGAACTTGAGAAGACAAGATCCTCTAATGAAGAGTTAACTAATCCATTGAATGAAAGTAATTCTAAGAAAATTAAGATTACAAATGAAAATGCAAAAGTTATTGAGCAAAATGTATTTTTAAAAAATAAAAATGATAATCTCAAGAAGTCCATTTCTATATTTAATTGAGGGAAGGAACTCATAGATGGAATGATTTCCATGACTTCCACTCCTTTAAAATCTAAAAGTGGCATTGATTTTGAAAACACTCATGCTAATTCTTTAAAGAATGTAAATCCTAGTACTCCAATTCCTAAGGTTTATCAAAGACCCAATCTTAAAACTAATGGACCAAAAAAGTCTAATGGTTATAAGATTAATAATTTTAGAGCAAATAGCTCAAGAGTACCTAAGCCTAGGAGATCTAATCATGCTCATTCTCATGTTTTTCATAATTTTAAAATGAAAGAGCATGCACCAAATGTTAGATGTTATTATTGTGGTGTGATGGGACATAAAAATTCTAGATATTATATAAGAAAAACTCATTTCAGTTACTTAATTGATGAATCTTTCAATGCTAACCCCTAAGGACCCAAATATATTTAGGTACCTAAAGTGAGATGAACTATATCCTTATAGGTGTGCTTGGAATCTACAACATGTAAAAAAAGTGGTATCTAGATAGTGGATGTTTAAGGCACATGACTGGGAAGGCCAATTTCTTCACACATTTAGAAATGAAAAAGGGAGGCAAAGTTACATTTGGTGACAATGTTAAAGGTAAGATTATAGGCATTGGTAAAGTTGGATGACACTTGGATATGGTATAAGAGATTTGGTCATGCTAGCATGGAGCATATTGGAGATCTAAGCAAAGGTGATTATGTTATTATCCTCCCCAAAGTGAAGTTCCAAAAGGACAAAGTGTATGGAGCTTGTTAACCGAGTATTCTTGAAGAGCTAAATCAAATTCAAGAAGCAATGAAGAATGATCAAGCTATTTCCCTCCCAATTGAGTCATCTTAAAATATTGGATGGTAACTCATTATGATATATATTTACTTGTGTCATTATAATCAATTGTTTGAACCTTGAGTGGTTGATTTATTATATCCTTGAATTTTGATTGATTATGGTGCATTTTAAAATTAGTCCCTATTGTGTTTAAAATGACTCAATCCAAGTTCAAAGCTCAAATTTTTGAAAATTCTATTTTGAAAATCATGATCATAATTCATCATGTCATCAATCATGAATAAATGGTCTTTAACAGTTGTAAAAAAATATTTAAAATTATTTTTCATTAGTTATGACACCTCTTTCATTATCAATGATGCAACCAAGGTTAATGTTGGAATATTTAAGACACTTTTTCTTTAATCTAATCTCTTTCTTCTTCCTAGAGTTGCTCACTACTTTCCCCTTTCTATCTTTGACCTTTTTTTTAAGATTTCTTTTCCCTTTTCATTTGTAACCTACTCTCACATCATTTTCACAATCATTTTATAATCATAATTCATTCATCATCCCAAATCGCATCTTTCACCATGTCAACATCTATGGAGCTAACAAAGAAGGGAAAATAACAGTAAATTGTCAAGAAAATAGGCCCATTTGATCCTTGTTGTCCTTACTTACAACCAAAGAGCAAAAAAAAAAAGGTATAAAATTCTAAAATCTTGCCCAATTCATTCTATCTTTGATTGGGACTATGTGAGAGTATTGGCATATGAAGATTAGATGATTAAGTTGCTTGATAAAATGAAATTAAGGGAATTTATAGAAAATTCAATGTGAATGGTGTTGTTTATTAGTGAGAAATAGATAAGAAGGGAAAAAGAATTTGGTATGACTATTATTTCTTGGAGTTTCAACGGATGGCCGAAGGTGTAGCTCCCTCAATCTCTAAGAAATGCCATAAAATTTCAGCCCTTGAAGTTGATAAAGAAGGCTAAACTGAGCCACCAACTTCAATCCATGATAAATTAACTCCAAGTTCACTTAGACAGTAAATTTGAAGCTATTCAGACCACCCTCTCAATCATGGAGTTTCGGGTTGAAGCCATGGACCAAAAACTTACTACCCTTGTCATTGATGTAACCTTCTTGCCATTAAAATTGCATTATGCATCTCATTTCATAAATTTTTTTGGCTTTATTTTTTATTTTCATGTTTGTATAGAACTTGATGTTGTTGCAACCTCTTAATACTTGGGACATATATATTTTTTTGTTTTGGTTTGTTGCTATGTTGGACAGTAGTTCCTCCTCCCCCCCTTGCTTAATGGTTTTTTATTGTACTTAAGGGGGAGACAAGACTAAATTAAGCCTAATTGTTTGGTCATCTTGTGAAAGTGATATGGATATTTGATGTTTATGGATATTTAGTATTTATTGGGTATTTATGGATTTTTTTTTAAATTGCAAGTGTGATTTGTTGGAATTATTGGTTGATAATATTATGTGATTTGTTTGGAAATGTTGGTTATTAAATAATTTTTTTATTGATATTGATTTATGATGTTGAATTTTCAAATTTGTTGCATTTGATATGTTCTTGATATGAACATTAATTATACAATTTTTGTGTTTTAGTTTGGTTGGTGGATACTGTCTTTGAATATTAATTGTGTGACTATGATTAAATATTGATTTTGCAAAGTTTGTAATTTTTGTGCTTAACTTGGTATGCATATGTATACTATGTGATGTTGTTTTTGGTTAAGCGTTGATATTGATTAAATTGGAGGTGTTGATGGCTATGTAATTGCACTATTTCATTTCAAAAATATTGATTTGATTTTTGAATATTAGATGCTAATTTTGTGAAAACTTGCTAGTTATGGATATTGCTTATGTGAAGCAAATTATTAGTCATATTATGTTGTGGCCTTTTACTTGATATGGTTATAGCCTTTCACTTTTTAGAACCTTTCTTTTTAGAAATCTCTCTCTTGTTGTTTTTGATAGTAACAAAAGGGAAGAAAATGTAAAATGTGTGGATATGAATTATGTTTTGTATGGAAATTGAATATGTTTATTGTGGTTGTTGCGAAGGGAAAACTTTTTTAGGTTGATGAATATATCTTCTTTGGATATATTTTTATTGATGGTTGAGAGTTGCTCAAATAATTCATTGCTTTATTGCTCAAATATGCAAAATGGACTTGTTTGATGATTTTTGCAAGTTTAATTTTAGTCTTATTTTATGGGGGAGTATTTCCTTCCAATTTTAGCCTAATTTTACATAATTATTTGCTACTATAAAAAAAGGGGAGATTGTTGAACCTTGAGGGATAAAATAGTCTTTTTTATGGTTATAATTAACTAAGTAAAATTATATTTAATCCTTGTGCTTAAGTGTTTATATTCAGGTTATTTAAAAGTGCATAAGTCAAGCAATGAAAAGTCAAGTTGTTGAATTTCCAAGACAACAGCTCTATAATGAGTGATGATAAAGCCGTCATGAGTGGTGACAATGACAAAATTGAAGATTGAATTTTCTGTTAAATTCTTAAATCAAATGTGGTCAACTATGATGGAAATCTTCATTACTATATATCTCAAGCTAATCCCAATCATCGAAAAAAATTTTGGGCAAAATTACAAAAATCCAAATCGTAAAAAATTTAAGAATGCAAAAGGCTTTTCATGAGTGATGAAAAAATCTGTCATAAGTGATGATGACCAAATAAAAAACTTGGTAGAAAGTTTCATGACCAATGTAATCACCAGTTCATTAGTCATAAAAATAGGCAATTTTGAATTTTATCTTAGTGCTTGATTTTCATGAGTGATGACGATTTGTCATGAGTCAACCATGCATAGACCTTTTTATTTGGTGGTTCAAATGGTTCTATTTGGTTTAAATGCATTTACAACAACTTTTTTTTTCTCTTAAAGGGTTTAAATACAACTTAGATCAGAGCTAAAAAAGTATAAGGAAGTTGAGCAAACACATTTAGAGAAATCTTTGTGAGCAGTTAATCTTCAATTTATCTTTTAACCACCTAACCTTTCATCTTTAATTCTTGTAATTCTTATTTATCTCAAGAGTGTTCTTGAGTGTGGGTTGGTAAGTTTTTAAAACCATTATTCAAAAGCTCAATAGTGAGATTAAGTGAGTTAGGTTAGAGTTTTATTCACTTGTAAGCTAAGAGGATTATTTTTAGCAAGTGAGTTTGAGTATGAGCCATTGAAAACACTTGGATTTGAGTGTGAGCCTTGTGAAAACACTTGGGTTTGAGTGTGAGTCTTGTGAAAACACTTAGGTTCAAGTGTGAGCCTTGGGAAAACTTAGGTAGCTTGATTTAAACTTGTAAGGGTTTGATCTACACCTTGAAATAGATTGATAGTGGTTTGAAACTTTCAACTTATGGTTAAGGAGAATAGTAGGCTTTGAGGGCCGAACCTTTATAAATTCTTGGTGTTTTTCTTGCTCTTATCCTTTATTTAATTCAATTTTTACTCTCCTTTTGGTTACTTTTAGGCGAAAAATGAAAATTCTTCAGTTGGCTCAAAAAGCCAATTCACCCCCCTTTTGGCACTTGTGGAATTACAGTTTTTTTAGACAATTGAGCTATATTATTTGTAAAAAATTAAGGGACCTTTTAAAAAATGACTAGAAAATGAAAAATGTTTTCAAAATTACTGTTGACTTTTTTCTTTACAAAAAAATACTGTTTTAAAAGTTTTTTTGATACGGTACTTTCACATCTCCTCCTTCTTCCTCGTCTCTCTTTTTTTTTTAAATTTTAATATACTCTAAATCTTTGCTTGTCATTTTAAAATAATTTAAATAGTTTATTAAATTTTTTATTTTTAAAGCTACATGAAAATAATTCCAACTTTGAAAAAATTAGGTATTGTTTTACATATGCTCCATTAAACTCTGTAACTTAACGATACCTTTTAAGAAATTGTACCTTTTGTAATGTAACCAGCCTATGCTTATGATAAGCAGTAAATTCTTTCACAACATAATTTCAAGTCAATTTGTTATAATTCACCCGTAAAATAGCTAAACGACTACTTCCAGTTAAAATTTTGGCTCCTTCTTTCTGTTCTCCCTTTCCAATTCTTTTTTAGAACGAAGACCCTCCTTAGAACAAACCCATTTTCTCATCGATATTGTGCCATTTTTATAACTCCTTATATCATCCTTTCGCATACTGAACCCTATAACACTTGAATAAGTGTAGTCAAATTTCTCAACATCTGCAATTGAATTGAATTCAATGCCCATTATATCCTCTGTACACCATTCTTCAATTCTTTTATAAATTACCATTGATAAAGAAGATTAGTCATACTTACCATTATTTTTCTCATATAGTTAATTTGATGATCTAACAATATCATTAGACACAAAAGTAAGGTCAACCTCTTCATTACTCAGATGAATTTATGGATAGTCATAGTAAGTCTCGCAATCATCAAATTGATCATTGTATCATTTATTATCTCAATGCAAATCATCACTTATATTTGTAACATTCTCTTTTCAAAAATGTTATCCCATTGAGGCCTAATTTGCATATAAAACTATAATAATTTGATATATGGTAGACATATGGTGGACCATAAAATGATATAGTCCACCATATATAAAATACCAAGTAAAACTAAAGAATATATATATATATTGTGGTGGTTGACCACAAAATAATATATATATGTTATATAAAAATTTGGCTAACATTAATCATTCTCAAAATGTAATAAACAACAAAACTATGCATGGTTAATCCCAAAATGATGTATGTTGACCATATAATGGTATAGGTTAACCACAAACTATCAAGTAAAAAAATTTAGTTGACCATATTATATTAACAGATAAAAATCGTATTCCATTGAAACACTAACAAATCAGAAAAACGATAATTAAATTCAATTGTAAATTTATAAATATTTAGAAACTTATATTAATTATAAATTCGATGATGGTTGAATCTTAATAATTGAAAGTAATAAATTGAATATGAGACGCTGATGAAATTGCCACTAAACAATGATTGAGTAAATGAGAGATTAAAAGTAATGATACAATTTTAGTTTTTTTTCCCTTCAAATAAGAATAGGGTTTTTGTTTGTTATAATTTACTAATGTTTTTTTTTTAAATTTGAAAAGTGTTAAAAAATTTAATGTGAAACTTTTTTAAAAGAAAATTGACGTTTTTTCACAGTGTAGTGATGTTTATTTGTTATACTTACTTACATGTAATTTTTTTTAACAGTAGGAATACTTTAAAAGTATTGTAGAATTTTTCATAAATTTTTTATAAAAAACATAATAATTATATGATATATTAGCATGTTTTGTATTAAAAATTTTTATTGTAAAAAATAATGATAAATAAAATTATAAAATATTTAATTTAATTTTATAATAAATTATGAAATGATTCATTTAATAATTTGATTTGAAGTATTTTTTTATTTTTTTAATTTGGAGAAAAATTAATTTTTAAATCAAATAAATTAAAAATCTTAATTTTTAAACTGAATTAAATCAAAAATTTAAAATAATTTTAAAACTTTAATTTTTAAATTTTTAATATTTTTACATTGCTCGCCGTCGGAGACACTACTGGCATATTCATTGTTGATCGCCGGCTTTGCTAAAGAAAATATCTTTCAAACAATAATTAAAAGAAAAATATACTACACAAAACCTCA
This sequence comes from Mallotus nudiflorus, assembly GCA_947683625.1. Lineage (NCBI taxonomy): Eukaryota > Viridiplantae > Streptophyta > Magnoliopsida > Malpighiales > Euphorbiaceae > Mallotus > Mallotus nudiflorus. The sequence continues at coordinate 3,014,627 of CANTUR010000226.1, read as the reverse complement.
AACCTAAAATCTTCCCATAAAATTCCTAAATTACCCCCAAACACTACTACTAAAATACCCAAAACACTCTCACTGTATAGCATTTCATTTCCTGATTGAATGAAATATAGTTCTCAGCAATCCTAGAATGCAGCGGATAAAACCCCCAAAACCCTAACCCGTTTGTTGCCACGCTTACGCACTACCCTTTCTCTTCTCTAACACATCACCACATGATAAAAAGAAAGGCAGAACTGAAGCATTAGGGTTTTAGCCAAATCCATCATCAACACAGTCAGCGACCCTCGCGCAGAGACAAGTTCTCGATTGTGTCATTAGGGGTTAGGGTTTGGTTCAAAATGGTCGCAGACAAGGGCAAGAAGATGAAAATAGCTGAGAAAGGTGAAGACGAAAACAGTCAAATTGATGAAGCTCTTGTTCTCTCTATTGAAAAGCTTCAGGAGATCCAAGAAGATCTCGAAAAGGTTTTGTCTTTTTCACCGGTTTTTGATTTCACAAAAAAAAAAAAAATGCTTCCTTTTTTGTTGTTTCATCGAATTTTTTGAATCATGGATGTTGAATTCCTGTAAAATTAGTTGAATTTTGAGGTCTATGAACGCGGAATGCTACAAAGTTTCGGATGTGTATGTAAATTTATGTGAATATTGTTGCTCACAAGCTCTGGTTGTTGTGCTATGTCTGTTTGTTTTCAGATTAATGAAGAAGCAAGTGATAAGGTTTTGGAAGTGGAGCAGAAGTATAATGAAATACGCAAGCCAGTCTATGAAAAGCGGAATGAGATCATCAAAACCATTCCGGACTTCTGGTTAACTGCTGTTAGTGAATCCATTTTCAGCTTCTTATTTCTCACAGTTGATGACATATTCTCTAAATGAATTATATTATGACATTGACGTTTTCTGGTTTTTTATGCAGTTTTTAAGTCATCCTGCTCTTAATGCAATTCTAAGTGAGGAGGATCAAAAGGTTTGATTTTATTGCTACATGAACTCACATGCACTTAATTCATGCTTTGAAGTCCATCTTTTTCCTCTGTATTTTATATCTGACACGTTCCTCCTCCTTACTGTTATCCACAAATATTTAGGTCAATTAAAACTGATTTAGCCACTATCGTCACTCAATTCAAAATGTTTAAGTTGTCTTCTCATATGTATTGTAATATTTTCTCACTTTTGCCTTCTTTTGTTAATAGATATTCAAATATTTAAGCTCTCTAGAAGTGGAGGACTTTAAAGATGTGAAATCGGGTTACTCTATAACATTTGTGAGTTTATTCTCTCTGTCCCATGTCTTATTTGTTTCATCAGCATCTGCTTTTACTTTCTTCAATTGTAATCAAGATTAACTGCAGTTTCTGAAAGTTCTCCATTTTTCTTTTCAGAACTTTGAACCTAACCCTTATTTTGAGGATACAAAGCTTTCAAAGAGTTTCACATTCCTTGATGAAGGAACAACAGAAATTACTGCAACACAAATCAAATGGAAGCAGGGAATGGTAAGTGCATTATGTCTTGGTATGTTTAGCAACTCCGAATTTTTTTCGAGTATATTGTTTGATTTTTTTTTTTTATTATGTGAAGGGCTTAGCCAATGGGGTTGCGCATGAAAAGAAAGGAAACAAGAGACCTTTGATTGAGGAAAGGTTGGTTCTCTTGACCAATTAGCTTTTTCCTTATCATTCTTTTAAAAAAAATTTTGAAGCTGGATGTTGTGTCCTAATGCATTGTTGTTCGTCTTTTCCTGTTTGAAATATCATTCCGAAAGGTCATTTATTCCAACTGTGACAATTTTTTTATTTGTATTTATTTTGTTGTTGGGTCTGGGTAGGGTTTCTTTGAGAATCAAACTCGAATGGAAGGATTCTCTATGAAAGTTCTTTTGTAGTAATAAGCTTGTTGGTATCCTTTCAATCATAAAATATGCATTTTTTTCCCTCAGGTGAGACTTTTCTCTTCCATTTCCATTTGAAATGCAATTCATGCTTCCAATGTTTCATTAACTTTAAATAACTATTATTTTCCTTTTGACATTGTGTGGCTTTTCTTCTTATTCTTTTGTTGGGTGAGGGAGGGATTGGTTAGTCATACAGTGTCATGAATGGGATTTTATTCTGCAATTTATTCTGGCAGACACTTACTTGGCTTCTCTTGTCTGTTTTATTTTCTAGTTTATCTATTTATAAGCTATATGTTTGCCACATTCCTTCCATCCACCTTTTGTCTTTTTATTATTACATAGTGTAGCATTGAATAGTATTTAGTTTTGAGTTTCATATCCATATGTTTGTCTTTGTCCTTACCTGAATAATTATATTCTTGAATGCAGCTTCTTCTCCTGGTTTTGTAGTGCTGAGCCGAAAGATACAATTGAGGAGTTGCAGGATGAAGTATGTTCTGTCTGTTTTGCAGTTTGTGAACATTGTTTTTGCAATTTCTAGTCTAATCATCATTATATCTTTTCTTCATGATCCTTTTTTTTTTTTTTCCTAATTGAAGCTATTTAATACTAACCTAATAATCTGCAGATTGCAGATATTATCAAGGAAGAAATATGGCCCAACCCACTTTCTTATTTCAATAACGTAATGTTCTATTATATTCTTTTTTATCCCCATTTTTTCTTTCTAGTTAAAGTTATCTGATAGCAATATATGTTTCTCTAATGTAGGAAGATCCTGATGAAGAGGACCTTGATGAGGATGAAGAGGTAACTATATTGCTCTAATTAGAATTTATAGATATCATCTAATTATATGATTATGGTCATTTTCTGTGTCTGTGATTTTAAAATACTTTCAGATCAACTTTTTGTGAGCAGAAATCTGTATCCTGCTATGCCTTCCTGCTTTTGATTTTTTGGGCTATTATGGATTGCCATATTTTATCAAGTGTTGGCTACATTGTATGGATAGTGATACAAAAATTGAAGATAGATGTTTGTTATGTGGAAGAGGTACTGGAAAAAATGAGAAAGTGATCGATAAGATAAGGAAAAATGTAAAATATTTCAGGATTCATCATAGCTTTAAAATGGACAACTTTCCTTAAGCTGTGTATAATATAAATCTTCTAGGCTATTCCAGTTGCTGTTCACAGCAGCTAAACTACTCTAAAGTTGTTTTATCTGCAAATGTTCCAAAAAAAAAAAAATTTTATGGAAAATTGCAGGCATTATGTATCTTTATGGAAGCTTTCTCCAATTTGATAAATTTGGTGAACTTACAATGGTCTATGGTCTACTGCAGTGTACTGTGTACATATTGAACATTCCTTATGATATTCATAGCGGTAAATAACAATGTAGCAAATTTAGCAGTAACATTGCTGCAATCTATATTAATCATTTTTCATGGTTTCTAAGCAGTCAAAATGATGAATAAATGCTAGTGCATGGTACATGGCAGTGCAATTTCAGTTTGTTGACAATGTTTATTGTGATAATAGAGAAACTGTATGTAGGATGGTGCTGTATGATATAGTAGCTTTTTTTTTTTTTTTCCCCTGATAGATGTTGGGAAGAGATTCTAGTGTTTATTTGTATTTTATAATGGACCTATGGCCAGCCAAGTGCTTTTCTATGATTGTTAGGTTTTGGCTTTTGTCATAGTTTGCAGTAGCTGCTCGCCTTGTTAGACTTGAGTTCCAAGATAAATAAGGATTTTGTAAAATGTTGATTATATGTCAATACCAGTTATAGTGATAATCTTTATCATGCAATTGGTGGAGGTGCAATCAGTTTTGTAGCGTGGGTAACATATATTGAGTGATATGATATTGGGTTGAGTGTTGCAACATCAAAGTTTAGTACTTCGCTCTGTTGTTGAACCTTAAGTTCAATAATGTGAAGAGTTATCATAGTGGGTGCTGGTTTTTCTGTTGTTTTTCTTCTTGGTGCTGTCACTAGAAGACATGTATGATCAATTGGTGGAAGTATGATTAGTTTTGTAGAATGTGTTCTGTGTATATTGAATAGTATGTATTTAGTTGTGTGTTGCAACATCAAAGTTGAGTATTTTGCAAGGTGAGACTGTTGATGATATTGAACGGCTTACACAAACGCATAAAATGTTATTGTGGCAACTAGGTTTTGTGTGGTTTCACTTCTTGGTGCTGGTTCTAGAAGACACGTGTAAGGGAAACAGATATTACTAGGATTGCTCCACAAGTTAAAGAGGCTTTCGCAATACAGACTAAGTCGGTGTCCCATAGACAGGCATATATACTTGCTAGCTTTTTCTTGAAGAGTTGAGTTGAAATTTTCTTGTATGGCCATTTTTGTTGGATAAGGCTTGTGAAAGTCGTGTATGTACTTGGGTGTTTGGCTGATGGAAATCTCTTATCAAGTGAGTGAATAGTTGAAATTTTCTTTTGAAGCGCCAATTGCAATTTTTAGGTAAAGCATGCAAATGCTCATGTTATATGAACATGTTTGCTTTTACATGGGTGTTTCTTCGATGAGAATCTATTAGCAATAAGCTTTTTAGTTGAAACAAGGACCAGAACCATCTTCAGGTTGATTATTTGAGATTCTTAGCAGATTTCTCTGTATAGGCGTGATGTTTTTCTCAAAGCCTAAGCTTTGATCAGGCATCAGTTGACTACATTTTGATGATCTGCCCCTACTACTATATCATTGGTTTTTTGAACCATCCGCGGTAACTTTTTGTTCAAATATGATTTTCAAAGAAAGTTAATGTGATCAATAAGTGGTTTCAATTCTTAGAACTTTTATGTGTTGCTTGGTCTTTGTTTACTTGATGAAATTGGGTTTTAAGCACTGCTTTCCTAGATATTGTACATCTCGAGCCTTATTACAGTGCATAAATGTATTGAATTTCTAAATCTAGCACCTTGTGTTTACTGAAGTCATCAACACAGCTACACCCTTTTAACATAAGTGCATCGTTGGCAATGCTAAAACTGTTCTGTCAAACTATTTGATGATTGTTGCTTTTAATAATATATTAGTGATAGCAAGGTTGATTTAAAAATTTGATAAGATTATTAGACCTGGCTAATGTAATGAGCGTGAAGATGGGAAACTATAGTTTAACTGGTGTTATTTTCTGATTTCTTCTTGATTATAGGATAAGGAAGGTGATGACTCTGAGGATGACGATGAGCAAGATGATGACGAAGATGAAGAAGAAGATGGTGATGCAGACAATTGAGTACTCCTTAAGTGTCTGTTATTTGTGTCAATTCACTTTTTTTTCGGGTAACAGCTTGTGTAAAGTGGCCTCTCAGGGTTTCTGGGTATCAACAGGTGATAGGGAGAATTACCATTATTAACCTTTTATGATAGATTTATATGCTGTGTAGGTAACTGACTGGTATTATGTTCAGTCGGTGGTTTCCTGACTTATTTTCTTTTCCGGTGAAGGCCTTTCTTTTTGTTCTTCTGTGGGTTGTTTTTGTGATATTCTATCTGCTAGATGATTGTGGTATAATTTTCATTATATTTACATGTCTCCATTCTATATATATGATCAAAGAAATTGCAGAATTATACTATATGGTCTATATGACTGGATGATCTGTTATACGGGGCCTATTCATTAGCAGCAGAAGTATTTTTTGTTTAGAAGTCCATTGGGTTCTTCATAAACTAATCTTCGGCTGGAAGGCTTCTTAAAGTTATTTCACAGATATTATGTTTTATGTTTCCTTTATATATATTTTTTCATGTTGGTTACTTAGCGTTTGAGCTTGTGACTTTATAACATCTTGAAATTGGCTCCTATTTTGTTGAACATTCGGTGTGGTATGATGGTAGATGCTTGCAGGAATGCCGATGCTGTTACAAAATCGTTTTCCTATGTCTGGTGTTACAAGTTACGATCCATCTGACCTGTTCATTTTACAAATTTTCACTTTTTGAATTAGACGTCAGTCAGGCCTGTGGATACTGTATATCAGCTCGAGTTTGATTTATTACATGCTCTAGACCTGGCTTGTCTGTTAATTGGATGTCAACTGCAATATGAAGTTCAGCTTGATTCGTTTAATGAACAATTTTGAGAATCTCTAGACCCTGCTTTTGAAAATCCTTAAAATTTTTCTTATTTAAAGCAATTTTGATTATGTAAATGGCGGAGATTATACGTGGGGTATGCAAGAATTCCAAACGACTAACCGACGGCGTGCGTAAGACATTGGCTTGTATACTTTTTGAAGTCATTAAGCACGAACAGGCACATGCTCAGTCAAACCTCAAACAGGATGCCCACTTGGATTGTCCTACTAAAAGCCGCTTTTTCACTTCGGAAATACAAAGCAACTTCCTTACGAGAACAAGGGATCTTCTTCATGCACATTTTTGCTCACTCATTCTCCCCTCCTAGCTTATTAATCTGACAGGTCAATGAACTCAAGGCTGGAGCTAAGGAAAGTTTGGGGAACCATCGTATTTCATCACTAATGGTGTGTGTGTGTATTGTTTTTGCCAGGGAGGTTCTGGAAGAGTTCTCTTTACCAAGATAGGTTTAGTTATAGAGAGCATCATAAATGAGTGCCTTGGTCTCCCTCCAAATTTCCTCAAATAATTCAACAATGACAGAACCTGGGATTTCTTGGTGGCTTTGCGTTACTTTCCAGCCACCAGTGTTGAGAACAATAGATTAACAGCACATGAAGATTGAAACTTTATTAATTTTGTATTCCAGGATGAAGTTGGAGGATTACAAGTTCTCAAAAATGGACAGTGAATTCCTGTACCCTATGAAGAATGCTATAGTGGTAAACGTTGGTGAGGTTATTGTAGGCAGCAGGATTTAGCGTGCACCTCAGTATTTGGCGACTACGGTATTGTATGGGCTCAAGGCCCACTAGAAAATACGATATAGGTCATAGGCTTATTCGGAAATGGAGTCGCCACCCGGATAAAAATCGGAATACATTGTACAACAACTGGATCCCATAAGCCATCATCAAAGATTGGGTTCAGAAACTGGGTATGAGCGTTTGAATGCTCACCTAACCTTGCGGTTGGCCTCCGTTTGTGTTTTGCGTTTTATTACCATTTAATTATTTAATTATTTCCTCATTTACCACACGTAATGAAATTGCCTTCGGATAACTGCCAGATTTTATAATTAAGTTTGAGTTTGCACATTAGTCTAATTTCATGCTTTTAGGTCCCAACATTTAAAAAAACGCAGTAAATAAAATAAATAATAATTTACAACCATACATTCAAAATTAAAAGGAGAAGAGATTAAAGATTACAATGCTTTTTAACTAAATAAACCAATAATATACAGAAAATAAACCAAACATATACCGAAAATAAACTATTAAAATAACATAAAAGCGGTAATATGCAAGAGGTAACTAGCAAAAGTGACTACTTGATGACAGAAATCATCAAGTAATTCCTGTAAATAACACACGGTTAGCCCTTCCTCTCACAAAAACGAAGTCACATGTAACGATATTTACAAAGAGGTTCTATAAAGAGGTTGTCACATTATAAATTAAAGAAAGTATCAAACAATCAAGGTAATCACCATTATGCAATTATACAGACATATTTAGGGTCAAAAGAGGACATGTTAAAGTAGACGTCACAACAAACAAACAATAAAACGAGGCAGGAAACAGATTAACCCTGCCAATGAGGCGGTCGCCTCATCAATAGGGCTCTTGCAATCTTTAGACAAAAACTGGCAACATGCACACAAAAGATAGGCTCCCTAAGGGCCTGTCAATGGGGTGATCGCCTTATTGATGAGGCGATTGTCTCATTGAGATGAGGCGATGCCTCTGTGAAGAGGCGTCGCTTGACCACCAGGCTGGCTCTGACTCCCAAGACCTGCAAACTTCTACTTTAAGTAACCAAAACATGCATATATACACTCTACACTCATCATACTACGACTAAATGCAAAAATATTCAAAGATCCATCAATAAAATGAGATATTAAGCATGACACACTAGAGATAAACCTAAAATATGCTAAAGACTCAGTTACACACAAGCAAGAACATACAAAATGATGAACATGTCAAGTTTAAAGTGCAGATTTTATACCAAAATGATAGGCCCTCAGAGTTGCTTTGATTGAGATCCTTGCTAGGATGTGGTATCTCTCATTGACACAAGTTTCTTCCTTCTTCTCTTATAGGAAAGTAGACCTCCTCTCTTTAACCTTCCTCCCCTTCTTCAGGACATTTTTTTCTTCCTTTCTTTTTTTCTTCCTCTCTTTTTCCCAGAGCTTTTTCTTTTTCAGAGCTCTCCCCTTTCTTTTTCACTAACCTCCCCCTTCTTCTTTTTCTCTCTCTTTTTTCTTTTATCCCTTAGCTTCCCATGTCCCTAAGCCTCCTAGCTCATCATAAGCTCCCCTAGCCTTTTTTCCTTCCCCAAAAGTCTTTTTCTCATGCAAGAAGAAAGTTTGGAGAGTGGGGCCTGCGCCACTTGATTGTCATGATTGCAGCTGCATTAAACGCAGTTGCAAGTGGGCTGCCACAGGGGCGGCTCCTTATCGGTGAGGCGATTGCCTCATTGGTAGTTGCCAAAGAGGCGATCGCCTCATTACACCGAGGCGATGCCCCTTTGGCCCGGGCCTGCGCTGGGCCAAGCAGGCTTGGGCCGAATTTGGATAGTTGGGCTTGGTTTGGGGTTTTTTGGGCTCCTGAGTTTTCAAGTCCACTTCCCACTTAGAGATTCAGGTTTCATTCTCATGTCCAAGTATCACATTCTCATCATTGGGCTTGATAACGGGCCGATCAAACCGAGCACCCCTAATTCGTCCCCTAACATGGGCTGACCGAACCGGGTGTCTACAGTTTGCCCCCTGATTTTTTAAAAAATCAAATGCATGCAATGACCATTTTTAAAAAAAATCACATGCACAACAATAAATAAACAATAAGATAAGAAAATACCTGACTCTCGGGTCTTACCCGAGAGATAAATTCTTCAATTATGAAATATGACCGTGATCCTCGGGTTTTCCTGGCCCGATCAGCCACTCATTAATATTTGATAAAGTATTCAAAGACTGTTAACCTCAGGTTTTCCTGGCCCGATCCTTACAACATTGGAATTCGATTCTCGAGTTTTCCTGGCCTGATTTTTGCAATACTGAAACTTGATTCTCGGGTTTTCCTAACTCGATCTTTGCTGGGGATGTGGTTTTCAGATTTTCCTGGTCTGATTATCACTCCTCTGGGGACATAGACTTTTGGGTTGTCCTGGCCCAGTTGTCCTTCGCTTCCAACTTTGGGGATACTACCCGAACAGTCATCTTGATCCTCTGAGCTTCGAGGATTCAAACCCGAACAACCTTGTCTTTGGGCTTCAGGGATTCAAACCTGAACAGCCCTATCCTTGAGCTTTGGGGATTCAAACCCGAATAACCCTGTCTTTGAGCTTTGGGGATTCAAACCCGAATCGCCCTATCTTTGCGATGTGGGTTTTCCTGGCCCTCTTTTCTATAACTTTTTCTCGAAGATTCATACTCTGAATTCTATCTCCCTGATATGCGGGACTAATTTCCAATCATCATCATTTTTTTTTTTTAGGAAAAACCCTACGGTCTTGTTTGCTAAAAAAACCTCTTTTGTCCTTACTCTTCTTTTTCATCCTTTTATCACTTCTCCTTTTTCTATGTCTTTTTCTCCTTACACTTCTTGTATTCCTTTCACTTTCCCCCTTTTATAATCAATAGAGGATAAGAGAACACCCCCTGTGCCTGAGTGGGATCACATCCCGCCTCCTGTTAGCGCTTTTAGGAGCTTGGGATTGACCCGTGGAGACTTGATTCCTCTTCTGGCAGACCTAGGGTCCTATATTTGCTCGTCTGCATCCGGAGAGGTTAGTACTTTATAATTTCCTGCAAAATTATGTTGGGTCAGTGATTAATCAAATATAATTATCAATTTATGGCATTAATTCACTAAGATGACGAGAAATCCATGTTTTGATCGCCAAAAATTGGGAACTATACCCGTCCTGCCTTATAAGCGATCGTCTCATTGATGAGGTGATCGCCTCATCGATGAGACGATTAGCTTCCACGAAGAGGCAATAACTTATCGCCTTTTCATAGAGCCGATTGCCTCTCCAATGAGGTGATCGCCTCTATGGTGAGGCGATCGCTTCATCAACAGGGCAAGTCGTGCAGTCCAAGAGTGCATTCATTTTGAGTTCCCTTTTTCGAAACCATAACATGCATAAATTTCACTTCCCTATTTATTTATTGTTTGCAGTATGATGCCCAGACATTCAAAGGTGCCGAGAATTTTCATGGAGCCTGGGTCTTCTATAGTGACTTGATTGACGGGCAGAGGGATCGAATTTAGGAGATGAGGTTCAAGGACTTTATACTCTCACTTCCATCCAAGTAGGGGCGCACAGATTACCAACCACTGCATGCCCTGATGGAGAGGTTTGACACGACCCACACCTTCCACCTCCCCTTCGGTGAGCTTACTCTAGATCCGATGTCATTTGCTGTCGTCACGGGGATTGCCTGTGCCGAGGATCCCGTTCCTTTCGATGCGAGTCTACATCAGCTGTCTCTAGATAAGGCCGCATATATCGAGCGACTTCTACGAATGACTCTTGACATGAAGGGGACTTATACCCTTAAATTGGATTCGATCAGGAGCCACTATACTCAGGATCGGGCCGTAGCGATGGTCTCTGCCCTTGAGATTGACCAGGTGGTGAGGACCTTTTTGCTCTACTTGCTCGGTACCACCCTCTTTGCTGACACCGCCAGCTCCATCGATCTGATGTTCCTATCAGCCCTTTGGGATCTTGATCAGGTTCCCATATTTGACTGGGGTAGCTGCGCCTTGGCATACCTATACTGGAGCATGGTTGAGGTGGTTCGAGGGGCTAGGAGGTTTGTGGCTTTTGGCATGTTGTTATGGTATGTCACGACCCCCTTTTTTTTCGTTTTGTTTTGACTCCCATTTCTTACATCAGCCTTCTCAACTTCTCCTATTTCATTTTTTAGGTCTGGGCTCTAGAGTTAGAGTTTCTTGTAGGAGTTACCTAAGTGGGAGACCATTTCCTGGCCCTCGATAGGTGAGGCGCTAACCGCGTTGTGAAAAGGCACCTTGCGCGAGTTCATATCCATAAATAGCACTTGAACTCTTTGACACAGGATGTGGTACCTTCAAAGCACAAACCTTCTTATTAGTACATTATTCACATTCAATTTACTTACATATTGACATCTTTTCTTTCTTTTTGCAGATCTGGAGCGACTTGTGGGGGTTCGAGGACACTTGGATCATTGAGATGACTCGCTCTAGGCCTTTGGCCCAGAAGAGGGCACTCCTTTGTGGCCCTGGGTACTGAGCTTGGTACTTGGGAGAGCGGGTCTTGAATTGGAGGGCAGGTGTTAGGGCTAGGCGGGTCCCCAGGTCTCCTCCTGAAAGTATGCTTTGGGCTCACGAGCTGGAGGGTGATGATCTCGTTCAGGCCGTTGTGGGCTCACCAACTATGGATCACACAGTTTGTGTGAAGAGCTGGTATGTGGAGTTCATCCATACCCACCTTCTGCTGACAATCCCCTTCCAGGCCGCTTCTACCTCTCAGGTAAATCCTCACCGGTTCCCTTTTTCTTATAAATTCATTGCATCCTTAACATGTTCCTCCTATTTTTGTCTTTAGGTTGTGCCTGCTAGGCCCGTGGCCCCGGTTAGGTCCCGGGTGGGGGAGAGAGAGCCCTTGAGGCGTCGATTGGATCTGGGCAGAGAGGGGACTTTCACTGCTGGTGAGGAAGCCAGGCCGACTGCTGCCCCCGGTTCTGAGTTTGTCCTAGGCAGCTTCATCCACGTCCCCGACCCCCTAGCCCGATGTTTGGTTCCCCCTAGGGAGTTATCACGTCATTTCTTGACTTTGGATGGGAACCTGACCCTTGTATGCATCCCTGGCGGTGCTTCTCACATATGTTCTTTTCTTTGACCTGCTTTCACTATAATTCTCAAACCAACTATTAGTTCCAACATTTATTTTAATAATGCAAATTCCGCTGGAGCAGGGCCTATATATGTATCGCATGATAGAGGCCCGGAGAGACTATATGCTGGAGGTCACCTAGCAGTAGAGGGTAAGAATTTCATTATTTCCTATATGTATGCATGCTTGCATGGTTTACTAACCTGTGATTTGTCTGAATAGGATCGAGATGAGGCTAGCAGGGTGAGGATCGCTACTCTTGAGCGTCAGATTGATGTATTCCAGATTGATGAGGACAACGAGGACGAAGATGGGAGTGGCGGTGGTGCCGGGGGAGAAGATGACCTTGAGGGTACGGGATCAGATGCTTGATGTTCCCGTGTTAAAATTTGTGTAGTCTCTGAATAGTGAACGTAAAATTTTGGTTTTAGAATTTATGAACAGAATATTTGTAGAACCCCACACTTTCCTCGATTAAATTCATTTATTTTAGTTTTCTCATTTCTTTATATATGAGTTGATTTCACTATTTGCATGCGTAACTGTCCCACCTGTTATACTGTGCAATTTAAAAAAACGCAATTGGCCTGTACTACTGATGAGGTGATCGCCTCATGCTATTGAGGCGGCGCCTCATTGATGAGGCGATCGACTCATTGATGAGGCAGCCACCTCAACAGCAGGCGGTCCTGCCCCTATAAAACCTTCATTCTTGCATTTGACCTAATTCTCGAATCCCTTTCATCCTCCCCTTTCTGTTTCTCTCTTTAAGTGTCTCTGAAAAGCCATAAACATGATAGAATAAAGTCTGAGGTCCCTACAGTCGATTTTGAAAGGTTTGGATAACAAATCTTGGGCCGGGTTAGAGCCATTTCATCTCGCGGTCTTCAAATCACTCCATACTAGGAGAATTAATTACCCTTTTCTCCATGCTATGGTTCAATTTTAGGATCCCTAGAAACACGTTTTTCAGCTCAACATGATAGAAATATGCCCCTTACCAGAGGAATTCGAGGAAATTCTTGGTCATCGTATAGATTCTACTTGCCAACTTACAATTCCTGCTCTTAAAAACTAGGATTCTCGTTCCTTTCAATAATAAATGGTGTGCATGTTCAATCTTCCACCTCAGTCTTCCTTCCACTGTATCTCCGATTCAAAAATTAAATTGGAGTCCCTCCTTGAAGTCATCATGATTGTGGATAGAGGGGAACTGGCCTCGCATGCTAGCCCTCTATATGTATGCTCAATTTCTACTTGTTTCCCCCTCAAGGGGCTGCGATACGAAGATCCTCTCCATCCTCGATCAAGTGGAGTCAGGGCTCAATCCCTTCCCTCTCATCTTAGTAGAAACCATCATTGGATTGGATGACTTCACAAGGACGCGACGGTTCTCCGGAAGCCCCTTTTTATTGGAGGAAAGTTCCTGTTGGCCCTCCTCTACTTTCAACTGCCTATACCTAAACATTTGCAATCCCGTATATGTGGTTTTATGAAAAGCTGGGCTTGATCGAACCTCCTCAAGACATTAGGCGTTATCAGGCCAAGCATTATCGAACAAGGAAGCTACATCGCATCCCTACAGACATTCGTGGCTGGCTATCAACATTCCCTGATACACTGATTCGCAGGATGTGTCCCTAGTGGGGTTTGCAGCATGTGACCCTTCAGTCTTATACATATTGTGTCTCGATTATCGGTCTCCATTTTGCCACTTTCTATAATCCAGCCCGCCTCTGTCACCAATATGGTCATAAACAACTAATTATGGAGCTTGTTCATGAGTTCAAGCCAGGGCTGCTTTCTCAGAATTTCCTAGACCTCCTAGTGGCTACTTGGCCTTGAAGAGTCATCGAAAGAAACTTAAGCTACGACGGTGATCAGACCATCGATGATCATTATAAAGCGTGGGTTTGCTTGCAACAGATAGAAAGAGACGAGTTTATTAAATATAAAAATACAAGAGAATTACAAATGTCAAGTTCACAGGGTGGGCAACAAAAGAAGAGAAGACAAAACTAGCTCATGGAATGAAGTCATCGTTTTCCCTTTTGTTAGAAGTAATTTCCCTTTTGTTAGAAGTAATTTCTCTTTTGTACTAGTTAAACGGCTTATAATGGACACATTATACAATGTTTAATGACAATTAAAGCAATCCATTTCATTTTACTTAAGCACAAAACATATATACATTTCACTTCTGGTACATCTCATGTTATTAGTTGGCTTGCCCTTGCAAGTTTTCCAACTAACCATTTTGTGCCTCTCCTTCCCCTTTTATATGTCCTTAACTTTTCCCTGGACCGCCTCTTTTGAGGTTTTCATTCCAGCAGGACTCCTTTTTTCCTTTTTCTCTTTTTTTTTTCTTTTTAGTCTCTAATTTTTGCTTAGACAGCCTCTTTTCGAGGTTTTCTCCCTAGCGAGACTTTTTACAGAAAGTATTTCTTGAGTTTGTCTAGGTTGATGGGTTCTTTGAACTCGTTTTCCTCCATGTCAGACAAAATGGCAACGCCTTTCAAAAACAACTTCTTTACTAGATATGGTCCCTCCTAGTTGGGCTTAAACTTTCCTCGAGGATCGGTCGTGACTGATCTTGTGAGTTTCAATACCAGATCCCCCTCTCAAATCTTGCCTGGCTTGATCTTCTTATTGTAGGTACGGGTTATTCTTCTCTGATACAGCTGAGAATGATACATAGCCTTCGTCCTCTTTTCGTCCAGCAGTGTCAACTGAGCCAACTGACTTTTGACCCACTGATACTCGGGGATTTTAGACTCCAGAAGGACTCTCAATGACCTTATCTCGACCTCTATGGGCAAAACAACCTCACACTCATAAACTAAGGAGTATGGAGTGACCCCTGTCGAGGTTTTAGCAATAGTTCGGTACCCCCATAATGTGAATTGTAAGTACTCAGCCCAATCTTGGTAATTTTCCAACGTCTTAGCCAAGATCTTTTTTACATTCTTATTTGCTGCTTCTACCACTCCGTTTACCTGTGGCCTATATGGAGATGATCTGTGGTGCTCAATCTTATAGTCCTTTAGTAGTGTGGCCGTCTCTGCTCGAAACTGAATACCATTGTCTGTGACTATGTGGTGTGGCAGACCATACCTGTAGATTATATTCTTTTCGATGAACCTCGACATCTGCCTCGCCCCCACGGTAGAATAAGATTTAGCCTCAACCCACTTGGAGAAGTAGTCGATGGCCACAATAATGTACCGATGACCATTAGTTGCTTTTGGCCTTATCTCCCCTATGATGTCAATCCCCCATACAGCAAACGACCAAGGAGACATCATTCCTTGAAGTTCCATAGATGGTAGGTGGCTAACATTACCATATGTTTGGCAACTGTGACATTTCTTCATAAATCCAACACAATCCACTTCTATAGTGGGCCAAAAGTACCCCTGGCGGGCTATTTTCTTCGCCAAGATAGTCCCATTCATGTGTGATCCACACACCCCTTCATGAATTTCTTCCATAAGCTTCCGACCTTTATCCTTATCGACACATCTGAGGTGTACCCCGATTGGCATTCTTTTGTATAGCATCCCCCTGTGGCTTATGAACTCTCGAGACAATATTTGCAGGGATATCCTTTCTTTCTTATTAGTGTCATCCAAAAATTGCCCAATTTCCAGATACCTTTGTAAATCATAGAACCAAGGTTTCTCAGTGACATCAACTGGCATTACTTTCACCTTTTCATAATAGGGGGCTTGAGACTTTGTGAGAATTAAGGATCTGGCCTCTGGTTGCTTCCCACTTTCCCACATGGAGGTCAGTATGGCTAGGGCATCTGCTACCTGGTTCCTTCCCTTGGTAAATAGACAAATTTACATCGTGTGAAGGAGCATATAATGGTGGTCAAGTATTCCCAGTACAATCGTAATCTGTCTTCCTTTATCTCCCATTCTTTGGTGACTTGTTTTATAACTAGCATGGAATCTCCATAGATGGTGACATTTTTTGCTCCTACACTACGCAATGCTTCTAAGCCAAAGACACAGGCTTCATATTCTTCTTGGTTATTGGTTGCCTCAAATTCGAGCCTTTTTGCCATTGGGATCATTTCTCCTTCTGGCTAACCAAAATTACTCCTATCCCAGCCCCCTTATTATTGACAGCTCTGTCAAAGTACATTTCCCAATCTTGTATCTTTATCACCCATAAATGCTCATCAGGGAACTCCAGCTTCTACTCTTGGGTGTCCTCGACTGGGCTTTGCGCCAAGAAGTATGCTACTGCTCTTCCTTTTACTATCTTTTTGGCCATATACTCTATATCAAATTCTGTGAGCAAAATGAGCCACCTAGCCAATTTTCCCGTAAGAGACGGGGTCTGTTGGAGGTATTGGAGGGGATCATGTTGGGAAACTGCTTGCACCTTATACGACTGGAAGCAGTGTCAGAGTTTCCTTATTGCCCAGATCACTGCTAGACAAGTTTTCTCTACTAAACTATAAGTAGCTTTGTAGGGTAGAAGCTTCTTACTCGGGTAATATACAGCGTGCTCTATTTTCCCTTTACCTTCATGTGCTAGCATCGCCCTTATTGCATCCTTTTCAATTGCCAGATACAAGATTAAGACTTTACCTGGTTTCGGTGGTTGTAAGATAGGGGGATTCATTAGATAATCCTTGATAGTTTCAAAAGCCTGTTGACACTTCTCGTTCCACACAACAGGTTGGTCTTTCTTCAGAAGCTTAAAGATAGGGTCGCAGATGGCTGTTAGTTTAGTTATGAATTTGCTGATATACTGTAAGCGCCCCAGAAACCCTCGGACCTCTTTTTCATTTTTTGGCGCGGGCATATCCCTGATTGCTTTGATTTTATCTGGATCCATCTCTATTCCTTTTTGACTGATAATGTGTCCCAACAGTTTCCCAGATGTGACCCCAAAAACACACTTCTTCGGGTTCAATCTGAGATTATACTTTTCTGTCCTAGCCAGAAACTTGTCTAGTGCTTCAAAATGCCCTTCCCTGGTTGTAGATTTCACCATTATATCATCTACATACACTTTGACCTCTTTATGGATCATGTCATACAGTAGGGCAGTCGCCATCCTCTAATAAGTGGTCCCCGTATTTTTCAACCCGAAAGGCATCACTTGGTAACAGTACATGCCCCATTCTATGATGAATGATGTCTTCAATCTATCCATTACCACTATCATGATCTGATTGTATCCCGAAAATCCATCTATAAAAGAGTATATTGCATTGGAAGCCGTACTATCAATCAATGTGTCAATATGCGGTAGGGGAAAGTCATCCTTAGGGCAGGCTTTATTCAAATCTCGAGAGTCCACACATACTCTGACCCTTCCATCCTTCTTGGGAACTGGAACTATATTCGCTAACCATTGAGTGTCCTTTACCACTTTTAAAAACTTTGCCTTCAGCTGCTTTTTGACTTCTTCCTTAACCAAGACAGCCCATTCTGGCCTTAGCCTCCTTTGCTTCTACTTTATTGGCGCTATATGAGGGTATGTGGGGATTCTATATTCTGAGATCTCCCTGTCAATTCCAGGCATGTCTTCATAACCCCAAGCAAATACTTTCTGTCTCTTTTTTAAGATTTTTTCCATTTTTTCGCTCTCATCATGAGTTAAGCCAGAAGTAAGCAGTATATTTTTAGGATTATCATCTGTGCCTAAATTAAATGATTCGATTTATGTGGAATTAACATCAAATATATGCATGAAATGATCATCACAAACAAAATAACCATTAGGGAACACATCACACAAATAAGCAAATTCATATTTCATTGCATTCACTTTTAAAAAGAAAAGATCATCAGTTTCAAACAGAGAAGCTATGGAAATATCAAAGTCATTATAAAAGACATCTGTGATAGAATTGAGGATGTAGGTCTCAAAGTCTAGGTCTTTGTTTTGATTATTAACGCTCTTCTACTCCGAAGTAGCTTCATCCTCTTTAGACTCCTCTTCGACCAGTACCAACTCCTCAGTAGGGGCCTTTTCAATAGCAGCTTCCCCGGTTTCACTCATAAATTCAACAAAAATCTCGAATCCTGGGATAACTTCCCCAGCCACTAGGAGAGGTTCTAGAGTTCCTCTGTATGGATGCTCGGTGCCTTCCTTTATAAAGATTTCCCATAAAGTCTTCTTTTTAGCTACAGTTTCCTCCTCCTTTTCCTCAGACCGATCCGACACACCTAATTCCTTCCCAGCTTTGTCAACCTCTTTGAATCCTAGCCCATGCTTTAGAACAGGTACCTTACTTCCCATAAACTCTGAAGGTCCGCTCTAATTTTTCCCTAACCCTATGTCGGGCAGAAATTTCACATTGTGCATTATTCTCATAACCCTTTCATCAATCTCATCTTCATAGATCACACAGACTTCAAAATTAGGGCTAGGGGAAACCTCCTTAGGGGTCAACTTCAGTGCGGCTATGGCGACTTCAGTTTCGGCTGAGATGGTGACAACTCTTCCTTCATGTGGAAACTTAACCTTTTGATGAACAGTGGATGGAACACCACCCAGGGGGTGAAACCATGGCCTTCCCAATAAAATGGCAAAGGTTACCGGGATATCAATCGTATGCAGGTCAACCTAGACTTCTATAGGCCCTGTTCTGACTAACACCCTGAAAGTTCCCTCCACAGATCTTTTGGTGTCATCATAAGCCTTGATAACTACTTTAGAAGGCTTTAAGTCAGCTACCGTCAGCCCTAGCTTTGGCAGAATCTTTAATGGACACACATTGATGGCAAAACCATTATCAACCATCACGCAACAGGTCATCTTCCCTTTTACCTCGGCTTTGATAAACAGGGCTTTATGGTGATCTCTCCCTTCTAGAGGCAGATCATCATTAGAAAAAGTTATCATTCCTTAAGGAGTTTTCGTTAGTGACTGAACCATATGTTCTGGAGTGGAATTAGTGGAAATTTTTCTTTGGTCTAGTGCCAAGACCAGGGCTTCCCTGTGGTCCCTAGAATGCATGAGTAACTCCCAAACACTGGCAATGGTCTCTCTACTTTGTTATACCCCCTTTCCCTTCTCTGCACCTCCTGCCTTTTTGGGCCTAGTCTTAGTAACCTCGATTCCTTTTCCCTTTTCTTCAACCTTTCCCACGGACTAATATTGCTTACACCCCTCATTGTCCCATAGGTCAACTTATTCTTTGCTTTCATCATCGGAACTCCATATTCCAAGACTTGCACCTGTAACTCCGTGGGTCGTTTGTTTATTCTTAAGTTTTTAGGCTTAGTCTATTGGGAATTGTGAGAGACATCAATGAAGGAGTTTAGGACTTATTCTTCTATTAGGCCAGAGTTGACCATCAGAATGGATGGGTTAGGAGGTGGTACATTTCGGTAATTGGGTAATGGGTTGGTTTGAGTGTTTGGTTTTCTATTTTCTAGGTCGATGATTTTACCTGAGTCTATCAAATCTTAGATTTCATACTTTAATCGGGCACAACTATCTATGTCATGCTCGATGGTTTGATGAAATTTACAGAAAAGCTTTGGGTTGGCTCCAGGCAAAAGTTATTGCGAAGGCAAGGGTCATAACAGGTTCTTCTTAATGAGCTTATCGAGGACCTTGGACATAGGATGTCCCAGATTAGAAAATCTCCGGGGTTGTCTGACTGCACTAACTTGTACATTACTACTCGGTGGTCGAATAGCATGAATCTGAACGTTACTGCTCGAGTTGGCCCCCTCTTTGCCCCTAGAACCTCTTCCAAAGAATTTCTTCTCTTGGGCCAAATCTGATTCTTTCTGGACCCCAAATCTGTATAACTCTTCAAAATTTCTGATCTCCAGATCCCTCAATTTCATAGATAATGCAGGAACACACCTTTCTATTGCCAAGACCAACTGGTCAGACTCAGTTGGCTTATGCCTCATTAAGGACAATTTTTCCCTCCAATGAGTTAGGTAATCAGCAAAAGGCTCGCTAAAGTTCTGCTTGGTATTCTGCAAATCTCTCAAGGACACTTCTAGTTGGACATTGAGACCATATTGCTTGACAAAAGCAGTGCACAGTTCTTTCCAATCTGACTGAACATATGGTTCCAAGGTGTAATACCAACGAATCGGTGCTCCTTCCAGTGAAATAGGGAATTGTTTAACAATTTGGCTCTCAGTTAGCTCAGTAGCCTTCATGTATGTTCCATATTGCTTCAAATGCAAATGGGGATCCTCAGCACCAGTATACTTCTTCATGTCTGGGAATTTAAACTTAAGAGGCAGTGGTTCATCACCCTTTTCCAAATTCAGATCGTAATCTAGAGGAGCGACCATACCCTTCTCCTTCATCATCACTTGCATCTGATTCATTACTCTGGTCATATTCTTAGCCCACTCGGTCTGACCCACATCCTCAGCTTGGATGACATTTCTTTGATTCCCCGGATTGGCTAATATTGTTACATCATCTTCTTCCCTTCCCCTAATTGATATTTCCTCATCAAGGTCGATCAGATCGATTGGCGGTGCATTGGGTGGCTGTGTTGGCTGACTTTCTCTTATAAGCTTAGTAATCTCCCCCATCATTTCCCTCATCATAGCCTGGGTTTTTGTTATTACTTATTCTTTCCACCGTGCCCCAAATGCTTCTGGATCAAACCCTCCTACCATTCCTAATTCTGAATTTTTGATTAAACGACCTGAACTAGCTCAGACCCACCCTGCTGAGCTTGAAGGATCTATAGCGCTGTAAAACAACTAGTTAGAATGATGCATGATGTGTATGCATGATATGCAAGTTTGTTTTATTTAGAAATAAAAAGGTCACACATAAAAAGATATACAAGATCAAAACATAGAACTTAAACGTATAAACTTCCGCCCTTATTTCTCCTACACATGTATTCAATGGTGAGTATCTTGTCCTAGGATTTTCGGCCTGGGTTTTAATTATCAGCAGGGGATAACAAAACTGACGTATGCAAGAAAACTCTCAAAATGATTCAGACAAGTAATGGTTCCTTTAAATAAAGCTCGAGTCCACTTTCTATGAGCCAAGATCCTTAACACCATAAACTTGCTTGTCAAGGCCCATTTGAAATGGGTTATAAGTAGGCATGAAAGCCCCTTATTTGACTAGCTTATTTATAATGGGCTTTGGTTGGACACGAGGTCCCACTTTATTTTGGACTGCTTATTGATAGGCTCGAGATTTATTTTAAGGGTCCATTATATGGCATAATACACATGCATGTGGGAAAATTCCTAAGGATAGTTGCTAAGTCATTACATGGGCTTGAGTCTTGGGTAAAAAGGCTACGGCTCCCACAACAATATACATCCATATACGTCTTCCCACTCAAGGGTCAAACAACGTGGATTAGTACGTGTCGTGAGTGACAATAATCAAATATTCCACCACCAGGTTTGAGTGAAATGTAGGTAGCGAAGTATTGACTATTGTCAGGTTTATTCAGGACTGAAGTGCTCATTGTGTGCAAAATGTTTAGTGAATGCATAAATGCAGGAAGAAATAAGAAAACAATTAAAGATGATAAAACGCAAAACACTGGAATCAGTTTCTTTATCCTTAGTGGAGTTGCCACTGTAAGAGGCGGGGTTTAGCGCGTGCCCCAGTGTTTGGCAACCACGGCACTGTATGGGCTTGAGGCCGATTAGGAAATACGATATAGGTCATAAGCCTATTCAGAGATGGAGTCGCCACCCGGATAAAAGTCGGGACACACTGTACAACAACTGAATCCCACGGAGGATCCCAGAAGCCGTTATCAGAGATCGGGTTTGGAAACTGGGTATGAGCATTTGAATGCTCACCTAACCTTGCGGTTGGCCTCCATTTGTGTTTTGCATTTTATTACCATTTAATTATTTCCTCATTTACCACACATAATGAAATTACCTTCGGATAACTGCCAGATTTTATAATCAAGTCTGAGTTTGTACATTAGTCCAATTTCATGCCTTTAGGTCCCAACATTCAAAAAAATGCAATAAATAAAATAAATAATAATTTACAACCATAAATTCAAAATAAAAAGGGGAAGGGATTAAGGATTACAATGCTTTTTAACTAAATAAACCAATAATATACAGAAAATAAACCAAACATATACCAAAAATAAACTATTAAAATAACATAAAAGAGGCAATATGCAAGAGGTAACTAGCAAAAGTGACAACTTGATGACAAAAATCATCAAGTAATTCCTGCAAATAATACACGATTAGCCCTTCCTCTCACAAAAACGAAGTCACATGTAACGATATTTACAAAGAGGTTCTATAAAGAGGTTGTCACATTATAAATTAAAGAAAGTATCAAACAATCAAGGTAATCACCATCATGCAATCATACAGACATATTTAGGGTCAAAAGAGGACATGTTAAAGCAGACGTTATAACAAACAAACAACAAAATGAGGTAGGAAATAGATTAACCCTGCCAATGAGGCGGTCACCTCATTGAGATGAGGCGATCGCCTCATTGATGAGGTGACACCTCATCAACAGGGCTCTTACAATCTTGAGACAAAAACTGGCAACATGCACACAAAAGATAGGCTCCCTAAGGGCCTGTCAATGGGGCGATCAACTCATTGATGAGGTGATCATCTCATTGAGATGAGGCGACGCCTCTATGAAGAGGCATCGCCTGAACACCAGGCCGGCTCTGACTCCCAAGACGTGCAAACTTCTACTCTAAGTAACCAAAACATGCATATATACACTTTACACTCATCATACTATGACTATATGCAAAAATATTCAAAGATCCATCAATAAAATGAGATATTAAGCATGAAACAAGAGAGATAAACCTAAAATATGCTATAGACTCAATTACATACAAGCAAAAACAAACAAAATGATGAACATGTCAAGTTTAAAGTGCAGATTTTATACCAAAATGAGAGGCCCTCAGAGCTACTTTGATTGAGATCCTTACTAGGATGTGGTATCTCTCCTTGACACAAGTTTCTTCCTTCTTCTCTTATAGGAAAGTGGACCTCCTCTCTTTAACCTTCCTCCCCTTCTTCAGGACGTTTTTTTCTTCCTTTCTTTTTTTCTTCCTCTTTTTTTCCCAGAGCTTTTTCTTTTCCAGAGCTCTCCCCTTTCTTTTTCACCAACCTCCCCCTCTTCTTTTTCTCTCTCTTTTTTCTTTTATCCCTTAGCTTCCCATGTCCTTAAGCCTCCTAGCTCATCATAAGCTCCCCTAGCCTTTTTTCCTTCCCCAAAAGTCTTTTCCTCATACAAGAATAAAGTCTGGAGAGTGGGGCCCGTGCCACTTGATTTTCATGATTGCAGCTGCATTAAATGCAGCTGCAAGTGGGCTGCCATAGGGGCGACACCTCATCGGTGAGGCGATCGCCTCATTAGCAGTTGCTAAAGAGGCAATCGCCTCATTACACCGAGGCGATGCCCCTTTGGCCAGGGCCTATGCCGGGCCAAGCGGGCTTAGGCCGAATTTGGATAGCTGGGCTTAGTTTGGGGTTTTTTGGGCTTATGGGTTTTCAAGTCCACTTCCCACTTAAAGATTCAGGTTTCATTCTCATGTCCAAGTATCACATTCTCATCATTGGGCTTGACAATGGGCCGGTCAAACTTAGCACCCTTAATTCGTCTCCTAACATGGGCCGACCGAACCAGGTGTCTGCAGTTATCCAGGGAATAATATCTTGATTTCCTTATTTTAGTTTCTTGTTTTAACGCTCTCTATATTTTTCTTTTCTTTGGGAGATTCTTATATATTCTTGATATATTATACCCAATAATTAAATTTGTAATATATAATCAAGTATTGATAAAAATATGATATATATATATATATATATATATATATATATATATATATATCTTATCATTAGATAAATGATAGTAATACTTATATCGGATTATGATAGAGCAAAAAATTATGAAAAAGGCATGACCCGGTCAAAGTAAAAAATTTCTTTTGTGGTTAGTATCTTTTTATTCTTTCAAATTTGTTTTTCCTGCCTTTACTTCTAGCATCATTTGGGTACATTTTTGAAACTTTTAACATATGTTTGGCGTTTGCCCTTTTTTTTTCCTTTTCTTTTTATTTTTTATTTTTATTTTTCTAGAATTTTTTTACTTATTTATTATTTTTGAAGTTTATTGTATATGATAACTTGTTTTCCGGAACTCTTGAGCTGAAACTCTATAAGTGGTGAATAAAGAATAAGGTGAGAGGTGGGGAGGTGTTAGTGTAGATGTGCTCTAGTGTCATTCTTGTAATAAATAATGACATTGTAATTTATTCCTATGACAATAAAATAAATTTTTAAATAAAGAGTTTGTTTATTTATATATTTACCCTTTAGCAATATGTTAAATAAATTTATTATTAAGAGTTGATAGTATGAGTTACAAATTTATGTAGTACATATGCTATAAATTGTTCATAGTCAAATAATTAATATTTGTGTAATATTAATTAGACTATCACCTCTATCCATTTCCCTTGATTAGTATATGATGCTAATAGTGGAAAGTAGTGAGTCTCATACTACTTGATATGAGATATTAGAATAGACATGTGGATACTCATGTGATGGGTGGATCGAACAGTGACGTTAGATTTGTGATTGCAAGGACACTCACTTGTTATCAACAATTACAATCTAGGTCATAATGGTTGATATAGTCCTTTGACTTGAGGTAATATGGTCATCCACATGTAAGTGGTTAGAATTTGTTACCATTTATATACTTGTGTTATTCACACATGAGTATATGGTGTGTGGTTACTCTAGTTAGTTGAATGTAGGGATGAGTGTTTCACCAAGATGGGATTCATTGCCTGGAGTGAACCGGGATAAATCCTATGCTATCTAAGTTTATTCTTGATGAATAAGTTCCTGGCTAGGATAAATATAACACAGTCTAAAAAAGTTTTAAATGCTAGAAAGTGTTTCTAGTATTAGTTATGTTTTATCAAGAATAACTTGAGATGAGGTCATATGATAAAACTATTAGAGTTTGATTAAACCTTGACTCTAGGCTATATTGGGATCTTCTAATAAAGGGATTTTAGTGAACAATAATTAAGACCATAAGGTTCGTGTGAATCAATATATGCATTCATATCTAATTGGGAAGTTGTGATATTGATGCTAGCGGTTACTCACAACTTATGAGAAATAAATGTGCATAATTAGGATTTTCACATTTAGACCTGAAAAGGTTTCAAATAATATCAAGTGTTGATATTATATTCTCATTGCCAATTAGACATGAACTTAGTAAGTCACACCTAAAAGAGTTTTGTCTTATCACCATTTAATATTAATCTAATTATTGATTAAAGAGTTTAATAAATTAATTGAGATTAATGGAATTGGATTTATGCTTTAAGCTATAATTCTAGTATATCATGAAATCTAATTCCAAAAAAAGTTTTATTATTAATTTATATTTAATTAATATGAGATACTAATTAGAATAATAAATTAATAATAATATATGTTATTAATTAAATTATTAAATTTAATATGAGATATTAAATTATTAATGATTAAATTAATAATAATATATGTTATTAATTAGGTTATTAAATTTAATATGAGATATTAAATTATTAATAATTTAATTAATTATGTGTAAAATGTTGACTTTATATAAATATAATACATGAGATGTACTTTCTACACATTTCTTTATACATTACCATGTCAATGTGGCAAGCTAATAATGTTTTAATGTCAAGGTGGCAAGCTAATGATGTAGTAAGTTATTTGCACAATTTGTTCACTAACCATGTCAAAGGTATATGCAAGGTGACATGCAAAGTTATATACTAATGATGTGGTATAAGTGATATTTCATTTATGCATGTCTATATCAACTCACTTTCTCTACACACATATCATTAGAAGAGTTCTAATATATATAGAGATACGTGAGTGTGCAAATGATATAGAGAAATCAATATAAGTTATTACTTTGAGAAAGTATGGAGAGGTTTTTGGTAAGATAAAATACCAAAAGGAAAAGCAACATATACACAAAATAAACTTTAAAAGGTTCTTGCAAGTGTTAAGTTAGTGCAAGTTTACAAGGGTCACTTAGAGAGGGTACTTGCTACTAAGATTAATCAAGGCAAGAAGGTAGTTGACAAAGCTTTGGTATTTCAAGCTACAGGCCTAACACTTGGGAGGCTAAAGATTTGATTCAAGAGTTGAACCAAAGACATCTAAAGCTTAGGAATTTGTAAGTATTCTCAAACTTAGAATTCCTAAGTTGTTGTTTACATGTTGTTTTGATTTTTTTATATGTGATTAATTATAAATTAGATCCTTGGGATTGAAATTTTTCATGAGATGAAGAGTTATGTTGAGTAAAATTTTAAAATTTGCTCTACTTAGGTTTGTACTCACCACACAATTCTTGATGCCTAAGTAGCATAACTGATTCCTAACAGGAGGATCCCCACAAACCCTCTGATACCTAAGTCAGAGTGTATAGAGAGAATTTAGAGAGAGAAGGAGAACAATAAGAATACAAGAGAATATAATGAATAAAAATGAGAGATGTAAGGTCCTATTTATAGTGATAGTGATACTTAAACCTGAAAGGAGTAAGATTCCTCTTTGGATAGGAGTCCTAGACCAATTAAGAGAATGTTCTTTCTTATTTCGGGAGTCTTCTGCATAAGGAACCTTTTCTTGAATGTCTTTGGTTACCTTCCCTTTTTGAGTAACCTGTATAGGAAATAAAGACCTTAATTAAATAGGGATATATATGTGGCGTATCAAGAGTCCCCTATGCGAGTCTGTTAGGATATTTATGTCTAATGTACCTAGGTCTAAAAGGGACGACAACGTCACTCTTCCGCTTAAGGAGAGATTACTTAATTACATCTTATGTGAAAAAGTGAGCTGAGTTGGCCAGCCTCAGTCACAAGAAAAGATAAAGCTCGGTACTGAGTCTTGAAATCATCATGTAAGGATGTCGTTAAAGTGTCAGTTGGACTTTAAGTGCACAAAATCTACAAAAAAGAATATGTAATGGATTAGCTTGTCAGTGTGTAGACAACATGACAGAACCAGTCGTCACTGGAGTTTTTATACTCGGTGCATTAAAAGTGCGGCTCGAGTGCTGAACCTCAGTACTATAAAAGCGACTTAAGGTGCTAACTTCAATCACTAGACTTAGATGCTCGAGGCTTAAATGCTAAGTGTAAGGATGCGAGGCTTACATGCTCAGAACCTCAGTAATGTAGAAGTGACCTGAGAGTGCCATCTTCAATCATTGGACTTAATCTTAGTGCATTAAAAGCGCAACCCAAATGTCGTATAATCTCGGTGCCTTAAAAGTATGGTTTAGATGCCAATGCTCAATACTATAGAAGTGACCTGAAGGAGCTAGCTTCAGTCAATAGTCTTAGATACTAGAGATTATAATGCTTGCTGTGAAGGGATAATTGTCAGCGGTGCACCCGGGACATACTTCTGCTAGGTCATTTCGATGCCCTTTTTTTTTAAAAATTTGAATTGTGTAACCATCATGTCTGTTCATATGTCAAAAGATGAGACATTTCGACTGCCATAATAATGACAGCTCAATTAATGAGTTTTCCCATTTCCTAGTTTACCTTTAATGATGTGGGAGAAATCAAAGTTTTTATGAGGGTAGTTAATGGTTTGTTCCAGAGCCTTTTGTTGTCCTATAGGTATCTTTGTTTCTTCGATGTGTTGCATTTTTGCTTCTTGCTATCTTATTGGCTTCTTCTATCTTCTTTGCCTCCTTTTGCTTTTGCCACCAAGCTTTTTCTGCAACAACCCCCGCACTTTTGTAACCAGGTAATCCTTTTCTTTTTTCCTACATTGCTCTATATTGTGTTTTTAGGTAAATTCATGGCACCGAGGGAACAAATTAGCTCTGATTTATTCATTTCCAGAATAGACAAGGAGTTGTTAAGGTGGTATCAGAGGCGTTTTAGTATTCCCACTGATTTTATCCTGTACACCATCGATAGAAAATTTAGAGCCCATACTCCCATGATAGGCCTTAATAGGCTAGTTGTATATTTTGACTAAATAAAGGGGGGGTCTGAAGTTTCCTCTGGATCCCTTTGTAAAAACATTCTTAAATAGGTATAACTTAGCACCTGGTCAGCTTCATCCTAATAATTATCAGATTCTGACTGGGTTTATATAGTTGATGCACGAGGAAGGTAGGGAGCCAGACTTAAATGTCCTGCAATACTTATATAGTCTGACTAAGAAAAAAAAGGAGCTAATGTTCTCATTATCGACCATCCCCAACCACATCCTTTTTGTGAAGTTGCCGGACCTTCATAAAAAGTGGAGGCACAAAATTTTCATTATTGAGCACCACTCGGACTTCATAGATGTCTAGCGAATGTGGTCCGATGAGTGCTATAGGATAAAGCAGCCTCTAAGTCCAACCATAATACTGAGATGGTCTTGAGACTTCATCTCAATGGTCTGGCTGATACTCGATTAGCTAAAGATGTATTAAGAAGATACTTGTGAAGAGTCTGCCTAGATTGTGTACAATTGATTGGTATATTTTCATCATGGAGAGGTACCTCTTTAACTTATGTTTTTATCTTTTTTATTTATAGATGACTGACGTTTTTGCTTCCAAGTCTTATTGGCAAGCTTCGAGGATGGCTTTTCCTTTGTCTGTTGCCACTCCTCTGAGTGATTCCTTGGACACCGATATTATTTTTTCTGGTTGTCCAGTTCTCGTGGGAGGTAGAGAATTATCTGCTAATTTGATTCTGTTGGATGTGATGGAGTTTGATGTTATTCTGGGTATGGACTGGTTATCTCAGCACTATGTCGTGGTAGATTACAGGAATAAAGAGGTGACTTTCAGAATTCTTGATAAAGAAGATTTTAAGTTTATGGGTGATAGGAGTTCAGCACCTCAGAATCTTATTTCTGCTATTACGGTTAGGAAGTATTGAGGAAAGGTTGTCAGGGATATTTGGCATTGGTCAGGGATACTTCAGTGGAGAAGTTGTCACTCACAGATGTTCATGTTGCCTGTGAGTTTCTTGATGTTTTTCCTGAGGAGTTTCCAGGTTTACCACCTTACATGGAGATTGAATTCTATATAGATGTGGTTCCAGGTACTACTCCTATATCTATGCCACCCTACAGAATGGCTCCTGCAGAGTTGAAAGAGTTGAAGGAGCAGTTGCAAGAGTTATTGGATAAGGGTTTCATCAAACCCAGTGTTTCTCCTTGGGGTGCACCAGTCCTATTTGTAAAGAAGAAGGACAGTACCCTGAGACTGTGCATTGACTACAGAGAGCTGAACAAGGTGACAGTGAAGAACAAGTATCCTCTGCCAAGGATTGATGACTTGTTTGATCAGCTACAGGGTGCACAGTTCTTTTCTAAGATTGACTTGAGGTCGGGTTATCATCAGTTGCAGTTTAGTGAAGCCGATGTTCCTAAAATGGCATTCCGCACTCGATATAGCCATTATAAGTTTCTGGTGATGTCTTTTGGTTTGACTAATGCACCAGCAGCTTTTTTGGACCTGATGAACAGGGTATTCAGACCATATGTGGATCAGTTTGTGGTAGTCTTCATCGATGATATACTGGTTTATTCAAGGAATATGGAGGAGCATGTATATCACTTGAGGATTGTACTACAGACATTGAGAGATCATCAGCTTTATGCTAAATTCTCGAAGTGTGATTTCTGGATGGAGAGTGTTTCTTTTCTTGGACACGTAATATCTAAAGAAGGTATTCAGGTTGATCCATAAAAGATTGAAGCAGTGTCTGAATGGCCTAGACCGACTTATGTTACTGAGATTCGGAGTTTTCTTGGTTTAGCCGAGTATTATAGGCGATTTGTGCAGGATTTTTCTAGAATTGCAGCCCCTATGACTCACTTGACTCAGAAGAATGTTAGATTGGAGTGGTCAGAAGCTTATGAGAATAGTTTCCAATTATTAAAGGAGAAATTGACCACAACACCAGTGTTAGCTTTGCCTAATAGTGTGGACAAGTTCACAGTTTATTGCGATGCCTCTAGAGTTGGCCTTGGTTGTGTGTTAATGCATAATGGAAGGGTGATAGCCTATGCTTCAAGGCAGTTGAAGAAGCATGAGCAGAACTATCCCACATATGACCTTGAAATGGTTGCAGTGGTCTTTGCTCTGAAGATTTGGAGACATTATCTATACGGGGTGACTTGTGAGATATTTACTGATCACAAGAGCCTTAAGTACATTTTCCAATAGAGAGATCTGAATCTGAGGTAGAGGAGATGGTTGGAATTATTGAAGGATTATGATTGTGAGATTTTATATCATCCGGGCAAGGCTAATATGGTAGCAGATGCCTTGAGTAGAAAGTCCTCAGGCAGTCTTGCTCACATTAGTATTGAGAGGAGACCGTTGATCCAGGAGTTGCATCTGATGGTGGATCAAGGTCTGATGATGAAGATCAGTAGGTCAGGTGGATTGCTAGCTCAATTTAAGGTGCGATCTGTACTAAGGGATAGGATTAAAGCAGCTCAGAGCCGAGATCCTATTCTTAAAGAGCTTACAGAGAATGTCAGAATAGGGGAGTTCACTGATTTCACACTAGATGATGATGGTGTGTTGTGGATCAGTGGTAGATTGTGTGTCCCTGATGTGGATGATTTGAGAGAAGAGATCCTAGAGGAAGCATATTCTACAGCCTATAGCGTACATCCAGGTGTTATTAAGATGTACCACAGTATCAGAGACTTATATTGGTGGGATGGATTGAAGAAGGATGTTGCTGATTATGTTGCTAAGTGTTTGACGTGTCAGCAAGTGAAAGTGAAACATCAGAAGCCTTCTGGGAAGCTTCAGCCTCTTCCTATTCCCGAGTGGAAATGGGAAAGGATAGCTATGGATTTTGTGGTAGGTTTACCTCGTTCTAAGGATGGATACGATTCCATCTGGGTGATTATAGACAGGTTGACGAAGTCTGCACATTTCTTACCTGTGAAAGCCACCTATTCTGTAGCTAGATTGGCAAAGCTATATGTGAAGCATATCGTGTGCCTTCATGGAGTACCTGTGTCCATTGTGTCAGATAGAGGTTCAGTGTTTACTTCTTGTTTTTGGCAGAAGTTGCAAGAAGCGATGGGCACTAGGTTGGACTTCAGTACTTCTTTTCATCCTCAGATAGATGGTCAGTCTGAGAGGATGATCCAGACACTGGAAGATATGTTGAGGATGTGTGTCCTAGATTTAGGAGGTAGCTGGGATGATCATTTGCCACTCCTAGAGTTTGCATATAATAACAGCTACCATAGCAGTATTGGCATGGCACCATACGAGGCGTTGTATGCAAGGAAGTGTAGATCCCCTCTGAGTTGGGATGAGATTGGTGAAAGAGCTTTGACTGGACCTGAGATGGTTCAGGATGCTATAGAGAAAGTCATCGTGATTAGCAGTTAGTAGGCAGAAGAGCTATGCGGATCCTAGGCATAGAGATGTGGAATTTCAGGTTGGAGATTTTGTTTTTCTGAAGGTATCTCCGATGAAGGGTGTGATGAGATTTGGCAGGAAGGGTAAGTTAGCACCGAGATATATCAAACCATTTGAGATTCTAGAGAGAGTTGGCACTGTTGCATATCGGTTGGATTTGCCTCCGAGTATGTCACAGGTGCATCCAGTATTTCATATCTCGATGCTGAGGAAGTATATCTCAGACCCTTCACACGTGTTGCAGCCCGACAGTGTAGAAGTGAGTGAAGATTTGATGTTTGTGGAAGAACATGTGGTGATCGTAGACTATCAAGTCCGATAGTTACGGTCGAAGTAGATTCCGATGGTCAAGGTTCTATGGCGTAGCAACAGAGTTGAGGAGCATACGTGGGAGACTGAAGCTGAGATGCGAGCTTCTTACCCGTATCTCTTCCCTTCTTAATCTTGTGATCATTTTCTTTCTGGAATTCGGGGACGAATTCTTGTAAAGGGGGAAGACTGTAATATCCTGAGTTTTTAAATATTTTAATACTATATCGGGATATGTAGTGTTAATAATTTTGTATATAATTATGATATTTTTACGAGTTGTTATTGTCATGACCCAAACTAGGAGTCATGACCGGCGCTAGGGAACAGGAATTCTTTCGAATTCGGAACCCGTAGCAAGCCTAAGAAAAATAAAATCATACAATAAATAAATAAAAGTACGACAGAATTAAAAATTTTCTGAATCAATATATAAAATAAATACTCCAAATCCTTTTATAAATGAATACATATTTATACAATGCTCAAATACAAATTCTCAGAGTATTTAATATCAAAAAAAAAATAATACACTTCCAAAAATTATAACACTACTACTGCAGTTTCTAGAATACAATTCAAAGTTCAGAATATACATTTGCATAAAATAGCCGGGACTGAAGAACACCGGCGAGAAACTCTACAACTAAGGTCTGACAATATGGGATCTCCTGAAAAAAATAATTGAGGGGGGTCAGACCTCACTGAGTGAATTATTATACTATATATACATGCAAACTAAACCATAACAATAAGGCATTCTTATATATATATGTATATACACACATTTCACACGAATGCCAAACTCTGCTTTTATAAATATACTACATGTAGAAAACGTTTGATTAAATTCATGAAGGATCCATAGAACCCTAAATAATAACAACCTCAAACAATCCCATCATCACTCTAGCCATACAGGCTCACTTGATTCCAAATAGAACACTTATTCCAATCTGGACAGCAGACTGGCCCCGAGACACTAAGTCGACCAAGCTCCAGCAGTCTGGCTGTCAGTGTGATTGACCCCGAGACACTTGGTCAACCGAGCTCCAGCAATCATACTATCTATCACCTCACATCTCAATCAACCCAATAGATCCTTCAATTCACTTATGGACAATAGACTGGCCCCGAGACACTAAGTCAACCGAGCTCCAGCAGTCTGACTATCAGTGTGATTGGCCCCGCAATCACACTATCTAACATACCATTAATCTTAGTCAAATCAATTAAATCAATTATAATCACCCAATTTTAACTCGCACTCAATCCTTATCTATCGTACCGGTACGTACACGGTCCTAGTGCTGCCCACTAGGAAGCATGTTCTATTGATATCCTTCACTTCGAATAAATCATTCATTCAAAAAATAATTAATGTAGAACAATATTCATAATAGTAAAACCAACCATATATATATACCAAAAATATACCTAAAATATACATAGTATATTTCAGGTATATATATATATATATGTGTGTGTGTCAAATAAAATATGAAATAAAATAAAGATAAATCATTAATATAGTTAAAAATAATTTAAATGAGTAACAATAATATAACATGCATTATCTTAAAAATATATTTAAATATGCAAAAGATATACCCTAAGTACACAAATCATTTAATAAAACATTTATATATAAATATTCATTTAAATACGTGTTTGATATACCACTAATGTGCTAGGTTTAATTTAATAATAAAACATTTATTTATTTAGAAATAAATAAAAATATACCAAAAATAAACCTAAAAATAATTTAAGTGTAGGTTTATAATTTAATATGCAATTATTTAAGAATAAACCTAAAATCTACTAAAACTATACCTAAAGTATACTAATCATTTAATAAAATAATTATGTCTAAGTGTACATTTTAAAACATGTGTATATTACTCAAATGTATTAAACCTAAACCTAATTGTTTAATGTGCATATATCAAACTAACATGCATAATTATTTAATATGCATATATATAAAAATGCAACCCTAGATATACCAAAAATATTATAATTTAAATCATTTTTAAAACATACAATGAAAATGAAAAATTCTAAATAATGCACTTTATATGCAGTGCATATATATACAGTATAATAACTCACATGTTAGCGCTCCACGAGATAAACTCGGCGGGCCTAAACCGTTAGGCCTCGGTCTCGGTGCAACTAGACAAACAAATGACAACATGAAATTAGAATAAATTTAACGAAAATTCTAAACACTCGATCTAGAATTTTAGACACAGATTTAGAATATGAATTTGACCGGATATCACGTTTTACGAGAATTCTATCAAAAATCTGGCAGAACCTCCCCTGTAAAACGGAAATCTCTCTACTCAAAGAGTAGAGCCTGCCCTGCAAAGAAATACACTTCGAAATAAACACAGAATTACAACCACAATCTCTCGGTCGGACTCCAAACTACAATTCACCGACCGAGGTTCACAATCCACAAAATAATTATAAAATACCAAAAATGCCCTTATATAATAAAAATACATTTTATAAATCCAAATTACGTAATTAACCCTAAAACATGTTAAAAACCGATAAAAACTCATTTATTTAGAAAAAGAGTATATTATATATATAATTTGAAAATAATTTACGAAAAATAGTTTTAATTAGTTAAAAATACTAAATAATTTTTAGAAATCATTTTTATAGCTCAAATAATTATTAAAAACAATTTAATTATATTTTTAGCCAATTTAGTGTAAAATTACCAAAATACCCATATATATATAAATTTACTAAAATAAATCCAAAAATTCACCAAAAATAATATAATTACTCAAAATTAATTTTCTCAACATATATCTCAATAATATCAATAAATATATTCAATTAACCAATTAATTT
Organism: Mallotus nudiflorus; assembly: GCA_947683625.1. Taxonomy (NCBI): domain Eukaryota; kingdom Viridiplantae; phylum Streptophyta; class Magnoliopsida; order Malpighiales; family Euphorbiaceae; genus Mallotus; species Mallotus nudiflorus. The sequence goes on along the minus strand of CANTUR010000226.1, from coordinate 2,980,064 downwards.
CAATTTAACACACAATTAACCCTATTTTTCAAAATTACATAAAATTAATAAATTCCAAATAAATACATAAAAATTCAAAAAAATTACAAATAAATTTCTGTAATTCATTTCAACTCCTATAATCACCATAAAACACAATTTCATAATTTAATTAATTAATTTTCGAAAATTAGAAAATAATAATAAAATAATAAAAATTTCACAAAAATTAAAATAAATTCCAAAAATTTCACAAAAATTCTGGGATGTAGATTAAGCTTGGGGGATCAGCTTTTGTTAAGTCATTTTCCATGAATCCACCAAAAATTCCAGAAAAAAAAATAAAAATCCAAAAATAGCCGAAATAAAGAAATCGAAAACAGCAAAAATGGAGGGGTTAGAGCTCAAACCGAAACTTGTATTGAGTTCACCGGAGCTTGAGGAGCTCAAGGACACCGGTATCGTGAAGAATGGTGGTTAGAATCGCCTGGAACCACGGTGAGCTCGAGTTTCGGTTCCTTGCTGCCACAGCCGCTTGTCGACGCCGGAGAAGGAGGTAGAAGACAGCGGAAGGTGACTGGAGCTGCTGGAAGGCCAGACGGCACACCGACGATAGGGGATCGATGGTGACAGGCGATGGTGGATGGTGGTTTGGGTGGGTTTCAGGGGAGATGAGTTTGTGTGTGTGTTTTATGTTTAATGTACATATATATACATATATATATATATATATATACACACTAATCTCCACACACATATATATTAATATATATACACACACATATATATATATTCACACACACAAATAAAATAATACAACCCTAATATATGTGTGTATATATATGTAGCACATATATTAATCATGCAGATAATGTAGTTTAATAAAATAAACAATATTAAACTAAAATACACTAAGTTAAATACTATTAAAATAATATCATTCAAAGTAATAAATATGAATAACGTAAATAAATTATCTAAAATACTGAGTCTCAAAATAAATATTAAATTATTTACGTGCCAATTTTTCCGAAAATATAATTCCTGGAAAAATTTTAAGTAAAGTACTTAAAATAATATAAACTAATTAAAATTAGCTTTGAACAAATAACAACTCTTAAAAATGTCATAAATATATACAAAAATTATTAACACTGCATATCCCGATGCAGTATAAAAATATTAAAACTTATTTTAATTATTGTATATTATTTTAAGTGCTTTACGTAAAATTTTCCCGAGAATTCTATTTTCAGGGAAATTTTCACGTAAATAATTTACTATTAATTATTTTAAGTGAATTTACGCATTTGCATGAGCTCATATATATTTTTAAAGTACTAAATAAAGTGTATATATGTGTGTATTTATTTAAATTAAACTAGGGTTTAATTAATTACCCTAATATTTTTATTATTTATTATTAGTTTTAATATTAGTTAATTAGTGTATAAATTATTAAAATATTAAATTATGTGTGTGTGGTGAATATTTATTGTCTATATCATATTATATATTAAAATAATATAAAGTATATATATATACATACCTATGCATATATAATATTTATCAAAAATCAAGATTTGGCAAATTACCAATCTGCCCCTCACTCCTTCTTCTTCTCTCTCGACGCCCTACCCTCACTGCGCCTCCCGTTCTAGCACGTCGGACCGCCCTTCACCGCCATCAGCTGCCGCCAACCTCCTCCCCCTTCCTTCCTCTTCCTCTCCGACGTGACCAGGCTATCGGAAGCCCGCTGGAATGCCCGAAATTTACGGTGGCAGCAAGAGAAGCTCTTTACCGTCGACCATGATTCCGACCACCATTTCGTACACCGTCGATCTTCATCGACTCCTTGAGCTCCGGTGGTCCCTATTCTAAGCTCCTTTTGGTCGAAAAACAAGTGGTTGTTGAGGTTTGAGCTAAATCTTCAATTCGGCCATTTTAGCTTCTTGATTTTTTTGAACTTAGAATTGATTGATTCATGAAAAGTCCCTTAACAAATGTTGATCCTAGTAGCTTAATCTACATGTGTGAATTTTTGTAGAATTTTTGGGTATTTTTTAATATTTTATTATTATTTTCTAATTTTGGAAAATTAATTAATTAAATTATGAAATTGTGTTTTATGATAAATATAGGTGTTGAAATGAATTATAGGAATTTATTTGGAATTTTTATGAATTTCTATGTATTTATTTTGAATTTAATTAGTTTATGTAATTTTGGAAAAATTAGGTTAATTGTGTTTTTAATTGAAATTAATTAGTTAATTGAGTTTAATTATTGATATTATTGATAAATATGTTGAGAAAATTAATTTTGGATAATTATACTATTTTTGGTGAATTTTTGGAGTAATTTTAGTATATTTATATATATACGGGTATTTTGGTAATTTTACCCTAAATTGACTAAAAATGTTATTAAATTGGTTTTAATAGTTATTTAAGGTATAAAAATGATTCCTACAAATTATTTAGTATTTTTAATTAATTAAAACTATTTTCCGTGAATTTTTTTCAAATTATATATATAATATACGATTTTTCTAATAAAATGAGTTTTTATCGGTTTTTACTGTGTTTTAAGGCTAATTATGTAATTTCTACTTATAAAATGTATTTCTGTGATATAAGGGTATTTTTGGTATTTCTATACTATTTTGTGGATTGTGGACCCCGGTCGATAAACTATAGCTTGGAGTCCGACCAAGGGGTTGTGGATGTGTTTCTGTGTCTATTTTTCGAAGTGTGTTTCTTTGTAGGGTCGGCTCTACTCTTTGAGTAGAGAGATGTCCGTTTTACTGGGGAGGTTCTGTCGAATTTTTGGTAGAATTCTCATAAAACGTGATGTTCGGTCAAACCCTAATTCTAATTCTGTGTCTAATATTCTAGATCGAGTTTTTAGGATTTTCTGTTAGGTTTATTCTGATGTCTGTTATTTTGTTTGTTTAGTTGCGCCGAGACCGAGGCCTAGTGGACCAGGCCCATCGGACTTATCTCGAGGAGCGCACTAAGTGTGAGTTACTATTCTATATATATATGCTTTAGGGTGCATGATTTAGAAATGTATGTTTTATTTTGATTAGTTATGCATAAATAATTCAATTGGTATTTAAGTTTATTTTTAGTTTATATTCGGTATATTTTGGTATATTTTCAAATTATATGCATGTTTTATTAATAAATTATTCTTAAAATGTTTTTCTGTATATCCTTGGTATATTCTTAGTTTATTTTGTAATTATATTGGATTTATTTGACGTATATATACTCGAAATATACCTGGTTTACTTTTGGTATATTTTTAGTATATATATGGTTTATGTTGCTATTTTATTCAATTCATGCATCATTTATTTTTATGAATGTATGTTTTATGTTTTAATGAAGGATATCAATAGAACGTGCTACTTAGTGGGCAGCACTAGGACCGAGTACGTACCGATACGCTTATAGTATTTAGGCTATATTACTGACCTGCTTGAGGACATTGATTGAATTTGATTATTTGATGTGTGAGAAAGGATTTGGGAGTGTGATTGTTGGAGCTCGGTTTACCAAGTGTCTCGGGGCCAATCACACTGACAGTCAGACTGCTGGAGCTCGGTTGACTTAGTGTCTCGGGGCCAGTTTATTGTCTAAATGGAATAAGTGATATATTTGGAATAAGTGAGCCTGTATGGCTAGAGTGTTGTCTAACACTGTTTTCAAGGTTACGATATTCTAGGGTTCTATTTGATCCTTAATAAACTGTGATTTTCAATAAAAATATATTAAATGATTTTTATTGCATTTGTGTGTAGTTGCTTGTATACATACATATTATATATATATTGTTGACTATGTGCATTGGCATTTAGTATGCATGCATATATATTATAGTAATTCACTCAGTGAGGTCTGACTCCCCTCTGTTGACCATTTTTCAGGAGAGTCTTCGTCTTTAGACCTCAGTAGCAGGTCTGTATGCCGGATTTCTTCCACCCTGGCTTCTCTATGTAAACTGCTTATCTGAGTCTTGAGTTTTATTTTTATAATCTAGACACTGCAGTAGTTGTATAAAGTCGTGAGATATGTACTTTGAATATTTGATCTGAAACTTGTATTAACGGATTTATTTATATATATGAGATATGGATTTGATTTAAATCCCATGGTGGAATATTATTTTGATACTTATGATTTTATTTCCGCCGCATTAAGAGTTGTTGTTATTATTATTGCATGTTTATTTTATTTTTAGGCTTGCTATGGGTTCCGGATTCTAAAGAATTTCCGTTCCCTAGCGCCGGTCATGGCCCATGTTTTGGGTCGTGACAGCCTAAGTCAAAGATCAGTATACTGAATCCTTGAGGCTATTGGTTAATATGCAATGGTGGACAGAGGAAGGTCGCGAGGAGCTGTTTAGCTCCATGATCAGTCATTCACTAGAAGTAAGTTTGCAACATTATTTAATCTTTTATGTTTTGGGCTTCAAGGTAATGACTCAAGTTTTCTGTTCTCAGATGACTCAGGCATTGCTTCTGGCGAAGGATGAGTACTTCTTCCTGAAGAGCTAATACAGCTTAAAAGAGACGGAGGTCGAGACCATAGCGATTGACTTTAAAAAGAAGTTGGATAACGTGAAGGAGGTGCTAGAACTCTACCAGACCAAATGCGCAGAGGCCAAGTCTAAAGCGGAGGTGAGCTAGAAGAAGGTGGCCGAGCTAGAGCACAGTCGAGCTCAACTAACAAGGAGGATTGAGGACCAAGACTCTCGTATTGCCGATCTGGAGAGGAAGCTGAGCGAGGCTGAGAAATCCCTGAGAAAATGATAAAAGATCTTATCAGAATATGGTTGAGGGGTTTCTCAAGGCATACAGGTCTGAGTATAAGAGAGTCCTACTTTCCTAAGATCCAGCTCTGGACTTGACTGACTTGGATAAGATAATGTCGGTTGACCTAAGTATGATTACTTCCGAGGAGGATGCCCAGAACAATGCCTCTGCCCTCCATGCAAGAAATATTTCTAAATCAGTTAAAGGGTCATCTTTTGAGCCTCTCACGCCTGTCAGTGCCCTTTATGCTACTCCCCCTCCTGTCTCCGAGTCATATATATTGGATGTTCATTTGGTAGACTAGAGATTTTTTTTTGTAATTGACTTTTATAATATAATTTCTTTTCAACGAATGAAAATGCTTTATTGAATGGTGTTTCAAATACATTTATTGGTAATACTTTCGGAGACAGTCTGAGTTCCAGTATCGTTGTAATTCCTTGCCTTATCTATCTCTTATTTTGTATGCTCCTTCAGATGTTCATTCTAAAATCTGATAAGGCCCTTCCCAATTAGGTCTAAGTTTGCCAGTATCGGAGTTGCCCTTACCGATGTTTGCCCTTCTGAGCACCTAGTTTCCTTTCTTGTACTGTCTTGGGTAGATGCGCTGGAGATAATATTATGATATCTTCCTCTTATGTGCCTCTACAACGACGGATGCCCATTCTCTTCTTTCTTCTAGCAAATCTAGGCATATCCGAGTGTCAATATTATTGATGTCCTTATCCAATTCTCTACTGACATGACAACTTGGCAATCCATTTTCTACTGGTATTACTACATCTATACCGTAGGTTAGCCTGAATGGTGTTTCTTCTGTGGATATTCTGGGTGTAGTCCTGTAAGCCCAGATAACATTGTTGAGCTCTTCGACCCAGTTTCCCTTCTTTTCGATGAGCCTATTCTTCAATCCTTGCATGATAATCCTATTGGTGACTTCCATTTATCTGTTTGTTTATGGGTGGGCTACCGAGGTGAAACAAAGCTTTATTTTAAGGTCAGGGAAAAACCTTATAAACTTCTCATTATCAAATTCTTTCCTATTGTCCGTGATCAAGGTGTGTGGCATTCCGAACCTGTAGATGATTTCTCTTCAGAAGAAGTGTTGGATCCAAGCTTCTATGATAGTCGGTACAGCTTCCACCTCTACCCATTTAGTGAAATGGTCTATGGCCACAATCAAGAATTTCTTTTGTGATGTGGAGGTCGGGAAGGACTTATGGTTGAGGGTTGGAGGGCTTATGGTTGAGACGGGTAAACTGCTAGCACTTACGGCATTCTGAGTTAGCTTCTGAGCATCCCTGGACATGGTAGGCCAGTAGTATCCTTATAGTAGTGCTTTCCTAGTTAACATGTAATGTGATTTGTGCGCTCCACAAATGCCTTTGTGGATTTCCCTGAGTATATAGTTTCCTTCCTCTGGGGATACACATTTAAACCAAGAGTGTGAGAGGGATCTTCTATAGAGTTCTCCATGAAGTATAGAGTAGTGGACTGCCTTCATCTTTAGCTTCCTAGCTTTCAATTTATCTTCTGGGAGTGTCCTATTTGTGAGATATTGGACGATTGTGTAATAACCTTAATTTTTAAATTATTTTAATAATTATCAGGATATGCAGTGTTAATAAATTTTAAAACTATATTAGATTATTTTACTATTTTATGAATAATTATTATTATTTTTACGTTTAATTATAATTTTCTACGTAAATGTGTATTTTGAAGTTTATTATTTTGTATAATATTATTTTAATAATGTTTAATTTAGTGCATTAATATTTTAATATTTTTAATTTGATAAACTACATTATTGTATTGCATTTCATGTGTTAATATATATATATATATATATATATATATATATATATATATATATATATACATACATGCACATAAATATTAGGGTTTAGTAATATTTTAATGCATGTTATTATTATGTGTGTGTATATATGTATATATTTATTGAAATATATGTGTGTGGTTTATATATATATACACATTATTTTATTATTACATAAATTTTACTAACTATATTATATAATAATATATACATATAATATATATATTATATACATAAAAATCAAAACTTACCCATATCCATACAAATTCCCTCCCGTTGCCATTCGATCTCTTCACCGTCAGTGTGCCTCTCGTCATTCTGACCCTGGACAGCAACCTCCCCCTTCAGCCTTTGTTGTCGCCGCCCTTTCCTTTCTTCCCCGGCACCGGTAGCAGCTCCATAAGCCGTAAGAAGCCGAAACTTGCTTGTCCTCCGTTCAAGGATATTTCGGCCACCATTTCTCTTGATTCCAGTGTTGTTTTCTTCCTTTCTTGTCGGTGAGTGTGAATCCAAGATCCTTTAAGCATGAAAACGTGATTTGGTGAGGTGTTTTGCTTGTTTTTGAATTCGGCCATTTTAGGGTTTCAATTTTTTTTTCGAGAATTTTTGAATGATTCATGGAAAATCCCTTTACAAAAGTTGATCCCCCTAGCTCAAGCTACTCCCTTAAATTTTTTTGTGATTTTTGGAAATTATTTTGATTTTTTTGAATTTTTGAATATTTTATTATTATTTTATTAATTTCGTAAATTAATTATATAAATTATGAAATTGTGATTTTTGGTGTTATTGGTAATTATTATTAATTTTAGAATTTTTTTTATAATTTTTATGAATTTTGTGTAATTTTTATAATTTTTTTAGTTTATGTCAATTTTGAAAATATAGGTTATATATATGTTTTATTAGAAATTATTGGTTAATTATATGTTTTTGTTGATATTATTGACATGTATGTTGAGAAAATAAATTTTGTGTATTCACCAAATTTTGTGTATTTATATAATTTTATGTGTATTTTTAAATATTAGGGGTAATTTGGTGGTGATTTTAGTTAAATATTATGTTTAATTGGTTTTAATATTATTTGAGGTATAAAAATGATTTTTACAAATTATTTACTAATTTTAACTAATTAATACTAATTTTCAAAAATTATTTTCAAGTAATATATAATATACTATTTTTGTAAATAAATGGATTTTTAGTAAATTTTAATATATGTTTGAACTAATTAAGTAATTTGGATTTATAAAATGAATTTTTATAAATATTTATAGAATTATCGAGAAAAGGGATTTTTAATAATATTATGTTATTAATTAGGGTTTTTAAGTAATTATTAGGAAAATAATTATTTTTGGTGTTTTAATACTTAGTATGCTATGTTTTGATATTTGGAGGGCATTTATGGTATTTATTGAATTTTAATATATTTTATTATAGTATTTGAATTTTTGGTGAATTGTGGACCTCAGTTGAAAAATTTTAGTAGTTCGGAATCCCAACCGAGGGTTGTGAGAATTTTTATACTCGAAGTGTATTTTCCTTGCAGGACCGACTCTATTTTTTAGTAGAGAGATGTCTGTTTTACAAAGGAGGTTCTGTCGAATTTTCGGTATTCTCATAAAACGTGACATTGGGTCTAATTCTAATTTTGTATCTGTTCGTGTTTAGTAATTCTAGATCGAGTCTCTAGAAGTCTAAGTTAGATTTTTTCTAATGTCATGATCGCTTTTATTGTTTAGTTGCGCCAAAATTGAAACCTAGTGGACCAGGCCCGTCAGACCAGTCTCGAGGAGCGCATCCTTGTGAGTTATTATTATATATATACATTGCTTTAGGTTGCATGTTTTAGAATTATATGTTTTAAATGTAAAGTTTTGCATAATTGCTTTATTAAATGTTTAAGTATATTTTAGGTATATTTTTAGTATATTATTGGTATATTTTAAAATAAATGCATGTTTTCTTTTTTATTTATATTCAAATTATGTTTAAGTATATTATTGGTTGATTTTGAGTATATTTCATGATTTAATTGAATTTATTATACGTATATATACCTGAAATATACTTAGTTTATTTTAGATATATTTCTGGTATATATATGTTTTACTTGATCTTTTTGAATGCCATTATATAAATTATTTATTCTCGAATGTATATTTTATTTTTTTTATGAAGGATATCGATAGAACATGCTTCTTATTGCGTAGCACTAGGACCGAGTAGGTACCAGTGCGATAGATTGTAGGTTGATGTGATTGATGTGTGATTGCTGGAGCGCAGTTGACCAAGTGTCTACGGGCCAATCACATTGATAATTAGACTGCTGGAGCTCGGTTGACTTAGTGTCTCGGGGCCAGTCTGCTATCCAGTTAGACTAAGTGAATTTATTTGAAACTAAGTGGGCCTGTATGGCTAGAGCAATTTCTATTGATATTTGAGGTTGCGATAACTTAGGGTTCTATTTGATCCTTCATAAATTGATGTTTTTCAGTATTAATTATAAAGTTTTCAACATCTGTGTGTACATGACTGTATATATATTTATTAAATACTTACGCGTGTTTGCATTTGTCATTTAGAAATATGTGTATATATATTATAATAATTCATGCAGTGAGGTCTGACTCCCCTCAGTTGATATTTTTACAGGAGAGTTTTCTTCATCAGACCTCAACAGTAGACCTATATGCTGGATTTCTTCTGCCCCAACTTTATTATGTAAATCATCTACCTAGTTTTATCATGTACTCTAGAAACTGTAGTACTTGTATTTGTTTCAGTTGTGAGTTGTATTTATATTTACTGATTATGATTTTAATTCAGAGGTTTATCTCTGAATGTTGTATTAAAATATTTTATTTTATGATATGCAGAGCTTATTTTATCATAATCATTGAGTTTTAAATGCTGATGTATTTTTATTTATTTTAATTTTATTTATTGTTTACTTTATTATTTTAAGGCTTGCTACGGGTTCTGGATTCAAAAAAATTCCCGTTCCCTAGCGTCGGTCATGGCCCCCGATTTGATTCGTGACAAACAAAGTTGGTATCAGAGCAGAGTTTTATGTCAGGGCTTTAGCTATTGAGTTGTGGCCCTAGTTTTCAATGTTGTATTTTTTTTGAAACTACTGCAGTTAATTAAGTTCGACTATGTCTTGATAAGTATTCCTTGATTTAGTTTTCTGTGTCACCTTTAGTTGTCTGTCTTGTCTAAATCCTTTTATTTTTCTTTTCAGAATGAGGAGGCGAGCGCATGTTGGTCCATCGGTCGTTAAGGCCGATGATGATGAGTCCTTCCAAGATGAGGTTTTACCTCATAAGCTGCCAGTTAGGCATAGAGGTCGTGGCAGAGGTAGACCTTGAGGAGCAGAAGGTCGCCATACGCAGAAAAAGCTACAGAATGAGGAACCTGTAGAGCTAGAGTATGAAGATATTCCAGTACCTCCTTTTGCATCGCCTGCCTATCAGCAGGGTATGTCTGACCCTGAGGCAGCCCTATTCTAGGCTAGAGTTGGCAGGATCACCTTTAATGGGACTTCTGACCCTTTAGATTTTCTGTATGTGATAGAGACGAGGACTCGGACTGCTCACACTGAGTACCAACGGATCATGATAGTCGAGCTGTCAGTAGAGGGACCAGCCCTGGACTGGTTTATTCAAATGATCTAGCCATACATGATGATGATGATGACCTGGGCTCAGGTCAAAGAGCGATTCATGAGGAGATTTTGCCCAGAGCCACTTCGTGTGAGTTACAGACTCCAACTAACTAGCATTACCTGAGGTAACAGATCTGTTGAGGACTATACTAGAGTGTTCCTTTGTCTTAGCAGATATGCAGAGGATCTTATGTGAGATCAGTACTTCATAGTCACCACTTATGTCACTGGATTAGGTTCTGCATATGCTGGTATGCCTACAACGGGCCTTACTCTAGATTTAGTGATAGAGTTGGCCAAGGAGATTGAGTTGAGTCGAGTCAAGCAAAGAGCTATGCCTGATTATTACCAATTGGGTGTTCAGTCAGGTGGATTCCAGATTACTCCGTACTCGAGTTTTCAGATTGGTTCGAGTAGTTAGCAGAGGGGTCCAACCTAGCAGAGTCAAAGATAGCAGCAGAGGGTACACCAGAGCAATAGACATGGCCGTGGAGGTCAACGTAGATCATTCAAATTTGGGTCAGGTGCTTCGAGCATCAGTAGTGGTCGTAGTTCTAGGTCAGCTGCCAGTGTTTGTCAGACGTGCGGTAGAGTCCATCAGGGACTATGTTACATGGCACCATTGACATGTTTTAGATGTGGACATATGGGACATTTTGCTAAATCATGTCCCTATTCTGGTTATCAGCAGCCGCAGATATCGCGATTCCCTCAGTAGTCGATTGCCAGTGCAGCACCCATTCCTTTTTAGTTGCCTCCAGCCCAGCACCAGAGTTCTACTTAGATTGTTCCTCAGCAGGGACGTGGTAGAGGTACCAAAGGAGGTGCTAAAGGTGTTGGCCAGGCTTCTACCAGTCAGTAGGGAGGTTGAGGTCAGGCTAGAGTCTTCCATCTTACTCAGCAGGATGCTCAGGCATCTAATGCAGTCGTGGTAAGTATTATTTTTTTTATTACCTGAAAGTAGTGCCTGAGCTTTCAAGATGTATGGACAATGGCGAGAGCCAGTTTATCCAACGTTAGGTACTGAATCTCTAATCATCTAACTATTTTGCTGACATAATACACCGGGCTTCTCTGGCCCTCTTCCACCCTTACCAATACTGAGGCTATGCATTTTGAGCCCACCAAAAGGTATAAGTACAGTGTTTCCTTCGGGACCAGCCTGCTGAGCAGAGGTGGGGAGGATATGAATTTTTTTAATATCTTCAAAAGCTGTCTAGCAATCTTTCGTCCAAACAAATTTCTTGGAATTTTTTAAAGCTCAGAATAGTGGTAGGCATTGCTTGGTCGAGCAAGAGATGAAAAACCCCAAAGCCATAATCTTGCCATTTAGCTTTTATAGTTCGTGGATATTCTTCAGAGCTTTCATGTTGAGAATGGCTTCCATCTTTTTTAGGTTGGCCTCAATACCTCTGTGGGATATCATGAACCCCAGGAATTTTCCTGCCTTGACTCTGAAGACGCACTTTTCCAAATTCAACTTGATCTTGGACTCATTCAGCAATTGAAGGACCTGATCTAGATCTGTGGGGTGTTGATCTGTATGCTTGCTTTTGATAAGAATGTCATCCACGTATACTTCCACATTTCTCCCGATATGGTCTCAGAGTACATGGTTCATCATCCTCTAATATGTGGCTCTAGCATTCTTTAACCCAAAGGGCATTACCTTATAGTAACAAAGACTTTTATGGGTGATGAAAGATGTTTTCTCTTGGTCTTCTTCCTTCATTGGTATCTAGTAATATCCTTGTGCTGCATCTATAAAACTGTATAGATCATGACCAGTAGTAGAGTCTACTAGCTGGTCAATTGTTAGTAGGGGGTAGTTGTCCTTAGGGCACGCCTGGTTGAGGTCAGTATAGTCCACACACATCCTATACTTGCTATTTGATTTCTTTACTAGCACCACATTGGCTACCCATTTCGGGTGGGTAACCTCTTTAATGAATCCGACTTCTAACAACTTCTTTATTTCTTTAGCGATTATCTTCTGCCTCTCGTATACAAAAGTTCATTTCTTATGGATCATTGGCTTCGCCCCTGGTCTGATGTTCAAGCTATGTGAGGCAATTTAAGGATCTACTCCAGTTATATCCGATGCTCGAGAGGTAAAACCTCTTGAGTGCTTGGTGAGGACTTCACTTGGTTTCAGAGTCAAGTTTATTACTGATCTTTACCGTCTTTCCTTCAGCAATCTGTAATGTCTGAGTGTCGTCGATCAATTTAGGTATGGCTCCTTGTTTCTCTATCTCCCAAGTCTCTAAGGGGAATGCTTCCATCTGAGGTTTGATTGCCATTTGGTAGCATTGCCTGGCCATGTGCTGATCTTCATGGATTGTAAGAGTTTTGCCCTCAATTGGAATCTTCATGGTTAAGTGTCGAATACTTGTGACTGCATTGGTTTCGTAGAGTGCTGGTCATCTTATGATGTTGTTATATGCCAATGGGAGATCCACCATATTGACTTTCATTTCTCCAATGTCCCAGTTTTTTAATTTTAGACTTAGCTCTATAATTCCAATCGGTTGTATGGTTCTTTTGTAGAAGCTTATAATGGGATTTTGGATAGTTTTTAGGTTAGTGACGGAACCCCCCATTGCTTTGTAAGCATTCCAAAATAGTGCGTTGATGGCACTCCTTTTGTCGACCAGTAACCTCTTTACCAGATAATTGTTAATGTATGCCCTTACCACCAGAGCGTCATTGTATGGATGTTAAACATGCTCCCCATCCTCAAAATCAAACACGATGATCTCTCTTTTCTTGAGGGTCGATCCTTCTCCCTGACTTCTCTTAGGTCTCTTCTTAATGTTTTCTCCTCTGACTATCATGTTAATAACCCCAGCTGTTTCAGTCCAAGCCTTTTCTGGTTCTAGCCTATCTCGTCCCTACACATCCAGATTCTTGGTTCCTTTGGATGTGTCAATGAAGTTGTCAAGTCTGCCATTCTGCACCAGTCTTTCTATGGTATTTTTTAATTCTCTGCAAGTCTTGGTGTCGTGCCCATAGTCTCTGTGATATTGGCAATAGTGTCCTCTATCTTGCGTGGCTCTCCGAATTGGGCTTATTCTTCTGGCTGGGGTAATTCCCACCCCATTTATTTGACCCACATGAGGATCCTAGATCTAGAGGTATTTAAAGGTATGTATCTATCGACTTCCTTTTTAAATTTTTCCACTAGGTTTCTGAAATTTGTTCATGGGAAGCTTACTCTTCTGGGTCTTCACCTCTCTTCTCTAGTTGGTGCTTTTTCTTCCTCCCTTCGCATCCTTTTGTCTTCATCCATTTTTATCATTTTGACCGTCAAGGCTATCACCTCCGTGAAAGTGCCAAGTTCTTTTATCATTATCTTGTCTTTGAGTTTTTCGAGTCTGGTGCTATTCTTGAGCGCTTTAATAGCAACTTCGTTTATAAGATTTTTGATTAGCATAGCCACTTTGTTGAACTGATTTAGGTAGCTTCATAGTGATTCATCAACCTCTTGCCAACACATTTGGAGGTCATTGATGTTTTTGGCTGGAGGAATGTTGGTGATGAACCTAGTTCGAAACTTTTCTACCAGGTCTTCAAAAGATGTGATGGTGTTCTCAAGAAGCTGGTGAAACCATTTTTGAGCATTCTTTATGAGCTTGCTTGGAAAAACTCTGCACATGGTGGCTTTATTTACATTCTGAAGCAATATTCTCATTCTAAATGAGGATATGTGGTTGACAGGATCTCCAGTTCCATCATATTGATCTAGTTATGGCATCCTAAACTTGGTTGGGATTTTTGTCTAGATTATCCTCTTTATGAAGGGCGTTTTTCCTTCTATAATGCATTCATCTTCCTTCCTTGGTGTTGTGCGGGCTTTGTGTATAACCTCTTTAACCTTTCGGGTTAAATTTGAATCATCGAGAGCTAGAATTATGGAGATGGATTCTTCTTCTGGAGCTTTACTTTTCCCCTTGTTTCCCTCTGAGCAATTCCAGAGGTCTGGTATTTTCTATATTAGCTGGTCCAAGGTTGCCGCTTTGAATTAAGGTGTTCAATTATTACTGCATTAAGGCCATCTAGGCTTAGATTTTTTATATCATTGCTTTTTTATTTGTTGGGGTGAGGTTGAGTGTTTGAGTCACAGTGTTTAGGTTGGGCGTAATTATAGCTGGTGAATTCCCACAGACGGTGCCACTTGATAACTTGCTTTTCGAAACTCTTGAACTAGAACCCTGCAAGTGGTCAATAAAGGGTAAGGTAAGAGGTGGGGAGGATCCCCACAAACCCTTCGATGCCTAAGTCAGAGTGTATAGAGGGAATTTAGAAAGAGAAGGAGAAAAATAAGAATACAAAGGAATAAAATGAACAAGAATGAGGGATATGAGGTCCTATTTATATTGATAGTAATACTTAAACTTGAAAGGAGTAGGATTCCTCTTTGGATAGGAGTCCTAGACCAATTAGGAGAATGTTCCTTCTTGTTTCGGGAGTCTTCTGCATAAGAAACCTTTTCCTGAATGTCTTTGGTTGCCTTCCCTTTCCGAGTAACCTGTATAGGAAAAACAGATCTTAATTAAATAGGAATATATATGTGGGGTATTAGTATATATTTATTTGATTTGTGTATTTTAAATAATTTAATTTTATATTTAAATAACAATTTTTTTATTTTGAAACTTACTATTATTTAGAATATAAAAAATAAGCTAATTAACCTAAAAATTACCTATAGTCTTCAATAATCATTTTTTTCATAATTATTTATAATTTTGAAATTAAAATAATTAAACTAAAAAATTACCCATAGTATTCAATAATTTTTTTTTCAATAGAAACAACAAAAAAAATTATGAAATATATCAAATAAATTATTTTTTTAATTATTGAAATTAATAAAAGTACAAATTATATGTTTGGTATTAATTTTATTATTAATGATGAAAAAACTGAAAAAACAACAAAAATAAACAAAAATCAACTGCAATTTTTTTATTGCTTTTGTTATTTCAGTTATTGCTTTTCAATTGTTTTTGTTGATTTTTGTAAAAAATAAAAAATAACAATAAAAATTATGTGATTTATAAAAAAAATAATTATTTTTATCATTAATAGTAATAAAAGTAAAAATTTTATTTATGGCCTTAATTTTGTGATTAATAATGAAAAAATAATTTAAAAAATAATAAAAAAGCAACTAAAATAAAAAAAATCAACAACTGACAATCAACAAAAATCAATAACAATCAACAACATAAAATTTTGTTGATTATTGTTGATTATTTTATTTTTTTGGCTTTTTTTTTTGTTGATGTTACAAATATATTATAAGGATTATAAACTTATTATATATTGATAATCAATAAGTATTGTGGATACCGTTAGTGTGATCGGCCTGTAATAAAAGCCTGATGATGAGAAAGTTCGAGTTTTGAATGTAATGGGAGCCCGAGACGTCTTTAAAATCGACTTAGAAAGCCTAAAACATTGAGCCAAGCCCAAAAATACCATATCCAAGCCCAGAACTGAGCTAAAGCCTAAGTCCATTGCCTCTTGACCTAAAGGCCCTGAAGTGAAAAGACGTCGCCTCTTCACCTTAGACTTCAGTAAGGTGACGCCTTATCAAAGAGGCATCGCCTCTTCACACCCACCCTCTGCAGTATTAAATGTCATTAATGGCAATGGTTAGAGGCTCACCTACTGAAGATTTGGTCATTTTTGGATGTAAAAAGAAAGGAAAAATCAGGGAAAAGAGCCTAGGGAATGAAAGAAGCAAGGGGAGAGGGTGAGAGGATTTAAAAAAAAGGATATAAGGGCATGAGGGGAAAAAAACGTATGAAAAAAAAAAAGAAAAGATAGAGAAAAGGAAGAAAAAAAGGAAAGAAGAAAAGAAAAAAAAGAAGAAGAAGACTTAAAAAGCTAAAGACTTTGATTTCTTAGGAAGGAAAGGGGTTTCTCTTGCATTCAGAGCCTTAAATCAATCAACTAAGCTCTGAGGGCTTAGTTAGGAGCATCAAACATGTCCAAGTCAGTAAACTTCCCCCTTCTTAATCTTTAAATTCTTTATTTTCATTAAAAGTATTGATTCATTACTCTTATTTTTGTATTCTTAAGTTTTATTGCTTATTTAAAGTCATATGTGAAGCATGATTACATGAAATACTAAATACTGATAGTTAATCTTTGTATATTTGTGTTTGTTTCTTGTTTATTTGTGTGAATATTTAATTTCTTAGGATTTAAGAAATACAGTCTGTTTCTGTCCCTATTAAGTGATAAGGTGACAAGAACATCGCTTCCTGGTCAGGAGGCGATGCCTCTTTAAAGAGGCACCACCGCCTTATCAGAATCTGTGTGAATTTTGCTTTGCTTTTCCATGCTTGTTTTGTACTTTTGGCATGATTTTCATGTTTAATTTATTATATCTCCTAATTTTATGCATGATTATTGTGTTGTTTCGTATTATTTTTAATATTATATTATTGTGTTATTTTGTGGACTTGTCACAACCTAAAACAGGGGCCATGACCGGCGCTAGGGAATGAGAATTCTTTCGAATCCGGAACCTGTAGCAAGCCTAAAAATAAAATAAAACATAGAGTAATAATAATAACCACACTTAATGCAGCAGAAATAAAGTCATAATTTTCAAAATACAATCCATATCTCATATATAAATAAATCCTTTGATACAAATCCAATTCAAATATTTAAAGTACATAACTCACACAAATATAATACATAAAACCCATAATTTATTTATAACTACTGCAGTGTCTAGATTATAAAAATAAAACTCAAGTGAGCAGTTTACATAGAGAAGCCGGAGCGGAAGAAATCCGGCGTACAGGCCTGCTACTGAGGTCTGATGAAGATGACTCTCCTGAAAAAAATAGTCAACGGAGGGGAGTCAGACCTCACTGAGTGAATTACTATAATATATATACATGCATACTAAATGCCAATGCACACAATCAAAAGTATATTTATAGTATGTATATATACAAGCAATTACATACAGATGCAATAAAATCATTTTATATATTTATTGAAAATCACAATTTATGAAGGATCAAATAGAACCCTAGAAAATCGCAACCTCAAAATAGTGTTAGACAACACTCTAGCCATATAGGCTCACTTATTCCAATATATAATCACTTGTTCCATTTGGACAATAGACTGGCCCCGAGACACTAAGTCAACCGAGCTCCAGCAGTCTGATTGTTAGTGTGATTGGCCCCGAGACACTTGGTCAACCGAGCTCCAGTAATCACACTCCCACTCCATATCACACATCAAATAATCATATCCAATCAATATCCACAAATGGTTAGTAATATAGCCTAAATGCTATAAGCGTACTGGTACGTACTCGGTCCTAGTGCTGCCCACTAGGTAGCACGTTCTATTGATATCCTTCATTGAAATATAAAATATACATTCTTAAAAACAAATGATGCATGAACTTAAATAAAATAGCAATATAAACCATATATATACTGAAAATATACCAAAAGTAAACCAGGTATATTTCGAGTATATATACGTCAAAGAAATCCATATAGATTACAAAATAAACTAGACATATATTGAAAAACATTTTAAACTTAATTTATTAGCAAAACATGCATATAATTGAAAATATACTGAAAATAAACCAAAGATAAACCAAAAATAAACTAAAAATAAACTTATGTACTAATCAAATTATTTATGCATATTAAATCAAAATAAAACATACATTTCTAAATCAAGCACCCTAAAGCACATATATATAAAATAGTAACTCACACATATTGCGCTCCTCAAGATGGGTCCGACGGGCCTAGTCCACTAGGCCTCGGTCTCGGCGCAACTAAACAAATAAAAATAACGGTCATCATAATAAACCTAACAGAAATCTTAGAAACTCGATCTAGAATATTGGACACATAATCAAAATTAGGGTTCGACTGGATATCACGTTTTACGAGAATTTTACCAAAAATTTGATAGAACCTCCCCTGTAAAATGGACATCTCTCTACTCAAAGAGTAGAGCCGGCCCTGCAAAGAAACACACTTCGAAAAATAGGTTCAAAAACACATTTACAACCCCTCGGTCGGACTCCAAACTATAGTCTACCGACCGGGGTCCACAATCACAGAATATTTATGAAAATACCAAAAATGCCTTCATATCATAGAAATACATTTAATAAGTAAAAATTACATAATTAACCCTGAAACACATTAAAAACCGATAAAAACTCATTTATTTAGAAAAACCGTATATTATATATATAATTTGAAAATAATTCATGAAAAATAGTTCTAATCAGTTAAAAATACTAAATAATTTGTAGAAATCATTTTTATACCTTAAATAACTATTAAAACCAATTTAATTACATTTTTAGTCAATTTATGGTAAAATTACCAAAATACCCCTATATATATAAATATACTAAAATTCATTCAAAAATTCACCAAAAATAGTATAATTATCCAAAATTAATTTTCTCCACATATTTATCAATAATATCAATAATTAAACTCAATTAACCAATTAAATTCAATTAAAAACATAATTAACCTAATTTTCCAAAATTACATAAACCTAATTAAATTCAAAATAAATTCATAAAAATTCCAAATAAATTCCTATAATTCATTTCAACACCAATATTTATCAAAAAAACACAATTTCATAATTTATTTAATTAAATTTCGAAAATTAGAAAATAATAATAAAATATTCAAAAATACCCAAAAATCAAAATAATTCCCAAAAATTCTACAAAAATTCACACATGTATATTAATCTACTAGAATTAACATTTTTGAAGGAATTTTCCATGAATCAATCAATTCAAAGTTCAAAAAAATCAAGAACCCTAAAATGGCCGAATTACCAAAATCGAAACCTAAGCAAATCAAGACCATTTTAAGTGAAAAAAAGCTTGGAATCACACTCACCGGAGCTCAAGGAGAAGAAAGAGACCGGCGGTGTCAAAAACGGTGACCGAAAACATCGTGAACGACTGTGGCCAAAGTTTCGGCTTCCCGAGCTGATTCCGGCCAAAACACGTCGGAATAGGGCGCTGCTGGCGGCGAGGAAGGCTGGAGAAGGAGGTGGCATGCTGAGAGGCACACCAACAGCAAGAAAACAGTGTGACAGATGGTGGAACGGCGATGGAGGCAATCGGGGAAGAAGGAGGAAGGGTCGGGGGCAGAATTGTAATTTGCCAAAATTTTTACTTTTAACAATATTTTATGTATATATATATACTTACACTATATATTAAAATAATATAAATTCACACACATTAATTATAAACCACACACATATAATTTAATGTTTAAATAATTTAATATACCTAAAAATAATTAAATAATATTAAAACTAATAAATAAATAATAAAATATTAGGGTAATTAATTAAACCCTAATTAATTAAATAAATACACATATATACGTTATTTAGTATTTTAAAAATATATATGAGTTCATGCAAGTCCGTAAATCTATTTAAAATAATTAATAGTAAATTATTTAAGTGAAAATTTCCCCGAAAATACAAGTCCCAGGAAAATTTTACGTAAAGCACTTAAAGTAATATACAATAATTAAAATAAACTTTAAATAAATATCAACTCGTAACAATATCATAATTATATACAAAATTATTAACACTGCATATCCCGATGCAGTATTAAAATATTTAAAAACACGGGATATTACAAGACTATTTTGTGAATTTATTTCTATTTATTTTGTGAATATTATTTGTTAATGATTTTTAGATATTGTTATTATTTGTGAGATAGAACTAACTCGTATTTATTGCAGGAATTATTTGGTGATTTTTAATCACTAGATGATTACTTAATTAATCAGTTCTTGAGAGTTTTAATTTGCATAATTAATGAGTTTATTTTCGGTTTATTTTTAGTTTATGTACGGTTTACTTTCAGTATATTTTACATTTATTTATACCAAAAGTTGTAATCCTTAATCCTTATTTAGAATGAATGGTAGTAAATTATTATTATTTGTTTTTTTATGATTGAATGTCGGGACATAAACATGAAATGGGACTAATGTGCAAACTTAGAATAAAATCTAAAATTGGAAACCAATCACGATTAGCATGTTAATAAGGAAATTATTTAATAATCAAATATAATAAAATATTAAACACACAGGGAGGCTAATCGTAAAGTTGGGTGGGCATTCCAAAAGCCCATACCCAGTTTTCGAACCCGATATCTGATGATGGCTTCTAAGAAACTCCGTGGAATCTAGTTGCTATATAGTGTGTCCCGACTTTTATTCAGGTGGCGACTCCATCTTCTTTTGGGGCCCCAAGCCTATTATGTATTTCTTAGTAAGCTCTGAGCTCGCACAGTGTCGTCGTAGCCAACACTTAGGTTCACGATTAACCTCACCGCCTACTGTGGCGATAGAGAAACTAATTCCAAGTGTTTTGTAATTTACCATTTTTTATTATTTCTTTATTTCCTTTGTAAATTTTGCATTCACTACACGTTTCCACACAATGTACTCCAAGTCCCAAATAAATCAATAATAATCTCTGCTTTACTGCTTGTGTTTCACTCAAAATTGTAGAAGCCAAAGCTTGTTACCCAAGACTCAACTCATGTAATGACCTAATAATTTCCATTAGATTTTTTTCCAAATGCATGTGTTTTATGCCATATGGTAGTCCTTTAAATAAGGCCTAAGCCCATTATAAATAAACCTTGACGAGATGGGCCTCTTATGCCTATTGTTAGCCCATTTCAAAGGGATCTTGATAAGGTGGGCCTTTGATATCATTCTTTGCCCCGTTAAAATGGACTTTGTAATTATTTGGAGAAATTACCATTTGTTTGTATCGTCTTGAGAATTTTCTTGCATCCGCCAATTTTATTATCCCCCATTGATAATCAAAACCCAAAACAAAAATTCTAGGACAAGAAACTCACCATTGAACACGTGTGTGGGAGAAATAAGGGTGGAGATACTATTAGAGAGCCTTTGTTGTCCTTTGATACATGCATATATGTTTTTTCCTTTTTACCAATAGGCTTGCATTTCAGACATACATGTCATGCATGTTTCCGACCCTCAATACTTGCAAATATAGATCCACAACAGTCTGCCAGTTGAAAGCGATCTAACACCAACCACTTGGATAGAATCTTTAAAGAGATTAAGATGGCAGAATTTGATGCTAAAGCCTTCAAGGAATAGTTGAAAGCTGAAATGGCCAAACAAACTAGGACGATTATGAGATAGATTATAGGGGAAATGATGGGTACAGCTAGTTAGGAATCACTAGCACCTCAACCGCCAGCGCCCTAACCATCGGCACCTCAACCTCAACCATTTGATTTGGATGCTAAGGATCCTAAAAGGCAAAAGGTAGAGGATGATCAGTAGATAGTATTGGTAGAACCTGTTATCCATCAGAAAGAGGATGCCCTGGGAAATGCAGAGAAGCCAGACTGGGCTAAAGGCCTTGTCAAGTCTATGGCTCAAATGCAGTTGATGATGAAGGAAAAAGGGATTGATGCCCAATAAGCTATTCTAAGTTGAGCTTGGATAAGGATGATGATCCCCTACCATGAAAGTTTAAATTCCTTAGCATAAAAAAGTTCACTGGCACAGAGGACCCCCACTTCCATTTAAAGCAGTATATAACCCACATGAAGACAATTGAACTAACTAACGCACAAATTATGAAGCAATTCCCTCTATCTCTGGACGGAGCACCCATCAGATGGTATTGTGCTCTAGAATCCCGTGTTCAAACTGATTAGGAGGAATTATGCACTGCATTCATCAAGTAGTATAATCTCAACATTCAGATAGAGGTTCTTTGGGAGACTTGCAGAATGTGAAGCAGAAGTTCAATGAATCCTTCGTGGATTATTTGATAAGGTAGAGAGCAAAATTAGCACAGATGAAGTAACAACTCACGGAATCTGATCAACTAGTAATAGCCATTGAAGGGTGTATGCTCCCTCTCTCCAAGAAGTTGAGGGATTTAGGGATTCAAAACTTTGAGGAGTTGTATAGGTTTGGAGTACAAAAAGAATAAGACATTGCACAAGAAAAGAGGTTCTTCAGTGGAAGATCTGTGAACAGAGAAGGGTTTGGATCTGGTAGCGGAGTCAAGCCAAGTAGTAACATATAGATCAACACAGTTAGACAATCTCAAAGGTTTTCTAATTTAGGAAGACCCCTCTCCAAAGTCTTAGAAAAACTGATTGAGAATAACCTTTTACATCCCTTACCTAAACGACCTCCTTTCCCAAATGTCGACCTAAAGCTATACAACAAGTACCACCAGAACATTGGGCATGATACAAAAGGCTGCACTCGCCTAAAATACAAGATTCAAGATTTAATTGATTCAGGCAAAATAACTATAATAACCCTAGTTTTTAAATTATTTTAATATTTAACAGGATATGCAGTGTTAATAAAAATTAAAACTATATTTTATTATTTTATTATTTTATGAATAATTATTATTATTTTACATTTAATTATAATTTTCTACGTAAATGTGTATATCGAAGTTTATTATTTTGGATAATATTATTTTAATAATGTTTAATTTAATGCATTAATATTTTAATATTATTATTTTAATAAATTACATTATTGTATTGTATTTTGTGTGTTACTATATATATATATATATATATATATATATATATTAGGGTTTATCATTAATATTATATATGTATATTAATTATTATTGTGTGCTATATATACATATATGTGTTTGTATATATATATGTGTGTGAATAAAATATAAGTGTGGTGTGTGAATTTAGTGTAATATTATAATATATTATAATATAAAGTTTATTAAATTATAATATATAGTATTATGAATATTTTATATACATACCAAAACAAAACGCAAGCTTCTTCTCCTTATTCTTCCCTATGCCCCTACCCTCGCTGTGCCTCTCAGAGCAGCATGCCGGACTGCTCCTCGCCGCCACCAATTGCCACCAACCTCCTCCCCCTTCTTCCCTCTCCCTCCCCGACATGGTCCAACCGTTAAAAGCCCGCCGGATCACCGAAAATTGCAGCGGCTGTGTGTAAAGCTTTTTGGTTGCCGATCGCTTTTCCAACCACCATTCTTCACGTTTCCAGAGCCGTTCGACTCCTAGAGCTCCGGTGAACTTGATTTCAGCCTTGGTTTGAGCTCTAACTCCTCCATTTTCGTTGTATCTTGATTTCTTTATTTCAGCCATTTTTGGTTTTTGATTTTTTCGGGAATTTTTGGTTGATTCATGGAAAATGCCTTCACAAAAGTTGATCCCCCTAGCTTAAGCTATATCCTGAATTTTTGTGTGATTTTTGGGAATTATTTTGATTTTTGTGAATTTTTGAATATTTTATTATTATTTTATTAATTTTCGTAAATTAATTATATAAATTATGAAATTGTGATTTTGGTGTTATTGGTAATTATTATTAATTTTAGAGTTGAGTTTATGATTTTTGTGAATTTTGTATAATTTTTATAATTATTTTTAGTTTATGTCAATTTTGAAAATATAGGTTAAATATATATTTTGTTAGAAATAGTTTGTTAATTCTATGTATTTGTTGATATTAATGTGAAATATGTTTAGAAAATATTTTTGTGTATTTATATGATTTTTATTGAATTTTTGAGTATTATTAGTATTTTATGTGTATTTTTAAACATTAAGGTTAATTTGGTAATTTGGTGGTAATTTTAGTTGAATATTATGTTTAATTGATTTTTATAATATTTGAGGTATAAAAATGATTTTTACAAATTATTTACTAATTAATACTAATTTTTGAAAATTATTTTCAAATAATATATAATATACTATTTTTGTAATAAAATGGATTTTTAGTAATTTTTAATTTGTATTTAGACTAATTAGGCTATTTGGATTAGTAAAGTGACTTTTTACTAAATTATATTGAATTATCGAGAAAAATGGATTTTTTAATAATATTATATTATTATTTAGGGTTTTTAAATAATTATTAGGAAAATAATTATTTTTGGTATTTTAATGTAAAATATGCTATATTTTGTTATTTGAAGGGCATTTATGGTATTTATTGATTTTTTTATATATTTTACTATATTATTAAATTTGTGGTGAATTGTGGACCTCGGTTGGAGAATTTTTGTAGTTCAAGATCCCACCCGAGGGTTGTTTGAATTCTAAAATTAGAAGTGTGTTTTTTTGCAGGACCGGCTCTACTTTTTAGTAGAGAGATGTCCATTTTACAAAGAAGGTTGAACCGAATTTTCGATAGAATTCTCGCAAAACGTGACATCGGGTCTAATTCTAATTCTGTGTTTGTTTGTATTTAGAATTCTAGATTAAGTCTCTAGAAGACTCAGTTAGAGTTATTATGATTCGTGATCATTTTTATTGTTTAGTTGCGCCGAGATCAAGGCTTAGCGGACCAAGCCTGTCAGACCAATCTCGTGGAGCGCATCCCTGTGAGTTATTATTATATATATACATTGGTTTAGGTTGCATGTTTTAGAATTATATGTTTTAAATGTAAAATTTTGCATAATTGCTTTATTAAATGCTTAAGTATCTTAGGTATATTTTTAGTATATTCTTGGTATATTTTAAGATAAATGCATGTTTTCCTTTTTGATTTATATTCAAATTATGTTTAAGTATATTATTGGTTGATTTTGAGTATATTTCATGATTTAATTGAATTTATTTTACATATATATACTTGAAATATACTTAATTTATTTTAGGTATATTTTCGGTATATATATGGTTTATTTGACTATTATGAATGACTTTATACATTATTTTATTACTCGAATGTATGTTTTAATATGAATGAAGGATATCGATAGAATGTGCTTCCTAGTGGGCAGCACTAGGACCGAGTACGTACCGGTGCGATAGATGGTAGGCTATATTACTAACTTATTTATGGAAATTATGACTTGATTGATTAGATTGATGTGAGATGTGATTAATGGTGTGATTGCTGGAGCTTGGTTGACCAAGTGTTTGGGGGCCAATCACACTGACAGTCAGATTGCTAGAGCTCGGTCAACTTAGTGTCTCGGGGCCAGTCTACTGTCCAGTTGGATTAAGTGAATTTACTTGGAATTAAGTGAACCAGTATGGATAGAGTGCTTTCTACTACTAATTGAGGTTGCAATCACTTAGGGTTCTATTTGATCCTTCATAAAGTGATGTTTTTTAGTATTAAATATAAAATGATTTTTAGCATCTGTGTGTACATGCCTGTATATATATTTATTATATAAATGATTATCTGCATTTGACATTTAGTAATGCATGTATATATATTATAATAATTCACTCAGTGAGGTCTGACTCCCCTTTGTTGATGATTTTATAGGAAAGTCTTCTTCATCAGACCTCAGCAGTAGGCCTATCCGCCGGATTTCTTCCGCCCATGCTCTATTATGTAAATCTTTTACCTAGTTTTATATTGTACTTTAGAAACTGTAGTAGTTGTATTTATATTAGTCAGAAGTTGTACTCTGTATTATGTATTTTGATTTAAAATTCAGAGAGGCATGTCTCTGAATGTTGTATTAAAATATTTTATTTTATATTATGATATGAGGAGATTATTTAGTACATATTTATTGAGATTTAAATTCTAATGTATTTTTATTATTTAAATTTATTTAGTTGTTTATTTTTATTATATTCAAGGCTTGCTATAAGTTCCGGATTCAAAAGAATTCCCATTCCCTAGCGCCGGTCATGGCCCTTGATTTTAGGTCGTGCTAATAACCGACCCAAAAACCAGAAAATCAAACACCCAAAATAACCCTTTACCCAACTACCAAAATGTACCACCACCAAATCCTCGTATCCTGATGATTAACATGGGTCTAACAGAGAAAAAAGTCATTAATTCCTTTATTAATGTCGCACCTACACTACCACAACCACAACTAAAAGACCTGAATCTAAGAAAGCAATCCATTGAGTCTCGTGCAAATGTGCTTGATATTTAGAGTTCCGATGATGAAGAGGGATGAGCAATTAATTTATGGAAGAACAATGAGAGGAAAGCAGTACAATCTACTAAGAAATCAGAGGAGGGGGAGGAAAAGGTGAAAAATGTTGAAGCATAGGGAAATGATTCAAAAGAAGGATTAGAGAAAGATGAGGAGATTATTAAGACCAAAAGAGACGAGTAAACTCTCGCTAGTATTTAGGAGCTGCTTCTGAACTCTCGAGCCCATCGGGAAGCACTGCTTATGGCTTTTGATCACAAGAAGATACCTTCGATGTACACTCCAAAGAAAATGGTGGACTCATTAACTGCAAGCCCTCAGGGGGTAATTGTTTTCATAGATGATGAAATGCCTTTAAAAGGAAGGAATCACAGTAAAGCCTTGTTCATTAAGGCTAAAGTGAAAGGCAAATTGATGTGCTGTGTTATAGTAGTAATGGGTCAGCCATTAATGTATGCCCTTTGAAGATCCTACTAAAGCTGGGCTTAACAGTAGCTAATTTGAAGCCCTCCAACATAGTCATCAAGGCTTATGATGATATGAAAAGGCCAGTTAAGGGAACTTTTCAAGCTTTAGTCAAGAATAGACCTATTGAAGTTTGGGTTAACCTCCATGTGATAGATATTCCAGTCACCTTCGCTATTCTTTTGAGAAGACCGTGGTTCCATCCTTTGGGGGGGAGTGTCATCTACTATTCATCAAAAGATTAAATTTCCATATGAGGGAAGGGTGGTTACTATAACGACTGAAACAGAAGTTGCAGTTGCCGCATTGAAATTAACTCCCACTGAAATCCCTGACCAGCCCGAGTTTTAAAGTCTGCATGATTTATAAAGATGAGCTAAACTCAAAGATTATTAGCATGATGAAGAGCATGCAGTTCATGCCTGGGATAGGATTAGGGAAAAATCTACAAGGCCCACTGGAATTCATTGAACCTAAGGTACCAATCTTGAAGCACGGGGTAGGATATTCAGGGGAAGATGAGTCTAATAAAAAGGAAGAAGTTAATGGCAAGTCTAGGAAGAATAGAATTAGGGCTAAGCTGAAGGAGAAGACGCTCTAGGAAACATTTGTGGAGGAAGGTGTCAATTAACCTTACTAAGGAGCTCCTTTGACGATTATCGAGAAGCTGGTCCCTGGGTTTAAAATCTTCACTGAATATGTGGATGGGATCAAAGAATATTTTATTAAAGAGCCTATGAGCTGGTAATGACTTCGGAATCAGAAGGGGACATTCCTATGGTGGAGCTGAAAGACGATGCTGACCAGGAAGAGGAATTCAACTTTGAAGCCTTTGTCCTTGACTCTATTATGGATGTTTTTTATAGTGACATTGACTTTTCTCTTTCTAATTTGTTTGAGACTGATGATATTTTTCTTTCTAAAGTTAATGTGATTAAGTCTAATTATGCTTACTTGTGCAATGTGTTTCCTAATGGTTATGCTGTGTGTGATGATCATTTCATGTATATGTTTGACATTAATTCATTACAAACTGAATTATTTAATCTAGGCATAAGTGATAACCCTAGAAATATACTTATTGCTTTTGACTTAAGTCCTGATGAGAGAGAAAATATGAAAGAAACTCTAAAAAGAAGACATAAAGTATTTGCTTTGAACTATGAGGATATGCTTAGGATCGATAGAGAAATTACGGAACATAGGATTCCCGCGTATTCTCACATCATACCGATAAAGCAAAAAAAAAGATTAAGTCCAGAATGGGCTCTCTTAGTCAAAGAAGAAGTAGAAAAATAGCTGAAAGCAAAGTTTTTAGAAGTGGTAAATGACACCCAGTGGCTAGTTAAAATAGTCCCAATTCCTAAGAAAGATGGTAAATTTAGGATGTGTTTGGACTATAGGGACTTCAGCAAGGCTTGTCCAAAGGACGATTTTTCTTTACCACACATTGATACCTTAGTTGATAGTGTAGCTTCCAATGCCATGTACTCCTTTATGGATAGCTTCTCAGGACACAATTAGATCATGATGGCAGTGATTGACAAGTTGAAGACTTCTTTCACCATTGATTGAGGTGTTTATTATTACACGGTTATGCCATTAGGGTAGAAAAATGCAGGGGCTACTTACTAAAGAATGGCTACTACACTATTACATGACCTGATTCATAAAGAGATAGAAGTGTATATAGATGACATGGTGGTAAAATCTCTTACCAAAGAAGGGCATTTTGAAGCCTTAGACAAGTTATTAGTAGCTGAAAAGTACAACCTCAGACTAAATCTGAAGAAATATGTTTTTAGGGTGGCATTTGGGAAACTATTGGGACACATCATCAGTCAGAAAGGCAAAGAGGTGGATCCGAACAAAGTTAGAGCGATTAGAGAGATGCCTACACTGAAGAATGAGAAAGAAGTTAGAGGGTTTATAGGAAGGCTATAGTACATCAACAGGTTCATAACCAAGCTAACTATTATTTGTAAGCTAATATTTAAGCTCCTAAAGAAGAATCAGCCAATCATCTGGGATGACAAATGTCAACAAGGCTTTAAAACTATTAAGTAGCATTTGATGAATCCTCCAGTTTTGCAACCGCCAAGACCAGGGAAGCCCCTAATTCTTTACCTGGCAATAAAGAAAGATGTGATTGGTGCAATGTTGGCTCAAGAAGGAGAAAAGAGAGTCGAGCATGCTATATATTATCTGAGTAAGAAGCTTCTACCCTATGAAGCCAATTATAGTTTAATAAAAAGAACTTGCTTGGTTGTAATTTAGGCAACAAAGAAGCTACAACATTACTTCTAGTTTTATAAGATTTCTAAGCATGATCCTCTCAGATATCTCTAGCAGACTCTGTCATTGACAAGGAAATTAAGTAGATGGTTAGTTCTACTTACTGAATTTGACATAGATTATGTGGCTAAAAAGGTGATAAAAGGAAGAGCTATGGCAAACTTCTTAGCCTAGAATCCGGTAGACGATGGACAAGAATGGGAGTTAGAATTCCCAGATGAACATCTAGGGCAATAGGGATCCAGACATGGAAAATGTACTTTAATGGAGCAGTGAATAGCAGAGGGGCAGGCATTGGTGCGATTTTAGTCTCGCCAGAAAGAGAAGTAATTTTAATGGCAAAGAGTCTAGAATTCAAGGTCACTAATAATCAAGCTGAATATAAAGCCTACATTTTTTTTTGGAAGCACTCAGGAATGCGAAAGCAAAAGAGGTGACGGTGTATAAGGATTTGATGATAGTAGTGAAACAGATCTCTAAGGAGTGGGAAGTAAGGGAAGATAAGCTAAGGCTGTATTGGGATTATTCAACCACGATCCCATTGTCTTTCGCACAATACAGATTCATACATTTACCCTGGGAAGAGAATCACATGGCAGATGCATTGGCTACTCTAGCTTCGACAGGGGAAAGAGACAGATGAGCAGAAATGAAGCCTCTTATCCTAGTAAGGTCCCAAATTCCTTGGTATGAGAAAATCATAATAATGTCGATCAACCCAATAAAGAAGCCTTGGTTTTATGATCTATAATAGTATCTTGAGACAGGGAAATTCCTTAAGGAAGTTGGTAGAAAAGAAAGAATGTTGCTGAGGATGTTATCTTGGCAGTTCATTAGCCATAACAGGATGTTGTACAAAAGGATGCCAGTTGGAGTGCACCTGAGATACATCGATAAGGGTGAGGCATAAAAAATTATGGAAGCAGTTCACGAGGGTGTATATGGGCTACATATAAATGGGACAGTCCTTGCTAAAAAGATAACCAGTCAAGGGTACTTCTGGCTAACCATGGAGGTAGATTGCGTGAAGTATGTAAAGAAATGCCACAACTGCCAAGTGGATAGTGATGTGAGCCACCTGCCTTATATGGAATTATAAGGATTGATCTCTCTTTAGCCATTTGCAGTTTGGGGAATCGACATTATTGGAGAGATAAAGCCGAAAGCATCCAATGGTCATCATTATATTATAGTGGCAATTGACTATTTCTCTTAATGGGTAGAAGCTTAATCATTCACAACTTTTGGGGTGAAACAGATGGCCAGGTTTATATAGAAGAATATAATTTGTCGGTATGGGTTGCCTCATCATGTCATAATCGATAATGGTGTTAGTTTAGGGCAGAAATGACCACTCTGTTGAAAGAATACAAAATTGAGCATCATAGGTCATCCCTTTATAAACCATAGGTGAACAAAGCCATAAAAGCAGTAAACAAGAATGTGAAAAGAATCTTGATCAAGATACTAGAAAATTACAAAGACTAGGCAAGTTACATATAGTTTGCTTTATGGGGATACAGAGCCACTGCCAGAACATCAACAGGAGCCATTCTGTATTCTCTGGTATATGGGTATGAAGTTGTGTTGCTAGTTGAGGATGAAATCCAGTCATTAAGGGTTCTCTTAGAGTCTAAAATCCTTGAGTTTTAGTGGGTAGAAAGTCGATTGGCACAACTGACGTTGTTGGATGAAAAAAGGATGAAGGCGATGTATGACTTTTAATTGTACAAGAAAAGGATAGCCTGAGCTTATAATAAGAAGATTAAGCCAGGCAAGATTAAAGAGGGTGACTTGGTCCTTACCAAGTGAAGAAGCTATTTTCCAAAGGGGTTGCTATTCTGTCTGACTTAGAGGGAAGTGAATTCAGAGAGCCCATCAACATAAACAAGCTTAAGAAATACTTTCTGTAAAGTCTTGCTAGGGAGAAAACATCAAAAGAAGCTACCTAGGCAAAAGTTAGAGATAGAAGAAGGAAAAAAGTAAAAGTCCTACTGGATTGAAAACCTAAAAAGGCAGTCAAAGCAAAAGTAAAGGATATGTAAA
The DNA here is from genome assembly GCA_947683625.1 of Mallotus nudiflorus. Classification (NCBI taxonomy): domain Eukaryota; kingdom Viridiplantae; phylum Streptophyta; class Magnoliopsida; order Malpighiales; family Euphorbiaceae; genus Mallotus; species Mallotus nudiflorus. Next base: position 2,948,924 of record CANTUR010000226.1, on the reverse strand, counting down.
AGGAGAGAGAGAGAGAAAAAGAAAATAGTTAGTTAAAAAACTTGCAAGGGCAAGCCAATTAACGACAGGAAATATATAAGAAGCAAAATTGTATAGTTATATTGTGCTTTAATTAAATGGAATGGATTGCCTATATTATTGTAAATGTTGTATTAAATGCTTACTACACATTATCTAACTAAAAAGGAAATTCCATTTGGTAAGAAAGTAAATAAAAAGACTAAATTTTATAAACTAATATAATATCGTTTGCTTCTCTTTTGACTCCCCTGGGCACTCAATGCCTTTAATGCCAATGTCCTTTTTTTCTTGTAAATTCATCATTTTCTATCTATTGTAGTTGAATCCATGCCTTGTACTAGTCATCAGTAGATTGATCTCCACTATAGTCAATGAACCTCTAGATGATTCTATGAGGCCAAGTATCTAAGAAAGTGGCCCTGGTTAAAACTTATGCACTGGTTGCACAATCAGCTGTTTCTATCCATATTGCTTGTAAAGCCAAGCCAGATTGTAGAAGGTGGTGAAATGGAGGCTGGCCAAGGGAACACAGTAGGTGTAGGACTGAAGAGTCACATGCTGTAGTCTCTACCATGGGCACATCCACTAAATCAAAGTATCAGGGAATGTGGACAACCAGTTGTGAGTATCTTCTAGGATGGGCTGAAGTCTCCTAGTACAATAATGTTTGGCCTTATAGTGAGTAATGTCTCTAGGTGGTTCTAGCAACCTTAGCTTCTTTTACAATCAAGCCTGCAAAAATGACGAATGGGTAAGAATGATGGAAAGCAGAAGATGATAAGAGGAAGAGGAGACTCACCTCCAGCAGAAAAGGGCTCCCAAAGAATCGCTTGGTCTTAGAGAAGTTGTCAAGCCCGATAATAGTCTTAGCCAAAATAAGAGGGAAAGGGTTCAATCCACTCTCCACTTAGTTCAGAACATAAAGGATCTTTAGGTCACAGTTGCCAAAAAGGGAGATTAATAAGAACTGAGCATATAAGCAAAGTGTTATCATTTGAGGCCAAGGAACCTCATTGTTATCTACAGCTGCTATAGTTTCCATAAAAGGGCTTATCAAGATTTCATTACTAAAAATATAGCAAAGAGAGGACTGAGGGGGCATGTTGAACAACCTTGCCATTTGATATTGAATGGTTTGCAAATCCGGGGTTATGACTGAAGGAATGACAATCTGTTGAGCATAATCTATTTAGGAGCCCATGATAGATTCAAATTCCTCTGGTAGGGGAAAATCTCCACTGTATTGAACCAAAATATGTGTCTCTGAGGATCCCAAAACTGAGTAAAAATGTGGAGAAGTGAGAAATTGATCTTCCTAGCATGTAAAGATCAAAAGGCGGATAGGTGAAATGACTCTATTCTAGACCATGATCTGCCATCCAGACTTTTTAGAATCAGTTGTAGTTGTTTCAAGCTTCTCTCAATCATGATTGAGGGTTAAAATGTTGTCTAAGAGAGAAAAATAAAGGGAAGTGGTGAGATGAAGAAATTAGGGATTTTAAAGAAGATTTAGGGGTTTTTTTTATAGCTATAGGACGGACTTATAAAGGCGATCACCTCTATGTTTAGGCGGCACCTCTATGAGAAGAGGTGAATGATCTATCGCCTCTTCACATTGAGGCGATGCCCCTACAATAGGTAGAATGGATCTTTATATCATTGGAAATTATTCAGGTTGTACATGTAAAGTTAGAACAGAACGTTTCAAAAATAAAAATGCCTCCGTTCATTTAAAATTTTTCCAAAAATTGAGTTTAAAAGTCACAATTCCCATCCATCCAGTGCAAAATATGAAGGAATAAAAGTAAAAATCAATTTAAAAAATAAAAGGGCAACAGTGTAAAGTATCAAATGTTTCTAAACAGAACACCCCTATGCTAGCAAAAATCTCCAGAGGGTCCTCTATACTCATCGCTCTCGGACTCATCAGCCTCGTCATTAGCTAGCTCATCCAAAAGTTCATCAGTTGGTTCATCTGTAGAAGCATCAGTAGGGTCAGTCCCATCATCGTCGTTGTTATCCTTAGACTCCTCATCAGCTACCCCCTCCTCCTCATTACCCTTGACTTGAAGAGCAGCGAGCTGGCACTCAAAGGTAGTGATCCTAGCCTGACTGGCCTAATCTCAATCCTATCAAAGCACAATAAAAGGTAAAAAATCATAAAAGCATGCATACATGTAGAAATAAAGCATATTTTATGTTTATCTTCCATTGCTGTGTCATCTACATCAGGAAGTCCCTATGGACCTCGATCACCCGATACATATACTCCCCTTGATCTCGAGGTATCTGTTCCATTGAAAATATTAGAACTAACCATGTGTTAAGTAAGGCTTGAGAACACGATTTCGAAAGAAGGAAACTTACATGAGTAGTAGCCTCTATGAAGAATACTAGCTCGAAGGTCATATCCAACGTTAAAAATTGATGAGAGAGCTAACTAGAGGGTACCCAATAATTAGTCAGTAGATCAAGAGTAGCAATGAGTATTCCAACCACTACCTGGGATTGAGAACTGGAAGGATCCGCAGAGGAGGGCACCCTAGAAGAAGAACCCTCACCGTTAGGAGTGATACGGGGGCACTGATGAGGCCTCTCATATGCAAAGGGCCTAGGGCGAGGAGTAGGTGCCCTAGTAGCTGCCTAAAAGATGAAAGATAAGTCAGAGAACAACATTTGTAAGTAAATATAAAATAAATGAAATAAAACATTGCATGTTCACCTGAAGTGCAGGTATAGGAAGAGGCACTCACTGTAGAAGATGAGCCCGTGCAAAGTCCACATAGTGGGACTTCCTCCACTCACAATAGTATGCGACATCCTTTCCCTCTAACTCATGCGCCCAAAAGATATATCGAGGAGGAGTAAGAGGTGGATGCCTCACTTGGGTTCCTATCCGCCATTGATATATCCTCTCCCCGAGGAACCAAACCCTACAGTTAGTGCCTTTAAAGAAAACCCTCCTCCCAAACAGAGGGATAGAGTGAACCATAGCTTGCGTCCACCCTGCTTAAGGGCCCTACAAGTCCAGACATAACTGCAAGAATAAACAAGTAAGTGGATGAATTTGATTAATAAATTTATTGCTAATTCCAGTTACATTTATAGGTACCTACCTCATTGTAAGTGAGTGTGTTTAGTCACTCGCGGTGGACATGAACATAAGCCACAAGTCTCCTTTAAGCCCGATTGGGACCTCACCTTACTATCGTAAGGAAGGGGGTATCATGGACCCTGGTAATCCCCACTATCAACTCTAGCTTTAGAGCCCAATCCTGTAAAAGAAGTAAAGGGTTATTAGTAAAATCAGATAGTAACAGTTGGGATGGAATATAAAGGTAAAAGAGAAAGGAAATACTAGTATGGCATGCTAGAAACCACAGAGTCACCTAGCTCTGCATACTAGCTCATCCATGCTCCTATAAAGATAAACTAAGGCACAATTGCCCCAGTCATAGGTTACCACCAAATTTAGGTCCCTCAGAGGCATCAGGAAGCTCAAATCCATATAGCTGGCCATATCTATAAAAAGTGTAGTGCCCAATAGGTAGACAAGGAAAGCACGCACCACCTGATCAATCTATAAGGGTGTAGTGGCCGCCTCAACTCTAGCGCGAGTGTAGAAGCTCCTAATCGAATCGAGCTTTATTATGTAGGTCCCTTTCATATCTAAGACCATACCAAGCCGACACTCAATGAAAATGAGATAGTCAGGAGATAACTGGTGGAGACTGGTGTCGAAAGGAATATATTCCCCAACACAAGCGATGCCAATGACTATGGAAAAGGCCACTGAATCAAGGGTGAACTCCCCAAAAGGAAGATGGAATATGTAGGTAGTATCAGACCACCTCTCCATCAGGGCATGTAGGAGCTGGTAGTCTGTATGCCCCTACTGTGTTGGGAGTGCTAAAATGAAGTTAGAGAATGTAGTATCACGAATCTGAGCCTACACTACGTCAGTAAGCTCATCGTACTAAATGTGTGCACCACTGAAATTCCCAGTACCCTTGAAGGTGTGGTCATCGAGCTAAGGGAGTAAAATAGGGAGTTGTGTAATAAATTTTCAAACTTTTATTGAATCCTGTCACTGAGGTGAACACCTCTATCGAAGAGGTAATCGCCTCAGTGATGAGGCATCGCCTCCAGATATAGAGGCTATCACCTCATTGAGAAGTGCTTGACTCGAAGAGGCGAACGCCTCTTTATGAAAAAGTGATTGCATGATCGAAGAGGCGACACCTCTTCGTCTCGATAATTTGACAATATAATTTAAAATTTTAATTTTCAATCAATAAAATTCAATTTCTTTCTATTAAATTGATAAATGTGCATCTATGAATAGTAACCCGATGTTATTTGATGATATTCGCAGGAAAAATTAAGGAAATTAGGTACTAACCTCTCCGGTGGCCAAGCCACAAATATGGGATCGTACATCCGTAAATAAGGGGATCTCATCTCCAATACTGAGCCTAAAACTCCAAGAGGGATGTACCATAGGTTCCATTTAGTCACATATTAGCAAATTCGGGGTCTGTGTGGCATCCATGTCTGGAAAATATGGAGAGTGAATGAGAAAGAGAAAGAAGAGAAAAAGGGAAAAGGAAAGATAATTTAAGAAGTGAAAGTGTCCCTTAGAAAGGAAAATAGAAAATTTATATGATTAGGGCGAGAGAGGAAGATTGAAGGAAAAGAAGATGAGGAGTAGAGGGTGAGGCCCACTTAGTGAAATAAAGCATGGAATGACCTATGACCCATTGGCAAAAAAAAGGGTAAAAAAATCGAATGAGAATTTCTGCATCACTGCTCAGGTATATCCCAGAATCAATCTTTGGATAAGAATATTCTGATCAAAGCATCAACAAGAATAAGCATCTGGTCAAATTTGAATCCCTGAAGTGTACGAAAGAACAAGAATCTAATCGGGTTTGAATCCCTGAAGTGTGCAAAAGAACAAGTGTTTGGTTGGGTTTGAATCCCTGAATTGTGCAGAAGAATAAGTGTTTAGTTAGGTTTGAATCCTCGAAGTGCGTAGAATAACAATCATCTAGTCAGGTTTGAATCTCCTAAGTACACATCTCAGGAGGTGTCTGGTTAGGTTTGAATCCCTAAAGTGCATTCTTCTTTTACTAAGTAACTCTTAAGCCAAGAAAACTCGGGTTTTATGCCAAACTATAATGAGTAACTGATTGGGCCAAGAAAACCCGAGGAACACGGTTACATTTCATCTCTTTTTACTGAGTGAAGATTGGGCCATGCTTAAAATTCACGCCAAAGTATAATGAGTAACTGATCGGGTCAAGAAAACCTAAGGATCACGATTACGTTTCTCTTATGTCTCTACTAAGTGAAGATTAGGCCATGCTTGAGATTCATGATAAATTTATTAATGAGTGGCTAATCAGGCTAGAAAACTAGAGGATTACAGTCACATTTTGAAGATGAAGTTCGACCTCTTGGGTTTGAATTCCTGAAGTTGATGGCCTGAGTAAAGCTCGTAGGTCAGGTATGTCATTCTTACTCTTTATTATTTGATGTGCATGTTGCTTTTTCAAAATATTATTTTCAAAAATTTTAATTTTTTAAAAAACCAAAGGGGCAAACTATGGACACCGTTAGTTCGATTGGCCCGCAATAAAAGCTCGATAATGAGAAAGTTCAAGTTTTAAATGTAAGGGGAGCCCGAGACTTCTTTAAAATCGACTCAAAAAGCCCAAAACATTGAGCCAAGCCCAAAATCGAGCTAAAGCCCAAACCCATTTGCCCAAAGGCCCTGACGTGAAGAGGCGATCGCCTCAACGAAGAGGCATTGCCTCTTCACCCCAGACATTGGTGAGGTGACGCCTTATCAAAGAGGTGTCGCCTCTTCACAGCCACCCTCTGCAACATTAAATGCCATTAATGGCAGTGGTTGGAGGCTCACTTGCTGAAGATTTAGTCATTTTTTGACATAAAAAGAAAGGAAAAAGCAGGAAAAAGAGCCTAGGGAATGAAAAAAGCAAGGGGAAAGGGTGGGAATGAGATTTTAGGAAACTAAAAAAGAGGAGAGGGTGAGAATGAGATTTTGGGAAACTGAAAAAGAGGAGAGGGTGAGAGGCTTTAAAAAAAAGATGTGGGGGCATAAGGGAGGAGGTTGGCAACTGGAGGGGAAAAAAACATCTAGAAAAAAATGAAGACAGATAAAAGGAAGAAAAAAAAGAAAAAAAAGGAAGAAAAAGAAGAAAAAGACTTACATAGCTAAAGACTTGGATTTCTTAGGAAGGAAAGAGGTTTCTTTTATATTCAGAGCCTCAAATCAATCAACCAAGCTCTAAAGGCTTAGTTAGGAGCATCAAGCACATCCAAGTCAATAAGCTTCCCCCTTCTTAAGCTTTAAATCCTTTGTTTTTATTAAAAGTATTGATTCATTACTCTTGTGTTTGTATTCTTGATTTTTATTACTTGTTTAAAGTCATATGTAAAGCATGATTGCATGAAATACTGAATATTGATAGTTAATCTTTGTATATTTATGTCTGTTTCTTATTTATTTGCGTGAGTATTGAATTTTTTATGATTTAAGAAATGTAGCCTGTCTCTATTCCTATTGAAGAGGCAATGTCTTTTCATAGAGGGGTCGCCTCTTCATGATGAGGCAACAAGAACATCGCCTCTTGGTCAGGAGGTGACACCTTTTTGAAGAGGCATCGCCGCCTAATCAGAATTTGTGTGAATTCTGCCTTGCTTTTCCGTGTTTGTTTTGTACTTTCGCAATATTTTCCATGTTTAATTTGTTAGATCTCCGGATTTTATGCATGATTATTGTGTTGTTTGGTATTATTTTTAATATTATATTATTATGTTGTTTTGTGGACTATTTTGTGAATTTATTTCTATTTATTTTGTGAATATTATTTGTTAATGATTTATAGATATTATTGTTGTTTGTGAGATATAACTAACTCGTATTTGTTGCAGGAATTATTTGGTGATTTTTAATCATTAGATGATTACTTTATTAATAAGTTCTTAAGAGTTTTAATTTGTATAATTAATTAGTTTATTTTCGGTTTATTTTTGGTTTATGTACAGTTTATTTTCAGTATCTTTTACATTTATTTACACTAAAAGTTGTGATCCTTAATCTCTCTCCCCTTTTATTTGGAATGAATGGTTGTAAATTCTTATTATTATTTATTTTATTTGTGATTGAATGTCAGGATATATGCATGAAATGTGACTAATACGCAAACTTGAAATAAAATCTAAAATCAGAAACCAATTACGTTTAGCAAGTTAATAAGGAAATAATTTAATAATCAAAGGTAACAAAATATGAAACACACATGAAAGCCAATCGCAAGGTTGAGTGGGCATTCCAAAAGCCCATACCCAGTTTTCAAATCCAATATCTGATGATGGCTTCTGGGAACCTCTGTGAAATTCAGTTGTTGTACAGTATGTCCCAGTTTTTATCTGGGTGGCGACTCTATCTCCATTTTGGGCCCCATATATTTCCTAGTGAGCTCTGAGCTCACACAATGCCGTAGTTGCCAACACTTGGGTGTGCGATTAACCCCGCCGCCTACATTAATTTAAAAAAAAAAAAAGAAGTTAGACGTTTTAATAAATAAATTAAAGTAAAAAAATAAAATAAAATCGTTATTCTTTAAGAATATAAAAAGAGAAAATTTTGTTTATTTATTGTTGTTACAACAATTAAAAATATTTATTGTTTGGTTTAACAACAATTGAATATATTTAGTTCATAAATATTCATTTGAAAAAAAAATTCTTCAAAGAATAAAATGAAGACAATACCTTAAAAATAAAAATAAAACGTTGAACAAAAAAAAGTTGAGAAAAAAGAAAGATAAATATAGTACTATAAAAATAGCAAAAAAATATTTAGCAAAAACATGTTGAGAAAAAATAATGAAGACAAAAGAGAAAAAATGTTGAGCAAAAAACATTGAGAAAAAAATAGATGAAGACAGTAAAAAATATATTAAGAAAAAATAAATAAAAATAGTATAAAGTAAAAAAAATTGTTAAAAAAACAAATAAAATGTTGAAAAAAAATAAAGTAAAAAAAAAGAAAAATCAGTAAAAAGTAAAAAAAATATTGGAAAAAAAAAAGATAACCCTAAAATAAAGGTAACAAGGAGAGATGATAAACTATATTTAAAAGAATTAATTTTATAAAAAAAAATTTAAAAGTTTTTACGGTTAAAGTTTTTTGGTATATTTATGTAAAGATTTTAAAAATTTTTAGAGTAATTTTAATATTAGTTAAAATTTATCTTTTTAAAATTTAAATTTTTTTTAACAATTAGTTAAATTGATGAAATCTAAAACCTAAAATGTATTGGGTGAATTCGTCGTTAATTACTTATAACTTGTAAATGAATTTTTTTTATTTTTATAATAATGTAATTATAATTTTGTTTTGTCCAGTTAATCGGTAACTTTCTTTTATTTATTTTTCGGTTTATTCATTTGTTTTGTTATCGTGCAATATGACAATCAAATACATGCAACATTGTTTTGTTATTGCGCCATATGATAAGCTCCTAATTGTGAATATTGAAAAGGATATGATAAGAAGGGGGGCTTCCATATGCGTAATGTATAATATCATCAAATTGGTATTGATTCTTTTGGCTTCTTGGGACAGTCAATATTCCTTAAGCAGAATGATTCCAAACATTAGCAAGGATTTGTCATTTAGTTTTTCCAGAATATGCCCTACTTGAGATTCGCATCTACCTGCTACTGTATTTTAATTCTGGCACCCAACTACTGCATGGAGCTGATGTGGCTATAGAATTTCTCAGTCTTTATTTATTTATTTCTTTAATTTTTTGTCTTTTTTTTTGGCTGCCGATTCTGAAGCTTATGTAAGTGACAAGTTGCTTTTTTTATAGGTTGCTTTTTTTTATAGCTTGTGAATTTCATGAGCACAGCTTGGAGTATTTTTTTTTTAGGAGGCATTTTCGTTAATATTATTGTATAACAATTTAAAATTTTTAATGATAGCGGATGCTTGTTATGTGGCTGTATTTTTTGGCATTTTCATTAATGTTATTTTAAATAAATTTTTACATAATATATTTACTTGTTAAATTTAGAATGAATAAAGTCTGATATTTTGAACCGCAATATATATATATATATATAATGCTTAAATGAAATATTGTATTATAATTTTAATTTTAATTTATAATATAAATATAATTTAAAATCTTTATATTGCTTATTATTATTTTTTTGTATTACTTACTATTACTATATTTACTATATTAGTATATTGAAAATTTTTCCTTATTCTCCTTATTTCATCAAATATTTTTTACTATTAGTATTTGTTAATTTAGTGAATGACTCAGCAATTCCTTAAAAAAATGAAACAAGGAAAGATTCTAACAAAAAAAAAAACTTTTCTTATGTTGTCACATGTGAAATTATTTTTTAATCTTCTTATTAAATGAGTTATCAAAATATATGTGAGGACAAAAAAAAATTATCGTTTAGCAGCCCGGAACCGACCTGTATCATCACCTATTCACGATATTTTAAGTACATTATAGGTCTTGAGCTGGTATATAACATAGTAGCTTGTCTGGTTGCAAGTATTCTACAAATTGCAATTCTGTCGAAAAAATTTTGTCTAAGAAAGCGAATATAAACATTAAATGGCCACCTCAAGCATTCCCACTGTTGATCTCTCACCTTTTTTCAAAGAAGGTGATGTAGATGGCAAAAACAAAGCCATTGAAACAATCAGCCAAGCTTGCTCTGAGTATGGATTCTTCCAAATTGAGAACCATGGTATTCCCCTTGATTTGATGACCCAAGCTCTGGAGCTCTCCAAGAAATTTTTCGATTTCCCAGATGAGGAGAAGCTCAAGTCTAGTCCTAAATATGGTGCACCCCTTCCTGCTGGTTATAGCAGGCAGCCAGAACACTCTCTGGATAAGAGTGAATATGTCCTAGTATTTCCACCAGAGTCTAGCTTCAACGTTTACCCTCCAGATCCTCAAGGATTCAGGTAAGTTTTTGTTCTTTTTAGTGCAATAAAATGATAATTTTTTTTTTTGGGTTAATTGTAGTCTTAACTAGATCTTGAATTTGGGATCCAATAGTAGATTGTCACGTATTCCATCACTAATCGTATGTGTGTGTGTGTGTGTGTGTATATACATATATATTGTTTTTGCTAGGGAGGTTCTGCAAGAGTTCTTCTCTTACTTTACCAAGATAGGTTTACTTATAGAGAGCATCATAAATGAGTGCCTTGGTCTCCCTCCAAACTTCCTCAAAGAATTCAACAGTGACAGAACCTGGGATTTCTTGGTGGCTCTGCGTTACTTTCCGGCCACCAGTGTTGAGAACAATGGACTCAAAGCACATGAAGATGGAAACTGTATCACCTTTGTGTTCCAGGATGAAGTTGGAGGACTACAAGTTCTCAAAAATGGACAATGGGTACCTGTAGCTCCTTCGAAGAATGCTATAGTGGTAAATGTTGGTGATGTTATCCAGGTAATAATATCTTGATTTCCTTATTTTATTTTCCTGCTTCGATGCTCTCTATATTTTTCTTTTCTTTTCGAGATTCTCTTCTGTGTGACATTTAGTGACTAGATTTATGATACATAATTAAGTAAATACTTGACTAATAAAAATATAACATGCACATTTTAGATAAAATATATGTGGAATAGGTAAAATTTTGCCTTTTTCTTTTGTGTCTGTATATTTTAGGTATAAAAAAATAATAATAATTTATGACCCTTGAAATATATATGGTAAAGGTGTTGAGCAACAAAAAATTCAGAAGTGCAACCCACAGAGTGGTGAGAGCTGAAGGAAAGAGTCGATACTCTTATGTATTCTTCTATAACTTGCATGGAGATAAGTGGGTTGAGCCATTGCCAAAGTTCACTGAAGAAATTGGAGAGCTACCTAAGTACAGAGGTTTCTTGTTCAAGGAGTACCAGGACCTGAGGATGAGAAACAAAAGCCATCCACCGTCAAGACCTGAGGATGAGATCCATATAACTCATTATGCAATCAATAACTAGACAGGAGTGAGAGTAACTCAATAAGCCTTGTTTTTCAATATTGTTTGATGAATTTCTTGGAAATAATAAACTGAAAAAAGATTAAATAAAATAAATAAAGAAAGAAAGAAGTGAAAAATACACTTGATTGTGCAATGATTCTTTCTCTCTTTTTTTAATTGATTGTGCAATGATTTTGATTTTAAAATTTATGGCAGATGAGAAGAACTGAAAGTGATGGAAATTGTTGTTTAACAATATAGGTCAATAATTATTTTTTTTATCATCATATTCTCCCAATCATAGAGTGGGCAGGCAATCTCAAATAGGCACCACTTATAATGGCATCTTAGGAAATTAACTGGGTGATCCTGGTATTCCGAACAAGTTAATTTCTTTAGGCAGTACCCCATCAGGCAACATCCAGTTGAAATGATTTAACAAATGACCAATCATAGACGTAACTAAATTGATACTAAGTTAAGCAGCAGGGCACATACGCCTCCCTGCACCAAATGACAACAATCGAAAATCGTAACCTTTCATTTCAACATCTACATCCAAGAATCTTTTAGGCCTAAACTCTAGAGGGTCTTTCCAGATTTCAGGGTCACGTCATGTAGCTTTTACATTAACATGAATGTTTGTTCCGACAGGAATGTCATAACCATCGATTCGGATATTGGAATTTGCTTTGTGGGGTAGTAGAAATGGGGCTGGACGGTGCAATCTTAATGCCTCCTTCACAATGCATCGCAGGTAAGGATGATTTGAGATGACGGATTCAGACATAACCCGGTTGTTCCCAATTCATGAATTCTTTTTGCTAGATAATGACCTTATCTCACTCCAAGACGATATAGTGTCTCAAGTTGATGAAAAGGTAGAGGATGTTGAAGTTGAAGTTGAAGTTGAAGTTGAAATTAAAGTAATGAAGGAAGAGACAATTGAAGATGTAGCAATGGAATGTAAAGTTAGTTTTGTGCAAAAAGTTATTGAAGATGAAGAAGAAGAGATAGAAGAGAAAGAAGTAGCTTTAATGGTTATAGAAATTGAAGAAGAGATTAATAGGAAGGTTGAAAATCTAAAAAGTGACGTGGATATTTTGATATCAAGAAGTTAATGGTGAATTAAAGGTCCAAAACTCTCAAATTTTTTTTTGTACTCTTCATTCCATTGGTGTTACAAAGTTTGACTACATCACCACTAATCCTTTGTAACTATGGATACAATAAAATTTCAAAATGTAGGATTTGTCTCAAATAGTTTCTTGAAGGGGCTAAAATATTCAAAGTATCTATTTCTTTGGTGTGGAAGACTTCAATTTTCAAGTACACACTTGAAGACAAGTTTTTTTCAAGGGAAAGAAGAATGATGTAGAGGGGTTATTATTATTATTATTAAGTTTTTTATTTAATTATTTAAATTTAATAAAAGAAGAATTTTAAATTTAGCTAAAGTTTTATTTTATTTTTATTCTAGTTATCCTATCATAGTTAGGATCTGATTTCCAACTTAATTTGGGGTTGGTGGGATGCACCACCAATAAATAGGAGACCTTATTCTCATACTGTTATATAGATTCATCCAATAATACAATTTTTTTTTAAAAATTGTGTTTTAAGTTTGTGTAATAAAAATTTATTTATTTTTATTTAAAATTTAATTGTGTACTAATTTTATATTTTCTTTTAAGTGCAGATTTCATGTGCATAATGTATCGTATCATCAAATTGGTATGAATAGGAGCTATATGATTCTTCTGACTTTTTGAGATTGAAAATACTAATTAATTTATTTTTTAAAGAGATGTTCTTGGCATTTCTTATTAATATTATTGTGATCCTAGCCTACTATCGTAACAATTTCAAATTTTAAATGATAGTGGCGGCGCTAATAATATAACATAAATACAACTACCAATAACATAATGTACTCCAAGTCCAACTTAATTTTTTTTAGTTAAGTTAAAGATCACTTAAATATTGTAAGCTAAAACATATTTAATTTCAAATATTACTTAATCATTTATTTTAAATTTTAAATTTTTATTTTAAGTTGAAATATTTTAAGTTTAAGTTAACAAAAACGTGATTATGGGGTTACATTTCCAGGCAACTATAAATATATATATATATATATATATATTATAGGTCTTTAGCAGGTAAAGACTAAATGTTCTACAGATTGTAACTCTGCCTGAAAACATTTGTTTAAGAAAACATTGAATGGTCATCTCAAGCATTCCCTGTGTTAATCTCTCACCTTTCTTCAAAGAAGGTGATGAAGATGGCAAGAGAAAAGCCATTGAAACAATCAGCCAAGCTTGCTCTGAGCATGGATTCTTCCAAGTTGAGAATCATGGTATTCCCCTTGATTTCCTGAGCCAAGCCCTCGAGCTCTCCAAGAAATTTTTCGATTTCCCAGATGAGGAGAAGCTCAGATCTAGTCCTAAATCAGGTATTCGTACTGGTTATGGCAGACAGCCAGAACACTCAATGGATAAGAATGAATATTTCTTGGTTCTTCCGCCAGAGTCTGGCTTCAATGTTTACCCTCCAAACCCTCAAGGATTCCGGTGTGTTTTATTCTTTTTCGTGAATTGCTGATTTTTTTTTCTCAATTGCTGTCAAATTAACTAGATTTTGAACTTGGGATCCTATAGTTTAGAGACGACTCTAATACATTATATTACAAAATTGACACTTGATCATTTATCTAGCAGCCTAATTATTATGGTGATTTATGTAGATTTTCATGTATTCCATCAGTAATTGTAACTTTATATATAAATATTCTTTTGCTAGGGAGGTCCTGGAAGAGTTGTTCTCTTACTTTACCAAGATGGGTTTAGTTATAGAGAGCATAATAAATGAGTGCCTTGGTCTCCCTCCAAACTTCCTCAAAGAATTCGACAATGATAGAACCGGGGATTTCCTGGTGGCTTTTCGGTACTTCCCGGCAACCAATGCTGAGAACAATGGAATAACAGAACATGAAGATTCAAACTGTATTACTTTTGTGTTCCAGAATGAAGCTGGAGGATTACAAGTTCACAAAAATGGACAATGGATTCCTATCACTCCTATGAAGAATAATATAGTGGTAAATGTTGGTGATGTTATCCAGGTAAGAAATGTTTTGATTTCCTTATTTAAGTTTCTTATTTGGATGTGAGATTCTTATTGGCTCCAGTTATATATATATATATATATATCACAAATCTAATCATTGGATATAATACATCGGAGTAGATAAAAATTTGCTTTTTTTTCTTTTGTCTCGTGTGTGTATTTTAGGTTAATTAAAAAAAAAATTTAATTTATGGCCTTGGAAATATATATGGTGAAGGTGTTGAGCAATAAGAAGTTCAAAAGTGCAACCCACAGAGTGGTGAGACCTGAAGGAAAGAGTCGATATTCTTATGCATTCTTCTATGGCTTGCAAGGAGACAAGTGGGTTGAGCCATTGCCAAAGTTCACTGAAGAAATTGGAGAGCTACCCAAGTACAGAGGTTTCTTGTTCAAGGAGTATCACGACCTGAGGGTGAGAAACAAAACCCATCCACCGTCAAGACCAGAGGATGTCATCCACATAACACATTACGCAATTAACAACTAAACAGAAGTGAAAGTAACTCAATATGCTTTGTTTTTCAATCTTGTTTGATGAATTTCCTTGGAAATAATAAGCTGAAAAAAGACAGAACAAAATAAAGAAAGAAAGTGTTAGAGAGTGCTGAAATTATGCCATAAAATCTGTAATATTTAGTTGTAAAAATTGTTAGTTGTGAATGTGTGATGATCCTTAAACATATGGAGACAATATCTATTAGTTGGTATTTGTTATTGACTTGAAAGTGAACTTTTCTCTATAAGTAGGAGTTGCTGTACGTTGAGAGTGTGAGTGAGAGAAATGAGAAAAATGAAGAAAAAGAAAAAGAAAATCTTTTCTTTGTAGATAAGTTCTACTGTGTCATCCTGAATTTCATGAATTTGCAGTAATAAATTTTAATTTCTCTCCTCTATTATCTTTTTGTTTTTGCTATGTTTATGTTTTAACAATGAAGCCATATGTCTTTGTTTGAAAGCCAAAAAAATCCTTCCTTTCTAATTTTCCAGCAGAAAGAAACAAGGGGAAGAGACACGTTGTGCTATGATTCCTTTCTTTTCTTTTTAGCAATTGATTGTGCAATGATTTTGATTTTAAAAATATGGCAGATGACATGAAATAAAAGTGATGAAAATTGGTCTTTTTATAAATATAGGTCAATAATTGTTTTTTATCATCATATTCTCCCAATCATAGAGTGGGCTCACAATCTAAAAATAGGCACCACTTATAATGCCGTCTTCAAGAAACTAGGCGACCCTGATATTCCAGACAGGTCATTCTGTTCAGGCACTACCCCATCAGGCAACATCCAGTTGAAATTATGTAAGAAATGACCAATCGTAGACGTAAGATTGCACACTCCAGCCCCATTTCTCCTACCTCACAAGGCACATTCCAGTCTCTGAATTAGCAGCTACGACATTCTTGTCGGAACAAACATTCATATTAATATAAAAGCTATAGGTCGTGATTCTGAAATCTGAAAAGACCTTCAGAGTTTAGGACTGAAAGTTAAAGATTCTTGGATAAGTATGCTAAAATGGAAGGTTATGATTTTGACTGTTGCCATTTGATGCAGGAAGGCACATGTGCCCTGCTGCCTAACTTGGTACGAATTTAGTTACCACTATGAAAAAATAGTTATGGACTTGTATTGTTAAAGATCAATTTCCATCTCTTTCAGTTCAAGTCATCTGCCATATTTTTAAAATCAAAATCATTACACAATTAATTAAAAAAAAAAAAATCATTCCGCAATCAAGTGTCTTTTCCCTTTTATTATTGTTAGCTTATTTTCACAATTCTAACACAATTTGCACTTTTAGTCAAAAGCACACACATGATTATCTTAAAATAAACAACTCCGGTGGTGTAACCCTATTTGAGTCCCTGTGTGAGAATGTTTCAAGGTTTTATATTCCAATTCTTATCGGGTTACATTTTTTTGAATCAATGTTATCTACTTAGTGCAAAAGGAAATTAATTCCCAATTCAATATGGTGTAAAAACACTTTATAATTGCACTAAAAAAATAAACGGCTCCAAATACCAAATTTATATCTTTCAAAATATTTTAACGGAAATGCATATTATATTAAAGTTATAATAATTGACCATGATGTTCTTCCCAATTTTTTGTTTTCTACAAAAAGTCACAAATGAATAAGCAGAAAAACAGACAAAAGAAAAGTTACTTATTAACTGGACAGACAGGCTCACTCCTGTCTAATTGTTGATTGCGTAATGAGTTATGTGGATCACATCCTCAGGTGTTGATGGCGGATGGGTTTTGTTTCTCATCCTGAGCTCCTGATACTCCTTGAACAAGAAACCTCTGTACTTGGGTAACTCTCCAATTTCTTTAGTGAACTTTGGCAATGGCTCAACCCACTTGTCTCCTTGCAAGCCATAGAAGAATGCATAAGAGTATCGACTCTTTCCTTCAGGTCTCACCACTCTATGGGTTGAACTTTTGAACTTCTTGTTGCTCAACACCTTCACCATACATATTTCCAGGGCCATAAGTTACATTTTTTTTCCTAAAAAACACATGACACTATATATATATAGATATATAGAGAGAGAGAGAGAGAGAGAGAGAGAGCATCTTTACCTGGATAACATCACCAACATTTACCACTATACTATTCTTCTTAGGAGTTACAGTTATCCATTGTCCATTTTTGCGAACTTGTAAACCTCCAGCTTCATCCTGGAACACAAAAGTGATACAGTTTCCATCTTCATGTTCTGTTATTCCATTGTTGTCAACATTCGTGGCCGGAAAGTAACGCAAAGCCACCAGGAAATCACAGGTCCTGTCATTGTTGAATTCTTTGAGGAAGTTTGGAGGGAGACCAAGGCACTCATTTATGATGCTTTCTATAACTAAACCTATCTTGATGAAGTAAGAGAAGAACTCTTCCAGAACCTCCCTGGCAAAAACAATATATATATATATATATATACACACACACGATTAGTGATAGAATACAAGGCAATCTATATAAATCTCCATAATTAGGCTGCTAGATACATGATAGATATGTCAGAATTTAATTTCTCATATAATATCCAGTTGCATCAAAATTAAGTTCTCATATAATATATATTTTCCTTGAACTCAGCGATACTGGATTCGTCTATAAACTATTGGATCCCAAGTTCAAGATGTAGTTGGACTATAATTAAAAAAAAAACAACATTTTAATTCACTAAAAATAACAAAAACTTACTTGAATCCTTGAGGGTTTTGAGGGTAAACGTTGAAGCTAGACTCTGGTGGAAATACGAGGACATATTCATTCTTATCAGGAGAGTGTTCTGGCTGTTTGCTATAACCGGCAGGAAGGGGTGCACCTGGTTTAGGACTAGACTTGAGCTTCTCCTCATCTGGGAAATCGAAAAATTTCTTGGAGAGCTCGAGGGCTTGGGTCATCAAATCAAAGGGAATACCATGGTTCTCAACTTGGAAGAATCCATACTCAGAGCAAGCTTGGTTGATAGTTTCAATGGCTTTTTTCCTACCATCTTCATCACCTTCTTTGAAAAAAGGTAAGAGATCAACAGTGGGAATGCTTGAGGTGGCCATTTAATGTTTATCTTCGCTTTCTTAAAACAAATTTTTTTCGACAGAGTTGCAATGTAGAATACTTTTAACCACACAAGGCAAGCTCCTATGTTATATACATGCTAAAGACCCACATACTTGCCACAATTATGTTTTTGTTAACTTAAAATAAAAAAGCTTAGTGTTATGTGTTCCCAATTATGACGGCTATAATTAGTGTTATCGCGATTTGCAGTAAAAAATATTACTGTATTTCAAATATAAAGAGAATTAAAAAGATAATTTTTAATTTTTTATAAATTATGATGTTGCGACTGCAATATATGTTCTTATTCAATAAAAAATGTATTGCATAATAATTTTTATCGTTTATTAGCCTCCTCAACTTTAATCCATTTCAATTGCTCCCTTGCTAATGGGGCCAAAACAATAATTTTTTTGAAAAAATGATCTTCATTTGGACTTGCGTTGCCTTGTGCAATATCCATCATTATCCAAAAATATTATAAATGGATGACGATCCATGTCACATCGCAAGCCACTGACTGATTAAAAAAATCTCTATATTTGCCTTTTTGATATTTTTTTGCAACCCATTTAATAAGGGACAAAAAACTAATTTTGCATGCCAGCGACACTATTTCTTTTTTTAGTTGCAACATCAAACTCTATTCACTATGAATTTTGTAGGTCAATATATGGGACTTTTTAAAAAATAACAAAACAAAATGGAAGAAATTTATTATAATAAATTGGAAGATAATATGACTTTAATATGGAGGGATTATATAATAGGGACAGTCCTCTCTTTTTAAATCGATAATGGTAGAAATTAAATTCTACATCTCATGAAATATTTTAAAAAAGTTAATACTTTATTATTTTCTCACTGATAAATGGAAGAAATTTTTAAAAATACGATCTTGACATCAAATTTTTCAAAAATATAAATTGTTTTTATTTGAGTTTACCTACCACGTTTACTGCATCTTTCTAGTATAGTAAATATCTGATATATCTTCTGAATATACAATCAATAAAAAAATTATATTTTCCTTATTTAGATGATTTTGTATAGGTTTTCCTTCTGTAGGTCTTCTAGTTGTAAAATCATCTAAATAAGGAAATACTGATTGCTCTTTCCGGAAGATATATCAAATATTTATTATACTAGAGAGATATAGTTGATATGGTAGGTAAACTCCAATAAGAACAATCATATTTTTGAAAGTTTGCTCCATTGTTTGGAATGAAGTGAGGACAAGAATTATTACCCAATATTTTGTAGGTAGATAATGTATGTCACTACTCGTGATGTTTATAGTGATGTCAATGTCTAGTATAGCGACAGTTACTATATTATTTGGAATGGAATGAAGACAAAAATTATTACCCAATATTTTTTAGCGCATATGATACATGTTGTTATTTGCAATGTTTACAGTGACATCAAGTATAGCGACAATGACTATAATGCCCTTTTTAATTTTTTTTAATCTAAAACTTAAATTGCATATGGGTAAACCCAACATGCAAGGGATTTAAACACTCATAGACTGTAAATTTTTTAATACTCTAACTAAAAATGCTCCAAGTTGGGCATTACTTGTAACACCCTATATCTTTGCTATTTAAATACCCTAAGTCTTTGTTTGACATATTAATACAACCATATCATGATTAAGTAAAGTCAACATATTATTTAAACACATAAAAGATTATAACAATTTCATTTATATAATACATATAAGCTATATTTACATATAAGAACAAAACATATTTCCTTATCAAAGTGTATACTTATGATACAAGGAGAGAGAGAGTGAGGGTTCGGCCGGTGACCTTTGCTCCATTCTTTATTTACAATGCATAATGCTTCCAAAATGGCCACACCTCAAGCTTTACTATTTGAGAAAAATATTTGCGATTTGGTGAGTCGCGACTCAATGAATATAAATATCAATTAAATTCTATAGGCACCAAAAGCAAATAGATAATATCAAAACACAATACAAGTATGATTCATTCAAATGCAAATGCTAATAAATTACTCATTGATTATGTTGTGGCCTAGCAAGATAAATATTGCTCCCAGGATTCATGTGAAATAATTGGCATTCAATTTGTTGGCCAGCTTATAACATGTGAATCATGTAATTTTCTTTGATCATTTGCATTTGCCATGTGATTTGTAAATATTTGCTAAGTCTGTCACAACATCCTTTTATATCCGTATGCAAGTGAGCAAGTGTAAATTTGCATAACAAATAGTCATTAGGATCATAACATTTGCAATTAACTTGTAAACACTATTGTTGACCTTAGCAAGTTATCAATCTTGATTTTGATCTTAACAAACTTAATTTTGATCAACTAATGTGTTTGATTCAAGTGTGTATAAGTTAGGAATCATTTGGAAGTCAAAATAATTATGATTTATCAAAGAAAAATCATCTCAGAAAGACATCACAAGCATTATCTCAATCAAACTCAAAATAGGGACCAAAGTGCACATTTTTGGCACTTTTGGAACCTATCCCGCGCTCAGTCCTGACCGAGACCTAACCCGAGATTGAAGGGCTAAAAATTCCATCAAACTAATTTTTGGCAGAACATATCCCAATCTATGTCCCAATCGGGACATTGCTCAGGACCAAGCAGTCCTGATTGGGATATATAGTCATGACCAGGATCTAATTTTACAAAACTTTGATTTTTAGGCAGAACTAATCCTGATCCATGTCCCGACCGGGACCATGCCCGAGACCAGAGAAATTCAACCATAAAATAGCTACAAACAACTACTTTTAAGGCATCCCGACCAGGAGCATGACATTTACAGCTCAAAAGTTCAAATTACATTCAAATAGACTTTGAATGTGTTGGAAACAAAATTATTATTTTAAAAAGCTATAATTGAATTGCTCAAGTATAAATTCAACCTCTAAAGATCATTTAGAGGTTAAAAAATTTATTTATCATTCATATACTCTCAAACATTCAATTAAGCTCTCTAAACTCTTTCAAAATACATTTTATTTTTTGTATAACTTTTGTGAGAGTTAGTGAGTGTTAGAATAAAAATTCTTATTCTTTTATTTTTTGGGATAAGAAAACGAGAAGTGAGATTCTATTCTAAAGGAATTGGTTTAAGTGTTTAAACATTAAAACACTTGGGAATTCGATTTTAGTATGAGCCTTGAAAACACTTGTGTATTGGTTTTTGAGTGAGCCTTGAAAACTCAAGTTATAAGGTTTGAGTTAAGTCTAAAACTTAAGTTGTAAGAATCAATCTAGGAGAATAGATTGTGGTGATTCAAAATCCTAATTTGAGGATAAGTTAGGTGGAGACATATAATTATTAAGAATCCAAACTCCTTAAATTCTTTTATTCATCATTCTTCCTTCTCAACACTCTTTTAATCCTTGCTCAAATCTTTTAATTTCTTATTATTATTCAATAGCCCTATTCACCCCCTCCCCCCCCCCCTTTAGGGAACTTTCAATTGGTATTAGAGCTTGGATTCTAGGAACTTAATTGCTAAAATACATGATCATGGGGAGTAAATCTTAAAATATGTTTTCACTTAGACCATACTTTAATGGTAGTGATTATCCTCATTAGAAGTTCAAAATGGAACTATATATATATTGTGATTCCATTAGACTTTGGGAAGTTGTTCTCAAAGGTTGGCAATCACCAAAAACTATCATTGATAGTATACAAACTATTTTTTCAATAAGTGATTGGAGCAATGATCAAAAGGAAGAAAACTACAAAAATAAGAAAGCGATGATCACTTTACTCTCTTCCATGACAAGAGAAGAAGGAGGCAAGGTTCAATATTGCATTTCGACCAAGGAAATATGGGAGACCTTGGAGAACCATTATGAAGGCAATGTACAAGTAAAAAGCAAAAAGGTTTAACTTCATATGTATGAATATAAACTCTTCAAAATGAAGCCTCAAGAATCAATCACAGAGATGACAAATCATCTCAATGCTCTCCTTATAACCCTTAAGAAACTTGGAAAACATTTCTTAAAAGAGGATATGAACAATAAGATTCTAAGAATCCTACATAAGAATGATTGGGGATCTCGAGTCACTTCAATTGAGAAAGCTCAAGACCTCTCTAACCTCTTAACTGATGTGCTTATTGATAAGCTCTTAACACATGAGCTCACAATTAAGCTAAAAGATAAAGAGCAATAAAAGAAGGAAGAAAAGAAAAAAAGCATAGCATTGAAGGTTCCACAAGAAGTAAGTGAAAATGAAAATATTAAAGATACTAGTAATGAAGATGGTGATATTGTCATGCTCACTAGGAACTTTAAGAAGTTTTTGAGAAAGAAAATTTTTTTAAAAACAAAGGACTTCAACAAGAAGTGGCAAGAAGAGAATAAAAAAAATTACTTGCTATGCATGTAAAAAACCAGAACACATCCGAAGTGAGTGTCTTAAACTCAAATTCAATAATAAGGGAGTAAAGGATAAAAGAAGGCCTTTAAAGCTACTTAGGATAATGACTCCTCCAAATTTGAAAAGGAAGAGGAACAACAAGAAGTAGCCAACCTTTGATTCATGGCTCTTGAAAATGAAAATAAGATACCATTTATTTTTTATTCTTCCTTTAATAATTGTGATGATTATTGTGATGATGATGAGGATGATAAAAGCTCTATTGTGAGGAATTATTAGTTAAATGCAAAAACTTGCTTTCTAAGAAGAAGCTTTACAAGCATGAGCTATCTAGCTTAACCAAGGAATTTGATAACTTAAAAAATGATTTTGCTAAAATTTTTTAATCAAATAAAAAACTTGTTAGTGATGTAAAATCTTCTAGTTCCTTGGAAGATCAACTTAAGAAATCAAGTGATGAAAATCATAAGCTTTCTAAGGAGGTCTTAGAATTAAAGAACTTTATATAAAAATTTCAAAGAGGAAAAGAGAGTTTAGATAATTTACTTAACTCTAAAAAATTTCATGAAAATACTCATGGAATTGGATATGATAATGGAATGGCCTCACCTTTAACATCATCACACATTAAATTTGTTAAAGCATCATATAATTCCATTCATTCTACCTCTAAACTTATTAAGACTCAAGCTTTTAAAGCTAATAAATCTCATATGTCAAATATTAAAGGAAGGTCTCATAAGACTCAATCCTATATGACACAAAGAGGTAACTCTCATGCTAGAAAAGCCCAACTTAAACATGCTTACATGTACACTAAACACAACACTCATAAGCATGCTGCACAACATAATGCACCTAAACATATTGCATAAACCTATCAAAATCTACATTGTCATTGCCAATGCATGTCTCATACCATGACTCAAAATAATAAGAGACAACTACAACATAAAAGGCATGATTCACACAATAAGAAAGTATATCATCTTAAGAGAAACAAATTTAAAAATATTGTATGTTCATATTGCATGATCAAAGGGCATACCAATAATGTGTGCTTTTATAGAAGACTACACATGAATTTGCTTTGTTTGGATTATCTTGAGACTGACCAACCAAGACCAAAAAAGGTTTGGGTTCAAAAAAATATTTAAATTATTTTATATAGGTGTGCTTGAAATCCATAAGAACGAAAAGAAAGTGGTATCTTGATAGTAGATATTCAAGGCACATGACGAGAGACAATGAGCAATTTAACAAGCTTGATGCAAAGGCTAGAGGACATGTCACATTTTGAGACAATGCCAAAGGAAAGATAGTAGGCATTAGAGAAATGGGTAATCTTCAATCCTTATATATACATCATGTGTTGCTTTTTGATGGTCTTAAACATAATTTGCTCAGTATAAGTCAACTATGTGATATAAGAAATAAGATGATATTCTATTTTAAAAATTGCTTTGTTAGTAGTCTTGGTAAAGACAAAGTAATTTTTAGTGGTGAAAGAATAAATAATGTTTATGTTATTGATTTGAAAAAAATTGATAACAAAGACATCAAATGCTTAATTTTTATTTCCCATGACACATGGACATGGCATAGAAGGTTAGGACATGTAAATTTTGAGCTTTTGAGTGATCTGTGTAAATATGAACTTGTGATTAGTTTACCTAAGCTTGAATTCACTAAAGATAAACCTTGTGATGCTTGTCAAAAGGAAAAACAATCCAAGTCCTCATTTATGCTAAAAAATATAGTGTTTGCTTCTATACCACTTGAACTTATACATATGGATTTATTTGAATAACTAGAGTTACTAGTCTCGGTGGAATGCACTATGCATATGTATTGGTTGATGATTACTCTAGATTTACTTGAGTATGTTTTCTTGCTCATAAGAATTATGCATTTAAAGCTTTTAAAAATTTTAGAAAAAGAGTTCAAAAAGAAAAAAGTTTTTGTATTTCTTCTATTAGAAGTAATCATGGAACCGAATTTGAAAATAAATTTTTCAAAACCTATTGGAATAAAAATGGTATTTCATATATATTTTCTTCTTCTGGAACTCCTCTATAAAATGGGGTAGTTGAAAGGAAAAATAGAACTCTTGTGGAAATCGCTAGAACAATGTTTTATGAGTATAATTTGCCTCTATACTTTTGGGCAGAAGCCGTTAACATATCTTGTTATATTTCAATTAGACTTTTTAAAAGACCAATTTTAAATAAAACTTCTTATGAGCTATGGAATAATAGAAAATCCAAAATCTCATATCTAAGAGTATTTGGATGTAAGTGCTTTATATTTAATACCAAGGATAATCTTAGAAAATTTGACTTTAAAGCTGATGAAGGAAGTTTCCTAAGTTATTCCACTTCCAACAAAGCATATAAAGTGTTTAATAATAAGACTATAGTAGTTGATGAGTCAATGCATATTGTATTTGATGAATCAAACTCACTTGATCCTAGAAAGGATGTTTGTAGTGTTGATGATCTTATAGTTCACAATGAGATTATAAATAATTAAGAAAAAAAATGCTAGTAAGCCTTTGGAACTTAAAGGTTCAAGTAATGAAGACAATGAAGATATATCTCAACCTACCTTGAAGGATAAACTTCTAAAAGATTGGCAATTTAAGAAAGCTCATCCTTAAGACCTTATTATAGGTGACACTACAAAAGGGGTAACTACTAGATCCAAACTCAAGTTCATTGTAAATTCGACCTTCATTTCTCAAATTGAGCAAAAAAATGTTAATGATGTAATAAGTGATAAATTTTAGGTCATTACTATGCAAGATGAGTTAAATCAATTTGAAAGAAACAAGGTTTGGACCTTAGTTCCTAGACCAAAACATCATCCTATTATAGGCACCAAATGAGTGTTTAGAATAAGATGAATGAATAAGGTGTCATAATTAGGAACAAAGCTAGACTAGAAGTTAAAGGTTATAATTAAGAGGAAGACAATGATTATGATGAAATCTTTGTCCCGATTATAAGGTTGGAAGCTATTAGAATGCTACTTGCATTTGCATCATTCATGGATTTTAAAATTTATCAAATGGATGTCAAAAGTGCATTTTTAAATGGTTTCATTGAAGAGGAGGTATATGTTGAGCAACCTTCAGGCTTTGAAAATTCTGATTCTCCAAATCATGTTTTTAAATTGTCAAAAGAATTGTATGGATTAAAACAAGCTCCAAGAGCTTGGTATGAAAGATTTAGCAACTTCTTACTAGAGAAAGGGCTCTCTAAATGAAAGGTTAATAAAACTCTTTTCATAAAGAAATCTAAGCATGATATATTAATTATTAAAATATATGTTAATGATATTATTTTTGGTACTACTAACCATTGCTTGTGTGAGGAATTCTCCAAGTTAATGTAAGGAGAATTTGAAATGAGTGTGATGGGAGAACTCAAGTTCTTTCTTAGACTTTAAATCAAGCAATGTAAATATGGGATTTTCATCAATCAAACCAAATATGCAAGAGACATTCTCAAAATTTTTGGCATGAATGAAGAAAAGACAAGCAAAAATCCAATGAGCACCATAACAAATAAGGATGAAAATGGCAAACCTTTTGATGAAAAGTGATTTAGAGGTATGATTAGATCCCTTATTTATTTAACTACTAGCAGAACCGATATTATGTTTGCTACTTACTTGTGTGCTAGATTTCAATCAAGTAGAGAGTCTCATTTGAATGCTATCAAAAGGATTTTCAAATATCTTTATGGAACAATGCATTTAGGACTTTGGTATCCTAGGAGTTCCTCTTTAACGTAATTAGCTATTTAGATACAGACTTTTTTGGTAGCTTACTAAATAGAAAGAGCATTTTCAGAACTTGTCAATTTTTAGGACAGTGTTTAGTTTCTTGGTTTAGCAAGAAACAAGTTTCAGTTGCCTTGTCCACTACTGAAACTGAATATATTGCAACAAGTCTTTGTTGTTCATAAGCCTTATGGCAAAAACAACAATTGTTAGACTATGGTATAAAACTTGATCACATTCCTATCAAATGTAATAATATAAGTGCTATAAACCTTAGCAAGAATTCCATTCAACATTTTAAAACTAAGTATTTAAACATTTGATATCATTTTTTGTATGATCATGTTCAAATTGGTAATATCTCACTTGATTTTATTAATACAAATAATCAACTTGTTGATATCTTCACCAAACCTCTCAACGAAGAGATATTGAATTTCATTAAACATGAACTTAGCATGATTAATGGTTCTAGTCTGTTTTGATTTTATGTTTAAAATGCCATTTTGATTATTGGTTTCATTTAAGTTTTCTTTATGTTTATTTTTGGTATATAACACTTGTTCACTAGTATATTTTTTAGCATTTGTTTTAATACCTTTTTTTTTGTGAAATCATATGGTATTTATTACATTGATTATTTTTATCTTCTTTACTTTCAAAATATTTCGTAAAATCATTTTTTTCTCTCCTTATTTTGCAAAATTAATAATTAATTAATGAAACTTTTATTCATTCAATTAATTATTTTAATTTTTTTTTAGCAAAATATATTCTTTCTTAAATGAGTTCATTTCATATAACTCATTTAATCCTTTTCAAAATCCTTAATTAATTCAAAATAAATGCAATTAAATTTACAAGGACTTAATTGTAGAATATTTTAGATTTAATTGCAAAAAATTTGCAATTTTTTTTTGTTAGGGACTTAATCCTGCTCGGGATCATATAATGTCCTTATTTAGATATCAGTATGTCAATTCTATATTTTTACACAGAACTGATCCTGAATAATATCCCGATCAAGATATCACTCGGGACATTATGTCCTGACAGGGATGGGAGCATGTTTTGACTAGGACATTGATCCTAACAATATTAGGATTCCAAGTCTTTTCACCTCTTTAACTCCCCAATCATAATCAGGGACGATTTTTGCAGTTCCTATTCTATTCAAATTCAAATTTTGAACTATTTCCAACCTTAATCTCTTGCCTATAAATACCATTCAATTTCTACTAGATATTCATCTCAATCAATATTCCTTTTCTCTATAAATTTTCTCTTATATTTTCTCTCTCATTATGGCTTCTAAAAAACCAAGCAAAGTTCCTTCCTTTTCTTAAGATCCTTTTTTAAAGAAGGATAAACCCAAAAGAACACACTCTCCATTCTCATATTCTTCTTAAGATCTTAAGAAGAGAATGTCACAATTTCAAAAGAGAGTTTTTATTCCCTCGAGATTCATGGATGAACCTACTCTCAAAGCAATTAGTTACTATAATGAAGTTAAAGATATTCTTCTAAAAGGTGGGATATATGATTTTTCTTTCTCACCTTTTCCATTTTATCCTTCTCTCATTATTGAATTTCTTTCATCATACACTCTTCGTTTCGTCAAGTATGATGATGTTAATCTCTACTTCTCTATGAGATTCAAATTGGGAGGAAGAGATCTCTTCATGACTTACCTAAAGTTTGATACTCTCTTTGGTTTTTCCCAAAAGGAACACATTTAAGTTAACCCTCATTGGCTTGCCTCTTCTTTTTAGGATGAAATAAAAGCTCCTAATGCTCCTCAATTCTCTGTCGGACATGTTAAAGCCTCATATATTACCTATTTCGTTAATGGTAGATTTCTTTCCAATGAAACTCTTTCTCTTGATGATCTTTTTATTTTCTATTGCCTTTATCATTATGAAAAGATTACTTTCGAAAGATTTTTACAATGGAGAATTTGGCTAATTAGTGATAGTAACACTGGTGTAATTTATATTAGTGGAATTGTTACAAAGTTAGCTAAATTTTATAATATTAATCTTGATGCTTCACTCTCTACCAAGTCTATACTTCTTGATGTACCCTTCATCAAAAATTCTAAACAATTCACCTCTATTAATGGAGTTTGGGTTTGGAAATATGACCTTAAAACAAGTGAAAATATTAAGGCTATATTTCAAGAATTAGAAGAGCAAGAAGGCCAAGACATTGGGGAAGAAGAACAAACTCATAATGTTCCTCTAAGGAAAAGGACAAGAAGTAAAGGTACATCAACTCAAGGTGCTCAAGCTCAAGATGATGAACCTCTTTGGGTAGGCCAAATCTTTGAACGCATGTCCTTAATGGAATCCAACTTCAATTCTCGCCTTGATGAGGTTGAATCCAATTTCAATGTGCATTTCAATCAAATTGATGATAAATTTGCTCATTTTTAACATGATGTCCATCATATTTATAAGCAACAAGGCTATACTTGCACCTTTCCTCCTCCTCTTTCATCTCCTCCTCTAAAATAGATATTATTTGTCTTTTTCATTTATTTTACTTTCATTGTCTGTTTAGTTTATTTTTTGTATATAAGTCTCCAGCTGCTAGTTTATTTTAGGCTCATTTTTTGTTTGTTTATGTTTCGTTTCTTTTATTATTTATTTTCAATATTTGATCTTTGTGTTGTATAAATTTTCCTTATTAATGAAATTTTTCTTTTCTTTAAAATATCAATTCCTCTAGTATTCATTCCTTTTTATTTTTGACAAAGGGGGAGAAATAATTTAAGTTTGCACGTTTATTTAGTTAATTCCTTTTAAGTTTTAAGAGAGAAAAATAATTTGAGTTTGCAAGCGTATTTAGTTAATTCCTTTTAAGTTTTAAAAGAGAAAATTATTTGCATATTATTTTTACTTTGTTTATGTATGCCATATAATTTCATAAAAATTTAGTATATCTTTGTTTTTTCATTGTTTTGGTTCTTGATCTTTTAATTCCCCTAGGATTTTTATTCCTTTAGATTAATTTCCCTTTATATCTCTCTCCTTTCTTTTTATCTTTGACAAAGGGGGAGAAGAAACTATATGATAATTGTGTTAGTGTTTGTGTTTGTAATATGCTAAGTGTCACATGATCATTATTGATTAGCTAAGCTAAGCTCTATATGACCATGTAATAATTAAGTTTATTAAGCTTCATCATAAGTCCTATATGTACTATTTTTATGATACATTTTAGTAGCACTATATACATATATGTTTGAAATTATTTTTTGCATATTGCCTAACATTTTTTTCATAACATTTGTTATGTAAGGCCGTAATTCTCTTATGATATATTTTATATTTTTGTCATGGAGAATAAATTATAAATTTATATTTCTTATCATGTCCATGTTCATGGGGGAGAAATAAAGAAATATATCTTATTTCATTTGGTATTTGGTATCATCATTATTATCATAAACTTCACTTTGTATCATTTTTATCAAACTCAAAATAAGTTTTTCAAAATCAAAAAAGGGGAGATTGTTGACCTCAGCAAGTTATCAATCTTGATTTTAATCTTAACAAACTTAATTTTGAGCAACTAATGTGTTTGCTTCAAGTGTGGATAAGTTAGGAATCATTTAAAAGTCAAAATAATTATGATTTATCAAAGAAAAATAATCTTGGAAAGACATCATAAGCACTATCTCGATCGGACTCAAGATAGGGACCAAATTGCACATTTTTGGCAATTTTAGAACCTATCCCGAGCTCAGTCCCTATCGGGACCAAGCCCAAGACTGAAGGGATGAAATTCCATTAAACTAATTTTTGGCATAACATATCCCAATCTATGTCCCAACTGGGACATTGCTAGGGACCAGGCAGTCCCGATCGAGACATAGGGTCACAATCAGGACCTAATTTTATAAAACTTTAATTTTTAGACAGAACTAATCCCAATCCATGTCCTATCCCAGGATATGCTTGGGACTAGAGAAATTCAAACATAAAACGGCTACTTTTAAGGCATCTCAACCAGGACTAATGATATCCTGACCGGGAGTATGACATTTATGGCTCAAAAGTCCAAATTACATTTAAATGGACTTTGAATGTATTGGAAACAAAATTATTATTTCTAATAGCTATAATTGAATTGCTCAAGTATAAATACAACCTCTGAAGATCATTTAGAGGTTAAGAAATTTGTTTATCATTCATATACTCTCAAATATTCAATTAAGCTCTCTAAACTCTTTCAAAATATATTTTATTTTTTGTATAACTCTTGTGAGAGTTTGTGAGTGTTAGAATATAAATTCTTATTCTTCTATTTTTTGGGATTAAGAAAATGGGAAGTGAGATTCTATTCTAAAGGAATTGGTTAAAGTGTTTAACCATTAAAACACTTGGGATTTCAATTTTAGTGTGAGCCTTGAAAACACTTATGTATTGGCTTTTGAGTGAGCCTTGAAAACTCAAGTTGTAAGGTTTGAGTTGAGCCTAAAACTCAAGTTGTAAGAATCAATCTAGGAGAATAGATTGTGGTGATTCAAAATTCTAACTTGAGGATAAGTTGAGTGGAGACGTAGGATTGTTGAGAATCCGAACTCCTTAAATTCTTATGTTCATCATTCTTCCTTCTCAATACTGTTTTAATCCTTGTTCAAATCTTTTAATTTCTTATTATTATTCGATGGCCTTATTCACCCCCCCTTAGGGCACTTTCACCGATGTATAAACATAACCAATCAATAAACACACTATACTCATTTGAGTAATCAAAAGCAATTCACCTCAAATCTCATAGAATACACATTTTTAATCAAGCTATAACTCATCCATCATATGTTCACATCTATCTCAAACACACAATTTCACGTAAAAATTTAATCAATGCTTATACTCACCCTTTTAGATGTCAAACACTCTATGGATGACTTATATCATCTTCTCTAGCTTCACCAATGCTTTGAGATCCTAAAATATGAAATATACTTGATCAAGAATATGTCTATAATGAGTGTTCATTGTTAGTATGCAATTAGAATATGTTCTATACATGTAAGCCTAATATTTATGCATATTCTTACTTGTTAGATAGCTTAACCTTGCTAGACCTGAGAGAAAATAAATTTCACCACATAGGTCCAAATTACTTAATTCCTTTTTCCAATAAAACTAGACACACATAGATACAACATAGCCAAAAATTACCACAATATAAGCTCTACAAAATTAATGGTGAAATTTTGAATTCAAACCTCTGTTCTGCACAGAAACAGTTTGAGTAGATCTCATTTAGTTTATAATTTCTCAAGTTATACAAGTTCAATTGCAAACCATTTTTCAAGCATTTCTTTAAAATATAAAAGAAAAACTTTTATATTTTATATTTTATACTTCATCTAATTCAGTCTCTAAGGTCCTCATATTAACTAGGAAAAATAGGACTGCCTGAAGACGTAGCAGGCAAAGTCAGCCCCACTCCAAAGATGATTTCTCATTGCTCACACATTATTTCAAAAAACTGTTTTAAAGGCTTTTAAACAACATATAAAGAAACAAAACTCATGTTTAATAATTTGCCTAATTCAGCCCCTAAGGGTCTTATATTTACTAAACAAAAGCAAGCTACCTACATAAGATACAATTTAAACTAGTCCCAATCAATGAAAAATTTCTCATCACACACAACAAATCTCATAAAAAAATTTTATAGGCATTAAGATGAGACATAAATCTACAAGTTTTATGTTCGTATTTCTCATAATTCTTCTTCTATGACTATAAAAATAAAGATGAAATATTTAGCTCTAGAATAAAATTCACAAGCTATCAAATCATTTTCACATCATCACCACATAATTTAAAAGGAAAATAATTAACTTACAAAATCATCAGCTAAAATCACCAAAATTTCAAGTTTAAGAGCTTGAGAGAAAGAGAATGAAATTAGATTTTTTATGGCAAGAGTACTATTGCTTATGATTGAAAAGGAGTTGAGCTTTCTAGTCTTACGACAAGACAAATCCCATAAATATTTACTATGATATTTTATTTTTAATCAATTATCAAGTAAAAGTTCAAATCAATCCTTCTTTTATGCAAAAGCTCAATTTAGCTCCAAAAGTTACTCATGTAAACTAGCCAGTTAGATTTAATTATTTACATATTTATTTATTAACTAAATTTTTAATTTTATAATACCCCCAAATACATTCTATTCTACACATACTAAAGTATACCATTATAATGCACTTTGACAAATAGAAAAAAAAATGAAAGAATGTAAAATTTATATAGTAAAATGCAATGATTTGAAATGTATATGTTCAAGTGAATTATATCAATATATATAAATTTAACTAAAATACTTATAATTAGGATTAATGATGTTACATTATTGGCTTTTGTTGTGCCTCGCAAAGCATTGTAGCTAACAGGACGTGACATAAGTCTTTTCCCTATTGTAAGTCAATAAAAACATAATTATGCCAAATATGTTATAGGTCTTTAGCAGGTATATATTATAGTAGCTTGTCTGGTTGACTTAGTTTAGAGACTTGTTAATTTTCTTCAAATAAATTTAATTTAAAGATTTCTTGGTTTTTTTTTTCCTCAAATTTTAGTTTAGAGACATACTGGTCTTCTTCAACATTTGTTTTAGCTGATTTTGGACATACCTATGTCCTTCAACAAGAACTTTTGCACATTTTAGTTTAAGTACTTTAAGTTTCTTTACAATTTCAATTTAAAGACTTGAAGGTCTTTCAACAACTTGTAATTTTAGAACATGTTGAGATCCTTTAAATAAGATTTCAGTTTTTGGACTTAAAAATCCCTTAACAATAACAACTTGTAGTTTTAAGATATATTGAGATTTTTCAAATAAGATTTCAGTTTATGAACTTAGTCTCTTGCGAAATTCAGGAACTTGCAGTTTTAGGACATACTGAGGTCCTTCAATAACTTGCAGGTTTGGACACACTCGTATCCAATTTGAAGCAAACAAAACAGTTATTTCTTTCTATTTTTTCCACAACTGGTTTTTCTTTTTTTTAAAAAAAAAAGACCCTAAAAAAAACTCTCAAAAACCACAAAAACTCTGATACCACTATTAGAGTGGTAAGAGCCAAAAAAAAAAAAAGAAACTAAGACAATGAAAACTGTCTTGAACTCATACTTTTTCATTAACAAAGTTGTTGCATATATAGTAGCAAACTTTACAATTTTTACAAGAAAAAATCATATTTAAAAACTGAAATTTACAGCTACTAGTAAGTGTACATCACCCGATTTTGCTTGTTCAAATAAACAAGAACCGCATCAACAACCCATACCTACTGGTACATCACTAACCACCCTAGTTTTAAACAAACTAAATTTTCAAATATCAAGCTAAGTCTCACTACCTTCTGCATCCATGCTGTTAGCACATCCCAGAGTAGTCCTGCAATGTTATCATCAGTCAGGCCATATAATGATTTTTGCGAATTACAAAGTGCATTAACAAGATGTGGCTTAGCATCAAAATCCTTCTTATGCTCCTCCATTATAGTTTGAATGAGTTTATCCCTCTATCTCAAATGTGTCAAAAACACCTTATTTCGAAGCCAAAACATCAAATTTAGGCACCATATATGCTCGACTAAGGAAAAGGAAGTTGCAAGCTATAACATCTGTAGATAAATGATGGCTTATTTAGTACATAGGTCGCTTTTAGATTGCAGGTTAATTATTATTATCATATTCAAACTAAAATTCCCATTCGATTTTTAATTCAATGATGCAAGGCTAAGCTCGACATTCATTTGATGAACAGTTTTGAATTAGATCTCTAAATTTCGCTTTTGAAAATCTTGAAAATTGTTCTTATCTAAAGTAATTTTTAATTATGTAAATGGCTAATGGGCTAGCACTTCATTGTGGAGATATTATGCTAAGTTATAAAATAACATTGCCAAACTCTACCATAAATTTCAGTTATTTTTTGTCAATATATTCTATTTTTAAAATTGTGGTCAATTGGTAAATGAACTTTTCAATTTTTTATAAATCTATCTACAGTGTCAAAATAGCATATATCCATATTGACATGACATGCATGTCTAAATCTCTTGTTGATTTAAAAATTAGAAAAAGAAATTAGTAATTTTTTTTCCTTAACTTTCATCTTTTTTATAAATGTATCTTTAATTTTCATTTTTTTTTCATTTTAGCATGGACATATATTATTTTGAACGTGGATAGATTTGCAACAAATTAAAAAGTTCATATATTAATTTGTCACAATTTTAAAAGTATGATAGATTAATAAAAATGATTAATATTTATGATATAGTTATACAATAATCCTCATAACAATGTTGCAATCCAGCTTCATATGGGAGGAGTAAGATATGTATTTCTGCTTTTTTTTTTTTTTTGGAGGAATTATCATTTGTGATGAAAATTAAGTTCTTGGGAAGTATGTGGCACATTGTTTTATTAGTATGCAATATGATAAGCTCCTAACTGTGTGAATATTGAAAAGGATTTAATAAGAAGGGGAGGTTCCAAATGCATAATGTATAAAGGAAGGAAGAAAGAAAGAAGATAAAAAGATTGTGCAATGATTTCTTCTTTATTTTTTTTAATTGTGCAGTGATTTGATTTTGATTTTGATTTTGATTAAAAATATGGAAGATGACATGAACTGAAAGTGATGGAAATTGTTGTTCAACAATATAGGTCAATAATTTTTTTTTTCATCGTCAGATTCTCGCAGGCAATCTCAAAATAGGCACCACCTGTAATGGCGTCTTCAGGAAACTGGGTGATCCTGATACCCCGGACAAGTCAATCTCTTCAGGCACTACCCCATCAGGCAACATCCAGTGGAAATGATGTAACAAGTGACCAATCATAGACGTAACCAAATTAATACCAAGTTGGGCAGCAGGGCACATGCGCCTCCCTGCACCAAATGGCAACAATCGAAAATCGTAACCTTTCATTTCAACATCTTCATCCAAAAATCTTTCAGGCCTAAACTCTAAAGGATCTTCCCAGATTTCAGGGTCACGTCCTATAGCTCTTACATTAACATGAATGTTTGTTCCGATAGGAATGTCGTAGCCACCAATTTGGACATTGGAATTTGCCTTGTGGGGTAGTAGAAATGGGGCTGGAGGGTGCAATCTTAATGTCTCCTTCACTATGCATCGCAGGTAAGGAAGATTTGAGATGTCTGATTCATACATAACTCGGTTGTTCCCAATTACGTGGTCGAGTTCTTCTTGTGCTTTACGCTGCAACATTGGATTCTTGACAAGCTGAGCCATGGCATATTCAACGACTACACTACTTGTCTCCATGCCCGCTGTTGTCACATCCCAGAGTAGTCCTGTAATGCTATCACCAGTCACGCCATAAAATGATTTTTGCAAACTAAGAAGTGCATTAACTAGATGTTTCTTAGCATCACAATCCTTCTTATGTTCCTCAATTATAGTTTGAATGAGGCCATCCCTGCGGATCAAATGCCTCGAAAACGCCTTATTTCGAAGCCCAAAGATCCAGTTCAGCCACCATATATGCTCGGCTGGGGAAAGGGAAGTTGCAAGCTTCAATTCATTATCCAGTATTGCCTTAAATTCCAGGCCTAACTCATTTGCTTCACCTTCTCTAGTAAAAAATCTGCTGCCCAATACTGACATGCTAACGATGTTTAAAACTAATGGATTCAGATATTTTCTAAGTAAGAAGTTCTTGCCGGTTTTGTTATCAAGACTAACACAATTTTTGTAAATGGAATCAACCATTGCTCTAACTTCACCTTCTCTAATGCCTCTAAGATCTTCAATACCCTTCTGTGAGAAGAGCTCAAATGTACAAATTTTTCTTAACTTTGCAAATTGAGGATTATAGTCAGACCATAATATGCCTTTGCCATTTTTAGACATTATGCTAACAGGTTTATTTCTGGGCCTATGAGCAAATGCCAAATCCTTGTCCTTGAGCACTTCCTGAGCCAACTCTGAGTTTGAAACAACAACGTTTAGTGTTGAACCAACCCAAACTGATATAATTTTTCCATAAGTTTGAGACCAATCGTCCAGGCATTTGGATATGTCTGGTTCAATGTTAGGCAGGTTTCCTAGAATTGGCCATGAAAATGGGCCTGGAGGAAGCTTGTATTTTAGCTTTTGGTAGTATCTGCAAGTACAGACGATGAAACTGATGGCAAAAAGGAGGAAAAGGTCCATGTTTTTTAATGTGTTCTTGTGAAAACAGTAGAGAAGGTTGGTTTTGTTATAGGAAGCTCAATTTAACATAATGTGTTAAGGAGATCACATTTGAAGAGTTATAGTACGAGTTTCGTTTTTTTTTTTGGCACAGTACAAGTGGTTTAATTTCAAATCATAAAGGTAAGGGGAGGGAAGAGATTGAACCTACTTTTTATATTTAATGTTCATATCTTTTGTCACTTCTTCTACTTATGGAGAATATAATATGAATTATTTAGCTACCGAGGATCATTAAATTCGTACGTTAAATTAACAAGGAAAAATTAATTTCAAATCCATTCATCTACAACTTATAAAACGGCATGTAAACTCAACTGAATGCTGTAAACTTGGAATTAAATTATGTATTTTTCAAGTAACAGTATATTTCCTTCAATGTCTGCTGTTATATTGTAGTAATATTAATCATATCTAAAGTAACCTCCACGTTTCTTATTGATCCAGCAAATAAAAACCATTTGAGAAAGTGGAGTTTAAATTGCATATATAACGAAATTTTAGTCCAGTGGTTAAAATTGAGATCTTAAAATTGAAAAATTTTAAATCCTAATTAGACATAATTTAATTATTTACTATATCACAATCAACTTTTAAATATGCGATGTGTTTTAGTAAGATAATGATTTAGTAGTCACTTCTTTCTAATGACATTATAAGATATAAAATTTGAATTTTACCAAATTCATTTGTAACAAATGTAAAAACATTGTCCCTGATATACAGTTATATTTAAATAATAATAATTTTGTGGTCAAGTGCAATACTTCTATATAACAAATAAATTGCATACTAATTCTTAATCAGAACATTTTCAGAGAGAATAATTGATATTGAGAACATTTTCAGAGAGAACATGTGCACTGGCACCATGCACGCTCCCTCGTAAACGCACGACGAGCAGAGGTTCAACCTCCATTCCCACTTAGTCCTATGGATGGCTGCAGAGAGGGAATGGTAGCTTATTTTAGGCACAGCTTATAATGCAGACACATTTTTCCATTAATGGCCTCCCTGACATTACAAGATCTCCTCAGGTTTTGACTGCTTGAGTGATGAGGTGGAGTCCACCTGATACGACGCAATTACAGGCCAAATCATCAAACTCGCCAAAACATTAACATAAACGCTTTGTGGCTTCAGCTTCAGGAATAAATCTTAACATCAGCACTAGTAGCCCCATCAGGCAGCATCACACTGATGTTGGTAGGCTACAATCTTAATGACTCTTAGTTGACATATTTTAGGTAAGGCTGCTTCAAGATATATCTGATTCGACAACGACTACGCGATCAAGCGATCTTCTTGTAACTTGAACAGCTCCCCTGGATTCCTGACAGGTTCAGCTATAGACCATTTGACTGTAGTTGCAGTTTGTGTCTATTCCTGCAACAAACAGTTCCCACCTTGACCTTTCTTCCTGTTTCGGATTGTGCATGCTTCGTCAACGACTGAATCTATTTCTACAAGGCAAACGAGAAGAAAAAGCTTTGTTGATGAACTGATCCTCCAAGCTTTTAGTACCTTGCTCCCCTGTTTCTTCATTTCTGTTCAAGAATCATTTCTCCAATGCCAATCTCGGAAGTAGCAAGCTTTTCCCAACGCTACTGACCATTGCTAGAGCATGCACTAGTCACTGAAAATGGATCGGATCGTTGCTTTAAATTCATCTCCTTTAATAGTTAACGGGTTTAAGTCTTCAGTTAAGAACTTTTTTACATATATTAGCTAATTACTTGTGTTGTCTCTAAGATTTTCATGTTTCTGACATGATTTCCTGTTTCAGGAATATGAACAGAAACTATAGTTAATTTTGATGTATGCATATATAGATAGCTACCTCAATGATCTCTGTTAGCTAGGCTGTATGTAGTTCTCATGGTATGGCCGCACCAATCCATTGGTACTCCCATACCGTGCCTTATTTACTGCAAGCATGGAGTGAGTTTAATAAAATCTGAGCACATATATTTATCAGATTTATATCCATTATTGATATATATATACACAGGAATTTCACGATTGATTGTTTTTTAGTATTTATATAACAAGGCTAATAATTTCTATCTGAAAGTCAAACATTTATATATTATCGTGAAAGTTTGATATAGTTATAAAATTTTATGAAATTTATTTATAAATTCAAGTGAGTATATTTGATTTAAATGCAAACTTTGTAAAATTCATTTTTAATTTTAATTTTTAAATTTTGTAAAATTGTTTAATACTAAATACATTCTTATTGATAAAATGTATTTTGTTTAAATGAATTTGAAATTTATTTAGAAATAAAATCTATTTAAAATTCATTTAAAAATAAAATAAATTTCTCAATCAAATTGAACTAAACAAGGATAAATATAATTCTTATAATTTTCTTGGATTAACTAATTTAATTAATTACAAAATAAAACCATATATATAACATCATGTCAAAAAAAAAATAAAGAAATTAGGAACAGACTTTGTATAAAATATTGGTTTTGCTTTCTTTTTAGTTAAATTATACATGTACCGAAGTGGCAGCAGCTTTTTCACAGGCCATAACAAAATTAGAACCCAACCAACCGTATTTGATGATGTTGTGTATTTATTTGTTAACCAGAGATCTGTTGCTAAAAAGCATGTTTTTTCTTAAACATTGCATGTGCAATTCTTTAAAATTTGATTATTTTTATTTCTTCAAGAAAACAAAAGTTCATATATTAAGATACCATCAACAAGGCAAGGTGTATATACGTAGCATTAATCCAGCCCAACTATATATAATTTGATGATGATGTTTTAGAGCTTTATTTCAACATGTGAATAGTTTAATGACTATTTTTTTTAAAGGTATTTTGAATAATTAAGTGGTATTAATTTATAAAATTATGCAATTCATTAGTACTAAAATTATATAATCTCCAAATTAATAGAGAAAAAATTTATTTCAAGAAAAAAATGAAAATTGAACATTGACCATTTGACCGAGATAAAAGAGGGAAAAACAAAATGAGTATTTTTGAAAAAAAATTCTGGTGTCAAAAAAGGAAGACAACATTTTTAAAAGAATTGGAATAATTTAAAAAAAAAAAAAAAAGGTGATATCATTCTTTATTATTATTGGAAGGAACAGGTAAATGAGTTGTACAAATAGCCTTTGTCTTCAATCTAAACAATCAGATAAAGTACATCTAAAAGATGAAGAATTTTGTGATTCCCTATGGCCTTAATTTTGTGCTTTCTCTCTTTCTTTCTCATTCTTCGTAATTAGGATTGAGAAAATGCCCCATATCAACATGTTTAGATAATGTCTCTGTCACTTCCACCATTGTCATCCTCATCGTCGAGTTAGTTTCGGATTGGATGGAGATCGAATCTGAACTCAAACTTTAATTTTTGATATATATAAAATTTTAAGTACTGCTAATTATAAGTAATTTAAATCTAATGAAAACAGCCCATACAAGTTAATTCTAATAGCTAGTAGTGGTAATCATCTTCATATTAAATATCAGGATTATGTTTTATAATCTTCAGTTGTATATATAAATGAAGCAGATACATGGAAAGAGATATTGACATTGTGCTACACAAGCTCAAGTTATTGTCAATTTGATCACGAGAATTGAAAATAGTCCAAAAATATTATTAATTAGTTGTCGTGGTGTAAAAGTTGAAAGATTGCATATTTCTAAATTGAATTTCATTTTCAAGCTTAGTTGGAGAGGTTTGATTGGCTTTGTGTAAGATTTTTATGGATAAGATACTCAAATGTCGAATGTGGTTTGTCTCATTCTGTACAAAAGGCTGAAAAAGACACAATATTGGATCGTACTGTCCACATAGACGATAGTTTCAGTTTTACTCAGATGTGGAAGACATCTTATTACATATTTATAGTATAATCTACTTTATTTTAATCCCAGCATATGCTTGTTTAATTGCCTCTAAATCAAGGAATTTTTCTTAAAAAAAGGCTAGTTATGATTTTAAATACCTATATGTTCATTTTAAAGACATTAAAGACCTATATTTTGATTTTAAAGACATATTTTCATGTGTATTGATGGTGTGTCAGATTATGGTATTTTTATAGTATTTCTTTAATATATTTTTAGTGTACTTAACGGTTTAATTAGGTTATTAATTGTGAATGAGCATTGAACTTTTATGTTTTCTATCTTTTCATAGGAAATGGAGAATTAGAGTAGGAAAGGAAGAAAATTAAAGCAAATTTTGAAAGATAGCTAATAGTTGTGGCAAAAAGCGATGAGCATAAGGTGACTAGTTTCAGAGTTGCTATCATGATTACAAGCAAGGTAAATGCAAAGTTTCTATTGCGGTTGCAAGAAAGCTGTGATAAAACCTAATTTGGAGAGATTTTAGACACCATAAAAGATCAAAAAAATCACCCACAAGAGTAATATAAGAGCAAGGAAAAGAAAAGGAGAGTTGAAGAGCCACCATTGATATCTAGTTTTTCATTCTTCTTCTTTTCAATTCTTTGTAATTTAATGATGGGTTTTTATTATGAACTAATGAATTTAGATGATGTTATGTTAGACTAATTTGCTAGTTGTTAGGAATTGATAAACTCACATGTACAAGTTCATTAATCTATTATTTATTAATGTTTATTGTATATTGTGTTTATTCTGATAAATGTTATTGT
The DNA here is from genome assembly GCA_947683625.1 of Mallotus nudiflorus. Lineage (NCBI taxonomy): Eukaryota > Viridiplantae > Streptophyta > Magnoliopsida > Malpighiales > Euphorbiaceae > Mallotus > Mallotus nudiflorus. Next base: position 2,908,037 of record CANTUR010000226.1, on the reverse strand, counting down.
GGGTAGCTAATTATAACTGGAATTGAGTTAGAATTATCCATTGAGAAATGATAGTTCTAATGGACCCATAAACACATGTTAATTGATTTAAAGATTAGAGATAGTTTAAATTGATTCAATTTCCCTTGAGTATGCTCCATAGTTTGTTTATAGATTCTTCAGTTGATGTAAACAAACTTAACTAATAATTACTTGAAAAAAAATCAAGTAGTGCAATCGGAAATCGAGATATGTAATGTTAGTTGGAAATTGATTAATGATCACTTAGTGATTGTTTGGTGACTCAATTCTTAACAACTTCTTGATTATTGATTGTTAATTCGAATTAGAGTTTGATTATTTAGTCAAATTGTTAGTTTAATTTTGCTAATTTTTCATTTCAATTTAATTGTAGCTTTAAACAAGTTCAAGGGAGAATTAATAGGTGGATATTTTACCAATTCTCATTGAAAAACAATACTTTACTTCTATTAATTGTTTGACCTTATATACTTGCGGGTAGTCTCAACCATATACATATATTTATAATTAAATCATGAAGTTTTCTCATTTTATTGATAGAGATAAATTTCTGTATAAGTAAGAGTTTAGATTTTTTTTATTTTTTTTATAAATTATTTGTAATGAAAATGTATTAAGCTTTAACTAATTTAATTCAGTTCATATAAAATTATAAGAATATTGTTGAACGTAATTATATACATCATAATTTGAACTCAAAATAGAAATGATAAAAGTTTACAAATAATTAATTTAATTTATTATATATATCATAATTTAAACTCAAAATATAATTTAAAAAAGGATAGTTCTCCTCAAATTGATCCTAAAAATTTTAGATATTTTAAGTAATCTAATTGCGTGGTCAAACTAATTTAAAAGTGTGTCAATACGATTTTCAATGAAAATATTGGAATCTTTTTTCTCTTGCGAGACAACACTGATAAAATTTTAAATCCATGAAATGTAAAAATCACCATAAAAATAACGTAACAAAGCTACAAAAAATTTCCATGCAATATATATATGTTTTGTAGTAAAGATTCTTGAGGAAAGAGAAATGGATGTTTTTATCTATTCTCTGAGCAATCAGCATCGATGACAGAACTTGCATTGCTTTCATCTAAGTAAATTTATCGTACCAAAAATGTGATTAATGAAGTGTGTATATATAGCTTATGGACATTACTTCCCCTTAAAAGAATAGATTTTTCTTTTTGTCATTTTGTATATATATACACATAACTACTTCATAATTTTTAATGGAGCTTAATTTTTGGATTCAAACTTAGGGGAACAACACACCCATCATTGAGTTATTATTTTAACCAGTTTAAAAACTATAGCTTGGGGTATTTATTTAAGTCTAATGGATTGATTAAGTAACCATATGCTGAAATTTTAAAATTATTTTTTGAAAATTTATAACTTTTATATATTTTTTATTAATTTTTTGAATTCCAACTATTTATGAGAATAATAAAGATTTACTAATAACTATTTAATACGATTGCGTACATTGTAATTCGGATATCAACTAATTTCAGCCATTATTAGTCAAAATTAAATTCTTTATACAAGTAAAAGAAAAAGCAAAACTCACTCATTAATAATGAGTTACTGATATCTTTCATGACCAAGTAATTGAGATTAATCTAGAGAGAATATATTTAGAATCAACCGAACAAAAGCTATCTATCGAATTTCACCATGGATCCAGCAACCATAAATATAAGATTTTTTTTTTTGAGGGTACCTCTCTTCACACTTTTTTTTTTTTTTTTTTAATCTCTCAATTGCAAATGGACCACGTCCTAGTAGCTCTTCCATCAAAAAGCTAAGGAATTAATTGGAGTGAAACATATACATATACATAACATATACATACATACATACATACATACATACATATATATATATATATATATATATATATATATATATATATATATGAATGAATGAATTACATCATGGTAGCAACTTGGAGTAGCCATAAAAAAAACAAAAGAAAATTTCCTACGTTCACGTGTTCTTGAGAATGACTGATTGACTGTGTTTAACAACATAACGACGTTTGAGGGCGTGCTGTTCACGTGATTACATCATTCAAAAGTGGGGCTTCCCCTACCTCTATCGGGGATCTTAGATTATTGGTGGGGATAAATATACATAATATTATTTTATTATGAAAATGGGCCTTTTCAAAAAATAAATAATTAGTTAATTAAAATAAAATAAGTTTTGCAATTTTTCATGAAAGTGCAACAAAAGTCTGTGGATTGGTATCTAAATAGTGTCTGAGGCAAGCTGATGTGACCCAACTGCCTGTTTCTAAATTTTTTCAGCAGTAATGGTAATGGAAAGATTCCAACTGTCTATTACTTTCTTTTTCTTTTTTAGTACCTTTCTTTGGAGTTTGGACTGTATTTGCAACTATCCGCACAATTTCTTCTTATGTTTACAATACAATTTTTACAATTAGAGTTAGTTTATGGAATATGGTAATTAAAGCTGTGCATTTGTGCGCGCGCTCACAAATGCGATCGTTAATTCATTATAGTCGAATAAATTTGAGTTTGTGCTCATAAATAGTTATTATGATGATGATGATGAGAAGAGGGATTGCATCTATATGTTTACTTAAAAGGAAATTTTCAGATTTTTGACTTCTCAATCAAGAGGTTAAACATATGCTAATCTCACTTCGGGCTTTTTGTTGATAATATATTAATCTTTTGAAGTTGGCATGTAATTATGTAATTGAAATTGGATGTGATGTGAGTCTTGAACATGGTCAGCCCAAAATATATTATTTGAAAAAGTTGGGTTTAGCACTCAAAAATTCGGAGTCTGTCTGGGTCAGGCTGAGGGTAGTTGACCCGCCAGCTTATATTATATTGCAAGCTACACAATCTATAGCTTCGATATATGGATATATAGATTTGCAGGGGGAGATCCATAGTCGTAAGGTTGATAGTTCAATGCCCAAAATGAAGCAATTAAGTGACAAGGGAATTTTGAAATCAAATGATAAGAAAATTACTCGTAATCATAAAAAATATATATATACATATTTATCTATACAAATTATTAAAATTCAGAAATTACCACTAACAGTTGTTACAGTCAGCTAGTAACAATTGTTTCTGCTTAAACAATGTTTTAGATTCGGATTTTAAATTCAATATAAATGCAGTTAAGTTAAATTAATTGTTAAAAAATTTTTAGTATATTAAGGTTCATGTACAATCCAAATTTTGAAGCAACTCCTAACAATGACCATTTTTCAGGGCTTAGAAATGAACTACAATGATTGCATAGCATAAATTAAAAAAATTAGACATATTACGCAGAAAATGACACAGAATTATATATCCAAGACTACTGTATATGGATGGTAGCTATCCAAAAACTAGGGGCAAAATCTATATATCAATCTTTTGGAGCAGAGGGTATTAATTAATAAGGTGTAGCAAGAAGGAGAAGGAGGTGCAGTAGTGTAGATAAATCAGATATTGGTGAAGTGTCTTCTTCAAGTAGCTAGCCATGCATGAAGTGGCAAGGGCATGTGGTCTGAAAAAAAGGAAGCAGTAGCTAATATCTCGTCCACATTTCATGGGGCACCAAAAGGTCCACAACGCTGTCATGTAGGACAATCCAACAGAAACTATGAGTTGGTCCTCACAATCTCCATCTCCATCTCCATTCCCATTACCAAAAGAAAATCGGCCACATCCATCCATCAATCTATCTCTATATATGAACAGGGTCTTTCTTTGATGCCTCTCTTCTGGATTCTAGTTACCCAAACTCAACACACTCCCATCAATATTTCTTTTTTCCCGCCACCACCTACTAACTTTGTGATAATTTTATTTTAAGGGTATAATAAGTATAAGATTTAAATTATGCATTTTTAATTTATGAAATTAAATTTCACATAATTTAAAAGGACGAGACTTTCATGCTATATAGTTCATCAATTAATAAAATAATAATTTTTACATATTTCAAATATATTAATATTTATAATCAAAGTTATAACACATATTTAGAGTCTTTTATATCTATTTAACTGATAAAAATTATACTACAAAATTGGCCGTCAGGAGTTTAAAATAGACACAAAAAAAATTATATTTTTATATATATTTCATTAGATATTGCAGTGCTGTTATTATAATAATAACTAACTACTTACACCATATGATTTTTTTGTTTTGTCCTTTTATTTAAAAAGAAGCAGCAATATAATGTCATCCATGATATTTGCATATGGTTGTCAAGAGGTCTTAGTCTATTCTATAATATATATGTATGTGTAAGAAATATTTTGGCCCACATGCATTTTATACATTTATAATTGACATGGGCTAGAAAATAATTATATTTTTAGTTATTTTTAAAGTAATTAATACTCTATTATTATGAATGTGAATGAACAATATATTGCTTGTGAATGAACAATATATTGCTTGTGAGATAATAGTACTCAAATAGTGAAAATAAAATCTCTATATAAAGGGATTGAAATTCATTAATGAGAAGGTTAAGATTAAGAAGAAGAAAAGATAGATTACTCTCCAAATTCTTTCAATATTATAGTTCTCTAAATTCTCTCCAAACTCTTTCTAAATTCTCTCAAAATCATTCTACTATAAAATATTTTTCTTCTAGTTAAATACTACTAAATTCAAGTTTAGTTCTATAACAAAATAAGTAATTCAATCTTTATTTCACAACACGTTATCAGCACGAGGAGCTCTCGATCAAAATAATAAGGTACATATTTCTTAATATTTAATATTTATGAATATATTAGTTGATTATATATTATCATGGATGGCTATGCCTCCTACTAATTTATATATTTATATTTATTTCTTCAATCTAACTTTATATTAATTGTTATTTTTATTTTGTTTTACTAACTACACCATTGATGCAAATATTGCTAGAAATGGTTCTAACCTTATGGATGGCTATGCCTCCTACCAATTTATATTTATGCACATTTATTTTTTTTTTATTATTTATGTTAATGGAAGGCTATACCCCATTTTATATTAATGGACGGTTTTGCCCCATATTTATACATATCGTTATGTTAATTCACTTGCTATAAATAATCATATCAACATTATTTATTGATTTTACTTTATACAATTTATTTCTCAATATATTATATTAAAAAAAAAAAAAATTTCTAACGGCTATATTTTTATTACCAACGGTAATATAACGGTAATAAACGGCTATATTTTTCATTATAAATAGATGAGCTATAAATGTTATTCATTCACACAAATTCATACATTTTCTCTTTCTCTCTTTACTCTAAATTGTAAACATGATTTGGTATATTTATATTTGTGTTTTGATCATGACTATTATAATTGTTTTAGGAATAATTAATATGGAAGATGATTTTCTATTTGATATAATTTCAAGTATTATTGTATCATTTTTTGTACCACTATTATTTCTTGCAATATTCATTCATGATATAATTAATTAGTAAATTCTGATCATGTTTGATTTTTTTTAGTAGTCATCAAATTTATGAATTCTAATTGAGTTATATTTTTTTTATTAGTTATCATAATGACAAATCTAGCAAAGCTTGAGTTCGTTGCTCTTGACATCACGGGAAAAAATTATATGTCTTGGATTCTAGATGTAGAAATGCATCTTCAATCAATGGGGTTAATTGATACCATAAAAGAAAATAATAACACCTCATTGCAAGATAAGGCCAAGTCTATAATTTTTCTCCGTCGTCATCTTGATGAAGGATTAAAATGTGAATATTTGACTGTCAAAGATCCAAGTGTTCTTTGGAAGGATCTAAAAGACAGATATGATCATCAAAGAGATGTAATACTACCAGTAGTCACTGATGAATGGAGAGCTTTACGCTTTCAAGATTTCAAAAAAGTGAGTGACTATAATTCTGCAATGTTCAGAATAGTATCACAATTAAAATTCTGTGGACAAACAGTCACAGATGAGGATATGCTGGAGAAAACTTACTCCACATTTCATGCATCAAATGTTACACTGCAACAACAATACAGGATGCAGAGATTTAAAAAATATTCTGAACTAATTTCATGCCTATTGGTAGCTGAGAAAAATAATGAACTCTTGATGAAAAATCATCAGTCCCGTCCCACTGGCTCAATAGCATTTCCAGAAGCAAATGCTACAAATTATTCCAGATATAAAAATTATAATAGCCGTGGACGTGGGAGAGGTAGAGGTCGTGGACGTGGAAGAGGTCAATTCTTTGGCCATGGTCATGGAAATAAATATAGTAATACTCCACAACAAACTCAGACTCAACCTCAAAAGAAGTTAAAATCAGTCATCAGTGATGTTCAAGAAAGGCCTCAATATAAGTCTGAAACTGTGTGTTTCAGATGTGGTAGTAAAGGACACTGGTCACGAATTTGTCGAACACCACCACATCTTTGCCAACTTTATAAGGCATCATTGAAAGGCAAAGAAAAGAAAATAAACTTCAATGAGCATCATACTCATGTTAATGATACAACTCATTTAGATGTTTCTGATTTTACTGATGATTTTACTGACAATGGAAATTGAGACATCTATAATTTTAAGTATATTGTTATTACTTATTTGATTCTGAAGAATATGTTATTGTTATGTATGTTATTTTTAAATTAAATAAAATGTCCTACTTTATAATTATTTTATGTTTTTACCTTAATTGATTAATTTTGTGTTTATCTATTTTGAAGTTTAATATGGATTGTACTCAACATAAAGACAATATTGGAGATCTCTGCATACCAGATAGTGGTACTACACATACTATCTTGAAAAATAGAGATTATTTCTCTGAAATAAAGCCCACAAAGGCAGTTGTAAAAACAATATCAGGTCCTGTAGATCTGATTGAAGGAATTGGCAAAGCTAAATTTATGTTACCAAATGGAACAAAGTTTATAATTGATGAAGCTTTGTTTTCACCAAAATCAACAAGAAATTTGTTGAGTTTTGATGACATATATCGAAATGGGTGTGATACCCAATCTATTACTATAAATGGTAACAAATATTTAAATATAGTTTCCTATGAATCAGGAAAAATGCAAGTATTGGAAAGACTGCCAAAACTCCCTACTGGATTGCATTACATGCATATACATGTAATTGAATCAAATATGGCAGTAAAAGAAAAATCTTATGATCCTTCAATAATAAATTTATGGCATGACAGATTAGGTCATCCTGGATCAGTAATGATGCGAAGGATAATTGAGAATTCACATGGGCATCCCTTGAAGGGGCAAAGAATTCCTCAATCAAATGAAATGCCATGTACAGCTTGTTCTCTTGGAAAATTAATCTTGAGACCTTCACCATCTAAAATTCAAAATGAATCACCTATGTTTCTTGAAAGAATTCAAGGTGATATATGTGGGCCAATTCACCCACCATGTGGACCATTCAGATATTTTATGGTATTAATTGATGCATCTAGTAGATGGTCACATGTTTGTCTATTGTCAACTCGTAATGTTGCATTTGCAAGGTTGCTTGCTGAAATTATTAAATTACGAGCACAATTCCCTGATTATACAATCAAGAGGGTAAGACTTGATAATGCTGGTGAATTTACATCTCAAGCATTCAATGATTATTGTATGTCTACTGGGATCATTGTTGAGCATCCCGTTGCCCATGTACATACTCAAAATGGTTTAGCTGAATCATTGATTAAACGACTTCAGTTTATTGCTAGACCATTAATAATGAGAACAAAGCTTCCCATTTCAGTTTGGGGTCATGCAATCCTACATGCTGCTTCATTAATTCGCATCAGACCTAGTGCATATCATAAATACTCCCCACTATAATTGGCATTTGGTCAAAAGCCAAATATTTCCCATCTCAAAATTTTTGGTTGTGCAGTATATGTACCCATTGCGCCACCTCAGCGCACAAAAATGGGTCCTCAACGAAGATTGGGAATTTATGTTGGGTTTGAAACACCCTCGATTATTAGCTATCTTGAACCTCTAACTGGTGATGTTTTTACAGCACGTTTTGCTGATTGCCAATTTAATGAGGTTGTTTTCCCAACATTAGGAAAAGGGGAGAAAGAAGTGAAAAGGGATATTTCATGAAATGAACCATCATTATTGCATCTGGATCCTCACACAAAACAATGTGAATTAGAAGTGCAAAAGATTGTGCACTTACAAGCAATTGCAAATCAATTGCCAGATGCATTTACTGATACAAAAAGAGTGACTAAATCATATATACCAGCAGCCAATGCTCCTGCTCGTATTGAAATTCCAGAAATAAAATCTGAGAATAAAGACACTCATGAGTCTAAAACACGCCAGAAGCGTGGAAGACCAATTGGTTCTAAGGATAAAAATCCTCGAAAGAGAAAGGGAGTAGATAATCATATTGATAGCGAGGAAAATATCCCTAAAGAAATAGAAAATAAAGAAAGTCATGAAACATTGTCATATACTGTTGCATGTGAAATCATAAATGACAAAGATGATCCTGAACCAAAATCAGTCATGGAATGTCAAAATAGGCATGATTGGATAAAATGGAAAGATGCTATGCAGGCTGAATTGGACTGTAATATCCCGTGTTTTTAAAAATATTTTTACATTGTACCGGGATATGCAGTGTCAATAATTTTGACTGTATATACGATATTTTTATGAGTTGATATGTATTTTAAACCTATTTTAATTACTGTCTATTATTTTCAGTATTTTACGTAAAATTTTCCCGGGACTTTCATTTTCGGGGAAATTTTCACGTAAACAATTTATTATTAATTATGTTAAATGTATTTACGGGTTTGCATGAACTCATACATATTTTTAAATTATTAAATAAAGCCTGTGTGTGTATATTTATTTAATTAGGGTTTATTATTACCCTAATATTTTATTATTTATTTATTATTATTTGATTATTTTATTTATTATTAAATTATTAAAATTTATTATTTTTTTTTTCTTTTTTTTTTCTTTTTCTTTTCCTTTTTCTTTCTTTTTCTTTTCCTTTCTCTTTCCTTTTTCTTTCTTTTTCTTTTTCTTCTTCTTCTTCTTCTTCTTCCCGTGGGTGCCCGACGCCACCACTATTCCTCACCGTCGTTTCTCCCTCATCCGGCCACCGTTTTCGACACCGCCGGTCTCTATCTTCTCCTTGAGCTCCGGTGAGTGTTATTCTAGCTTTTGTTTGAGCTAAAACGGTCTAGAATTGCTTAGGTTTTGAGTTGAATATTTCGGCCACTTTTGGTTTTCGATTTTTTTGAGCTTCAATTTGGATGATTCATGGAAACTTCCTTCACAAATGTTGTTCCTGGTAGCTTAATCTTCATGTATGAATTTTTGTAGAATTTTTGGAGGTTGTTTGGATTTTTGGGTATTTTTGAATATTTTAATATTATTTTCGAATTTTCGGAAATTAATTATTTAAATTATGAAATTGGAGTTTATGGTTGAATTAGGTGTTGAAATGAATTATAGAAATTTATTTGGAATTTTTATGAATTTCTAAGTATTTATTTTTAATTATTGAAGTTTATGTGATTTTGTAAAATTAAGTTAATTGTGTTTTTATTTGAATTTAATTGGTAAATTGAGTTAAATATTTATGTTATTGATAAATATGTTGAGAAAATTAATTTTGGATAAGTGTATGATTTTTGGTGAATTTTTGAAGTAAATTAGGTATATATATATATATAGGGGTATTTTGGTAATTTTACCCTAAATTGGCTAAAAATGTAATTTAATTGGTTTTAATATTTATTTAAGGTATAAAAATGATTTCTACAAAATATTTGGTATTTTTAACTAATTAAAACTATTTTTCGTGAATTATTTTCAATTATATATATAATATACGGTTTTTCAAATAAAATGAGTTTTAATCGATTTTTATAGTGTTTCAAGGTTAATTATGTAATTTTTATTTATAAAATGTATTTTTATGATTTAAGGATATTTTTGGTATATTTGAATATATTTTCTGTGTTTGTGGACCCCGGTCGACAGATTGTAGTCTGGAGTCCGACCGAGGGATTGTGATTGTTTATGGTGTTATTTTTGAAGTGTATTTTCTTTGCAGGGTCGGCTCTACTCTTTTGAGTAGAGAGATGTCTGTTTTACAGGGGAGGTTCTGCCGGATTTCCGGTAGAATTCTCGTAAAACGTGATATCCAGTCGAACCCTAATTTCCGATTCTGTGTTAAATACTCTAGATTTAATTCTAGGATTTCTGTTAGGGTTATTCTGATGTCGATTAATTATTTCTTGTTTAGTTGCGCCGAGACCGAGGGTTAGTGGACCAGGCCCGTCGGACCCGTCTCGTGGAGCGCATTAGGTGAGTTACTATATTATATATATATGCTTAGGATGCATGATTTAGAAAATGCATGTTTTATTTTGACTAAATATGCATAAATAACATGATTTATATTCAAGTATATTTTTGGTATATTTTTGGTATATAATAAATTATATACATGTTTTAATAATAAAATATATTTAAAATGTTTTTAAATATATTTTTAGTTTAATTCATGATTTGATTGGATTTATTTGACATATATATACTCAAAATATACCTGGTTTATGTTTGGTATATTTTCGGTATATATATGGTTTATATTGCTATTTCATTTATATCCATGCATCATGTATTTGTGAATGAATGTTTTATTATTTATTACTGAAGGATATCAATAGAACGTGCTACCTAGTGGGCAGCACTAGGACCGAGTACGTACCGGTGCGCCTATAGTTTTAGGCTTTATTACTGACTATTTGTGGATATCGATTTGATTATGATTATTGATATATGTGAGATGTGGTTTGGGTGTGATTGCTGGAGCTCGGTTGACCAAGTGTCTCGGGGCCAATCACACTGGCAGTCAGACTGCTGGAGCTCGGTTGACTTAGTGTCTCGGGGCCAGTCTACTGTCCATATGGATTAAGTGGATATATTTGGAATCAGTGAGCCTGTATGGCTAGAGTGTTGTTTAACACTATTTTTCTGAGGTTGCGATATTCTAGGGTTCTATGTGATCCTTCATAAAAGTTGATTTTCAGACAAAATATATAAAATGATTTTTCTGCATCTGTATGAACTTGCCTGTATATATACATATTACTCATATACTGTTGACTGTATGCATTATCACTTAGAGTGTATGTATATATATTATAGTAATTCACTCAGTGAGGTCTGACTCCCCTCCGTTGACTATTTTTCAGGAGAGTCAACTTCCTCAGACCTCAGTAGCAGGTCGATACGCCGGATTTCTTCCGCCCCGGCTTCTTTACGTAAATTGTCTACTTGAGTCTTATTTATTTTATCTAGACACTGCAGCAGTTGTAAATTAAAGTATTGGATTTTATGTACTTTATTTTAAAGAGATGTATTATGTTAAAACTGGATTTGTATAAAGATTATACATTTATGAGATTATATATGCGATGTGATGAGTTTTGAATTATATCCAGTTGAGATGGATGATATTGTAATATTTATGATTTTATTTTCCGCTGCATATTATATTTTTATGGTTATTATTGCATTTTTATTTTATTTTTAGGCTTGCTACGGGTTCCGGATTCGAAAGAATTCCCGTTCCCTAGCGCCGGTCATGACTCCTGTTTTGGGTCGTGACAAAGTTGGTATCAGAGCGAAGTTCGTTTCAGAGTGGAGTTCTGTGTCAGGGCTTAGTTATGTGAGTTGTGGCCCTAGTTTTAAAGTTGTGTTTTCTGTTGGACTACTGCAGTGTATTAGGTTCGAGTATGTCTTGATAAGTATTCCTTGCTGTAGTTTTCAGCGTTATTCCTCCGTTGTCTGTTTTGTCTGAATCTTTCCGTTTGTCTTTTCAGAATGAGGAGGCGAGCGCGTGTCGCTCCACCGATCGTTGAGGCCGAGGATGATGAGTCTTTTCAGGACGAGGTTTTACCTCCTGAGCAGCCAGTTAGACGTAGAGGTCGTGGCAGAGGTAGACCTCGAGGAGCGGCAGGTCACCGTAGGCAGAGAGAGTTACAGGACGAGGAGCCTGTTGAGCCTGAGTTTGATGTTCCTGTTCCTCCAGTTGTTCAGCCTGTTCAGCCTGCCTATCAGCAGGGTATGTCTGACCCTGAGGCAGCTTTGTTCTATGCCAGAGTTGGCAGGATTGCTTTTGATGGTACTTCTGATCCTTTAGATTTTCTGCATGCGATTGAGACTAGGACTCGGACTGCTCATACCGAGTACCAGAGGATCATGATTGTTGAGTTGTCTGTCGAGGGACCAGCTTTGGATTGGTTTATTCAGATGATCCAGCCCTATATGATGACGATGACATGGGCTCAGTTTCAAGAGCGGTTCATGAGGAGATTTTGTCCAGAGCCTCTTCGTTTGAGCTATCGTCTTCGATTGACTAGTATTTCTCGTGGAGATCGATCTGTAGAGGAGTATACCCGAGAGTTCCTTCGTCTGGGTAGATATGCTGAGGATCTGATGCGAGATCAGTATTTCGCTGTTACTACCTATGTTACTGGTTTGGGTTCAGCTTTTGCTGGTATGCCCACAGCAGGTCTTACTCTCGAGTTTGTGATTGAGCTAGCTAAGGAGATTGAGCTGAGGTTAGTTAGGCAGGGAGCGATGCCTGATTATTACCAGTTGGGAGTTCAGTCGAGTGGATTGCAGGCTACTCCGTATTCGAGTTTTCATGTTGGTTCGAGTAGTCAGCAGCGAGGTTCGACTCAGCAGAGTCAGAGACAGCAGCAGCGAGTGCATCGGAGCAGTAGACATGGTCGTGGAGGTCAGCGTAGATCATTCAGATTTGGGTCAGGTGCTTCGAGCAGCAGCAGTGGTCGTAGTTCTGGATCAGCGGCCAGTGTTTGTCAGACTTGTGGTAGAGTCCATCAGGGACCGTGTTATCTGACACAGTTGACATGTTTCAGATGCGGGCAGACAGGACATTTTACCAGATCGTGTCCTTATTCTGGGTATCAGCAGCAGCAGATTCCGCGATTCCCACAGCAGTCGATTGCTAGTGCTGCACCTATGCCATTTCAGTTACCACCAGCTCAGCATCAGAGTTCTACTCAGTTTGTTCCACAGCAGAGTCGTGGTAGAGGTACTAGAGGAGGTGCTAGAGGTGTTGGCCAGGCTTCTACCAGTCAGCAGGGAGGTCGAGGCCAGGCCAGAGTTTTTCATCTGACTCAGCAGGATGCTCAGGCATCTAATGCAGTCGTGGCAGGTATTCTTTCTGTTTGTTACCTGGATGCTTTGGTTTTGTTTGATCCGGGTGCCACGCATTCGTTTGTTTCTCCTGTTTTTGCTTCTAAATCTTGTTGGCAAGCTTCGAGGATGGCTTTTCCTTTGTCTGTTGCCACTCCTCTGAGTGATTCTTTGGACACCGATATTGTTCTTTCTAGTTGTCCAGTTCTCGTGGGAGATAGAGAATTATCCGCCGATTTGATTTTGTTGGATGTGATGGAGTTTGATGTTATTTTGGGAATGGATTGGTTGTCTCAACACTTTGCCGTGGTTGATTGCAGGAATAAGGAGGTGATTTTCAGAATTCCTGGTGAAGTAGAATTTAAGTTTGTTGGTGACAGGAGTTCAGCACCTCAGAATCTTATTTCTGTTATTTCAGCTAGGAAGTTGTTGAGGAAAGGTTGTCAGGGGTTTTTGGCATTGGTCAGGGATACGTCAGTGGAGAAGTTGTCACTCACAGATGTTCCTGTTGCTTGTGAGTTTCCTGATGTTTTTCCCGAGGAGTTGCCAGGTTTACCACCTCATAGAGAGATTGAGTTCTGTATTGATGTGGTTCCAGGTATTACTCCTATATCTATGACACCCTATCGTATGGCTCTTGCAGAGTTGAGAGAGTTGAAGGAGCAGTTGCAAGAGTTGTTGGATAAAGGCTTCGTTAGACCTAGTGTTTCTCCTTGGGGTGCACCAGTCTTGTTTGTGAAGAAGAAGGATGGTACCCTGAGACTGTGCATTGACTACAGAGAGCTTAATAAGGTGACAGTGAAGAACAAGTATCCTCTCCCGAGGATAGATGATTTGTTTGATCAGCTCCAGGGTGCACAATTCTTTTCTAAGGTTGACTTGAGGTCGGGTTATCATCAGCTGCGGATTAGTGAAGCTGATATTCCTAAGACAGCTTTCCGCACTCGATATGGTCATTATGAATTTCTGGTGATGTCTTTTGGTTTGACTAATGCACCAGTAGCTTTTATGGACCTGATGAACAGAGTATTCCGACCGTATGTGGATCAGTTTGTGGTAGTCTTCATTGATGATATACTGGTATATTCAAGGAGTATGGAAGAACATGTATATCACTTGAGGATTGTACTACAGACACTGAGAGATCATCAGCTTTATGCTAAATTCTCGAAGTGTGATTTCTGGATGGAGAGTGTTTCTTTTCTTGGACACGTAGTGTCTAAAGAAGGTATTCAGGTTGATCCACAGAAGGTTGAAGCAGTATCTGAGTGGCCTAGACCTACTTCAGTTACTGAGATTCGGAGTTTTCTGGGTTTAGCCGGGTATTATAGGCGGTTTGTGCAGGATTTTTTCCAGGATTGCAGCCCCTATGACTCGCTTGACTCAGAAGAATGTTAGATTTGAGTGGTCAGAAGCTTGTGAGAATAGTTTTCAGTTATTGAAGGAGAAGTTGACCACAGCGCCAGTATTAGCTTTGCCTAATAGTGTGGATAAGTTCACAGTTTACTGTGATGCCTCTAGAATTGGTCTTGGTTGTGTGTTGATGCAGAATGGAAGGGTGATAGCCTATGCTTCGAGGCAGTTGAAGAAGCATGAGCAGAACTATCCTACACATGATCTAGAGATGGCTGCAGTGATCTTTGCTTTGAAGATTTGGAGACATTATTTGTACGGGGTGACTTGTGAGATATTTACTGATCACAAGAGCCTTAAGTACATTTTCCAACAGCGAGATTTGAATTTGAGGCAGAGAAGATGGTTGGAACTGTTGAAGGATTATGATTGCGAGATTCTTTACCATCCGGGTAAAGCTAATGTGGTAGCAGATGCCTTGAGTAGGAAGTCCTCAGGTAGTCTTGCTCACATCGGTGTTGAGAGGAGACCATTGATCCAGGAATTGCATCTGATGGTGGATCAAGGTCTGATGATGAAGATCAGTAGATCAGGTGGACTGTTAGCTCAGTTTAAAGTACGATCTGTACTAAGGGATAGGATTAAAGCAGCTCAGAGCCGAGATCCTATTCTGGAAGAGCTTGCAGAGAATGTCAGAGCAGGGAAGTTCACTGATTTCACACTCGATGATGATGGTGTGTTGTGGATCAGTGGTAGATTGTGTGTTCCTGATGTGGATGATTTGAGAGAGGAGATCTTAGAGGAAGCACATTCTACAGCCTACAGCGTTCATCCTGGTGTTACTAAGATGTACCACAGTATCAGAGATTTATACTGGTGGGATGGATTGAAGAAGGATGTTGCTGATTATGTTGCTAAGTGCTTGACGTGTCAGCAAGTGAAAGCCGAACATCAGAAGCCTTCTGGGAAGCTTCAGCCTCTTCCTATTCCCGAGTGGAAGTGGGAAAGGATAGCTATGGATTTTGTAGTCGGTTTACCTCGTTCGAAGGATGGATACGATTCCATCTGGGTGATTGTAGACAGATTGACGAAGTCTGCACATTTCTTGCCTGTGAAAGCCACATATTCAGTTGCTAGATTGGCGAAGTTGTATGTGAAGCATATTGTATGCCTTCATGGAGTACCTGTGTCCATTGTGTCAGATAGAGGTTCAGTGTTTACTTCTCGTTTCTGGCAGAAGCTGCAAGAAGCGATGGGCACTAGGTTGGATTTCAGTACTGCTTTTCATCCTCAGACAGATGGTCAGTCTGAGAGGACGATCCAGACACTAGAAGATATGTTGAGGATGTGTGTCTTGGATTTGGGAGGTAGCTGGGATGATCATTTGTCGCTTGTGGAGTTTGCATATAATAACAGCTACCATAGCAGTATTGGCATGGCACCATACGAGGCGTTGTATGGAAGGAAGTGTAGATCCCCGTTATGTTGGGATGAGATCGGTGAGAGAGCTTTGACTGGACCAGAGATGGTTCAAGATGCTGCAGAGAAAGTCGTCGTGATCAAGCGGAGATTAGAGACCGCAGTTAGCAGACAGAAGAGTTATGCGGATCCTAGGCGCAGAGATGTGGAGTTTCAGGTTGGAGATTTCGTTTTTCTGAAAGTATCTCCGATGAAGGGTGTGATGAGATTTGGTAGGAAGGGTAAGTTAGCACCGAGATATATTGGACCGTTTGAGATTCTGGAGAGAATTGGCACTGTTTCATATCGGTTGGATTTGCCTCCGAGTATGTCGCAGGTGCATCCAGTATTTCATATCTCGATGTTGAGGAAGTATATCTCGGATCCTTCACATGTGTTGCAACCTGACAGTGTGGAAGTGAGTGAAGATTTGACGTTTGTGGAAGAACCTGTGGCGATCGTAGATTTTCAAGTTCGACAGTTGAGATCGAAGCAGATTCCGATGGTCAAGGTTTTGTGGCGTAGCGACAGAGTTGAAGAGCATACGTGGGAGACTGAAGCTGAGATGCGAGCTTCTTACCCGTATCTCTTTCCTTCCTGATTCTGTAATCTTGTTTTTAGAATTCGGGGACGAATTCTTGTAAGGGGGGAAGACTGTAATATCCCGTGTTTTTAAAAATATTTTTACATTGTACCGGGATATGCAGTGTCAATAATTTTGACTGTATATACGATATTTTTATGAGTTGATATGTATTTTAAACCTATTTTAATTACTGTCTATTATTTTCAGTATTTTACGTAAAATTTTCCCGGGACTTTCATTTTCGGGGAAATTTTCACGTAAACAATTTATTATTAATTATGTTAAATGTATTTACGGGTTTGCATGAACTCATACATATTTTTAAATTATTAAATAAAGCCTGTGTGTGTATATTTATTTAATTAGGGTTTATTATTACCCTAATATTTTATTATTTATTTATTATTATTTGATTATTTTATTTATTATTAAATTATTAAAATTTATTATTTTTTTTTTCTTTTTTTTTTTCTTTTTCTTTTCCTTTTTCTTTCTTTTTCTTTTCCTTTCTCTTTCCTTTTTCTTTCTTTTTCTTTTTCTTCTTCTTCTTCTTCTTCTTCCCGTGGGTGCCCGACGCCACCACTATTCCTCACCGTCGTTTCTCCCTCATCCGGCCACCGTTTTCGACACCGCCGGTCTCTATCTTCTCCTTGAGCTCCGGTGAGTGTTATTCTAGCTTTTGTTTGAGCTAAAACGGTCTAGAATTGCTTAGGTTTTGAGTTGAATATTTCGGCCACTTTTGGTTTTCGATTTTTTTGAGCTTCAATTTGGATGATTCATGGAAACTTCCTTCACAAATGTTGTTCCTGGTAGCTTAATCTTCATGTATGAATTTTTGTAGAATTTTTGGAGGTTGTTTGGATTTTTGGGTATTTTTGAATATTTTAATATTATTTTCGAATTTTCGGAAATTAATTATTTAAATTATGAAATTGGAGTTTATGGTTGAATTAGGTGTTGAAATGAATTATAGAAATTTATTTGGAATTTTTATGAATTTCTAAGTATTTATTTTTAATTATTGAAGTTTATGTGATTTTGTAAAATTAAGTTAATTGTGTTTTTATTTGAATTTAATTGGTAAATTGAGTTAAATATTTATTTTATTGATAAATATGTTGAGAAAATTAATTTTGGATAAGTGTATGATTTTTGGTGAATTTTTGAAGTAAATTAGGTATATATATATATATAGGGGTATTTTGGTAATTTTACCCTAAATTGGCTAAAAATGTAATTTAATTGGTTTTAATATTTATTTAAGGTATAAAAATGATTTCTACAAAATATTTGGTATTTTTAACTAATTAAAACTATTTTTCGTGAATTATTTTCAATTATATATATAATATACGGTTTTTCAAATAAAATGAGTTTTAATCGATTTTTATAGTGTTTCAAGGTTAATTATGTAATTTTTATTTATAAAATGTATTTTTATGATTTAAGGATATTTTTGGTATATTTGAATATATTTTCTGTGTTTGTGGACCCCGGTCGACAGATTGTAGTCTGGAGTCCGACCGAGGGGTTGTGATTGTTTATGGTGTTATTTTTGAAGTGTATTTTCTTTGCAGGGTCGGCTCTACTCTTTTGAGTAGAGAGATGTCTGTTTTACAGGGGAGGTTCTGCCGGATTTCCGGTAGAATTCTCGTAAAACGTGATATCCAGTCGAACCCTAATTTCCGATTCTGTGTTGAATACTCTAGATTTAATTCTAGGATTTCTGTTAGGGTTATTCTGATGTCGATTAATTATTTCTTGTTTAGTTGCGCCGAGACCGAGGGTTAGTGGACCAGGCCCGTCGGACCCGTCTCGTGGAGCGCATTAGGTGAGTTACTATATTATATATATATGCTTAGGATGCATGATTTAGAAAATGCATATTTTATTTTGACTAAATATGCATAAATAACATGATTTATATTCAAGTATATTTTTGGTATATTTTTGGTATATAATAAATTATATACATGTTTTAATAATAAAATATATTTAAAATGTTTTTAAATATATTTTTAGTTTAATTCATGATTTGATTGGATTTATTTGACATATATATACTCAAAATATACCTGGTTTATGTTTGGTATATTTTCGGTATATATATGGTTTATATTGCTATTTCATTTATATCCATGCATCATGTATTTGTGAATGAATGTTTTATTATTTATTACTGAAGGATATCAATAGAACGTGCTACCTAGTGGGCAGCACTAGGACCGAGTACGTACCGGTGCGCCTATAGTTTTAGGCTTTATTACTGACTATTTGTGGATATCGATTTGATTATGATTATTGATATATGTGAGATGTGGTTTGGGTGTGATTGCTGGAGCTCGGTTGACCAAGTGTCTCGGGGCCAATCACACTGGCAGTCAGACTGCTGGAGCTCGGTTGACTTAGTGTCTCGGGGCCAGTCTACTGTCCATATGGATTAAGTGGATATATTTGGAATCAGTGAGCCTGTATGGCTAGAGTGTTGTTTAACACTATTTTTCTGAGGTTGCGATATTCTAGGGTTCTATGTGATCCTTCATAAAAGTTGATTTTCAGACAAAATATATAAAATGATTTTTCTGCATCTGTATGAACTTGCCTGTATATATACATATTACTCATATACTGTTGACTGTATGCATTATCACTTAGAGTGTATGTATATATATTATAGTAATTCACTCAGTGAGGTCTGACTCCCCTCCGTTGACTATTTTTCAGGAGAGTCAACTTCCTCAGACCTCAGTAGCAGGTCGATACGCCGGATTTCTTCCGCCCCGGCTTCTTTACGTAAATTGTCTACTTGAGTCTTATTTATTTTATCTAGACACTGCAGCAGTTGTAAATTAAAGTATTGGATTTTATGTACTTTATTTTAAAGAGATGTATTATGTTAAAACTGGATTTGTATAAAGATTATACATTTATGAGATTATATATGCGATGTGATGAGTTTTGAATTATATCCAGTTGAGATGGATGATATTGTAATATTTATGATTTTATTTTTCGCTGCATATTATATTTTTATGGTTATTATTGCATTTTTATTTTATTTTTAGGCTTGCTACGGGTTCCGGATTCGAAAGAATTCCCGTTCCCTAGCGCCGGTCATGACTCCTGTTTTGGGTCGTGACATGGACTCACTAAACAAACGAAATGTTTTTGGGCCAATTATTCCTATGCCTAAAAATGTGAAACCTGTAGGATACAAGTGGGTCTTTGTACGAAAGAGAAATGAGAAAAATGAAATAATAAGGTACAAAGCTAGACTTGTAGCTCAAGGTTTTTCACAAAGGCCAGGAATTGATTATGATGAAACGTATTCTCCTGTTATGGATGCAATTACGTTCAGGTATCTGATTAGCCTAGTAGTTTCTAAGAAATTAGAAATGCGTCTTATGGATGTTGTGACTGCTTATTTGTATGGATCACTTGATAGTGACATTTATATGAAAATCCCTGAAGGATTTAAAATGCCTGAAGCATTAAGTACAAAACCCAAAGAAATGTATTCGATCAAGCTCCAGAGATCTTTATATGGGTTAAAACAGTCTGGGCACATGTGGTATAATCGTTTAAGCGATTATTTGATTAATAAAGGATATGTGAGTAATATTATTTGCCCATGCATTTTTATTAAGAAAACAATATCCGGATTTGTGATTATAGCTGTATATGTTGATGATTTGAATATCATTGGAACAGAAAATGAGATCCATGAAGCAACAGTATACTTAAAGGAAGAATTTGAAATGAAAGATCTTGGAAAAACCAAGTATTGCCTTGGTTTACAAATTGAGCAAATGCACAATGGGATATTTGTGCATCAATCAAATTACACAGAAAAGATCTTGAAACGCTTTAATATGGATAAAGCAAATCCTTTAAGTACTCCAATGGTCGTTAGATCACTCAATATTGAAACTGATCCATTTCGACCCTGTGAAGAAAATGAAGAAATTCTTGGTCCTGAATTTCCATATCTCAGTGCCATTGGAGCTCTAATGTATCTTGCTAATTTTACTAGACCTGACATTTCTTTTGCAGTTAATTTATTAGCGAGGTTCAGTTCAGCTCCAACAAAAAGGCATTGGAAAGGGGTCAAACATATACTTCGATACCTTCGAGGAAATGTTGATTTGGGTTTATTTTATTCTAACAATTCAAAACAAGAATTGATTGGTTATGCAGATGCAGGACATTTATCTGATCCTCATAAAGCGAAATCTCAAACAGGCTATGTGTTCACAAATAATGGAACTGCAATTTCTTGGCGTTCCCAGAAACAAACGCTTGTCACTACTTCCTCAAATCATTCTGAAATTATTGCACTACATGAAGCAAGTAGAGAGTGTGTGTGGCTTAGATCAATGACACATCATATTGAAGAATCTTGTGGTTTTCCAGTCAACAAAAGTCCAACAATTTTATATGAAGATAATGCAGCATGCATTGCACAGTTAAGGGAAGGATATATCAAAAGTGATAGAACCAAACATATACCTCCAAGATTCTTTTCGTACACTCAAGAGCTAATAAAAGACAATTATATAGATATCAAGTATATTCAGTCTAGCCAGAATTCAGCTGATCTTTTCACAAAGGCACTTCCAACTGCAATCTTTAAAAAGCACGTTCACGATATTGGAATGCGACATCTACATACTATGTGAAGGAAGATTATACATATCAACTTGAGGAGGAGAATATCATGCACTGTACTCTTTTTCCTTAAGCTAAAGTTTTTCCCACTGGGTTTTATTTAGCAAGGTTTTAACGAGGCAGTTGCAAAATATTGTTATTCAAGGGGGAGTATTATGAATGTGAATGAACAATATATTGCTTGTGAATGAACAATATATTGCTTGTGAGAGAATAGTACTCAAATAGTGAAAATAAAATCTCTATATAAAGGGATTGAAATTCATTAATGAGAAGGTTAAGATTAAGAAGAAGAAAAGATAGATTACTCTCCAAATTCTTTCAATATTATAGTTCTCTAAATTCTCTCCAAACTCTTTCTAAATTCTCTCAAAATCATTCTACTATAAAATATTTTTCTTCTAGTTAAATACTACTAAATTCAAGTTTAGTTCTATAACAAAATAAGTAATTCAATCTTTATTTCACAACATCTATGTATTTATTTTCTTAACTAATTTTTGTTCTAACCCATTATCACTTGATTTGGTGATAATAAGATGAACTTATAACTTTAGATTATGGATTTAATTTTTAGAAGTGACGTCTCTAAAAAAAAATTTTAAATCGTCTACTTAGAGCTTGCTCGATCTAGCACTTTTAAAGGCCGTTTAAAAAAAATTAATTTTTGTTTATGATTTTATTCTAGGAATGGCTGATGAGAACCAGAATATCTTGTTGAAGGCTACATGTATACACCATGTGAGGCTCTGCCCAAGTTCTATGGCTACTATCTAATCTGCGCTAGCTTTATTTTTCTTTTTCTTTTTTTTTTTAATTTTCAATTTCTAATTTAATCACACGTGCCAATAAAGGTTTCTTTTATAAGAAACAATAAAAGAAGAAAAAAGATAAAAGTAGCAGTGATGAGATAAAGTGAAAGTGACCTAAATCCCATCATAATCTGTCCTTAACTGCTTTGCTGTAGATGGAAATTTAGTAGAAAGAAAAGGATTATAGAAAAAGCCAATGAATATGCCAATCTATGCTAGTTAATTAGCTTTAAACAAAAATCAATGTTTTAATCAAAATTTTATGATATTCTTAGCAATAAATGATTATTATTTGATGTTTTCGATAAAAAATTTTAAAATTATCTTTGCATGTTAATTTTAGTATGTATAAATTAGAAGGATGGAATTGTTAAATTAATATGTGGAATTCAAAGATGATATTCCTCTATTCTTTAACTGATTTTTTTCTTTTGTTCATTGAACTTTTACAAGATGTTATCTTTTTTTTTTTTTTTTTTTTCCTGAAAGCTGATATATGGCATATACACATGTAAAAGTTATACTATGCAAATTTCAGCAATTTAGAAACCATATAATGTACAATGAACATTATTATACAATGCAAGTCTCAAAGAAGCAATTGGCACTTACATATAATTATATGTAATCATTGGATTAGAAATTACCCTCTCCTAAAATTATACAGAACTTTTTTTTTTTTGAAAAAAAAAAACACAAACCTTTACATTAATTCCCTAGTGTAGTAGCCTATCAAAATTATCGAAAGTTGAAATTTTAGATCAAGTTGTTTAGACCCTTTTTCTTTTTTCTTTTTTCTTTTTTCTTTTAAAATCTCTCTCTCCATATATATATTTATAAATGTACAAAGAGGAAAAAATAAAAACAATTTACATTCATTATTATATAAAAATTAAATAATTTAGTTATTTACTAATAAAATAAAATATAATTAATTAAAATATAATTTTAATGTAATTGAAAGTCTATTTTCTATTTTAATTAGGTTAACATTTATTTTATCTCTAATAAAAATTAAAATTAACTAAATATAATTATAATTTAATTGAAAGTATATTTTCTATTTTAATTAGGTTAAATTTTATCTTAGCTATAACAAAATTTCTAATTTAATTGAAAGTATATTTTTATTCTAATTAGGTTAACTTCTATTTTATATCTAATAAAAATTAATTTAATTAAAATATAATTGAAAATATGTATTCTATTTTATCTGTAACAAAATTAAATTAATATGTAATTGTAATTTAATTGAAAGTGTATTTTTATAGTCTAATTAGGTTAACTTATATTTTATCTCTAATAAATATAAAATTAATTAACAAATAATTCTAATTTAATTGAAAGTATGATTCTTATTTTAATTATATAATTTTTTTAAAGTATATTGTCTATAATAAAAGTATTATAGTTATCGTTTTTAGATATTTTTATAAAATTTAACAAAAAAGAGTTAAAATTAAATTAATTAATATTTATCAATTAATTATTACTTGAACTTAAAAATTACATTAAATTAATTTTTGAATAAATAAAATTATTAATATTAAAAATATTGAAAAAATAAAAAAGTTGTAATAAATTATAACTATATTAAGTTAATATTAAATTGCTAAATAAATAATATTGTTACAATTTTTAAAAATTTATTTAATAATAAAAATATGTTTAATTATTTATTTACTATATATCATGAGTCTAATAAATTTATTATTCACATGTAAAACAGGTGGCTATTTATTAGTATATATGAATGTATGAATTGGGGAGGAGGGGGGACAGGTAAAATTACAAAAAAAATAAATTCATTCAGTATTATATAAAAATTGAATAATTTAGTCATTTACTAATAAAAATATAATATAATATAATTTTAATTTGATAGAAAATTTATTTTCTATTTTAATTAAGTTAATTTCGATGTTATCTCTAATAAAAATTAAATTAACTAAAATATAGGATTTAATTGAAATTATGTTTTTTATTTTATTTAAGTTAACTTCTATTTTATCTCTAATAAAAATATTAATTTAATTGAAAGTATATTTTCTATTCTAATTAGGTGAACTTGAGAAAAAACTAATTATATATATAAGAAATATTGAAGTAATATCATATAATTATTCAAATAATATATTTATGAAATTGTAATGAATTATAATTGTATTAAGTTAATATCAAATTGTTATATAAATAAATAACATTATTATTATTTTTAAAAATTTTATGTAATAATAATAATAATCATAATAATAATAATATTATTATTATTATGATTATGATTATTATTATTATTATTATTATGTTTATGTTTAATTATTTATTTACTATATATCACGAATCAAATAAATTTTTTATTCACAAAAACACGTGATTATTTACTAGTATATATATATTTTGCATTTTATCAACTAGTTAATCAAATGAAAAAATGTTGCTGTGTTTTATTATTTTTTTAAATCATACACTTGCGGGGTGGAATAAAATTTCGGGACCTTCATGTTTCCTTGTCAGAATGAATGATCTTAAGAATTTTTGAATTAAACATCATATATAAATAAAATTTTTACTGATAGGAATCCTAGATGTTCTTATACATACCCTTCAAACAGCTTATACTTATTTTTATTTCAACTATTAAAAAAGTGAGAAACATATTTGAATATAATTTTTTAGATAAGTAATATTTTTTATGTACTCTAAATATTAGTTACTTAATATAAGTATTACTATCACCTAAGATTAAGTTGAATACATTTTTTCTCAAAATTATTTGTATTTAAAATTTATTAAATTATTATAAATTTAGCTCGATTCAAAAAGAATTATAACAGTGATTACTAATTTTTATTAAATTAGTTAATATGACTACATTTATTATAGTTCATACCCAAATTATCGTATAAGTAAAAATAACTCTCTGTGGATCGATACAAACAATTATTTATAAATTATTAGTATAACTAAATTATTTGCCGATTGATAAAAGAGGAAATTTCTAGTTATAAATTTTTTTATTTTATAACAAATATCTAGCTTGATAATAGATGTATTGCTTAGTTTAGACATTAAGTGAATTTTCAATTTATTTCCCTTCTCATGTAATAATTTGAAAAAGAAAAATTATCATGATGATTTGGAAAATAATTAGCTTGACCCTTATGCGCATCAAACATAAAGCATGCATATATGATATAAATCCACGTTGAATAGTGGCCAATGTCCAGTATAATTGCTTTAATGTAGCCATCAATTTTATGTGGAAGTAGTTATCAAAATCACAGTAAATTAGACCCCATATAGGATTAAATTTTGACTTGTTTAGGCCACTAATTACTAAAAAAAAAATCATCTTTGTATAGTTTTTTTTATTAATGGGGAAATTATATAAATTAATAGATAGAAATCTTTACTTTTAAATCAATGATAATAAAATTTGAATCTTATATCTTAAAATATTCATGAAAAAAAATTATTACTTAACTACTTTTTCACTGAATTTATGGAAATTTCTTTAGTATTGTAGTATTCATCTAAGACATAATACAGTTCAAGTTGTTGTTGCCATCTACCCCTACCCAACACACATATATAAGGGGATATACAAATTTACTAAAATATCTTCACTTATTACTAAATAATAATTGCCAAATGTATAGTTTCACTTCTAAACTCTATACAATTAACCTCTACCGCTTCTCAATTTTTATTATATTTTATTCAACTTTTAAACTTGTATTTTAAACCTATCTAACTCCTATAATACATAAAATCAAAAATATTTTATAAATCAATGTTGATATGGATGTAAAAAAAAATATATATATATATAAATTAAAATAACATTTAATGAAAGAGATAATATAATTAAAAATAATTTTTTTTAACTTTTATAATATTAGTTTTTAATTTTTTTTTATATTGTTTTAAAGCTAATTTTAACATTTCACATGTTTAAAATCATTTCAAATTAAATTTTTATCCGTTTTGATATTGTATGAGTTAAATATAATAAAAAATACAAATTGAAAAATGAAAAAGGTTCAAAATAAAAATTTAAAAGTTAAATAGAAAATAATAAAAATTAAGGAATGCCATAGATTAATTATGTAAAGTTCATATGTGAAGTTGTGCATTTAGCCAAAAACAATAATTGGCTATTTTAATAATTTAATAATAAAAATTAAATTAAATTGATTAAAATATAATTAATTATAATTTAATTTAATTTAATTGAAAGTATGTATTCTATTCTAATTATGTTACATCTATTTTATCTCTAATAAGTTAAATATAATTTTAATTTAATTGATGTATATTTTCTATTTTAATTAGGTTAACATTTATGTTATCCCTAATGAGGTTACTTTCTATTTTATCCATAATAAAATTAAATTAATTAAAATGTAATTATAAATTATTGAAAGTATATTTTCTATTCTAATTTGTTTAACTTTTATTTTATCTCTAATTAAATTAATTAATTATAATTTAATTGAAACAATGTTTTTTATTCCAATTAGAAAAAAAAATCTCCATATAAAAACTTTATTTAAATTTAAGTTTTTGCGCCATTATTTTTCATTCTATATGTTATATTTGCTATGTGAAATATTTTTTATTTCTTTGTTATTTTTGCTCTATCAAGAATTTGATCAACATGACTCCCAATAGCAATAATGAAGATGGCTAAAAGCAAATTTAGTATCAAAATCATGCTTATTCATTTGTTTTTGGTTATTATCTCTCAAAATTATCAATTAAAAAAATTAATTTAAATTTTTACTAAGATAATGCTTTTTAAAATATGCTGCTTTATGATTTTTTATGTGTTCAAATTTGAAAATTTAACTAATATAACTATATATTTATTGTGTAGGGATAAAAATTATTGCTTTAATATGGATCAATTCATTTGAAAAGTTTGAGGATTGTTCTAAAATAGGAAAAACTTATACTATTTTGGTTTTAAAAAATTAATTTTTTTTTTCAATGTCTATGATAAATTTGAACTAAATTTTAATTTAAAAACAATTGTTATGGAGTATAAAATAAGGATATCTCCACATATTTTATATTATAATTTTAGTTCATTTAGTGATATTGAACAAAGTGCTATTGAAGAAAGTCAAAAAATAGAAAAAAAAAAGAATAAAAAAATTATTTGATATGATCATTATTTGAAACATGTCACCTATAAAATGAAAATAATTGTGTCAATATTAAATATCATATATGTTATGTGACAAATTTAACTTGTCACAAACATATTTTCAGTTACATTTAAAAATATTGTCACAAAAAAGTTCTACCTTTTATTTCATAATAATAATTAGTGACATTATTGTGACATACTGTCACAAAATTTTAATATATTTATGATAATATAATATATTGTCGCATATTATTTAATAATAAATTGATAAAATAAAATTGTGACATTTTAAAAAATTATTGTCACTTATAAACTTTTTTTTGTGACAATCAATTTTGTGACAGTCAAAATATTGTAACAAATAAATGAATTTGTAATAGTGATATTACTTAATTTTGTGATTGTAATAATTTATATAATGATATACATTTAAGGATTTTTTTATATTATTTATTCTTTTAAAGATTGTTTAGGTATTATACTTCATGTTAATCCTTTTTTTTAAAAAAAAAAAATGGTGGTTGGAGCTGCAATCATTAACGATAGGTGAATGTTGTTTTTAAATTTTTTATTTTTAATTATATTGTCCATTAATTTAATTATTTTTTAATTATATATATGTATACATGTACCTATATACAATTATAGTTATAAAAATTACAATTAATTTTATGGAATGATCTATTTCAAAGTGAATAATAAATTATTGAAGAATTGGTTAAAAATAATAAGGAAAAGCCAATTATTGCATTATCAAGTGTTTATATAATAGCTTTTAAATTTTAGTTTAAACTATATATTTTTTTTATTTCATACAAGTGATCTTTAATTGTCTAAAAATCATAAAAGTATGTTATAAGTGGATGAGTTATGAGATTTGAAAGTAAATATTTTAAATTATTTAATTGGTTGTTTATTATATATATTTAATTTGTTTATTTTTAATTGCATTACTTAATTTAATTATTTTTTTAATATTTCTAATTCAAATATGTTGAAAATGGGTGACTGATGTTTCCTATCAAACATAAAAAAAATTGAGAGAAGCACCGAAAGTGATTTTGAAACGAACTATGAAAATGTCATTTAATTTAAGTGATATTTTTAATTATTTTATTAAAGATTTTGAATGATATTTGCTATGATAAATATTTATATTTTTATTAGGGACCTGAATGTTGTTTTAAAGATTTTGTTGGGTACAAAAAAATGTTGTTTTGAAGCAAAAATATTAAAAGATTTAGACTAAATTTTTCGGTTGATATGACTCTTGTATGAAATATACCAATATATTTTTTTCAAATGGTAATGATAACAAATTTACTTGCTCCAAAAATGTCATGATAAAGATGTCATCAAAATTATTGAGAGCTATTATTATCATTGTTATTATTAATTTTACATAATTTTATGTTGACATGATATTTTTATTAATTATTAATAAATTTCTTTATTTTGTATTTTACAAATGAAAATATTATAGATACATGTAAAATTTTGTATGAGTAACTCTATTCAAGAATATTGTAGAAATTTTGTTGGAATGTCTAGTCAAGAAATATAAAAAATCAATACAAAAAAATTTTATGTATTATATTTTTTTAAAGAAATAACAAAAAGGATGTTACTTTTTCATAAGATTAAATTGATTGTAATTTTTTTAAATAAATGAGAAAATTATAAATTTATATTAATATAATTCATTAATTTTATGCTGTATTAATAATTATTTTTTTGAAAGTTTAAATTAATTGATTTTTTAATTTATATGAACGATATTATTATTTTTTCTATAGCACCTAAAAAATAACATTTTTTATTTAAGAAATTTTTACATTTTATTATGTAAACACTATGTTTATACATTTAACAAATAACGATTTTTAATTTAAAAATAACACGCATCTAAAATAAAAATAAATTAGAACTACATTTTTTAAAGAATCATTCTTAATAATAATTAATAATTATATAAAAATTAAATGAAAAAAATACATATTCCATAAAATCGAGTCAAATAATTTAAAATTATGTACAAAACATGTCTGCAGAATGTACGAAATAATATCATAATCAAGTATCAATAATATGTATTATTACCACAATTCTGCAAGTATACGAATCATGACAAATAATAAAGTGATAAGTAAAGTATTATTTTCACAAAAAAGATACTAATTACTAACTATCAATCGATTTTCTTTAACTAACACAAATCAAATTAAATTAAGTTGCAATAACTAAATTAAATAAGTTAAACTAAACCACCCACCCTAATTAATGTAATTAAATCAATGGGGTGAACTAGATATTGGGTTTATTTTACTAGTTAGGATTTAAATTACGGAATTAAGTTCAATTATTTCATTGATCACAATTAAGGGTAAACTACTCTAAATTATCTAAAGTCCCTTTTGAGATCATTTAAGCACGCTAAAACTAATTATAATCTATTTTTATGGTCAAGTCAATTAATTAAGACTTAAATTACATAGCAATTTATTAATCTTTGAAAGTTTCGTCTACTCTCATGATCAAGGTTTCTAAGTTTTATGAGTCATAAACTAGTAAATTACTCAACTTTCATTGATAGCAATCTACCCATAAATATGCAAACAATCGAACCCTTAATTGAATACAAGATATTAAGCACAACTCATAAAATTAACTAAAAATTAAATCATTAATAAGAAATAAAAATTCCAATAAGTCGAACTAGCTGTTTAAAAATTGAAATCTAAAATAAAGTTTAGCCAAATATGGCTTTAAAAAGAAGTACAAACACAAAATAAATAACAAGAGAATGAAGAAAAAGAATAGATAAAACTTGTTTGAGCACGATTTAATCTTCAAACTCTTATTTACCTTTTTGAGTTTTTATTTGTAGTTTTGGTGTCTAATCCCCTTTGACTCTCATTTAATCTAGAGCTAAAATTTCTTATTTATAGATAAAAAAATTCAAAATTTGTCTAATGATCAAAACAGTAATTTTTTACATTCAAAACCTCATTCAATAAGGAAAATAACTCTATAAAATAACTTTTTAATTATTGGTTTGAATTCCGGACTCTTTAAAAAGTAAATTTTATACAAAAACATACCAAAAATGCATAAATTAACTAGAAAACTAAAAAGAAAATAAAATCAAACTAATTAACTAAAATCCTAATAAACACTAATTATAAATAATAATAAAAATAAAACCTAATTAAATTTTAATAAATTCTATAAAAATTAAATAGAAAAACTACATAATAATTGAAACTAACACGTATTATATATGCACCCAAAAGTAAAATTGCTAAAATCCAAAAGAAATTGTTGGCTTATATGCAGTGTCATATCTAAAATAAGAAATTAATTTCTTATAGTAAAATTTCTTCATTTTTTTTAATTGTCAGTTATTAATTATTTTTTATTTTTGTTTATTTTTGTTGATTGTTAGTTGTTGATTGTTATTTATTTTTATTGATTTTTTATTATTGTTTAAATTATTTTTTCATTATTAATTATAGAATTAAGGCTATAAAATAAAACTTTTACTTTTACTAGTATTAATGATAAAAATAATAATTTTTTTTATATATTTCATAATTTTTATTGTTATTTTTAAAAAAATAAACAAAAGAAATTTACCTTCATTTTATTTAATTATTTATTTTTGTGGTTGGGTACTTCAAATTCATGATCTACTTCATATGTATGTACATTAAGACGACCATTTTCATGTCCTATAATTGATTTCTTTTAACGACTTAAATTAAGAGAAATTAATGAATAGATAATCGTCTCCCAACAAACATGTGCACATTTAGAAGAACTCAGTACTACAACAGGATCTTAACATACCAACATAAATAAATATAGAAATAAATTTTATAAATCAATGATGATGATATAATTATTTTTAAAACTGTAAGCTGTGAAGAAATTATAAATAATTAAAATTCAGAACACCATATCGATGAAAAGGACCATGAATTTTAACCACTTAAAATAAGAGAATAGATATTAGTGGTCCATATAGGGTGCAAGTTTATGCTCTAACCCCCACACACATGGACCAAAGAAAAGAGTAAGATTGACCAGAGCAAAACCTACTGAGAATAAGACTATAAATAGTTACATCTATATATATATATATATATATATACATAGCTGTTGTTTTTGGAGGATGGATCATATATATATATGTGTGTCTCTCTCTCTAAGTGCTAAGTGGTCCTTGATCAACCGAGCTTCTAAGGCGACTGGGGTGGGCTCCTGGCTATCCAACATATGAACCTTCAAACTAAAATCTCTGGTCACTCTCTTCATCAAGTTTAGTTTAGTTTCTTGTTGTTTCATTTACTAGCTTTCTTTCTTTTTTTTTTTTTTTTTTTTTTGCCTTTTTATATGTATACATATGTGTGTATCATGCATGGGCTGTTAACATCTGCTACACTTTTAAGTAGGGCTTACTTGATAAAAAATCTTTCTTTTTCTTGTGAATGTAAATGGTAAAAAAAGAAAAAATTCGAGGCAAAAAAGTTTGTGAAAGTGAGGAGTAAAAGGAAAATAACAAATTATTCCCTTTTGAGAAAAAGAAAAGATTTTGTTGGAAGTAAATAAATCAAATTAAATTACTTATGACATTAAAAAAAAACCAACATTATTGGTTGGAATGGCAAGAATCTTAGATTACTTTTTCGGATTCAAATTTTATATATGAAACATAAATATTGAAAAAATTTTATTATTTTCGAGATCAATTGACTTAAACTCTAAATTAAATTTTTATAGTTATTAGATATTAAGAATATCCGATAAAAAATTGACTATATATAAAGATTTACAGTTTAGTTAGTACTTTAGATGTGCAGGGAATTAATATAATGTTTAATAAGAGTTCAATAGAATTGCTAATCAAATAAATTCAATTTTAATTTATGGAAGTATCTAATCGGTTAGAAAACTTAATTAGCATAGAATTCTACTAAACACAATCATGACTTGTTGTGTAAAAAAAAAAAACTAATTGAAATGATTATTATGATCAATGAATACGAGCCTGTGTTTGCTAGCCAGTACAATTAAATATATATACCAAAAGTGTTACTTTTTTATTCTTGAAAAATATAATAAAAATCATGTTGATAAAATAATTCATGATAGCTAACGGTTTGTATAGGCAAACGAAAGAGCTGGCAAATAATCAATGACACTTAATAAAGTGAAAAAATATATATTAATTTTAATTAATTCCTTTTTCCTGTATCTATTCTTGCATTATTTATTGAGAATTTAATAAATTAAAATTATTAACAACAATTATAAATATAATACATTATACCAATTGATTGTTAAATAGAAAATTGAACTCAGAAATTTTTTCTTCTTCAAACATGATATGAAATTTGAAAAAATTAATCATACTAAATTCTAATTAGATCTTAATTCAATTTAAAAACTCAAGCTATAAACACAAAAATATCAAGTTAATATATAAATGCATTTAATCTGTTGTACAAAACTGACATAAATTAATTATTTTGCAGTAGTCAAATTTATTTTAATGCTTCTTTTTTTTCATTAGTAAGTCAAACGGTACAAAACAATATTGTCATATATTTAAAGAGAAGTTATTATTATTCCTAATTAACTTATTTTTATTTTTATTTTACATATTATGTTTTTAATATTCAATAATTATAGAAGTTTTAACTAATTTAAAGTTTGAGTTAAATAAATTTATAAAAATACAAAACTTTTTCAGCACTTAGTTTCTCTATCTATAAAATTCAAATCCAAAATTTTATTTCAGAAAAATTTATTTTTTTTAATCAAGAAATATTGGTTAATATGTAGTTAAAAAAAAAAGAAACATTGGTTAATATGTTTTAGTAAGTTGAGAAATATATATATATTGAGAGAGAAAGAGGTAGAGAGAGAGTAAACCCTAACCCTAGCCCTTGCTAATCGTACGTAAATAAATATATAAGTAGAGGGACAAATGGAAAGGGAAGAAAGGAAGAAAAAGGCAGAGCGTATGATAGTAGAAGCAAGAAACGAAGGTGATGAGGAGGAGGAGGTAGTAGCAATGGAGGCGCATTTGCAGAACAAAAAGTATCCCAAAGGCCAAAAATGAAATGATTACTTGAATGGGAGTGGGACCCACCTTCTCCCCCTCTTTTAATTTTTTTAATATTTTTCATAATCTTTCCTTTCCAAGTCTCTCAATTTTTTGACTTGGGATTGGGTCCCACCCTTCGGCCACCATTGTCTTTATGGATTGAATGATAAAAAGAGCACCTCACGTGGACTCTGAACCAAAGCCTCTGTCCAACCACAATAATATTTTTATTAATATTAATAACCATTTTTCTTCCTTTATGTTTATTTCAATATTTATAATTTATTAAATTTTAATTAATAAAATATTTATATAATTTAAATTTTAATAAATTTTATAATAAAATAATTTTTTCTTTTAAATTAAAAATGATAAAAATTAAATTTTATATTTTAAAAAATAAATTATTATTTAACTATTATTTTTTAACAAGTTCTAATTAATTTAATTTGATATAAATAAATTCACAAACATAATATTTTTATTTAAAAATAAATAAATTTAGAGTCTCTTATTTTCTTTATTACTATTATTGTCGTTGTTCTCTAGTAAAATTATAACTACGTTAAATTAATTTTTATAAAATATTAAAATTAATTAATAGATAAAAAAAAAAAGCCCTTAACTTGCTCTCTTTCTGTCCAGCACATCAACAAAGCTATTTCTTTTGGAGTAAAAAAAAATAAAAAAAATTGCTTTTTAAAGGTATACTCCTATAATTCCCACTCATTATCTTTGTTGCTTAAAGCTTTGCTTGCCCCTCTCTTCTCCTTATCCTTTCTCTCTTAACATATCACTTCAATTCAATTCTCAAGAGAATTCCAGTCCTCCAGCCATTCCTCCTCTTCTCTTCCTCTCTTCTGCTAACTCTATACAAAAAATTCAAAAAACAGACACACACACAGAGATACATATATATTACACTATTCGAAAAGAAAATTTTAATCTTTCATTATTTTTCATCCTTACAAAATATATATATATAAACCAAGACAGCAATCAGAAAAGCCCAATTCCACACAACAAAATTGTAAACTATATTGAACCATTAGAGAAACCACATATTTTCATGCCATCATGGAAGGAGGAGATGATCATCAGCTCCACCATCACCACCACCACCACCACCACCATCAGCAGCAGCAGCAGCAGCAGCATCACCACCACCGCTCCCCTTTCCCATTTCAATTGCTTGAAAAGAAAGAAGATGAGCCTTGCTCCTCCTCCTCTCCTTACCCTTCTTCTCTCCCAATTTCCAATGAACCCAACAACAGTAGTATTGCTACTGCCAATAACAACAGCACCAATATTACTGCTACTACCCTAAACCGTTCTTCTTCTTCTAGTCTTCAGATTGCTCCTGAACCATCCAAGAAACCACCGCCCAAGCGAACGTCGACCAAAGATCGACACACTAAAGTCGATGGACGTGGCCGTAGAATTCGCATGCCTGCTCTTTGTGCTGCTAGGGTTTTCCAGTTGACTCGTGAACTTGGTCACAAATCAGACGGCGAAACAATTGAATGGTTACTTCAACAAGCTGAACCTGCAGTGATCGCGGCTACAGGGACAGGTACTATCCCCGCAAATTTCACTTCTTTAAACATTTCTCTACGTAGCTCAGGTTCAAGCATGTCGGTCCCTTCTCAGTTAAGATCAGCAAGCTTTAACCCAAATTTTTCTATGCAACAAAGAAGAAGTTTGTTCCCTGGAATTGGGCTAGATACTTCACCAACGCCAACATTTCTAAATTTCCAATCTAGTAACTTAAATGCAGTACTTCAAGCAAAGCAAGAATTACGGGACAGTTCTTCGCTCGAGTTATCAACAGAGACCGAAGAGAGTTTAAGCAGGAAGAGAAGGCCCGAGCAAGATTTATCATCGCAACAGCATCAGATAGGCAGTTACTTGTTGCAGTCAAGCACAGGAGCAATTCCGGCTGCTGCTAGCCATAGTCAGATTCCGGCAAATTTTTGGATGGTAGCTAATCATGGTAATCAAGTTATGAGCGGAGACCCTATATGGACATTCCCTTCTGTTAATAACAGTGGTTTGTATAGAAGCACTACGTCCAGTGGATTGCATTTTATGAATTTTCCTACTCCCGTTGCGTTATTGCCGAGCCAGCAATTGGGTGGTTCTACTAGTATCGGCAGTGGTAGTGGCGGTGGTAGTGGTGGAAGTGGTGGAAACAGCGGATGCAATATCAACGAAGGCCATTTGAATATGCTCGCAGGATTAAATCCTTATCGACCCTCTACTATGTCGGACTCACAGGCAAGTGGGTCTCACTCGCATCACGGTGGTGGTGGTGGAGGAGGCGGCAGCGCCGATGATCGACATGATGCAACGAGTCATCACTCATAAATTTAATTAATCAAGCAAATTACTTATTATGCGATGATCATCATCATATATAAAAGCATAAGCATCGATGGATCGATCAGCAATATCATCGCCCTCGTCGTCATCATCATCACCATCATCATCCCACTTGTGTAGTTTGATGTGTAACACACGTGAGGTTTGATTTGTTCTTGAATTTGAGTTGGTTTTTTTTTTCTTTTTAATATTGAATTATTCCAAAAATTTTTTTGTGTGATTAATTAATATGGAGCTTTAATTAGGGTTTGATCAAAGGAGGATGACACTATCATATTATATTATAATTTTTAACATATATAAATATGGGTGGTATTGGCTGGTTTTTGATAAGAAATTTCAGGAAAAAAAAAAAGAAAAAGAAAAGGAAGATGAAGATCTCTCATTTGGTCCTTTCTTTTGTTTTAGCTCTTCTTTTCTTTGAAATTATTAGTGTTACTATACACAATATCCCATCATCATCATCATTTGCTTAGTTCCTTTTTATTTATTTTACAGGCCATTTAAAGCTGCTACATACGTATCATATATAATTAATTGTGGAGAAGGAACTGGCTTAGATTCATTTATAATTTTATATATGATATGTAATTGCTTAGTCTCCTACCAAACTGGCAAATGAATTCAATTATTATGTAGATATAGATATCTTTATATGTGGACTGGACAATGAGGGCATGGTGAAAAGGCTATAAAGTTAGTGAAGTAGTGAAAGTGATAAAACAGTGTGTTACTGCAAAAATGTATATTTTTACTATATAGTTTTGTTTTGATTTTGATTTTATTTTATTTAAAAAAAAAAAGAAAAAACAGATACCCTTTTTATTTATTTATTTATGTATTTTATGTTATATATAAAGAGAGGGTGATGTGAATAATAAAATTGTAGGAAAAAATGTAGATGTCAGCCATGAATGAATGTAAAGAAGAAAGGGGTGGGTTTACTGCATCAATGATTAAGATTTTTCAAGGGGTTAATATAGAGGACTCTGGGTAGGACCCAGAAGCCTTATCAGTTCCAGGTGTTGGCTCAGGTGGTGGGTCCTATGTGCTGGTTATTGCCCAAACCAATGTACAATGTCACTGACAAACAGGTGGATCATTCCCCTCCTCCTCTCTCTCTTTCTTTCTTTCTTTCTTTTTTTTTTCTTCATCCTTTTTTTTTATATATATATTTTTTATTTATAGTGAAAAAATACATAAACAAGAAAGAAGAAAAAAAAAAAAAAAAGAAGTTGTTTTGCTGGCACCATTGAGATCGGTGGTGGGTGTTTTTGACCCTGCCACTATTCTTCTTCTACTGCTTACTACTACTACAACATCACATAGCAGGGGAAGATCCATACATAGATAGATTGGACCCACTTCCAATTTTTTTTATTTAATTAATCTCACCCGTTCGTTTTGGTGCATTGAGGTGGGGGCCAGCTTTTTCTCTTGATGGGCATTTTGAATGATTGGGTCTTACTTCAGCTTAGCTAGCTAGCTAGAGATTAATTTTTTTCCAGGTTTTTGCTACTATACATGTAGGGTTTTTTTTAGTTGGCAAAATTTGGTTTTTTAATCCGCTAAATCATATTAATTCTGTTTGATATGAATATAATTATAAAAATGATAAAAATTTCTAATAATTTATTTAACACAACTATAAAGTGTAATTGTTATTTATTGTATGTTGATATCCTTAGGAGGTTTAATTGCTTTTGATATATTATACTTTTATTAATTAAATGTAACTTATATATATATATATATATATATATATACTTTTAAGTGTTTCTAACCAAGAAATCAGAACCCTCTTCTTGAGTTTTGGATAATTAGGGTTGAATATTATATGTATATATAGGTATATTCTTGCAACCCTTTTATAGTGTGTGTGATGTCGAGCCAGCACCCAGCCAGCCATGCACTTTTTTTCTCTTCTTTTCTTCATAGCATATGATAATGGGGTATGGGGATTCCTCCACATATATATATAAGCACAAAAAAGAGATAGTTGTGGATATGTGGCTCAAACTCATTGAAATATACACAGACGATGAAATTTCTAGCTAGCCCATACTTCTGGTATGTCATAAAACAAGCACTTTCATGTAGCCATGCTGTTTCATGAAGTAATATACTATATATATATGCACAAATGTGGGTGTGTGTATATACATATACATATATATACACCCACATGTGGAAATGTAAGAAGAGCTACGTAATAAGGAATTTAAATAATCATATATGGCCATGTTATCAACTAATTTTGAATTCTTTTAGGAAGTATTTTATAAATTTGACGGTGGATATAAAAAATACTAACATTACTTTACAAAATATAAGTATAGTTAATGTGTAATGTTAGTGTGAATATATATTTCATAGTTATATTTGTGACATATATAATATATGATGAATATAAATGTGACATATAAATATATGTTACAAATTCAAACATTAGGTGTATCTTATTTGATATTCTTCAAGCGATGACAATTTTGAACCAATTATTATTTTTCTTTCTTTAATTTGAATAAAGTCGCAATATGGAAAAATATCAAACCTCACTAAAGTTACACCTTAATGCTTAAAGTTAAAAAAAAAAAAACTTCGTACTTCATATATCTTTATAGTTTATACACTTTAATTCTAATAATTTATGGGTTAATTGCATGTACTCTAAAATTTTTTGAGATGGAGCATCCAATGCAAAATGGCATAGTGAACATTAATTGATATGATTAACAACAAAAGTATTATGTAATTATAGGGAAGCTACTCTTCAATGAGGATGGAGAATGTTATTGACTCTCTTTGCTAATAATTGAATAAAGCCTTAAACTAGATTGGAATAATCCTTGGCACATTAATTTGCATTTTCAAACTTACAAATTTTCTTATCTAAATACTCAAATTTGAATTTTAAAATTCAAAATGTAGTAGATCATAGTTTTCCATATTTTTTGAGATAAATAAATAAATATATTTGTATATAAGTTGATACCTTGAAAGCAATGGAGTATAGTGCTCCCTATAGGACATGAATCCAATTGAATAGCACATGTTTTGGCATTTATTGTTCTTTGATGTATGTGTGAGAAAATGGTGTCAAAACCCATCATAGCTAAATAGAAACCACACTCTCTTCTCTTCCTTTCGTACTCAAATTGCACATGGACATGAGCCATCCTGTAGAGCCAAAAGGGCCCTCCAAAAATAAAAT
Source organism: Mallotus nudiflorus (assembly GCA_947683625.1). NCBI lineage: Eukaryota > Viridiplantae > Streptophyta > Magnoliopsida > Malpighiales > Euphorbiaceae > Mallotus > Mallotus nudiflorus. The sequence continues at coordinate 2,869,038 of CANTUR010000226.1, read as the reverse complement.
CTTTTATCCCTGAAATAGAATGATTAGACCATCCAATCCAATTGTTTTATTTATAGATACTGAACAAACAAGTCGGCATCTGTTTAGGAAACAAAGATTTTCTAATTAGGTGTTAAGTCCCTAGCTAATGGATTTTAATACAAATTGGCCCATGAAATCCACTTTTTTTATTATTATTTTTATTTTGCTGATTAAATTTTGGGCCCATCAAATCTCTTAATCCCTTCTTTGATTTGATGATTATGTTGTTTCATAACACTACCATGTGCTCGCCTTCTGGCATTTAGCCTGCAGGTTGGTTGTTAGCATGTATGAAGGTGGGTCACTTCCCACCCTCCCAAATGTTTTGTGTTTGTAGCTTTGGGTGCATCCATGGTGCCTCTTGCACTAGTATTGCTTCGCTTTCAAGTCATCGGATTAGTGGTTTAATGATCGAATATATATTATGACCCGTAATGATACAAATGTTTAATTTTGTATTTAAACAAAAAACAAATTAAGATATTTTGATTTTTAACGAACTAATATTCGATTCGAACAGTTTATTTTATTCAGTATATATACAGTAAGTCATAGATTCAAATTGACATAGCAAATGAATAAAATGAATTTCATTTACAATATGAGTTGGAAAAGTGGAATGAGGTAAGAAATGAGAGAAGAAAGTGGCATGGAAAATGAGATCTTTCAGTTATCATGATTGCAACATTTAAACCAAGCAAAGGGCTCCTTGATTCAATTACTGGTCTAAATGTCCCACATATTGTAAATGGTATAGCTGGGTCAATGTCCCCAGTACCTACCATAACAATACATGCAGCAGGGGTAATTGAGTATAGGCTGCAAGATGAGTGAAAGAATCTTTTTATAGCTAATAGCTAGTAACTTCATTTCAGAATTTTTGGCTCCTCAACAGCTCAATCAACTGCAAAAACCATTGTCCTTTCAGGTTTCAACAACCTTTGGGATCGTATCCACCATTTAGAGTATATAAATATGTACACCCATCATTGAGATGCTGAAATTGCATCCATATTTACAAGCTCATGAAACAAATTTCAATCCAAGACAAATTAATACTACTACAATATATAAATACCTTCGAAATAAAAAGGATATGCCTTTCATTTTTAAAATTTTAAAAACATTAGTAATTTAAAAAAAAACTATTTTTTTCTTTTGAATTTGATCTTTGATAAATCAAAAAGCGACATAATTTTTCATTTTTGCGTTATCATATATTTTTTTTTATACCATTAATTAACAAATTTGAGACGATATATTATATTATTTGTTGATTTAAATAGAAAGAATTTTAAATTTGAGTAATGAAAATATTTTACCTTTTTAATGATTTCACCTATTTGTAGCTGCTGAATATCAAAGTTCACAATATGAAAATTTTCATGTAAACTTGAGATATGTCAATAACACTGCATATGGTGTATGCAACTACATAGTGAAAGAACCAAAATGAAAAGGAGTAGAGGTAGGTAAAGTTTAGTAAAAGAAAGCATGTGCGATGTCGGCACCATATTTATTTCTTTATTTTCTCTTTTGTCTTTATTTATTTATTTGTTTTCATTAATAATAATAAAAAAAAGACTTGAAATTAACTTAAAAGCACATATCTATGTCATGTGATGACACACAACTGTATATGAAAGTGGGTTGCAATTACATAGGAAAATCATTTGTATGCATAACTAATTAACTGTCTTCTGCTAACTCATACACCATTATCTTGGGAACCTCCCGTCCGGACATGGTGGAGGAGCCTACCTCCATATCCATTCTTCCAAAATTAAAAAAATACCATATAAATTTGTAAAGGAAAAACTTGTAATTCAATTGTAAAAAAGTTAAGGTCTAATATATATATATACCGAATGACAGAATCAAAGTTTAGAGAGATAATTTGCATTCTTAACATTTTAATCATATTCCACCAACATTTCAAACATTTTATCACTCAAAACTCTCAATATTTTAATTTCAATTTCGCTGAAATTTTTTCCTTTTCTTTTATTTGAGAAATTGTCCATTTGTTAACTCGTATCACACAATGTATTTTCTATTTACATAATAAAACTAACGTGTATGGATATAGTTCAACATATCAATGATTTCCCACGCCGAAAAAAGACGCAAGATTTTAATAAAATCAAAATTAAAACTTTAGTAATTTTAAATAACAAATTGAATGTTTAAGATGGTAGTAATATTTAGTTAAAATATTAAGAACAGTAAGTATAAATTACCTAAATTTAAAGTCATAAAAATGAAAGCGAAAAATTTATTTTTTTCAACAATTATTAATCTCTGTCTCTCTTTTACATATTAAATTGATGTATAAAGAAAAAAAATAAAGGACCTGAAAATACTAGAGTTGGGTTCAAGAGTGTTTTAGGCTACTACAAAGCCCAATATGGTATTGGCATGTGGCCTTCTAAAGTTTTTAATCAAAACAGCATCTTGAACCAGGCCTAAACTTGAACCAGGCCTAAACTTGAACTCCATCTGTTATTGTCTGAAACTGTGACAACGATAGCAGCAGCTTCTTTGAATCGCATGGTCATGAGCTTTGCTGTTTCCATGGTGTTGGGTGGTTTTAGAAACGTGATGCCATCACCCAATTGATGGAAAGAAATGGCAAGAATGGTTAAGAACAATTGTTGGAGTCATTCAAAGACTGTAGCTTTGATCTGGTCCTTTTGCATAGTCCTTTCTTTCTCTTTGGTTCAACTTGCTCTCAAAAATTCATCTCCACCCAATTATCCTTCGTCTTCTTCTTCTTCTTCAGGTACTTGCTTTGTTATATATATTTCTTTAAATTAAAGATCATTGCGTTAGTATGTTTTCTTGATAAATCCTAGCTCATTGTATCAGATTCTTCTGTATCAAATATGGAGCAAAGATCAAAACTTTATGATAAAATGGCTAGGGATTTAGATGAGAAAGGACTTACTTTCCTTAAACATGGCCAAACATCTCAGTCATTGTCACTCTCCGATATTTTCACTCTGCGTAATGGGTTAGTGACGCCTGTACTTAAGGTAAAGTATATGGATTCAGTCAAAGTTTAATTGATTTGATGACAGTGTCTCTGTTCTCTTGAGAAGTGAGTGATGAATTACTTTCTGGGCACAGGCAGCAAATCCTCCTGTTCGAGCTAATGTGCTGTATTTAAGCTCAGAGTACTCGTTGCCCATCTCGTAAGCTGTTTGTTTTGCTTATCATGCTTTTGATTTTTCGTTTATTGCTATTTTATTGTTTGATCAACATAATGTGCTTTAGACCGCATCAAATCTAGGATATCTGAGGCAATGAATTGTATGTTTTAGTTTCATTGAATAAGGTGTGTTGATGAATTTTTAAAGCTAGGATATCTGAGGCAATGAATTGTATGTTTTAGTTTCATTGAATAAGGTGTGCTGATGAATTTTTAGAAATAGAAGTCATCCAACCATGCTTGTTTTCTAATAGAAAAATATCTGTTGAAGTATCTAACTGATTATCTTTAAGTCCTTGTTTTAAGTTGGTGGTAGCTGGCGCTAAGTAGAGTTAAGGAAAAGTAGATTATCTAAGAAATTTAACCATTTCAGGAGACTTGCAGTTTTAATTTTCTTAGAGCACATGCTTAATATTGCTGACTATGTTGTTTTTTGCAATAATTTATGTACATGTCTTTATTTGTGTTCCATTGAGTTTTTGGTGTTCCTCCATTACATTCCTAGGCCAGAACTGGCCTCTTTGTATTTTTGTTTAGTTAGTTCATTTTCTTTGGTTGATGATGAAAATCATGATGTTTTGATTGCTGGCAACAGGGAGAATGTAAAACGTATATTTAGCCCATACTTTGATAAAGGTAAATAATCATTTGTCCTACTTATTGATGTTAATGCTATTTTTGAAATTTTGAGTTAGTAGTTCAGTTAAAAAGGAAATTAAACTTCTTATTTACTTATTGCCATGCTTATATGTATTTTGGCTAGCAATTTGGTTTCAGAACTCTAGTGTATACCATTTTAGCATGTTTCATGCCTCACATCATATTGTGCCTGTTCCTGCAACTGAAGATGAGGTATATTGCTTATTGCGCCCATTTCCTGTGTCTTGTGATTCCTTGTTAGACTATGAATGGAGATCTTGATTCCTCTTTTATTTTTTTAGATTGAAGTTGAAGCGACTGCTGTTGGAGCTATTGTAGAGGGCCTCTGCCCCTTAAAAATTGTCTTGGATAGGGTGGTTTTGACTTCGACTGGTGTGCTTCTCGGATGTTGGCAGGTTTCTTTCACTGACTTTTTTTTTTTTAATGTCATTTTCTGCTTCCTTTCTTCTTAATGGATTGAGAAAAATTGATCTTGCCAAATATATATGGTTGTTATTTTTCATAATTTTTGTTGCTAAAACAATGTCTTGATCCTTTGAAAATTGTTGGTCATCTATTTTTTCCCATGATCAAGACACATGAAAGAGGTGAACTCCTCTTCCTTGCAACTGAGACATTTACTTCAATGTTTAATTCGAACTGGATTTGCATTCACATTTTCTTAGCTTATCTGCATGCATTCATCATGGTGTGTTGTTGTTTATCATACAATACAATAAAATGGAGCCTGCGCTACATACTATATTGTGGAATCTCTGAAGTTTCTGCATATATGAGAAAAACATTGTACATCAGAAAAATATTGACTGACTTCATTCTTTTTCATCTTTTATATGGTCAGGTTATGCTTTGGCCCAAGTTGCTTAATCAATTTACAAAGCATTATCTTCCATCAAGCTAGACTTGAAAACTTGAACTCCCTTTTTCTACATTTCATTTATGTTTCTTATGAAGCTTTCTTTCTATGGTTGTATGTTTATTATTTAATGGTATAAAAGTGATGGGTCTATCTTGTAATATGACTATATGAGTGCCACCTATATGGCAATATATAAACAAAGGATCTAATAGGAAAGATTGAAGAATAATCTCAATTTTTTTTGTAGGTGATCTCTGGACCTGATCCCGTAGAAATTCGTGCCAAGTTGAGAACTGCGCTTCCGCATGCACCAGAAAAGCAACTTGTAAGAACCATATGAATTTCTTTTTTTCTGTTGGGAGAGAAAGAAGCAACCTAATGGAGAGTTCCAATATCTTAAGGTGTTCTGCGACCTACAAATATCAGGACCTATGTGATAAAAATTGATAACTAATATTTTTGAAGATGTCAAAATGTTACTTATCCTCACTTTTTACTTGTAGCTTTTATAGGATTGTTTTCTTTGTAATTTTTGCCTGTGGAGCTCCTCCAATTCCTTCACCCTTAAAATGTCGTGAAAATTAAATGACTTTTACTGGTATTTTGGGTTTCTTTTTTTCTTCTAATTACAAACTCTGGTGACTGGTGGTAAGATCTATCATTTTATGTCAATTTGAATTAAGATGGGGTTAGATGGCTAAATTTCCATGTTGGCATCTATCTAAATATATTGGCCTCTTTGATGCCTTGAATGATGTTCTTGCTTAGACCTATTTGAATGGCTTCTTTTATTTTTTTAACGTCTACAGCAACATGGAGCCAAGGAGTATGCAATAAGTTACCATCTGCTTCTGAAACCCAACTATTTTCATGGCACTGACTAATTTGCTGCATTTACTGCTGCAGTATGATGCTGCCATTCTTCACACATCCTTTGCAAGGCTTCTGGGTCACCCCAAAGATTCACCCATGGCAAGCATCTCTTGACCTTTCTTGCATATCAATCATTTGCATTTTAGTATCCATTTACGTTCACAGTGGCAGTAAATGGATTACTGGATTTCAGTTACAGAGCTCTAATCCTCACTGTTTTATTATATGTACTTTTATGATCCTGCATTTCAGAAACCTTCAGATAAGAATGCACCATAGTTGCAGTCTTATGCCAATATATATGTGGCTGGCGTAAAGACCTTAATTTTTCCCTTCGTCTTAACATATTTAACAAAGATTTGGTGTCATTGTCCTCATGACCCATATTAACTTAGGTAGCACGCTCACATTGTTTTCGTTACTTACAGGAGCCTTCAGAAGAACTCCAATTTTTCCATGAGCTAGTTGCACGTCTAAACAATCAAATTCGTGGTTCTGAGGTGTGCTATCAATATTAATTGAGTCTTTCAATTCCGCCAATGTGAACTTCAGCATGTGTTTTCTTTTTCTTCTCCTGTAAAAATGATGGCATCAAACTTGTTAATATCATCCAGGCTGTTGTTTCTGAGATCTGGTACGTGGAGGAATACGATGTGCTAGCACTTGCATTAGATGGAAGAATGAAGGTCCGAAAATTCCAATTCGGCTGCAAGACAACCTGAAGATTATATCTATATATTTATATATATATATATATATATATATATTTTTTTTTTTTTATGGTCAGAGATATACTTAGAATCATAGTATAGAGTCAGAATCAGATAACTCCAGAAATGTATTGCCCCTTCAAACTTCCAAATGCATATTGGTATGAATCATACGGAGTAAGTAGTATAGTAACATCTCCAGTTATGCACATCTTTCTTTTCTTGTGCACAGTGCAGACTATGTGTTTGTGGTTGTTGTTGATCCAGCATCCTGAATGAGAAATTATCAGCTGAAAATTTTTCTACCATTTTTTGTTCCGGGATAAATAAAACCCTTTTCATTCTGCTCTGGTAAACTTTAAATTCAGTGCTCTCATTGAAGTTAAGCAATGAAAATTTTTAAGGGATACATAGTGTATAGGGTCCAGGTTATATTTTGGGATAATTACAAATAGCCTCTGATGTTTGTTTTATTATGCATTTTGGTTCTTTTTTTTAAAAAAAAAAACTTTTTTATTCCTGACATATCTATCTAATTTGTAAACAACAACACTTGTATTAATAACTTAATCCGATACGTCAACTGACTCGACCATTTCTCATAATTCAGGTCTTACAATAGCATGAGGTATGCTTCTTCGTGCATGCCACACTCCTACACCCTCCTACCTATTATCATTTTTTATATGAAAACTACTAAAAAAAAAATTTATGTCCAATTTTGTTATCTTTACAATTAAACCAGAACTATTATCTCTTTATAGTCTAGTGATCTATATGATAAATATTATAAAATTAAATTATCAGTTTGATTTTTCACTTCTAATTGATCTTCGAATTATTTAAAAAAAAATTAAACTATAAGTGAGAATTAATATTATTAAATATATAATAAATTTTTTTACATTTAATAGTTTGGTATCTCACAAGAATTTCAACTATTTTAAAATTAGAATCAAATAAATTAAAAAAATGGATTATTATAGAAATTTGTTGGAAAAATTAGAATTAAAATTGATATTTGAATTGAGGTTAGTAGACTAGTAATAGTTGGTGACATGGCAAGGGAGTGTGGTTGACAAGGAAAAAGCGGCAAAAAAACAAAAAATGAATTAAAAGAACACGTGTCCGACTCACGCGTCTGGATTCAATGCATCGGCATAAGCATGTTCTTTCCACGCGCAGTCCTTCGTGCTCTACTCTCCCGCCACGCACACTCCCACCAATCTCTCTCTCATGTTGCAATCAAAATCCATCTTTGATGTAACTGGATTTTCACGTCTCAACCCTAATTTTCAATTTCTCCCTTTTCTTATAAAATCTCAATTCTATTTCTTTTGTTTTCTTTTTTTAAAAAATTGATCTTTCTGCCCTTGCCTACTTTTGCCTTTGATTACGCAGGTATTCATGTTTTTTCATATAGATAAAGGTTCCATTTTTATCCATTCAATTTGTGTTATTTTTCATTTTTTTTTTAATTTGGGATTTTGGGTCTTGCTCATTAGTGACAGTTTGTTTGGTTCTGATAAAAAAAAAAAAAAAGTACTAATCACTCAGTTGTGATGATTCCGTTTGTTTCCTTTTTTCCATCACTTCTTTAATGTTAAGCTGATTTTGTTGGTTTGATTTAGCTGATGAAAATTTACTTATTGAGGAAATTTTGTGGCAGATTTTGAATTTGATTCATTTGACATAATCATGGGTTATGAATCTGAGCTCTCTCATTCGGCTTCTGATGATGCCAATGTAACAGTGGTGCCAACTAAAAGAAGGTAAATGATTACAGACTCTTAAGTTTGAGTTTCAGGGCGCATTGTTGAATTAGTTGGCATGTTTAGTTCTTCTCTTGGATTGTATCTTGATGATTAGAATTGAAACCGATGGATAACGAGTATCAATGTGACCATTTGTTGGGGTGGTTTTCTTTTGGAAAGTTGTTGACAGGATTGTAAATAGGTTGGAGATATGGGATTAATAGACCATGTATCTACTGTGGATTAATATACCATGTATCTACTGTGTACTTCGAGCTCTGATGGACTTATGTTATATTATCTTTAATATTTTTTTTTCATGACCATTTTATCTGAATAGAAGTCCTTGCAGATTGTTGCCATCAAAGGGCCTGCACCCTCCCCAGTTGATAGGGTGTTTTTAGGATGATAGGTTGGATTCAAATAGCCTCTCTGTAACATGTTGGTGATTTCCCCATATCTTATGGGGCTATTGCATCAACTTTGGCTGGAAAGGTGCACATACAGAAGCACTTGAGGAGTTAAGATAGTCACTTAATGCAAAAATGCTGAAGGGTGTAGGACTGCTTCCAAATTCTTACTCCTAGGATCCTACTTCGGTGGTCTTTACTAACATGTTGTAGGGGCCCAATTTTTTTTTTTTTTTTTTTGGTCTTTTTGAATTTCAACCTTGTTATGTATAGTGATTGTAGATTCGGCATCTGATGATTTGTTGTCCAATTTTGCAAAATTGCCTGCAAATCTGTGCTGTAGACTGTAGTAAATCACATGTTTGCTTGAAGTTTCCAGTCCACTTGTGAATTATGCTTGTCTTTGCCTGTTATAAGCTATGTACGTTTGAAGATTATATTTTATTCTTAATGTGATATTAGTTCACATGTGATGCAGTTGTCCTAGTAAGAATAAAGGGAAAGTTCCCAAAAGAATTCACAAGGCTGAGAGGGAGAAACTGAAGCGTGAACAATTGAATGACCTCTTCCTTGATCTAGCCAATGCTCTTGGTAACCTTCATTCTCTTGTGTGATTTTTGATGCCATTTTCTCTATTTTAGATTTGTGCAAAGGCATGTCAATAGTCATAGTCTTTCATTTTTGCAGATTAGAGTTATGAACTTACTTGAGGACTTCTCTTCTGCAGGCCTGACTCAGCCAAATAATGGGAAGGCTTCCATATTATGTGAAGCTGCAAAATTGTTGAAGGACTGCTTTGCACAGATTGAGTGCCTCAAGAAAGAGAATGAATCTCTGTTATCTGAATCTCACTATGTAATGCTCTTCTCCCTCTATGTAATTAATTAATCTTCTCTACTTACATATTGAAACTAGAAATTGATCTGCTAAAATAGGCATCTGTGAGAACCAAAAGAAATTGTATAGCTTTCGATGCACTTTCCTGTCACTAACAATAGAAGCTGTACGTATGGTTGCCAGGTAACTGTGGAAAAGAATGAGCTGAAGGAAGAAAACTCTGCACTAGCAACTCAGATTGAGAGTCTGCAAGGTGAGCTGGAAGCAAGAGCAGCCCAATCAAAACCTGACCTGAATATGCCTCCTCCTGAATTTCTTCACTCGGGAGTGGCGCCACATTTTGCAGGAGAGCCTTTTGGCTTGCCTGCAGCAGATGCTGCATCACAGCAAGCTGCAGCCGTCTTTGTCGTTCCTCTCAATCCTAGTCTTCAAGCTTATCCTATGACTTCCACAAATGTGAGTAAACCACATGCTAGGTATCCGACACCTGCAGATTCGTGGACATCCCAACTTCTCGAGGAGCAGCTAACAACTAGGAAGGAAGTTCAATAACAATTAATTTAACAGCTTGAATTGAGGCTTCCTTTCTGTGTAAACATTTTCTTTTCTACTTGTCTAGTGATATATAGCAGCCTTCTTCGTCCTTTTTCTCTATAATTTTGTACACTGCATAGTGGATATGGAAGATGGTAACATATAGTTGTTTGGCATGGTTGGTAAATTGTAAATTTTGGCCTTGGTCATCATGGTTGATGGTGGTGGGTGATCAGATTGTGAAAGTTTAACTGTGAGGAAAATAACAACTGAAATTTTTGCAGAATTTTGGGGTTAGTTTTGGTAAGAGCTACTTCGAGTTGCTAAAAGTTAAATACCAATCTTGTACTTGACCATGTTAATGTATGTATCATTTCAATTCATTTTCTACAAATCATTGCAATGTTGAGGAGCAACCAAAATTTGCTTGTCATTTAACCAATAATGTAATCCATCTACTGATTAAAGACAATCCACATGATTATGATTGGTATTTTGTAAATCATTCAGGTAAAAAGGTGACTTTGATCCATCAATTATTTTTGCACTATCATTGCTAGTTGCAACCTTATTTAACAACCCCACCCCCTTTTTTTATTTTTATTTTTGTCCCTTTTCATTCTTTTACCACCACTGGTTACGGGTTAAAACTCTCCAGATGTGGCCATTGTGTAATTATGAAAAGAGAAGGGGTCTCTTTCAAAGATTCGACACCGTTTGATGTCCTTATACCGATCCATTTAGGAAACATTAAACATAGATCAACGATTGTGATCAATAAGAATCCCAAAAAAGTAAAAAAGCTCTGTGATGCACTGAATACTTTCCTATATTACTTTTGGGTACTGTAATTTATAAGCTTAAAACACAGCCTGTCTGTAACTGTGTATCTGTCTCTGTTAACGCCTCCTCACTGGAAAAAAACCAGAAACTTGGAAAAAAAAAAAAAAAAAACAACCAAAAAACCCTACCCAGATAGATTTCTGCAAGTAGCAGTAGGAGATTAGAGGTCAGAAGAAGACAAAATAAAGAGAGATGGGATCTGGGGCTGGAAGCTTCCTCAAGGTTCTTCTCAAGAACTTTGATGTTCTTGCTGGGTGTGTTTCTCTTCTATTCTCTTCCTGTTCTTGTTTCTTCTACTTCTTCTCATTGTACCTCTTTTAGCTGTTCTTCTTAGTTGAATTCCTTTACCAAGGCAAAACAAAGGCAAAGTTTTTTTTTTCTTTCTTTTTGGGTATGTTTATTTGTAGATAGTTTTGCCTGTTTGCATAATAACTTTCACAAAGGATCAAAGTTTTAAACTTTTAGCTATTGATGTCAGTATAACCATTGAAAAAAAAGACTCTGTAGTTTTTAATAGAAAGAGTTCATATCTGAGTAATGTTAGCAGTAATTTGCTTTCTTTACTGATTTCTGAATTCTTCAATTTGCAGGCCTGTGGTTAGTCTTGTTTATCCTCTGTAAGTGGAAGCCTTGTCCTCTTGTTATTTTATGTTTTGTGTGATTTGGTTTGGAATAATTGTTATGAATGTTAAAAGAGTTGCTTTACTTGTATGGGACTGAAAGCACAGTTATCTTATCACGGTTGTTTAATTTGGATTTCTTGGCAGATATGCCTCAATTCGGGCAATTGAGACCAAGTCTCCCATTGATGATCAGCAATGGCTTACTTATTGGGTCCTCTATTCCATGATTACACTCTTTGAGCTCACCTTCGCCAAAGTCATTGAATGGTGAAAAGATTTATTTTTAATACACTATTTGGTCATATAATATGCTTGTTTCTGTTTATTTGCTTTTTGACAGCATTCAAATGCTTGAATCTTTTCTCTGCTCTGGTATGCTTGTTGAATTTTTTTTCCTTTCTTTCTTGTGGTTGCTTTATTATTTTCAGGAACAACCACATGCATTTATTCATAGGTTTTTGCTGTTATTTTTTGTCTAATATGTAATGCTTGTTTTCATCCGACTCATGGCAAATGGGCTATTGAGCGAGCCAAAGCAGTCATCTCAATTGTGTTTATGTCTTAAACTCCCCGCAATTATTAGCACACCATTAATTGTGACAAATGATGTTTCTTCTTTTGTTGCAAAATGACATTATCAAATGGTCTGTCAGTTCAACTTAATTAATTTTGGCAGTTTCACCGAAGTAATCACTAAATTGTGATTATTTTTGTCTTCTTGGACCTTTCTGCTGTAACTGCAGGATACCAATCTGGTCATATGCAAAGCTTATTGCGACCTGCTGGTTAGTCATCCCATACTTCAGTGGAGCTGCATACGTCTATGAGCACTTCGTGAGGCCTGTCTTCGTTAACCCACAGCAAACTGTTAACATCTGGTACGTCCCAAGGAAGAAGGATATCTTCAGCAAGAAAGATGACATTCTAACTGCTGCAGAAAGATACATTGAAGAGAACGGAACTGAAGCATTCGAGAAGCTCATTCACAGGGTATGCAATCTGGAAAGCATTAATATTTGGTCTTTTCATGCCTACTGCCAACTTTATGATGGAGCAGTAGGGACTAATAAGAGAGTACTGTTGCATGTTTAATGTTTTTTCTTCCTCTCTGATGACAGGCCGATAAGTCGAAGAGCAGCAGCAGCTACTCGAACACCATCTTCGAGGATGATTATAGATACTAAAAGCTTATTTTATGCTACCCAGTACACTGTTGAAAAGGGTGGCTTGTGTTGTAGCTGAACCTAGATGCTTTTTCTCGGTTTTTGCAGTTTGTGAAGGACACTGGACGTTAACTTTATAATATGTAATTATTACAGTTTTTTTTTAACCATTTTTTTTTTCGAACCATATGTTTTTTTTTTCCTTGTAACAAACAATGAATCTGTTATCGACGTGGCGGGAAAGATTAACCACGACAAAGAATGAGAGCGCAGAAAAAAATGAATGCTAAAAATAAATTTAAATAAAGCACAAAGCCAAACGCAGAGACGGAGACAGAGGGGCCTCGCTCATTACATGGCATGAGAACATGCTAAAATGTTAAAAATTCGTTTGTTGTTTTGGTAGATACTAAGCAGAACAATATCCATGAACGATTTTTTTTTTAAATGGTAGCAGTTAGTTAAGGTCCTAAATCCATATTATCTTTAATCCAAGACAAAAAAAAAATACTAATGTTGAATCTGACACCGAATGCTGATTCGCAATTGTTAAGGTTTGCATGATCTCTGTCCGTATTCTATGCTTGGAATTTGATCGGTTAACGTGTGATATTGTTTAAAAGCTTTTTTTTTTTTTTTTTTCGGTTTGGTTTAATCTTTTTATGGGTGTTTTAGGTTAGGGATTATATTTGCAATGTAAAACAATGGCTGATACGTCAAGGACTAGTTCTGGCTCTAGTTCTCCCGGAAGGGACATTCTGCAGGTAATGTTGCTGCCCTTAATTACTCAAATCTTCTTCTTCTTCCTATTCGTATTCATCAATGTACGTAAAAATTTTATCAGCGTTTTGTGTGGTGTCTCATGTCTGCAATTTTTCCTTGTGCAGGCAATTACAGCAGTTAAAAAGGGTTCATATTTGCTCAAGTATGGTCGCTGGGGGAAGCCGAAGTTCTGCCCCTTTCGTGTGTCTAATGTAAGTAACCTTGTATCTGGTTAATTATTTTTGCAAACACAGATCGAATGAGATTGAAAAAGATAAGCCGAATTGGTGATCACTAAGTTTGTGTGTATGTATGCCAATATGTGTATTTATTGAAGTGGCGGTATTATTTTGCTCCAGGATGAAAGATTTCTGATATGGTATGCTGGTAAATTGGAGAAGCAACTTAAATTAAGCCATGTTTCCAAGATTATTCCAGGACAACATACTGTAAGTTTTCACATGCTTTAGTTATTGCTAGATTCCTAGCATCGTTGAAACAATTGTTGTATAACTGAAGCCATAGTCAGTGCATAGCAGCATGCTTCATCTATGCCCGGTTTGCTGTTGCTGTCTGTAACAAGAGGTTCTTTATATCTCTGTGCTAATAAATGGTATCAAAATGACACTCTCCATTCTTCCATAATAGTGGTCCATTTTGTTAAAGTAAGTGGCAATTTTACATGGCTATGTAAGCAAAGAGAGCCATAGTGTGCTAGCATATGGGTAATTTTGTTGAGTGTTGATAAAAAATGTTATTACTGAGATATAGTTGCTAGCATATTCAGTGCAATTTGCTGTTTTGCAGGCAATTTTTAATCGCTTCCCTCAGCCTGAGAAGGAATACCAGTCATTTTCTCTTATATATGGCAATAGATCCTTGGATCTGGTTGGTGTTCTTTTCTTTTTTGGTTCCAAACAGTAAAACAGTGTTATGTGATTCATCATTCTCTTCAGATAAAATTGCTCAATGTATGAATGGACATCTTAGTGTGCTTAGATTTCACAGTAATACATGTCAACTCTGGAATATACAGTTAAATTGTATTATATGCGTGTGAAATATATTATCCCTTCACCAGTACCTACCAAAAGAAATGGCAAAACCGATGTCAGCTGAGCTTTTATTAGTGATATGATTTACATATTTTGAGCAACATTTGACATTCGGATATAATGTCTATCTGGTAATAGATGGAGAGGACAATAGGAACATTCTTCTGATAATATAGATAATTGTAATTTGTGCAGTTGTTCTATTTTCTCTCTCTCTTTTTTTGTCCATTTTGGGTTGAAATTCATTGGCAGTATTAAATTCATAACTATCTGAAATATTGGAGCACCATGAGCAGATATGTAAGGACAAGATTGAAGCTGAGGTCTGGATTCTTTCCCTTAGGGCTTTAATTTCACAGGGTAGCTGCTGCAAATGGACTAGTGAAGTACAGAGTGATATTACTAGCCCAAGAAGCCATACACGAAAAAACTCTCTGTCAAATGTGTCAAGTACTAGCAGTGACATAATCTATAAGGTTCTATCTCTGATGTTCATGGAATTTGGATAGTTCACTATTCTTCCATTTTGAGTGCTTATATTTCTACTTATCTTAGGATCCAGGGGACACCCAGCAAGTTCTGGTTCCTTATGAGGCATCACCTCAGAATAGGCTAGGAAAAGCATTTTCCGAGGTCTTATCATTCACTGCAGCGGCAAAGGCTTACACTCAGGCCGAGTCAGTTGCCAGGTCTCTTGGCAGTTTGTCATCTGGGGCTGGAGATGATCCAAATTGTCAAAGTTCCATGGTTGATGCAATTCGAGAAAGTTCATCAAGTGCTGTGAGTTCTTCAGGCTATGCATCTTCACATGAAGACTTTGATGGTCCAGGTGATGTTTTATTCTGGGGAGAAGGTATAAGTAATGTGCCATTAGGCAACAATAGGCATGATATCAAAAGTTCTTCTATGATAAAAATGGATGCACTTCTTCCAAAGGCACTGGATACTGCTGCAGCACTTGATGCCCAAATTATTGCATGTGGTTGTAAGCATTCTGTGATTGTCACAAAAGAAGGCCAGATCTTCAGTTGGGGTGAAGGTTCAGGTGGCAAACTCGGCCATGGAGTAGAAGCCAATGTCTCTCAGCCAAGGGTTATTGATGCTCTAAGTGAATCAACCATTGTAATAGTAGCATGTGGGGAATTTCACACTTGTGCCATAACACTTTCAGGGGATCTTTTTACGTGGGGTGATAATACTAGGAATGCTGGTCTTCTTGGCCATGGTCCTTTGATTAGTCATTGGATCCCTAGAAGAGTACGTGGTCAGATGGATAGTGTACATGTATCATTCGTCTCTTGTGGACCTTGGCACACAGCGGCTATTTCATCACAAGGCAAGTTGTTTACATTTGGAGATGGAACTTTTGGTGCCCTGGGCCATGGAGATCGTAGTAGCACAAGTAAGCCTAGGGAAGTTGAAAGTTTGAAAGGCCAACGAACAGTTAAGGTATCATGTGGCATCTGGCATACAGTGGCAGTTGTAGATTTAATCAGTGAGAGGGATGGATTTAGTGCTTTTCGGTATGGGAAGCTTTTCACCTGGGGGGATGGGGATAAAGGCAAACTTGGTCATGGCGATGAAGAACCTAGGCTAGTTCCATCTTGTGTAGCAGTGCCTGATGGGACAAGCATTTGTGAAGTTGCTTGTGGGCATAGCATGACGGTTGCTCTAACAGTAACGGGACAAGTATATACAATGGGGAGTGCTGATCATGGACAACTTGGAAGTCCTGGCAGTGTTGGTAAACTTCCTGTTCATGCTGTTGGTGATATTAGAAACTCTTCTATCGAGCAGATAGCATGTGGTTCTCATCATGTTGCAGCTCTGAGTTTAAATGGTGAGGTTTATACCTGGGGAAAGGGTGCAAATGGCCAGTTAGGACATGGAGATGTTGAGGACAGGCATACTCCAACATTCGTTAAAGCTTTGAAACATAAACAAGTGAAGAGTGTTGCATGTGGCTCCAATTTTACTGCTGTTATTTGTCCTCACAAATGCATCTCCAGTGCTGATCAATCCATATGTTCTGGTTGCCGCAGTTCATTTAATTTCAGAAGAAAGCGGCATAACTGTTACAATTGTGGGCTACTCTTTTGTAACACTTGCAGCAGTAAGAGATCTCTAAAAGCAGCTCTGGCACCTGATGTGAACAAGCCTTGTCGTGTGTGTGATCAATGTTTTACTAAATTAAAGGCAGCCGTGGAATATGAGCTAGCACTAAAATTTTATACGAGTATCAGAGGAAGTATACATCATAACTGTAAGGAGATTACTGCAACTCATGAGAGCCTGGCTTGTGAACTTCCTCAAAAACACCGCAGGATTTCCTCTCTTGATTCATTTAAAAGGGAACTGGGGCAACATTCACATCACGGTAAGGAAGTAGAACCAGGCAATTGCCATGTCTCTCCAACCCAAATTGGAGATTTCCAATGGGAACCGACATACGAATATGAAGACTTAGGGGAAATATCTGCCTCTCTTCCTGGTTCACAGATGCTTTCTCCAGCAACATCACCTGTCTCAAGGAGGTCAAGTCCAGCTCATTCTCTGAGATCAGCTTCATCTTTTAATAATCTTACAAATGCAGAATTTTTAATTGATAATCCAACACAAAGAAATGAGAGCCTCAGCCAAGAAATCACGCAATTAAGGGGAAAGGTAAGTTGAAGTATAATCATAGAGCAGCCAAATATATATTCATATATATTGCCCCTCTTGCATGAAATTATTTTTTGTTAGAAGCAAGAATTTTCCACAAATGGAACGATCCTCTAATTTTTTTTAGCATAATCTATAGAGTAAATTTGTCTCTTTTCCATTTTCATGACATTCCCTTGGATTTTATTGATAAGTGATGCGTATAATCTGCCTCTTAATCTGGTTGGGTTTGCTAAAGATCAGTTCTATTGACTTCCTAGGAATAAAGGTCTATTCAGTGTTCCCTGCTGTCACTGACAATTCAGCAGGACTCTTTCTTGTAACTCAGAGTAACGGTGCCATGCTTTCTCTAGCCACATTCTGAATGATCAATCATCCATACATCACATCTGATCATAGACTTGTGTCTGCATTCAAAATATAAAGAAACAACAGATTTCACTTCAAACTTGTGATATGAAATGTAGGTGGCAGATCAAACTGACAAGTCCCAGATACTAGAAGCAGATGTGGATAGAAAACCACAGCAATTAAAACAGGCAAATGAAACTGTGAAGAAGGAATCTGAGCAAAACAAGGCTGTGAAGGAAATAATTAGATCTCTATCTTCACCGGTAATCTTTTCTCTTTGTTCTTCATTTTCATCATATTATAAACGTTCTAATCTTATGTAATTTGGGGTTAACTTGGAAATGAAGCGTACTGCAAACAGGATGAGATACAGAAAATATGCAAACCCAATTACAAAAAACTCATGTAGAACGGCAATATTATAAGATTTTATGCACGGCATGAACTTATAATGTCAGACTGGAAATTTGATGCATGTTCACATACATGTTTTATGTGAGATATCAACAAAAAGTTGGGCCCCAATTCTTCTGGTATGACTTGGAGTTAGAACATTGCTACTTTATCAGAGCATCCAACTTCAAAGCTTAATATTTTGGATAAAAATTGAGAGTGTGATTCAAGAATCTACAAGGTGGATTGAGAATTGAAGGCTATGCTACAGTGACTAAAGCACAGAAACTGTTTCTTTTTTCTCTCTTTTTTTTTTTTTAACAGTTTAAGAGCATGGCGAAAAGCATACCTGAACAGTGCACTGGAAGCACAAAAGCAGGTCCACTCGTAGAGATGACATCCATTTTCATGACTGGGGCCTCTAGAGAGAACCACTCAACCAGCTGCCCCAGCAATGTGGAGTACGAGTATGATGACAAGCTAATGTTTCCAAATTTGAAAAACGGAAGCAAGAAAACATCCGAGATATTAGAGAGGATAAGGAAAGACAAGCCTGGCATGTATATCACGCGACCACCTTTGCCACGGGTTCAATGATCAGGTATAATTGCTTCGTTTCTCTTAAATTTATGCGTTGCTATACTTAGAATACCATGCTCATCTGTTTCTTATCTTGGCAAAGGCAAATTCTTTATGCAGGATCAGTCCTTGACTTGCATGCCATGCAACTAGACTGTATAGACAGTGATGTATACCACCAACATTCATCATTTCAAGATAATCAGAAGCCTGATCTAATGCTGTCACTCACTCGTCTTCAAAATTGCCATTTATGATTGTAAAGAAGCTGTTAGAAATAGACTGGCAAAGCACTCATCACACCACTGCTAGAATGCCAATTTAAATGGATTTATACATACTTCCACATGAAACAAGAATACAGATTTTTCAAATGATGCAATATCCTTGTTCAGATGTATATGAAGAATTAAATAAGTAGGTTTTTTTTTTCTCTTTTTTCTCTTTTTCTTATTTGAAAAGCAAGTCAATATTCTTCTGTGCTTATTCGTCTTTCGGCATTGTACATAGCGTGTTCTCAGGAAAGTATACAATGAAATCCAACTTCTCTGCTGAGAGGAATATTTTTGTTTTGGTCGACTTCAGTCATTTCTAGAACTAGAAAGATTCTTGTATTGCAGCACTTTTTTAAGAACTCTGTACATTGAAATTCAATGACCAAAAATATAATAGAAACTGTAAAGTCAAGGGGTTAAAGTTCAATAGATTGACAATGGGAGTGTACAAATGGATGTGCAGAATTGTTCTCTTTTAGTGTTTCAGCATCCATGCATGTTATTCTTTGATCTGAACTTTCTCTTACATCATCTGTAGTTGAACTAATGTAGCTTATGTTATCTCCAATCTTTAAAATCATTAAAGAACTAGTATCATGTTCTTGTGCTGCATCTCAATCACTCCCCATTTCCAGCATTCATCCCTGCCACAGCCTCCGGTTTTATCCTCCCTCCAAAAATCAGGATCTTAAGTAATCCCCTGCTTCAGGAAGAGTGTAGACTCAGCAGAAGCAGCAATTCAGATAGGTTTGCAGGTTTTTAGTTGATCCCTTGTATCAGCATCATCCTCAGATTCCTGAAACACCATGGACAAGGCTTCATAAATTTATTCTCGCACGTTGTTACTCAATAACAAGTTGCCGCTCTGGGGTAGTGCAGAATCAGCTTTCAACTGTGTTTTTGCTCATGAACATGCTCTTCTTTCATGCTCGGCAATGGGTTGCCATTCTTGGGTAGTGCAGCACTTATTTTCAACGATGGTTTTTTATCACGAACGGTCTCTTTATTAGGGATTAAGGGACCCTTCTTGCTTTGAAGATAATGGCCCTGATCATCAGTATTATGCAACTTCGACTTGGGAAGCCAGACGATGATCTTGAGAGGGTTGGCCTTATTATGCAAATTGAGAGCAGCTTTCTCATATATAGAAAATTGCTTAATATAAACGCATGCATCCTTGTATTGATCTGCCGTGGCAACCTTGGACACGGTTGAAGTGCCTCTTTACAAAATGGACGGATCTTTTATTGGGACTGACAAGAGTTCTTTACAATATCAGCAAGCTATAAGAGCCATTGCAATATTTACAGCACTTTTCTGAGTAGATACGCTGAATTGAATGACATTTCTTAAAGGGGATTTTCATTAAGTGAATCTCTTGTTCAGGAGATGGCTTTTGATTATATATGATGTGAAGTAATGGCACTCCATAAGTTATGTTTTTCTTTCATAGTTAATAGTACAATATTACATGCTCGATGTTATAACAGCATTGAACGACAAACCAAACATTAATGCAGGGACCTATCTTAATTCTCCTGATTCAGTTATGGATGATGCCATAACAAAAACTATCTCCACAAAACTAAAAATGTAACAGGTTAAAAACTAGGAAATATATGCAATTAAAGAAAAGGAGCTGGAGCAGCTCCTATCATTAAGCGATTAGTCATTACTTCAGTTCATGATATCCCATCCAGAGAGTGCAAGAGAAGAAAGGCTATATTTATTTTTGTTGAAACAATTTTCAGAGTTCAGATTATAGTGAAATATTGCCAGCAACTCATCATCGATGCAATAAAAAATGAGCTGGTTTTATAAGGCCCTTATGGTAGCTTCCCCTTTCCAGGCAAGACTATCCATTACTAATCAAAATTCAGGCCTCATTTTCAGCCTCAGTTTCACCATTATTCATAGCTTGATATAAATATTCCTGAGCTTCTTCAAGTGCAGATTCCTTGGCATCAGCAGCATACAGTATCATCTTAACTGCAACCGCCATCTGCAAGCATATAAACAGAGGCATAAATAGAATAAAAGAGTATTCAACGCCATGCTAATATCACTAACACTGTCCTGTAGGTTGTCTAATTTATATCTATAAATACAAAAAGTAATAGTCTCTGGAAATCATACTGGGAGATCCTCCACTTCAGGAGTTTGACAAAGTAGTTCTATATCCCTTAACTTTGCAAAGTAAAAATCCCTTTCTTTTTCCATATCATCCACAGAGAGCTTAAGGTCAGCGATCTGTATTCACAGACTAACTTTAGAACTCACAGCATAAGGTACATTCCCATATTAAAGAGTACAAAACGTAAGCATAACAGAAAGATACAGCTAAAAAATTAGTGATCAAAATATCATCCATGAAGAAAGGAAAGATGTTGAGTATAATAATTGCAATCAGTAGAAAAAAAAAATGTTGAATAACTGAAACAAGACAAAGAGGCTATAGCTTCTGGTACATAATCCTCAACCACTGAGAAAAGATAGCTTATCTGCACTAGAGGTCGTCATAAACACAAAAACCAAGGGAAAAGAGACCTGTTCCACTTGTCAAATTAGAACTTGAACAGAACATAATTTGTTGGTACCTCCTTAGATAAGGCTTGAATCTCTGCTGAAGAATTTGCCCTACCTGCAACAGCACTTCCCTTCCCTTGCTTTGTTCCTATAGTGACATGCATCAAACAACAATGAGCAGAAATAAAAGAGAATCAAATAAAAATGTAGGATGCAATGTAAAACATAGAAGATGTTTTACGTCATATACTAACCAGACATTTTACTCAGGCCAACCAGGTCCCCAGAATTATGCATATTGTTTGATTGCAGTGATTTTGAGGTCTTCTGACTACCCTTGGAGTTGCGATCTTTTCCACCCCTAATTCTCCGTTCTACAGGATTATAGTTCCTATAATAACATAAAATACGCAAGAACATGCATTAAAGGTTAAGATAATACAGAAAGAAAAATAATAAGGTCAAAAGGAAAGAACAAAACGAAAGAACAATGCAGCAAGAAGCAACGCACTCATTCATGATGCCACCATTAACAGAATCACAGTATCGTTTCAACCATTGTAAGAACTCTAAGTTGTCCAAAGGTCGGCCTTTAATAATCCTGTTAACTTCAATGTTCTGCCACAGAACCCAAGGAAATAAAATGTCGGTACAAATATAATTTTCACTTAATGTTAACCCTACTCTCCAACTTGTTAAAGAATGTTGACAATAACAAAGAAACATTCAATTTATATGTTAACAAAAACAATCATCTCAGTTTCATCCTGATCTGTACTGTTACTACACAAGCACCTGCACAAAGAGTAACATCAGAAAGAATTTATATGCTGCCAATAAAGCCATGCTTAGCAAAGTTTTAACTTCATAGATGTAAACACAATTAGCTGTATCATCTTTCAAGTTCTTATCTTATAACTTGATCAGATGAAGCAACAAGGAATTATCCAGGTTTTCCTTCTTATCCAGGTTTTCCTTCTTATCCAGGTTTTCCTTCCCAAAGGAAATTAAAAGGCAGGGCAGGATAGTTGCTACCTCAATAATTGATTCACCAAGGAATCAACACCCCAGCCAAAGTGCTGGCAGAAAAGTGGAGCAACACAATAATATTAATACACAAAACAAAAATCCAAATGCAAAACAGTAGAAATCATTTTCATATTGGATCATTTGTAAACTTCCTGATGTGCTTTCACCAATGAGTTCCAGGCTTTGCATGAAATAGGAAACTGAGCTGAAAAGTTCATGCATGAAAACATACAAAGAAAATTCATCTCAAACTTGAAAAGGAAATTACCTTATCAATTCTCAACTTGTTGAATACCTCCTGCAGAACCTTGTAGTTTTGGATCATATCATATTCCGTCTTTGCATCAAAATTCACCTATGGTAATCCACATTTATGTCAAGGGGAAGGTGTTCCACAATTATAATACCGAACAAAACATACAATGCAGAAATGAAAAATAAGGAGAAGACACCGTCTTTTCACCTTGTGCATGGGGACAACTCCGGGAAAAGTCATATCCATCATCTGACACTGCACAGCACCAGATGCAGCCTACCCAGGTGATTTGCATAAGAAAAGTCAAAGAGATCAATATTTTGAGGTCTGAAAAGATGGAATAGAAAATACCATCATGAAAATTCAACCTCAATCAAAGATAAAGATACGAAGGGCTACCAAACTAGCCTTCATTTATCTGTAAGGATAATATATGGAGAAAAAGTATGTTGAAAACTCCAATTATATGTGGCGCAGTTAAAGAAATACCAACTATGCCTTAATCTCAAACTAGTTGATGACAAGATCATATGCCCTTTCAAATCAAGGCAGTGTCGACCAATTTATCCCATTAAAAAAAAAAAAAAAAAAAAAAAACAGCAACATAAGGATTAAGGACAGCAGAAAAACAGGCTACAAGATCCACCTCATAAGCTTCAGAATGGGATTAGTGATTAACATATCCATTCCACCCAAAGAGGTTATTCTACAAACCCAGTTGAGGACACTGCAAAGCTGCAAAAGTATCAATCCTAGTCCCTTGAAAATATCATTTTAAGCTTGGGAAGAAATGCTATCAGATAGGATGTTAATACAATGTAATGCTAGTGTCTAGATTAACCTGTGCCATGAAAGATGCACCTCAAGCTTAATGGCGAAGGCAGAAACAAACATCAATGCAACAATGATAACAATCAATTTTTATTTTTCCCACAAAAATTACAATTCCACAATTTGACTTTCAGAAACTAGTCCTTCAAAGCATTTGTTCAAAAACAACATCAAATGTTAATTTCTTTCTGGAAAACAAAAAGCCCCCCCATTTCGAAGCTTGCTTGATATAACGCATAGTAAAGGCTTAAAATAAAAAACAGCCAACTAGATTCTCCAATGCATGTCTAAAATTCCTAAAACCAAACATAATCACAAGCAACATTCTCTCAAATTGCACAAAGTTTCCAACTTTAACAACCAACAAGACCACAAATCCATTCAAAAAGAATCAAAACAGAAAGAGTTTTTCTTTTTTATATGAAGAATTGAAAACCTCTTCAATGCGAGTGAGATTGAGCTGAAGCCTATTGTTGATCCATGTTAATATCTCATTCCTTCCAACAAAATACCCACTATCCATCGTTCCTATAGTTGACGCCATTGTCTTCTTCTTCTTCTTCTTCTTCTTCTCTTCACTCTGCCTCCCTCCCTCAAAAAGATTATTATAATAAACAATTCAAATCATTAAAGACCAACCCATATCAAAATTTTGTGTCTTTTGATAACACTGCATTCAAAAGCACAAATCTTTGGAGAGGAAGAGGGTGAGAGGGGAAATGGGTGTGTGTGCGTGTTTTGTATTATTCAGTAGAGAGGAAATGGGGATTAATAAAGATGATAGCTTGAAATAAGGGATTTCTTGTAATTTAATTTTTAAATTGAAATTAAAAACAGATTTATTTTTTTTTATTCCATTTTATCAGTAAAAAAAAAAAAAAAAAACTGAAAATAGAACTTATTGTTTTGTTAATGGATGATGGACAAATGAAAAGACAAATGGAAGAAAATGCTTTTCTTGGTTGGCAAGTGGCAACAGCAGCCATCTTCTATGTTATAATACAAAAATTTGATAATAACGATAATATAATATTAATTTTTTATATAAATTAAATTAAAAGTTTGATGTTTGCTTTCCTTTTCGTGTTTAAAAAAACAAAAATTGGAGATGAGTGGATTTGGTTTAAAGAATTAACACAAGGTTAACAATGATTTATTGATTGGATAAGGTAGATTAGATTGCAATATAATTTTGATTCTAAGATTATTAGATGGCCTGACTAATGGGGTCCTTACAGATTCTAGTTGGACCCACTAAAATGAAGATCCTTCTTGAAATCTGTTCCCCAATTTTGTATCTATTATAAATTTTTAATTGAAATTGAGCTGTTAAATTTCAACTATGAAATCAATACTAAATAGTTTTTTTTTGTTTTTTTGAAAAAATAAATCTTCAGTTCATTGAAAATCAATAATATATCTTAATCAAGATATAAAATGAATAGAGTTGAAAAGTAGTAGGAGTACTCTGTTCATGGAGCTTCATGTGTAGGCTTAGCATGTAAGATAACCATAAGGGAAAATTACAATTTCTCCTCTAAGGGTTGGTTTAATATATAATTTAGTTCCTCATTTTTTAAAAATAGATTTTTTTAATCTGTATAATTTGCTCAGTTACACTCGTCTAGGCTTCTGTAAGGACTTTTTGACAGTTTAGAAAAAAAAAAAGTAAAATAGGAAAAAAACAAAGGGAGAAGTCTAAAATACCTATTGTTTATTTGCTACTTAAGTTAAGATGACAATGGATTTTGTTGTTCACTTGTTTGCTTCTACATCATATTCTCCTCCTTTAAAAACAAAGCTAGGGTTTGTAGTGAACATGGTTGGAGGTGGTTCAAGCAATAATGATGGATGGGAAAGAAAATATTTGAATAAAAATTGCGAGTGTGGGAAGCAATCTAAAATTAGAATTTCAAAATCTGAAGAGAACAAGAACAAATTGTTCTATTATTGTAAAGATAACAAATGTGGCACATTTCTTGGTTAGTGCACCCTAGCTACATCTTTTGCCACAAGTGACAGTAATTGCAGTGTGGATTCAAGGTCTAGGTACAAAGTTAATGCTAAGTATCTTGATGATTTAAAGGAAGAGGTTGAAGACTTAAAGGTTGAGAATAAGGTTATGTTGGGGAAAATGGAGGGTGTTGAGCTTGCTTTAGGTTTTATGAGATCTTTATTAGTGATGGTGTTGATGTTTTCAATTTGTTTGTTTATATTTGTTATGGGAATTATATTGAAAAATATGTAGTTTTAATGTGGGGTGGTTGGGAATTAAATGCACTACTTAAGGAGGTTGAGATGTTTAACGACATTTAAGCAAAAGAGGCTTTTATTGTATTACCAGTAGTGCAGTGATGAAATTTTTATAAAAAAAGAGTAGATCAGTTGAATGGTATCAACTTATGTGTTTTTGGATGGGTATATTATTGATTGTTGCATGTTTACATTAATGGTATGAACATATGATATGGTCCCTCTGATTTGTGTAAATTGAACTACATGGACCTTCTAATTTGTGTAAATTGAACAAATTCATCCCTCAGTTTGCTAAATATTATACTTTATACACACTTAAAGTCCAAATTAAATGACATATCCTCCCTTTTTTTAATGAAATAATAAACACCTAATAATGAAAAATATCTGACACTAAACATAAATTAACAAACCAAAAAATTAAATAACAAAAACATTGTTAAATAAACATTGTTTCACATTCATGTAATAGTGATCACTTGTACATGATCAGTCATTGTCTTCTAATTAGGTACAATGATCGACAATACATTAGTATATGCCTACAACCAATTATTTACATCCACTAAAAAGACAATAAAATTTGCTATAAGACAGAGTTTAATTTGGGCATTTGCCATCAGATAAAGTCTAATAAAGACATATGCCAACTTAATCTATCAAGCCACCAATATATATTTTAATATGCTATACAGCTACTAAAAAAAACCCAAAATAAATTCTTATTTCTTTAATCCTGAACACCATATGTAGAAGTACTTCTTTCGCTTGCATCCAGATATGCTGAATTGGAACTCCCTCCTCCATGCACACCACTCTATGAATGCATACTTGTAACACCAAAAGCTTGTGATGGTCATGCTACACATGCAGTGCCTTTTTTAATAGTCCTCACCCTTCAACCACCCCTCACAGATGCACTCTGAATTGCGAGAAAAAAAATGAAAATGTTCATACCATATGGTAATTACATATGGACAGGTAACAGGAAATTAAGTCTTACCCTATAAGCAACTGGTGCTCACTGACAGGATCATTTGTTATGGCCTAGCTCCAAGCAGTTCTTGCATCTAATTGTGTAAGATCTTTTCCTTTTAGCAGAGGGTCCTGCTTTATCAGCTTCTCTAATCCTTTCTTTTTTTGGCCTGCCTGGATTTCTCTTCAATTTAAATGGTAAGATGTATATGTTATTATCAGCTGATGTTAGGTCAGTCTTAGGCAACAAATGAATTACTCCTTTGTATGCTGCCTGGTATGTCTTGACATTAAAAAATTCACTGCAGTAATTTTTAATATTCCCTATCTTATAGCCAATACACAACGCTGCATGCTTACAAGGCAAACCTGCTATAAGCTAAC
Organism: Mallotus nudiflorus; assembly: GCA_947683625.1. NCBI lineage: Eukaryota > Viridiplantae > Streptophyta > Magnoliopsida > Malpighiales > Euphorbiaceae > Mallotus > Mallotus nudiflorus. The sequence continues at coordinate 2,842,204 of CANTUR010000226.1, read as the reverse complement.
CTTGACAGCTGCACTTCTTCTCCTTTAACTTCACAACATATCTTGGTTTCCCATCTTGCACTTCAAACTCATCATTGTTACCAGGCAACAATGAATAATTTCTGCTTTCCTTTGTTAGCTGCCTCAACTTTTGTTTTGCTATCAGAGTTAGGTTTCCTTCCCAAGTACATGACTTTGCAAATCTTTTATATAATCTCACCATATATTTCTGCCTAATGCAATCCATAATTTTTACAATTGGCATTCTTCTGATCTTACCAACCTAGGAATTGAATGATTCAATCATGTTGTTTGTGATGTTATCACATTTGGCATTATCATTGAATGCATGTTGTGCCCATTGTTGAAGAGGAATTGCAAGTAACCAATCTATTGGCTTTCCATCATTAACAGTCTTCGTTACCTTGATTTGTTGCTAAAATTCATATCCAGATATTGCCCTAACTGTTGCCAGAATTCCTTTCTTAGCCCCAAGCTTGGAATTTTTTTTTTAAATTGCTGAATATATGTTAGCAACATAATCTATAAGATGCCCTTGGAAACTATTGATCAATTGTTATAATGATTCCCTATAATAATCAACATTAAAAAAGATGTAAGATGAAAATGGTAAACTTAATAATCATCAGCTGGTGTAAATTTTATGTGTAGTATAACTTACCTTCTGTCAATCTGACATGAAAGTGTAGGGCATCCTTTTGTTTTCACTGCCTATACATTGATGCAAGCAGTCCATAAAAAACTTCCAGCTATCTGTGCATTCAGAGTCCACAATAGCAAATGCAATAGGCAAAATACCTCTATTGCCATCAAAGGAAACAACCGAGAGCAAAACTCCACCATATGGCCCCTTAAGAAAACAATCATTAACACTAATAAATGGCCTACACCCTTTTAAAAAGCCTATCTTAATGGCTTCAAAATAAACAAATAAGTACTTGAATATTGGTGTATCCTCTAAATTAACTCTTGGCTGAAGTTGTGACTTCATAAATGTCCTAAGATTGAACTCCTTCAAATGATCAATTGTAATATTCCGAGTTTTTAAATAATTTTAAACTGTATCGGGATATGCAGTGTTAATAATTTTCATATATATTTTTGAATTTTTAATTAGTTTATTATTTATTAAAGTCATTTTAATTATTTTAATTATTTTTAAGTCCTTTACGTAAAATTTTTTCAAAAATTTTATTTCGGGAAAATTAAGACGTAAATAAATAAATATTAATTATTTTAGACGATTTTATGAATTTGCATGAGTCCATGCATAATTTTAAAGTGTCGAATAAAATATATACGTATATATGCATTTAAATTAAAATTGGGGTTTATTTTAATTAAATTAAATTATATTATATAATTTTAATATTAATTAAGTGTGTGTATATATGTATATATGTGTATATATATATTATTAAAATAAGTGTGTGGTAGATAATTATTGTGTGTAAAATAATATAAGAGATAAGATATATATATACATATATACATATAATATATAAACCAAAATAAAAGTTTGAAATAATTACAATAGTGCCATTGTCCCCTACCTCCTTCTCCCGATTGCCCCCTTCACCATTTCTGTCTCCTGCAAGTCCGTTCCTTCACCATCACTGTGCCCTCTGGTGTGCCACCTTCCCCTCCAGCCATTTTCGGCGTCTCAAGCCTCCTTCTCCGGCGTGGTTTGGTCGGATTCTCATAAAGTTACCGAAAGTGCCATTAACCCCGATCAAGCACTTTTCGACCACCGTTTCGAGCCCCACTGGTCTCTATTTCTTCCTTGAGCTCCGGTGAGTGCATTTCCAAGCTTTGTTTCACTTGAAATGGTCTAAATTTTCCTAGGTTTTGAATTATCAATTTCGGCCTACTAGGATTTTTGAATTTTTTTAGCTTTGATTTGGTTGATTCATGCAATATTTCTTCACAAACATTGATCCTTGTAGCTTAATCTACCTTTGTGAATTTTTGTAGAATTTTTAGGAATTATTTTGATTTTTGTGAATTTTTAATTATTTTATTAATATTTTCTAATTTTTGAAAATTAATTAATTAAATTATAAAATTGTGTTTTATAGTGTTTATAGGTGTTGAAATTCATTTTAGAAATTTATTTTTAATTTTTGTGATTTTTATATAATTATTGTGAATTTATTTAGTTTATGTAATTTTTAGAAAATTAGGTTAATTATGTGTTTTATTGAAATTAATTGGTTAATTGAGTATATTTGTTGATATTATTGAATTATATGTTGAAACATTAATTTTTGAGTAATTATATTATTTTTGGTGAATTTTTGATTAATTATAGTGAATTTACATAACTAAGGGTATTTTGATAATTTGACACTAAATTGGCTAAAAATATAATTAAATTGGTTTTACTAGTTATTTGAGGTATAAAAATGATTTCTACAAATTATTTAGTATTTTTAACTAATTAAAACTATTTTTCGTAAATTATTTTCAAATTATATATAATATACTATTTTTCTAAATAAATGAGTTTTTATCAGTTTTTAATATGTTTTAGGGTTAATTGTGTAATTTGGAGTTTTAAAATGTATTTTGGTCAATATTTATGAATTTATAAAGAATTATCGATTTTTAATAATATTTTATTAAAATTGGGGTTTTATTGTAATTATCGGTAAATTAATTATTTTCAGCGTTTTAAATATTTAAATTGCTATATTTTGATTACTCAAGGCCATTTTCGGTATTTTTGAAATTTTAATATATTATGTATATATATCTCGTAAATTGTGAACCTCGGTCGGTGGAATTGTAGTTTGGAAGTCCGACTGAGGGGTTATGGTTGTATATTTTTGAAGTGTGTTTTCTGTGCAGGATCAATCCTACTTTTGTAGGGAGATATTCATTTTACAGAGAAGACTCTGCCAAAATTTCAATAGATTTCTCGTAAAACGTGACAACTGGTTTCGAGTCTAATTCTAAATTCTTAATTTAATCTGTCTATAGTAATCCTAGAAGTATAGAGTTAGCAGTTATTCTGATGGTTATTATTATTTTATTTTTCTAGCTGTGCTGAGACCAAAGCCTAACGGATCAGGCCTGTCGAGTCTGTCTCGTGGAGCGCTACCATGTGAGTTATTATACTGTATATATATGTATTGCATATAGGATGCATCACTTAGGATTTCTCATTTTCATTATATGTTTTTAAAGTGATTTAAATTATAATATTTTTGGTATATCTAGGGTTGTACTTTTGTATATATGCATGTTATTTTGATATATGCACATTAAACGATTAGGGTCATGTTTAATACATTTTAGTAATATATACATGTTTTAAATGTACATTTAGTCACAATTATTTTATTAAATGATTAGTATACTTTAGGTATAGTTCGGTATATTTTAGGTGTATTCTTAAATAATTGTATGCTATATTATAAACCTACACTTAAATTATTTTTAAGTTTATTTTTGGTATATTTTTGGTATATTTTTGATATATTTTCAAATAAATGCATGTTTTATTATTAATTCAAACCCAACGCATTAGTGGTATACTTAGGGTTATTTGTGATATATACATGCTAGAAAATTAGGTTATTTTGGTATATTGTGAATATATGTTAAACCTAAACGTATGTTTTAGTACATATACATATTTAAATGAATATTTTTACATAATTATTTTATTAAGTAATTTGTGTACTTAGGGTATATTATTTGTATATTTAGGTACATTTTTAAGTAAATGCATATTGTATTATTGATACACACTTAATTGTTTTTAACTATAGTAATTGTTTACCTTTAGTATATTTCATAATTTATTTGACGATATATATATATATATACCCGAAATATACTGGGTATATTTTAAGTATATTTTTGGTACATATATATATATATATATATATGGTTGATTTTACTATTATGAATATTGTTTTACATTAATTATTTTCTGAATGAATATTTATTTTAAATGAAGGATATCAATAGAACGTGCTTCCTAGTGGGCAGCACTAGGACCGTATATGTACCGGTGCGATAGATAAGGGTTGAGTGAGAATTAATTTTGGTGATTATAATTGATTTGAATAAAATTAATGGTATGTTAGATAGTGTGATTGCGGGGCCAATCACACTGACAGTTAGACTGCTGGAGCTCGGTTGACTTAGTGTCTCGGGGCCAGTCTACTATCCATAGTGGAATGAATGATCTATTAGGTTGATTGAGATATGAGGTGATAAATAGTGTGATTGCTGGAGCTTGGTTGACCAAGTGTCTCGGGACCAATCACACTGACAGCCAGACTGCTGGAGCTCAGTCGACTTAGTGTCTCAGGGCCAGTTTGTTGTCTAGATTGGAATAAGTGTCCTCTTTGGAATCAAGTGAGCCTGTATGGCTAGAGTGATGACGGGGTTGCTTGAGGTTGCTATTATTAGGGTTCTATGGATCCTTCATGAATCAAAATACATTTAGTATATTTATAAAAGCAGAATTTAGCATTCGTGTGAAATGTGTGTATATACATATATATATAAGAATGTATGAGTGTTATGGTTTAGATTGCATGTATATATAGTATAATAATTCACTCAGTAAGTTCTGACCCCCCTCAATTATTTTTTTTTCAGGAGATCCCATATTGTCAGACCTTAGTTGTAGAGTTCCTCGCCGGTGTTCTTCAGTCCCAGCTATTTTATGCAAATGTATATTTTGAACTTTGATTTGTATTCTAGAAACTGCAGTAGTGGTGTTATTGTATTGGAAAAGTATTATTTTGTTTGGATAATAAAGACTCTAAAAATTTGTATTTGAAAAATGTACGAATATATATTTATTTATGAAAGGATTTAGAGTATTTATTTTATATATTGATTCAAAAATTTTAATTTTATCGTACTTTTTATTTATTTATTGCATGATTTTATTTTCTAAGGCTTGCTATGGGTTCTGGATTCGAAAGAATTCCTGTTCCCTAGCGCCGGTCATGACTCCTAGTTTGGGTCGTGACATCAATATACTTCATCAACTGTTTAAAGGAGTCTTCATAAGAACCTTCTAAAGCCTGCCTACCATAAGCTCTTGCCTTATACAACTGCTACTGTTGAATATCAATGCCCCATTTTTTTTAATTCACTATGCATTAACTTATAGCTCATTGTAGGGTCTACATTTAACAAATCATTCAACTTATCTGTAACCCATGCAGTGCTAGCATTGGTGTTATCTGTGCAATCAGTCATAATGCATGTATGTTCATCATTCAAAGTTTTTACCATGAAGGTCTTATTATCAGGTAACACAGAGGCATGAATCCTCCACTTACAGCCTTTACCAACACATTCAACAGTGATTCTTGTTTTGTCATTTTTTTCTTATTAAAAAGGTAACCTCCTTTTACTCCATAGTCCCTAAGTGCTCCCTTAAAGGCTGTTACATCTACAAATTTTTGCCCATGTTCAAACTCAAATTGGCCATCCCCAGGATTGACAAAAGGCTTACTGTATAGTTTAGAAAAGGGATCTTTTTTCCTTTTTTGCCTCAAAGGCCCATCATCATCAGTTCCAGAACTAGCATCACTACGTTCCTCTTTTACCTCACTAACTTAATCATTGTCATCCAAAATAAAATCACCAGCCTCTCTCTCATTAACCACACTCTCACTCTCAAATGTGCTAATGGCAAGTTTAGTACCATCATGCAACCACTTAATATCATTAGAGTCTGAGAAGTTATAATGTTCCCCACTATCATTTTCCCTAGTCTTACTCTATTTATTATGGGTCATTCTTTGACTCCTAACCCCTGTAGATTTGCCAGCTTTCCCCCTTCCTCTAGTATTGCTAACAAGTTGAGTTTGAGGTTAAAGTTATAGTTGAGGTTCAGGTTCATGTTGTTGAGGTTCATGTTCAAGTTCAGGTTTAGGTGGAGGTTCATGTTCAAGGTTTGGTTCAGGTTCAGGTTTAGGTTCAGGAATGAACTTATTAGGTGCAGGTGTAACTAGAGGTAAATCATTCATTTTAGGCTCCTCCTAGGTAAATTCACACTGCTCAGGTTCTAGAAAAGGAACTTTATGGATTTTAGGTAAAGTTTCAGTAGCTTCAGGTGTAACAGTAGCCTTGTTATGCATTTCAGACTCATTTACATGAAGTGGCTCCTGATCTAAACCTATCAAATCTATAGAATTCTCAGTCTCCTCAAATTGCACTACTTTCAATGGATCTAACCTTTCATAAACACACGTAAGAATCTCTAGATTATTAGCATACTTTCTAAACATTATATTAATATCAATATCAGTCTCAATGTGCATCCCACTACCCAACACGCATATAGGAAAGTCAAACTTAATTTGAGGAAACATTTTGTACACATCTTGAAGTAATATGAAGTATGAATACTTATCTGGATCAACATTGCACACAGTTTTAAGCTCCTCCTCATACTCCACCTGAATTTTATATCTCTCAGCATACAACATCTACACTGAAATAAATACTCAATTAGCGCAAAGAGTATAAAAAATTTAGCCAAACCCTAAAAGTATGCCCCATTTTTAAATTCGAACCAATCAAATGCATAAAACCTTTTATTTTTTACAAATTAAAAGTGTTAACAACATAAAATGATCAAAAATCACTCTTTTGTTTGTTTAAAAAGTAATAACCCTCATTTCCCTAAATTAAAACCACAATTCCAATGGTCAACTTTTTGCAAGTTTTTAGTTAAATCAAATAGTATTTTACCCATTCAATCTTCAATTCTAACCTAACAATGTACTTTATCTTGCCACTTACCTTGTCTCAAACGCTTCGAATCGAGCATCAACTTTCTTAATGCATTGTGGGTACTTAAAAACTAAGAATATAAAAGTGTTTAACTTTAACAGCTAAAGAAGATGAATAATTTTTTTTAAGCAGATGAGGAAAATCGATGATGATTTGAGCTGAGAAAATGACAAAGCTAATGTCTTTATCAGTTTATTTTTTTTCACTCAGCTCAGCTAAGAGAAGGACTTACACAGCTAAGAGAATGCGTTGAATCTCATTTTAAGGATTTAGGGCACAAATTTTAAAAGGGGATATTTTTATCTTTTCATAACCACTTAACATCCACTTAACCATAATAGTACAATAAGAATTTTTTAATTTATTTCAGCAAACTACAAGGTCTAAAAAATCTATTTTTGAAAAGTGAGGGACTAAGTTATTTATTAGACCAAACCATAGGGGGGAAATCATAATTTACCCTAACCATAACCATTTTTCTATAATCATCCCACAATGCCCATTATTTTCTCATTCTTGTATTAATCCTTTCACCAAATGGCTTTCATATCTCTCATCCATGAATCTTCTCACTAATTACATCTCATTATTTAATGGCTCCCTCAAGCACAAACCTTTAAATAATCACTAAAAATAATAAGAAATATGAAGAACAAGAATGCACTATTGAGTTGCTATCTTTTAAAGAACTACTACTACCTAAGTTGTAAAACAGATTGGTAGGAAAGATTTTGAGTTTAAGAGTCTTAGATTTTGAGTTTAAGATTTTGGTTTTACCTCAGATCTTCATATTCAATAGCTGAGTCTTAGAAACACCTTTGTCTTTATGTTTGGTAGTGAGCAGGAGAAAGATCGAGTTGAGAAAGGCGTCCCATGGTCGATTCATCAGTCAATAATGGTTATAGTGGAATGGGATCTTAAACTTTCTGTGGAGGAGCCTAATTTCAATGCTGAAATCATGTGGGTTCATGTACTTAGTCTACCACTCAATCAAATCTCTTATGAAAATGCTATGATTATTTTGAAAGCTCTTTCTATAGATTTGGTTGATAAATATTTTCCTCATGTTCTTCACTTTAAAGTCAAAGTGGATTTAAAGAAACCACTCCTAAAGGGTTTAAATAGTCATAAGGATAGGAAGAACAAATGGATTGTCCTTCAGTATAAGAGATTACCTGGGCTTTGTCTTTTATGTGGTTTCTTTAATCATATTACTAGAAATTGTCCTATCTATAGATCTAAGGAAGAAGTTGCTAAGAGGGTTAATAGTGGGGCAACTTATGGTTTTTGGATTAATGCTTTTACATTGAAGAAAGCTATTGCTAAGATGTTAAATCCTATCAATGATGGAATTAATACTATTATTCTATCAGAGAGAATCAAAAATTTATCTCTAGGATTTGGTAAGAAATCTCCAATGGCAACACATCATTTTCTCTCACTGAACAACAAGTTTGATTATCTCTCAATCGAGAGTAACCTTAGGAGACAAGTGTAGGAAGGCAGAGAGAGGCAGCAACTCTCGCATGTTCAGCTACCTGTATGTGTCTATACAAATGATAATACTAGGGAGATTATTACTAATATTAATCAAAGCATAGAACCTTCCCTAGGTCAAACAGAGGAGACTACTACTATGGTAGGATTACATAGAAAAAGGAAGGATCTCGAAGCAAGGACCCAACTAGGTAAGGGCAAGGGCCCAAGTAATAACTTTAAAGCCCAGCCTTACCTAAAAGTAAGTAAACTCAGGGTTGGTGCTAGTTCAAATAAGTTCCAAACAATTGAGCCCAATAAAAATCAAGCTTAAGATATTAGTTCTATCTATGAATATAATGCACATAATTATTGTGCCATTGGTAAAGCCTCATAAGGCTCAACACTTATACTCGTTGACTCTATTTCTCAAGGGACTGTTCTTATGCAACCTAAGAAAGTTATAAATATTGCTTTAATCACTAATGGCTTTAGAATGGAATCAAGCAATATAATGACTCTTACTAGGGAGGCAGCATTTGGCAACACAGGCCCTGAACAATCTCAATCGACTAAAGCTAGACGCTGTAGGAAGTTCAAGCTAAAGGATGTAGCAAGAGCTCCTAAGAGTAAAGAGGTTTTTAAGAATGTTGAATATCAGACCTATGCCCAATCTTCAGCATCTCTATGAAGTCTTGATTCTGTTTTATCTTTTTATTTTGAGAGTCACTTAATTACTTCTTACAGAAATGATGTTGTTGAAGTAATAAAATGACTCTCCGTTAGGATAATGTTTGCATGTTATGGCTTGTTTAGTTCACTTAGTATTTCATCCTCAAGTGTCTGCTTTTATAGCAGTCTCATTAGGATGTTCAGACTTTATATCAATATGTTATTTTGTTCTAGCTCCTTATAAGCTTGGTTGTTGGTCTCATATATGTTATGGTATGCCTTCAGGCTCTTATGTATGTATTCTTTATCTTTGGGCTTTAATATAATTGCCATTTGACAAAAAAAAAAACATATAATATGAATAAAGTACAATCAAGAAGTATCGAAAAAATTCTTACTGAAGATATGAAACTGTTCATCACTATTCTTCAATTGCGTTGACAAAGCTATTTTGATTTGCAACTAGACAATTTATTCAACAATCTTTATGTTCCACTCAATAACATTCATTAGCCATAAATTAACTCTATCATCTTTAATTGAGTCCGATTGTAAAAATACTGACAAAAATTTCATAATAGAAAGAACTATAAACTCCATATAAGAGAACCACCAAAACCTCATAAAGAGATTAATAACTTCACAAGTGAAGAACAAAAAAAAAAAAAAAACTAAACTAAACAGATTAAAGATCTATATTTATTAGATAAAAAATAAAATAAATAGAAAAAATAATAAGGAATCACCGTCGATCTAAAAAATGATTGGTGGTGGCTAAAAACGAAAGTATTTGATGAAAAAATATAAAGATAAAAAAGAAAAGAAGCGGATACGGTTAGAGAGAAGAGAGGATAAATATCAATTCTAAATAGTTAAGTGGTGTAATTTTATTTAAAATATCAGTAATAAATTAAGAAGTTGATTTTTATTTTTATTTAAAAAAATTAATTACATAATTTTTTATAATTAAATTTTGAATATGAACACCAACTGTTGAATCAACTGATAGGATGATGTTTCCATTTAAGTAAAGTCTCATATTTGAACTCTTATATATGTAGTCGTATTGAATTAGTTATTAAAAAATTTTTACTGCCTTATGGTCATACCCAAGTCAAATTGAATTAGTTAAAGTTTAATAAATTATAAATACTAGTAGTTTAGATCAAAAAATTTTGAAATACTAACTTATTTTTTAAAATTAGGTCTCGAAAATTTTTTTTACTCACGAGACAATTATCTTACCACTTCATCCACTCCAAATGAAGCTATGTAAACTTTCAATTTGCTTATATACTTCAAGCACCAAAATTGTAATTCTATTTAAATTCATTATTTCATAAATAAATTGACTCATTTTATAATATAAACATGATTAATTATATTGAAAATTCACACCTTTTCTTTTTGAATATATATATATATGTGTGTTGTGAAGACAACGCATTAAAATGGTAACATTAAAAAAAATTAATAAAATAGTACAATATCTTCTTCTGGCAAATGCGGCAGGGTATGCTATAGCTTGAATGCAAATAAACAAAATTCAATTTATTACTTCACCTTCCCATTCGTGACCTGTAATTTTGGGGCTATTTCAGACAAGGGACCTTTATATATTGTGGTTGGGATGTCTATTGGGGGACAAGTAAAGCACACCTCAAAAGAAATTTAGGAAAATAGCAGTACAATTATTTATTTATTTTTGTGTTCTTGTGCATGTGAATTGAGTCCATATCACACACCTAGCAATTGAGCAAGATATTCTTGTGGAAGTTTGTGATTGAATCTTTTTTTTTTTTTTTCAATCCAAAAGTTCCTAATAGAACTCTAAAAAGATAAGGGGAGAGAATTGATTCTGACAGGAAGACCTTGGTCTAATTTCATGTCTTATTTTCAGAAAGTGACTTCTTGCTGTTTATTGGAGAATATGCATTAAGCACCTAACCAAAAAAAAAAAAAAACATTAATAAAAAAATTGTGGGTTTTAAAATAATTTTGTTCTACTTGACAATAATAATTGGGAAATTTTAGATAAAATATTATGTAAATAAAAATGAAAAAAAAAAAAAAAGTGACTCTAGCTTATATCATGTGCATGAAATGAGATATTTCCTTTAATAAAAATCTTGAAGCTAAAGATTTGCCAAAAGAAGTACTAAGCCTCAATGTAAAGAATCAAGATAGAAAGTTGCACCAATTGATGTTCATCTCTACAAGTTTCCTTTTAACATCTTTCACCTTTCTATCCTATCTTAAAAGACAATAATATGAGCTTGTGTTAAGCCTTCTGATATCAATGCTCTAAAATGATATAGAGTTTTGTTTTTCATTTTTTTTTTTTGGTTTGAAAAATATGACTCTTTCATCGATTAAAATTGGAAGTATATTTTTCATGAAAAAAATATATCAATAATAGTACAATCAAAAAATACTAAAATAGAATTTCATCTAAATTTCAAAATTTTTTATTATTATTTTTCAATTGTGTTGATAAAATTCGTTTGATGTGCAACTCACTTATCCATTCGCTGCATTTAATAACCTTAATTATTTGTAGACTGACTCTTTAGTCTTAACTGAATCCGATTACATAAATATCAACAAAAATTTCAAAATTGAGAGATAATCATAATTCACAAAGGTAAAACACCGAATTTCATTAAGGGTAATGATTTCATAGAAAAAGATTAAAAAAGTTCAATAAAAATAAATAAATTATATTTATTGAGTGTAAAGAAATAAAGAAAATAGAAATAAAAAAAAAGAATAATTGATGTAAAAAAATGATTTGCAGTAATTAAAATTGAAAGTTTTCTATGAGAATTAGAGAAAAAATGAAGAGAGAAAAAAGAGAATTTTGTTAGTTTTGTTTTATTTCTAAATATACAGTAATACAAAATTATGAAAAGGGGATTTAAAAGCTTTGAAGGATTTACCAAGCATATAACTTTATTGCTTTTTCATTACAAAGTTCAATACAAATATAAAAAGAAAAAAATTACACAAACAACGTATTTTCATCCTTAAATTGGATAAATTTGCATATATATATTTTTCCTTTTAGATGAAGTAAGAATGTAAAAGTTATCACTCTATATAGTTGAATTGATTTTTTTTAGAAAAAGCACCAATAGAATTAAAAAGTAAGTTTAATTTATTAATACTCGTTGAGAACTTACTTTTAAGTGAGGTTTCGAATTTAAGTCGTAATATATATAATCATATTAAGTTAATTATTAATAATTTTTTATTATCTTTATAATCATATTCAAATTAAATAAAATTTAGTCGATAGATGTGGATAGTTTATAAAAAAAAATCAATCCATCTTCTTTATGAAAATATATATGAAGTGTTACCATTATTATCATAATCATTATTTAAAATATAAAACTTTTACTTACAGATATTTTTGTTATCTTGAAAAAACACAAAATTTAGTTTAGTACAATATAATGTTAAAAAAATTACAAATTATTCCTCTATTTTGTTACATAAGGAGCAAAGAACCCTATATTGATACAAATTAAAAGAGAATATGACATAATTATAAGTTATTCCACTAATATCATGAAGAAGCAATTGCACCACTTCTATTAGAGAATTTTGCAAAGATGATGAATGATTGAAAAGGATAAAAAACAAAATTTGTTAAGTAGTCAGCATCCAGTTTTTAATTTATCTTTATAGTTATGTGACGAATGAACTCTAATTACACCTTCTAATCTCATAGTGACATCAAATCAAAATTATCATTCGCATTAATTGCATTTCTTGTCAAACATGGCAAAAAAAAAAAAAAACTATTCTCAACCTCTAAAATTAGCTAGCTACACAACCATTGCAACTTGGAAAAATTTTCTACAAATTTGCAAAACTTGGTAACCAAATTAATTTTTAAATGATGAAGTAATATCTCTATCTCAAAATTTTTTATTTTAAAAAAGCAATTTGCATGATATAGTAAATCGGTTTTTGTAAATTGTATATTTAAGTTAGCTTTAATCAATTATAAACTTACTTACAAGGATTGCAGCTAGATGTCTTATTAAAGAAATTTATTTTACAATGTGAGAAAAGAGGAAAAGAATTTTTTATTTAGAAATTGTATATTTTTGTAAATTCAATAATATACTGAGAATAAATGTATGAATTTTTTTATAAATTTAACATAAGTATTTTTTTAATTCACATCTAAACATTGCAATAAAAATTGTAAAAAATTAATAATTATTGCATGGAGAAAATAAGTGCTAGAAGAGTTATACTCCTTAATGAGTACGCCCAGCTCAAATTCCAGATTAGTTAGAATCATTGTAATTATTGAATACCGAGTTATCAAATGAAAAAAGGGGTTAAAAACTATAACATTATTGTGATTTTACCTATTATACTACTAAATCTATGTGCTTTTTATAATTACTATAATATTCATGTGGTTTTGTCATGCTAAACTATTACATGTGTACTATTTTATTTACTGTAAAATGGATCCATTTGAAAAAATTAGAAGCTCTATTTGATCCCTGACCTTATAATATAGTTCTAAATTCATCTAATTATTTTATTAATAATATATAGATTTTTTTTAACTTAATACATTTTTATTACAATAATTAATTTTTATTTTTAACATTAAACTAAATTTAAAATATATTGATTTAAAAGTTAACACTATTTCAGTAGGAACATGTAATAAATACTATATTAATTAAAATTTATCATATTGATTTGGACTCAATTTTACTAATTATTACCGAACTAATACGAGTTCTATAATCAAAATTACATTAATTATAATTTATTTTATTGGCATCTACTAAATTTCATAATTGGCATCATTCTGATGCGATTTATGTAATTTACATTAGGATTTACTATACTAATATGAATTTATTTTTTATGATCGGCATTGCACCATAAATGAGGATTACCATATTGAAATAATTCTTTGTAATGAAATTTGATTGTAATAACCCATCTTTATTTTAAATAAATAAATAAATATATGTGTGTGTGTTATTGTTGTTATCAGGTTGTTGTTGGGTTGTTGAGTTGTTTTCATGATATTAATATAGTTAGTTGCTAGCAATTTTCTAATATACAAATGATTAATTCATTTAATTACTGAATAGAAGTTTTTCCAAAAAAGTGGATACCAAAGTAGCAATTTTCCTTTTCTTCTTCTGTTTGTATCTGTTAGTAGCGAAAATTCATTTAAGCTCCTGATCTGATATCTAACATTCACTGTAGCACCTGAATCTTCTCCCTCTTTGATCACTGGCCAAACGACATTTGTTTCCTACGAAATTTTAACCATAGATCCTCCTCAACATCCTCTACAAGCTGGTATTTTTTTTTGTAAAAATTGACAAGGTTTTAATTAGTTTAACCCATAAAATTTTGGCCTAAATTTTGACGTTCGACCCACCTTTTTCAGTGACTATTAGCTGCTAAGCTCACCACCATCAGACTCATCTCACTATCAGAGTTTATAGAGACTAACCATGCATCTTGGTGTTATTGTTTGAGGGTTGTCAAAGTTTGATTGGTAAGTTTATATTTTTTACCCAATCTATTAATCTAACTGTTGATTTAGGTGTTTGAGCATGTTTTTAGTTTCCTCTTGATGCTGTAAACATATAGATATGTTTGTTTTGTGCAAAGGCATTTTTTCTGGTGAGGAATCCAGCGAGTCCCAACCAAATTCTAGTGAGAAATAACAACCAGCTTAGAAAATTATGATTTTATTTTTAATAAATTGTATAAATTATGAGGAGTAATTTTCATAACTGGAGTTAGTCTGATTCCTCATGAAATTTAAGATAAAAATCCTAGAAGTGTTTCAGTGGAAATGTCACGACCCAAACCCGAGGGCATGTGACCGGCACTAAGGAATGGGTAGGCATAAGGCCCCCGAAACTCGTAGTAAGCCTTAAGGAAAAGAAAAATAAAACCTTCAATTTTAAAATTTATTTCATGCAAAAACACATTATCAAACTGATTTTTCTAAAAATAAACATAATTGTGCGCATTATAAAATATTATCCATCATCAAGTATCATAAATAAATCTTAAGACATTATACATAAGTGTGGTTCATTAAAATGCAATACATAAGTGTATTTAAATTATACAACTCATAGTACAAACACTATTGCAGTTTTCTAGAGTTACCACTACAATACAGCTCATAATGACCTACATAATATAACCGGTGATGAAGAAATCCGGCGTAGAGGCTGTCTGAAGTCGAACTCCTAAGCTCCTAAAAAAAATAGATTAAGGGGAATCAGGCCTCACTGAGTAAGTTAATAAAAAAAGTTGTACGGTTTGAAAATCTTTTTGAAAACCATATAGTTATAGTGAAAATAATTTATAACATATATATATAGCTTTTGAAAAATCTTGGTAGAACCCTAAATCCAAAGTTCTAAATGGCCAGTTGGGCCTACTTAATCCACACAGACTACTAGTCCCTGAGAGCAAAGGCATCAACCGAGGCACCAAGCTGCAATCATCCACTTAATCCAAATACATGGCACTGGCGGTCCCCGAGAGCTAAGGCATCCATCGAGGCACCCGTCTCAGTTTATCCACAAGTCATACATATATCGGATCCATCTCTCAATCTCTACCATGTGCACACGATCTTGGTGAAACCCATCAGGTAGCCCGTTCTACTAAAATTTCTTAAAATAAATTTTAAATAAATAAAATGCACTTAAATAATAAATAACAGCATTTAAATTAAATAAATCATATAATGAATACTAAAAATATGAGCGCACACATTTTTAAATAAAACACACACACAGATCATTTATCAATTTACAAGACGTGCGAGAAGGCTGACGACCACGCGTCTGCCTTGATCCAACAGCTTCCGCTCCGGTATTCTCTAGAAAAAATAACAGACATATTTTAAAAACACGTCTATGGAATTAAAAAATTGAAAATCAATAGAAATAGTGAAATTCTAGATTGACTCGAGGAAGGCCAGATAAGACTCGATGGATAGGGAAAAAACCCTAATTAACATTAGGAATTTACGGAAGATGTCACGTTTTACAAGAAAATTTATCGAATTTTTGGTAGAGTCTCCTCTATAAAATGAACATCTCTTTACCATAGGCAGAGCCATTCCTGCATAGAAAAATGCACTTCTAATATTCATAGATATTCACACTCGAGTCGGGCTTCCAGAACTACACTTAGCCCCGACCAAGATCACAACTCAACCATCACATAAAAATTAAATCATTTATTTCCCAAAAAATACATATTACATATAAATATCCATAACTTAGAAAATCATCTCTCCTTAAAGCTTAAAAACAAAATTTCACAAACATATATATATAATATTTGGAAACAATATTCAAAATTAACATTACTTAATTAAAAATACCAATTAATTCATAAAAATCCTATGTACCTCTTAAATATTAATAAAACCAACTAAAACATATATTTAACTATAATTAGCATAAAATTACATATTTACCCATATAATAGGAAAAAAATACACATAATACTCAAAATAATACCTAATATATTATTTAAAATTAATTTTCAAAAATTAGTGTTAATTAATCTAAGATAGTAAATAATTTGTAAAAATCCTTTTAAATTCCTTAATTATTATTAAAGCCAACCACAATTTATTATTTAACTATAATTAACACAAAATTATATTTTTACCCCTATAATATAAAAACTTACATAATACGCTATTATTAGTCAAAAATTCCCTAAAAATTATACAAATACCTAAAAATTATTTTCTCAACATCAAATTTCTTAATATAGATAAAAACATAAAATTAACTAATAATTTCTTCCAAAATATAAATCTAACCTTATTACCCACATTTGACATAAAATTAAAATAATTATAAAAATAGTATAAAAATCACAAAAACCATAAATTAAGTTCTAAAATTAATAACATTTAATAATAATACCAAGTATCAAAATTTTATAATCTTTAACAATTAATTTTTGGAAATTTATAAAATATTAATAAAATATCCAAAATCCTCAAAATTCACAATTAACACAATAAATTTCTATAATCTTAAGTAAAATCAATATCCTAAAAATAATTAACAATAATTTACTCTAATCACTAATTAAACTCAAAGAAAAATCAAATAAAATTTTGTAAAATCAAAATAATATACAAAAATTGGATTTAAACATCTAACTTAGCATAATTAATCATCTAACTTAGAATAATTGAAGCTTAACTCATAAATCAACTTAGACAACTAGAAATCAACCCAGAAACAACCTAAAAATAACCTTGCACAACTCACCTTCAACCTCAATTTTTGATGCCGGAAATGGGTGGCAACGGTGAGGCTTGGCGTCAATCGACGTCTGAGAAGGTGAGGAAGGCTAAGGGAGCAACGATGGCGCCGATCCAGCTCCGACAGCAGTGATGGAGCTTCAAATCGAGAAAAGAAGACCGGAGGAAGAAAAGGAGAAGAGAAAGGAAGTCGGCAGCTGCTGCGACAGTGATGGCTGCTCCGGGAGGGTCGTGGCGCGTCGAAAGGAGAGGAAGTGAAGGTGATGGTGACGGACGAGGAGGAGGGACTTCAATTAGGTGTTTCAGGTTCTCTTGGGTGAGTTTCTTCCTTTACATGTATATATATATATATATATATATATATATACACCCAAAATAATACTTACATATAATAATAAAACCCTAAAATAATAATAATATAATCTATCTCAATTAAATAGCTAAATAATTAACAATTGTATAATATAATTTAAAATTATTTATTAATAATACAAATTTGAAAATTACTTTATAAAAATATAGGGTATTACAGGAAATTACTCAATTTCCATTTATATTGTTTTAGCTCACCAAAATCAACTCCTTTAGCCTTAAATGTCATATTTAGGGCATTTCTGAGTCAATTTTATTAATTCATTCATTTTAATAATTTTTTAAAAATTTTGAGAAATTATTATGAATTTTTTTATTATATATAAACATATTTTAAATAATAATATTTATTATAAAGACTTTCAGAGTGGGAGCCATAGCGTTTAGGCAGCCAAGGACATGTCGGATATCATGCTCCACCTGTGAATTAATTTTATAAAATGTTTATTAAGAGTATATAAATGAGAATTTTCATGAGATAAATATATTATTAAAGTTGAACTTATAAATTAATTATGAATATGAATATTACAATGAGCATGATATATTGATTATATTGTTGCCAAGGATTTTGAGAAGATGTTTTAGCTTGATTTTATTTCATTTCATTTCATTTTAACTATTTATGATAAGTATGTTTTAACAACAGTGGGAATTGAGAGAATTTGTCTCCCTGTATTTTTTTTTTGAAAGAGAAATAGAACTTCATTAATAGGAAAGATCAACATCAATTTGCATTAACACTTTAACAAATGTAGGAGCATTATGCCAAGAAGAAGGGCTAGCATAAAGATGAGAGGTTTTGTCCAAAGCATTGGCAACCTCATTTGCTTGCCTAGGAATAAAAGATTAGAAACCTAAGAAAGCAGAACTTTACAATTAGAAATGATACATCCAAATGGGGACAAATCCTTTTACTGATTATGCAAAGCATCCACAACAGTCTTAGAGTCCATCTCGATCATAACATCGTGTTGCTACTTCTCCTTAAGCCAACTCAGAACTTCTTTTAGATAAAGAGCTTCTATAATATAAGAACAATAAGAACCACAAATCCATTTAGACTAACCCTCCACAACTTCAACTGTAAAATCATGCAACATACACCTAAAACCAATTTTCCTCTCCTCTGAAATACAAGCAACATCAATATTACATTTTAGAATATTATACGAAGGCCGAGTCCACACATGCCCGTTATGATCTTCTCTGATGGCATGAATACTATCACCACCTCATTTAGCATTCAACCAACTACAGAGAAAATCTAACGTTGACCAAACCACCTGACTTGGAGTTATAAACTCTTTATATCAAAGCCAGTTGTTCTGCTGATACCAAATAGCCCAAATAATCATACAAACTTTAACAACATCTTCAGCTATAAAGACTTGAATCAAATTTTCAAACCAATCCATAAAACAATGAGTCAAAGAATAAAGAACATCAATAGTAGTGGCTTCCATACATTGTTTAGCTAGGGAACAGTTTAAAAATAAATGAATTAAATGCTCATATACTCACCACACACAACACACTCATTCTCAACATTACACCCATAAAGATAAAGTTTTTATGAGTAAGAAGAAACCCACAATATGCTTGTTAGATAAAACTCTTCACCTTTGGTGGCATTTTGAAAGCCTATATCTTATAGCATAACTTATCCGGAGTATCAATATCCAAATCATTAAAAGAAACAACAACTTTATATCCCAAATGAACTTAATAGCGACCTTTTCTATCAAAATGCCAAATCATTAAATCAACAGCCTCATCATGACTCGCTACCAGCCGAAGAATATCCATACAATCATCCTTACCAAATAAATCATGAATTAATTTTGCATCCCATTCAAGATATCCTGGAATTCTTAAGTCACTAATAACAAGATTTTCTAATCCAAAAGGAGCTCGTGATTTGATAGTAAAAGGAAGGGTCCGTCCACACATTGATCCTATCACCATGCCCAATCCTCTAACGACAACCCCTTTGAGCAATAGATTTAGCAGTCCAAATACTATGTCGAACAAAACTTAGGTTGGAACCTAAAGAAGATGAAAAGAAATCCCTTATGTGGAAATATTTAGCTTTGAGAATCTTGCTAATTAAAGCATATGGTCTTGAGACCAAGGTCCATGCATGTTTTCCAAGCATTGCCAAATTAAAGGAATGAAGATGATGGAAACCAATCCCACCCTTCTTCTTTTTACTACATAACTTCTCCCAAGGCGCTTAATGAATTCTCCTACCCCCATTAGGATTTGAACCCCACCAAAATGAGTTCATCATTTTCTAAAGCTCATCACATATAGATAAGGGTAGCAAAAAAGTACTCATACAATAAGAAGAAATAGCTTAAGCAATAGATTTCATAAGCACCTCTCTTCCCGCCTGACTCAACATCTTACCAAACCAACCAAATAATCTCTTCTATAATCTATTTTTAAGAAAAGCAAAAATAGATCTTTTACTACGTCCAATTAAAGAAGGAAAACCCAAATATCTACCATTATTTAAATTATTATAAACTTAAAGACAATTCTTAATTTCATCCTTCAAAGATTTTTGGACATTAGCATTGAAGAAAATACCTAACTTATTAAAATTAATAGCTTGCCTAGAGTCAGACTCATATCTCTCTAAAATTTGTTACATATAAGAACACTCAATGTTGCTGTAAAAAAGAATAAACTGGCATCAGCAAACAATAAGTGAGAAATACTAAGGGTAGCTCTACCTACTTTAAATCCATGAATATCAACTCTTCTCTCGGCATTCTTTTAGCAAAACAGAGAGACATTCAACACGCAAAATAAAAAGATAAAGGGGTAGAGGATCCCCCTACCTTAACCCTCTGAAAGGGTAAATAGGACCCACCTCACAACCATTAATATCAACCTTATATTCAATAGTAGACACACAAAGCATAATATATCTAATCCATTTTGAATCAAAACCTAGATGAATAAGCACTGTTTCCAAATAAGACTATTTAATCCAATCATAGGCCTTACTAATATCAATTTTAAAAGCCACAATACCCTTACCTACTCTTATTAATCTCTTCATATTGTGAATGATTTTGAAAGCAATGACAACATTATTTGTAATTGCTTTACCTAGAATAAAAATAGATTGTTCATCATAAATTAAATGAGACAAAATTAATTTTAGCTTATTTGCAAGAACCTTAGTAATAATTTTATAAAAGACACTACATAAGGAAATAGGCCTCAAGTCTTTCATAGTCTAAGGATGATCAACTTTCTGAATAAGAATAATAGTAGTATCATTTAAGGATGCAAGAAAAGAGTAAGAATTTAACAAAGAAGAACAAGCATGGAAAATATCCCCTATAATACGGTTTTAAAAATGCTGATAAAAATCCGAGTTAAGGCCATCAGGTCTTGGAGACTTGTCTGGGGGTTCATTTGGAGCATAGTTGCACAGAACTCATCAATGGTAAAAGGGGTTGTTAAAGCTAAATTATCAGCATCTGAAACTCGAGCTTCCAAGTATGAAATCTCCCAAACATCAAAACTACCTAAATCAGTAAATAAAGAAGACAAATAAGATAACGCCACATCACCCAACCCGTCAACATCCTCCACCCATGTCCACATCCTCCATTCTTGATTTTTCCTATAGTGATGTGAAACAGTAGCATGGAAGAATTTACTATTAATGTCACCACCATGGAGCCAAAAAATCTTAGAGCATTACTTACAATAAGATTCCTCCATTTCAAGAAGATCATTAAAGTGTTTCTTTTCAAGCTTAAAGACATAAGAAAAGTCCATTGAATTTGAACTAGTCAGTTGTAAAATCTTAGCCTTTGACACTGCTATCTAGTTCCTGAATTGTCTAGAAAAATTACAGCTTCAGTCTCTCATAGCTCTAATAGAACTCGTGAGTTTATCACAAATTGATAACCCAACTGATTTCTCCTAATTACACTCAACAATTGAATGAAAGTTTACCTCCTTTAACTAACTATTCTCCATTTAAAATTTAAAGCCATGCCTAAAATGAACCTGAAGCTCAATATTAATCTTAATCGGATTGTGATCTAACACTGAAGCAACCAAACAATTAAGAACAACATTTAGAAACACTTCCGACAAATCAGAATTGACATAAGCTCGGTCTAACCTCTCTTGAAAGAACTTATCGATCCCTCAACCTCTCTCCCAAGCAAAGTGAGCTCCTGATAAGTAAAGATCAATAAGATTGCAATTGGCAATGGCTTTACAAAAGCCTTTAAACAAATATGTTGGATGATTTGATACCCACTTTTATCCTCAGGACTCATAAGATTATTAAAGTCATTAACAACACACCAAGGAAAGGAAAAAGCATTCTTGAGAGAACGAAGGAAGTCCCACGATTCATGTTTTCTACTTATGTTAGGTTGTCCATAAAATTTGGTGCACCTCCAAGTTTTAGATAAAGTATCAACAATTTCAACATCAATATGGTAAAGAGAAAAACTAAGCAAAGAACAAAAAATAGAATAATGCCAAAGAAAAGCTAACCTACCACTCCTTCCTTCTCTATCAATATAGAAATAATAATTATAACCAATATTACATTTTATTTCTTCAACTTTATTTAAATGGACAAGCATTTAATAAGAAAAATAAAATAATGCCTACGAGTTTGAATAAACTCTTTTAACACTCGTATAACACTTGGGTTGCCCAGCCCATGACAGTTCTAACTAAGGCCTATCAGGCCTTATCACTAAGGCCGGTTGATAGAATATTAGAGTTGGAGATATCCCTATAAGTTAATGGATCAATATGCATTTACTCTACTGGTAAGTTATCTTGCTCAGCCTGACGTCTTTTCCTATCTTTTATTAACTCAGTGGCATCATGTTCCATTGCTTGGGCTTTGGCCGCACTTAAAAGAAGCCCAACTACTTCTGAAGAAGATTTCCCACTTAGAAATACCAAATCAAGTTTAGATGTAATCTGATTAATATCCACCTCTCTCAAAATAATAACTTTTTCTAATTAATATGACAAGATCCCTCTTTATCCTTCCACTAATTTCAATCACCAAATTTGTTCCTAAGCCAATCACCACTCCCATCTCGTAATTACTTTTCCCCACCATAATTAAAACTTTGATGAGCAAACGTTGTCAACCAATTGTCCCATCCTTTACTCTTTAGTTAATTAGGATCAGAGAATAATAGATAATAGTTCATATCGAAATGCCTAGGGACTCCACATATGTAATAAAAATGATGTAACCTTTTATATTGGAACCAAACCATACAGGAATCTCCATTCTGAATACATAGCTTCTTACCTCTTTTAATAGGATGACGAACATCAGTCCGGAGATGAAGATGCATATAATTATGCTAAACTTCCATAGAATTATTACTATCATAATCCACGAACTCACCAATGAAGTTTCCTATTTGCCTTTTAACTTTCATAGACATGTAACCAATATGCAAATCATGAATTTGTACCTGTACTAACATATAATATAAAGGAATTGCCGCTATCACATCTCTAAAACTCAGATGATGAGTAATCAAGAGATAGTTATCAAAAGTCTAAGGCTCTTCATCAATCACCTTCTACAAATCTAGTTGATGCCATAATTGAAATAAAAAATGATTACCTGACAATTCCTTAATACAAACTCCACATCTCGGGTGCTAAATGCTTGCCAACTTGCTTCTCATAGTGGTATACACACACACACACACACACATACACACATATATATATAAAGTAATTGGAGTGGTGATCAAGCAAGAATGAGCTCATCATCCACATGGACAAAGGAACAAAGAAAACTAAATGACTAAGTTTAACTATTTACAATTTACAATTATATCTATTATATTTGTTAGCCCCCCTCAAGCTGGAGAATATATATCTTGCATGCTCAGCTTGTGTATAGAGTGATAGAAGGTAGGACTAGGGAGAGCTTTAGTGAAATAGTCCATTAGTTGGTGTTGGGATCGAACAGGAAGAAAATGAATGAGACCCTGAGCTATTTTCTCTCTCACAATATGACAATCTAACTAAATATGCTTGATGCATTCATAAAAGATTAAATTGTGAGTAAGGTGAACGACAGATTGATTATCACAGTAGATTGCAGCTACTCTGGTATGTGATTGATAAAGATCAATAAGGATATAATAAATCCATTAAGTTTCACATATCACTGAGGCCTATACTTTACTTTGAAAGATGATCTAGAGATGGTTTGTTGCTTCTTGGACTTTTAATATATGAGGGATGATCCTAAAAATACGCAAAATCTAATGATGGATTTTCTAGTATCTAGACAGGATCCCCAATCTAAGTCAGAGAAAGCCTTAAGCTAATATGAAGATGTGGTAAAAAATGTAATCCTTGACCAAAAGCACCTTTCAAATATCTTAGGACACGATGTGCAGTTTATTGATGATTAATGTTAGGTGCCTCCATGAATTAAGATATTTGTTGGACAACATATGAGATATCTGGTTTGGTGGTGCACAAATAGAGTAATCTTCCAATAAGTTTCTTGTACGTAGTGGGGTCAGGTAATAAAGTGGAATCACTCTTAGCTAACTTTTCTTTGACAATAAATGGGGCACTTAGTGGTTTATAATCTATGAATCTAGTCTCTTGGAGTATGTCTAACATATCCTTAATGGTAAAAGTTGCATGGAGAGTATCTCTTACCTTATTAATTAGATCAATACTAGTGCCAACAAGTAATACATCTTTGACATATATAAGAAGAATAGTAAAATAACCTCTTTTAGTTTGAGTGAATACAGAAGGATCAGATTATGATTACTTAAAACCTTACTGTAAGAGAAGAGAAGTTAACTTTGAGTTCTATTATCAACTGGCCTGCTTGAGTCCATATAAGGACTTAATTAATTTGCATTTTGATGTTGTTTTTATAGTTGGAAACTAGGTGGCATTGTCATATATACATCCTCAATCAAATCTCCATGCAAAAATGTTAGGAATCAATTGTGCAATTATGAATTAAAACCTAATTAGAGAAAATTTCAAAAAATTTCTCAACAAAACCCTTGATCTCATTAAGAATTCCAATCCTAGGATCCAATTTACATTAAACACATAGCTAATTTAAAACCAACATAAATAAAAAAAATTAACAACCAAGGAATTATAAGTTTCTAGAAAAATTTACTAATATCTAAAGGTTGGTGTAGACCACAAAAATCCACTACAATGGTTGGTGCACCTTTGATTTAACTCTTGAATCAACCTTGAGTCTTCCAATTGTGAGACCTCTAGCTTAAAACACCAGGCTTTTGCAAATCTCTTCCTTGTCTTGATCAATTAAAAGCTTGAATCCTCTCACTTTGACCACTCAAGTTTTCTTCTTCTTATGATCCTTACAAGAGCTCTCTTGGTTATGTATAAGTATTTTTATCTTTTATGTCTCTACACATTTCTCTTGACTAACCAACAATTAATATCGAATATTGCTTTTAGATATACTTGGCTAGAGATTAAAGTAGAGATTAGTGACATGACCCATGATCCACTTGTTATAATTAATTAACAATTAAGTAAGTCACTAATGTCCAAACAAGGAGGATGTAGAGATTACAACTCTTGTAATTCTCTACATAACCTAGGACTTACACATGTTAATTAATATCTTCATTAATATCTAATTTAATTAAAATTAAATATATAACTTAATGGATTTGGGCTAAGCAATTGGATCAACTCTTCATCCAAAAGCACAATTTATTACCATAATTATAAGCATTAGGCCAACTCTTGACCTAAAGCCCATGGCATTAATCAAGTGGACTTAAAAGCATTAGGCCAACTCTTGACCTAAAGCCCATTTCATAAACTAAATGGACTTAAATGAATTGGGTGGGCTTAGTCAATTACTTGGTCTAATCATTAGTCCAAAACACTTTTGGGCCTAAGTCCATGACACTTGGGCCATTAGTCCAAGTAATCAACATATACACATTATTAATTTATTATCTCAATAAATATCTCATATTAATTAAACATAAATTAATAATTAAACCTTTCATTAAAATTAGATTTCATGATATGCTAGAATCATTGCTTTAAGCAAAAATCCAATTTCATTAATCTTAATTAATTGATTAAACTCTTTAATTAATAATTAGATTAATACAAAGAGATTTGGTAAAACCTTTTAGATGTGACTTATTAGGTCCATGTCTAATTAGCAATGAGAAGATAATATCAATACTTAATATTATTTGAAACTCATTTCAAGTCTAAATGTGAAAATCCTAATTATTCACATTTAGTTCTCATAAGTTGTGAGTGACCCCCTAGCATCGATATCATAACTACCCAATCGGATATGAATTAATTTATATGAACCCTTTGGTTATAATTAGCGTGCACTAAAATCCCTCAATTAGAAGATTTTGATATAGCCTAGAGTTAAGGATTAGTCAAACTCTAATAGTTATATCATATTACCGCATCTGAAGTTCTATCTCTTGATTAAAACACAACTACTAGAAACTCTTTCTAGCATTAAAAGTCTTTCAGACTGTTATGTTTGTCCTGGCTAGGAACTCTTTCATCAAGAAAAGACTTAGATAGTATAAGATCTTATCCCAGGTCACTCTAAGTAATGAATCCCATCTTGGTCGAACACTCATCCCTACATTTAACTGTCTAGAGCCACCACACGCCATATACCCATGTGTGAATAATACAAGTATGTAAGCGATAATAAACTCTAACCACTTAAATATGGATGACTGTGTCACCTCACGTCAAAGAACTACATGCACCATTATGACCTAAATTATGATTATTGACTATAAGTGAAAATCCATGCGATCATATATCTAGCGTCATTGTTTAATCCACCCATCACATGAGTATCCACATGTCTATTCTGATATCTCATATCAAATAGTATAAGACTCACTACCTCCCACTATTAGTATCACATACTAATAAAAGAAAATAAACAGAGGTGATAATCTAATTAATATTACCCAAATATTAATTCTACGACTATGAACATTTTATAGCATATTACTAAATAAATCTGTGGCTCATATTATCAACTCTTAATAATGAATATATTTAACATGATGCTAATGCATAAATATTCAATTACATATACACTTTAAATAATAGAATATTCTTTTATTGCCATTGAGATAATTTATAATGTCATTATACATTATAAGAATGGCATTAGGACACATTTATGCTAATAATCTCCCACTAGCACCAGTGTCATTCATTACAATACTTAAGACCCATCTTCTCAAGATGAAGGTCTAACTGTAACTAAGTGAGTGCCTTGGTTAGTAGATCAACCATATTATCGGTTGAAGCTATCTTTTGCACGATGATGTCGCTTTTCCTAACAAGTTCTATGATAATATGGAAGTGCCTTTCTATGTGTTTGAAGTTTTGGTGAGACCTCAGTTCCTTTGCCAAATCAATGGCTCCATTATTGTCGCAATAAAGAGGAATCAGAGACTTAATGGAAGGAACAACTTCTAGTTTAGTAATGAACTTTTTAATCTAAACAGCTTCTTTAGTTGCATCTGATGTAGCTATATACTTGGTTTCTATAGTGGAATCAATAGTGACACCTTATTTGAAACTCTTCCAGCTCACTGCACCTCTATTACAAATAAAAATAAACCCAGAGATAGATTTTCTATCATTAATATCTAATTGGAAATTAGAATTTGTGAATCCATCAATTTGTAAATCACCTCCTTCATAAGTTAAAATCAAATCTTTAGTTCTTCTCAAATACTTATAGATTGATTTAATTGTTATCTAGTGCTCCAAACTTGGATTGGATTGACACTTACTAGTCACACTAATAGCATGGGCAATATCAGGCCCTGTACACAACATAGCATACATTAAACTTCCTATAGCCAAAGCATAAAGAACTTTAGCCATTTGCTATATTTTCTCAGGTGTCTTGGGTGACATACCCTTAGATAAATGGATACCATGCCTAAATGGTAATAATCCTCTCTTGGAATCATGCATGTAGAACCTCTTCAACACCTTTTCCAAGTAAAGACTTTGGGATAAACCTATAATTCTTTTCAATCTATCTCTATAGACTCGAATGCCAAGAATATAGGTAGCCTCCCCTAAGTCTTTCATGGAGAAAGTTTTACACAACTACAGTTTCACATTTGTAAGCATGCCATTATCATTCTCAATTAATAAAATATCATCCACATATAATACAAGGAAAGTGAGTTGGCTCCCACTAACCTTCTTGTACATATAAGGCTCATCTTCATTCTTGATAAAACCAAATGATAATATAGCTTCATCAAAATGATGATTCTAATTCCTTGAAGCTTGCTTTATACCATAAATAGATCTATTAAGCTTGCACACTTTGGAACCTTCCTTAGATTCATAACCTTTAGGTTGTTCCATATAAATCTCTTCCTCAACATAACCGTTGAAAAAGGAAGTTTTGACATCCATTTGCCAAATCTCATAATCATTGTGTGCAGTAATGGCAAAAAGTATTTGAATGGATTTAAGCATGCCTATCGACGAGAAGGTCTCCTCATAGTCGACCCCTTGGCTTTAGTGAAACCCCTTTTGCTACAAGCCTTGCTTTATAGGTATCAACCTTTCCATCTGCACTAATCTTTCTCTTGAAGATCCATTTGCAACTTATAGGTACAATACCTTCAGATGGATCAACAAGTGTCTAGACTTGGTTTGCATACATGGATTCCATTTTGGATTTATCACTTCAAGCCATTTAGAAGAATCTTTATCTAATAAAGTCTTTTCAAATGTTGTAGGATCATTATCATGATAGTCTTCTGTATACATATGCAACTCTTGTATATCATGCAGAAAATCGTATCTCTCTGGTGGATAAGATACCCTACCTGACTTTTTAGGAGTTAGTGTGATGATATTTTCAGTGGGATTAGACTTTTGAGATTGATCTATATCCATTCGATCAACTTGATTGGCATCATTGGAAGACTCCTCTTCTAATTCTATCTTCCTTCCTTTACCACATTCTTGAAGAAACTCTTTCTCAAGAAATATGGCATCTCTACTTATAACAATAACTTGTTCAGCAGGA
The DNA here is from genome assembly GCA_947683625.1 of Mallotus nudiflorus. Lineage (NCBI taxonomy): Eukaryota > Viridiplantae > Streptophyta > Magnoliopsida > Malpighiales > Euphorbiaceae > Mallotus > Mallotus nudiflorus. The sequence goes on along the minus strand of CANTUR010000226.1, from coordinate 2,813,468 downwards.
AGATAGAAATAATACCTTAAAATGTCTTTAGGATATCCTATAAATCTGCCTTAAATTAACCTTGCGTCTAATTTGTATGTTTTTAACCTTTTGATGTAGGTTAAGCATTCCCAAATCTTAACATGTTTGAGACTTGGTGCCTTAACATGCCATATCTCATATGGAGTGGTAGAAACAGACTTAGATGGAATGTGGTTTAATATGTAAACGACAGTTTTCAATGCAAAACCCCAAAGAAAGTAGGCAAATTTATAAAACTCATCATTGATCAAACCATATCCAATAAAGTTTGATTCCTCCTTTTAGACACACTATTGAGTTGAGGTATTCTAGGTGGAGTCAATTGTGATATAATGCCATGTTCTTTAAGGAACTCCATGAACTGCGTACTTAAGTATTCACCTCCTAGATCTGATCGTAGAATTTTAATACTTTTTCCCATTTAGTTCTCTACTTGGACCTTGAATTCTTTAAACTTTTCAAAGAAATCATTTTTATGTTTCATCAAATATAAATATCCAAACCTTAATAGATCATCTATAAAGGTAATGAAGTATAAAAACCCTCCTCTTTCCATTTGGTAGAATGGCCCACATACATCATTATGTACTATTTCCAAAATTTCTTTAGCTCTTTCCATTTATCTAACAAATAGTGATCGAGTCATCTTGCCTTGGATACATGCCTTACAAGTCGGATTGGATGCAAATTCAAGATTACTTAAGATTCCTATCCTTTCCAACTTTGTGATTTTGTCATCCGCAATGTGACCTAATCATAAGTGCCATAGATATTTTGGATTAGAGGCATTATTAATTAGCATTGTATTCATAACATTTAAATTGGTTGGATAATGATTGTTATTGGATTTATTATCAACATAATAAAGACTATGTAATGCATAACCCATGCCAACTATCTAATTATAAAAAGAGATAGTACATACATCTCTTTCAAATAAAAATTTATAACCTTTTTTAGTCATACTAGAAATAAAGATGTTGTTCTTATAAGCATTAAATACATGTAAAACATTTTTTAATAACAAAACATGATCATTCAAATCAATAGAGGTGGTTCCCATATCTTTAGCAGCAACACTTGCTCCATCTCTAAGCTTTAAAGTCACCTCATTTGACTCCAATCGTTTTTCACTTGCTAGATCCTACAAGGAATAACATATGTTAGAACTAACACCGGTATCCAATACCCATGCCTTAAATGAGCTCTTAGAACATTTAGAAATAAATAAATTAGAGAAAGTCTCACCTTTTCTAGTCTTGTCCTTTCCTTTAGTCTAAAGAGTCTTAAGGTACTTTGGATAATTTGTTTTCCAATGTCCATCTCCATCACAAAAGAAACACTTTCCTTTGTTAGTGTTCTCAACCTTCTCTTTGCCTTTATTCTTTTTCACACCTCCCAAAGCTTTAGGAACTTTTCCCTTAGCTTTCTTGCTTTTGTTGCCCTTACTCTTCTCAGTCATACTATAAGAGGCAATCAAAGCTACATCCTTCCTTTTCTCATTATGAATAGCCTTTTGGTCATCACAAGCATATTTAATAGTTTTAAAATGGTACACTCAATCTTTTTCATATGGAAATTAGTAATAAATTTCCCAAATGAGTCCAAAAGGGATTGTAAGATCAAATTTGTTTGAAATTGAGCATCCATCGTGAAATCTAGACTCTCAAGTTCCTCTATGGAACGAATCATAGAATTCATGCTCTAACATCATCACCTTCCTTCATTTTAGCATGGAAAATCCACTTAGATATCTCACATCTAGTGGTCCTAATTTGTTCACCAAATAACTCTTGTAGGTGAAATAGGATTTCCTTTGCATTAGTGTACTTCTCATGTTGCCTATAAATTTCATTGCTCAAAGAAGCCCATATAATGCAATGTGCTTGCATATCATCATCTTTCCACTTTACAAGAGTGTCATGTTCCTCTTAGGAAGCATTAGATGGAAGGGGTTTGGGAGGACTTTATTCCAAAATGTATAAAATGCGTTATGAGGCCAATACAATTTTTGGATTTAGTAGCCAATCAACAATATTAGGCCTAACGAGTCTATTATTATCGAGAATGATGCTTAACGGGTTTGAGGATCTCATATTATCAATTTTTTTAAAAATATAACAAGATTAATTAGTCCCATGACATTGCAATAAAACCATTAGATTTGGTCTTTAATCGTGATGGTCTCCCACTAACTTAGCAAATTCTACACTTCCAAAGTAGAAAATGGAAATCCATTATTGGGTGGATTTCTAATGGGTGATGAAGTTCTTAATGAGTTACTAATATCCCTCAGGTACACATTGCCATTCTTGGAATATTAGTTCTCATTAAGTGAACAACTCTTATTCATCACATCTCATGTGAGATATCATTAATCTAGCTCCTAATGCTATAGGCCTCAAGTACACATTGCCATTCTTTGCCTTTGGTATTAGTTAGGTCCATACCATTGGATCAATGAAGTGTGTAGACTTAAACACTACATACCTTAGGTACGCCTATTTGCCATTCTTGGCATGCAGTGTGTCTATACACCTACAACATCTCATGCTTAACAATAACATTACATGAATCTCTTGGATCTTATATACATCCCTATGTATCCATAACTGATGCACATAGTCCAAAACCATGCAAGTTATTACTCTAATGGAGAGCCTAAATCTAAATTTGGTTTGGAAGATTTTTGGGTCTTTATTTGAGGTCTCACTTTATACAGTAGCCATTTTATATTGCATATATAAGATATATACATCATATGGCATACTTATACATATCACATATGCATATAATTTATTACATCCAATTACACATATCACATATGCATATTGTATGTTTTGATATATATATCACATATATACATTAAACATGCATAATGAATGCACAAATATAAAATGATCATTGGTCTTACACAAACCTATTCTAACTCTTAGAATAAATTACATTGCCTCCATCTTGATGGATCTTCCACTTGAACTATTCAAGCTCCACTTCATAACTCTTGTGATGTACAATGATTCCTTAGCATTCCAAGGTGAATATTACAACCTAGTTCTATGTAATTAACACTTAATTACATAACTAATAATAAAAAGAATAATTATTACAAACTTAGGATGTAATATAAAGACTATGATCATTCCATGCATGTATGTCAAATTAAAAACATGCATTTTAAAGGCCCTAAAGTATCCCAAAGAGGGATTTAGACATGACTCAGCACCACTGTGCTGACTTAGGATTGACTCAGCACATTCTGCCTCAATCACGTGTCGACACTTCGGTGATAAGTCGACACGGGCACCCTTTGCCACTAGTCGACACAACCACCCTCTGTCACGAGTCGACATGCCCGTGATGAGTCAGCACGCCCTTGATGAGTCAGCACGATGACCCTCTATCATGAGTGGGCACACCCATGATGAGTCAGCATGGTCATGATCTAGCACACACTTAAGACCATTTTTACATATGTTTAGCCACAACACTTGCAACTAACTTCAATTTTAATCATAACACTTGCAATCAATAACCAATATAGCATGCGTTAAGTGCAAAAAGGAGCTCTGATACCACTGTTAGGAATCAATTATGCAATTAGGAATTAAATCCTAATTAAAGAAAATTTTAAAAATTTTCCCAACATAACCCTTAATCTTATCAAGAATTCCAATCCTTAGGATCCAATTTGCATTAAACATATAGCTAATTTGAAACCAACACAAATACAATAAATTAACAACCAAACAATTATAAGTTTCCAGAAAAACTTACTAATATCCAAAGGTTAGTGTAGACCACAAAAATCTATTACAATGGTTAGTGCACTTTTGATTCAACTCTTGAATCAACCTTGAGTCTCTTAATTGTGAGACCTCTAGCTTGAAACACCAAACTTTAGCAAATCTCTTCCTTGTCTTGATTAATTAAAAGCTTGAATCCTCTTACTCTGACCACTTAAGTTTTATTCTTTTTATGATCCTTACAAGAGCTTTCTTGGTTATGTATATGTATTTTTGTCTTTTATGTCTCTACACATTTCTCTTCACCAACCAACGATTAATATCCAATATTTCTTTTAGATATACTTAGCTAGAGGTTAATGTAGAGATTAGTGACATGACCCATGATCCACTTGTCATAATTAATTAATAATTAAATAAGTCATTAGTGTCCAAACAAGGAGGATGTAGAGATTACAACTCTTGTAATTCTCTACACAACCTAGGACTTACACATGTCAATTAATATCTTAATTAATATTTAATTTAATTAAAATCAAATATATAACTTAATGGATTTGGGCTAAGCAATTGGATTAACTCTTCATCCAAAAACACAATCCATTACCAAATGGACTTATAAACATTGGGCCAACTCTTGACCTAAAGCCCATGGCATTAATCAAGTGGACTTAAATGTATTGGGCCAACTCTTGACCTAAAGCCTATTTCATAAACTAAATGGACTTAAATGCATTAAGTGGGCTTAGTCAATTACTTAGTCTAATCATTAGTCCAAAACGCTTTTAGGCTTAGGTCCATGACACTTAGGCAATTAGTCCAAGTAATTAAGAAAATAACATATACACATTATTAATTTATTATCTTAATTAATATCTCATATTAATTAAGCATAAATTAATAATTAAACCTTTCATTGAAATTAGATTTCATGATATGCTAAAATCATTGCTTTAAGAAAAAATCCAATTTCATTAATCTTAATTCATTGATTGAACTCTTTAATTAATAATTAGATTAATATAAAGACATTTGGTAAAAACTTTTAAGTGTAACTTACTAGGTCCATGTCTAGTTGGCAATGAGAAGATAATATCAACACTTGATATTATTTGAAACTCCTTTCAAGTTTAAATGTGAAAATCCCAATTATTCATATTTAGTTCTTATAAGTTATGAGTGACCCTTAGCATCGATATCACAACTACCCAATCAGATATGAATATATTCATTAATTTACATGAACCCGTTGGACATAATTACCATGCACTAAAATCCCTCCATTAGAAAATCCTGATATACCCTAGAGTCAAGGATTAATCAAACTCTAATAGTTATATCATATGATCGCGTCTAAAGTTGTATCTCTTGATTAAAGCATAATAACTACTAGAAACTCTTTCTAGTACTGAAAGTCTTTCAGACTGTTATGTTTGTCCTAGCTAGGAACTCTTTCATCAAGAAAAGACTTAGATAGTATAGGATTTTATCCCGATTCACTCTAAGTAATGAATTCGATCTTGGTCAAACACTCATCCCTACATTTAACTGTTTAGAGCCACCGCACGACATATACCCATATGTGAATAACATAAGTATGTAAGCGATAACAAACTCTAACCACTTAAATATGGATGACTGTATCACCTCAAGTCAAAGGACTACATGCACCATTATAACTTAGATTGTGATCATTGACTATAAGTGAATATCCATGCAATCACATATCTAGCGTCACTGTTCGATCCACCCATCACATGAGTATCCACATGTCTATTCTGATATCTCATATCAAATAGCATGAGACTCACTACCTCCCACTATTAGTATCATATACTAATCAAGAAAAATAGACAGAGGTGATAGTCTAATTAATATTATCCAAATATTAATTATACGATTATAAACATTTTACAGCATATGTACTAAATAAATTCGTGGCTCATATTATCAACTCTTAATAATGAATATATTTAACTTGAGGCTAATGGATAAATATTCAATTAAATAAACACTTTAAATAATAGAATATTCTTTTATTGCCATTGGGATAATTTACAATATCATTATACATTACAAGAATGGCACTAGGACACATCTATACTAACAAAAAAGGCATTATTGATGTCCAATTAGTAAAGATTCCAATTGTTTATTACTGTAAATGCCATTAGTACCCTGATAATTATCATTTTTGCCATAGGGGAGTAAGTATCCAAGTAATAAACCCCATTTTATTGTGTATACCCCTTTGCTACTAAGCATGCCTTGCATCTTTCGATAGTTCCACAAAGATAGTATTTTATTTTTTAAACTAATTTGCATCCAATTAGATGCTTTCTAACAAGTAAAGATGTTAGTTTCCAGGTTTCATTTTTATTTAAGGCCTTTGTTTTATTATCCATTGCACTTTTCCAACACTTGTGTTGGATGGCTTTACTGTATAATATAGGTTCAGTCAAGGTATGAAGTGCAAAGTTTTGATATGAAGGACTGAGTTTATGGTAGGTCATTTATTTAGTGATGGAGTGAGGTGTGGTGCAAGCTTTGGAAGCGAGCCTCAAGTTTGGTAGATCATGATCATAATTTGCTAAATATATAAGTTGGGTGATATTTCTATCATATCTTTTTAAAACTAGTGTGTCTGGAGGCATAGGTAGTGTTGTTGTATCAGGTGGGTTTGGTTTTGATGAGCTTTGGTTTGGAGTAATGGCTAGTTCTAGTATAGGATCACATTTTGGAATAGAGATTTCTAATTTTGGTAGGTTATTGGGTTCTGATATAGTGTGTACATTAGGTGAAATAAGTGTGGAATGCTTCTGTAATAGGAAAATGGTTTCATAAAACACAACATTTCTGGAAACAAAAATTTCATAAGTGCTTAAGTTATACAAATGAAGATTGGGAGGATATTCCAAGAAGATGCACTTATGAACCCTAGAACCAAACTTAAGCTTGAGTTGAGAAACAGTGGCAACATAACAAGCATCCAAAGGACTTTAAAGAACTATAGTTGAGTGGTCTTTTATGTAGTATTTCAAAAGGTGTCTTGTTATTAATCACAGGTAAAGGAATTCTATTTTTCAGAAACACAACATGAGAGACATGTATGGACCAAAAATGTAATGGAACATTTGACTGGAATTTTATGGCTCTAGCAACATTCATAATGTATTGGTGTTTTCTTTCTACCACACTATTCTATTTAGGAGTATACACACAGGTAGTATGATGTATAATCCCTTTAGAGGCATAAAATATAGGCATATTAAACTCTAAGCCATTGTCACTTCTAATGCATTTAACTTTGGTTTTGAATTATGTTTCCATAAAGGCACAAAAGTATTGCAAAAGCAATCTGGTTTCAGATTTTAATTTTATAAGAAAGATTTAGGTATATATACTCTTATCATCAATAATTGAAAGAAAGTACTTGAAATTGTGAAAGGAAACTACATGGGCAGGACCCATATGTTTTCATAGATAAGATCAAAATTTCTTTGCTAGAAGTAGTGCTTATAGGAAATAGATGTTTCTTTTATTTAGCATAATGAAAAGCATCATAAAAACTATGAGATGGAATAGAAATAAAGCTATATATAGCTTAAAGTAGTTTAATTCTAGAGTTAAAGAGATATCCTAATTTATAATGCCAGAGATCTTCCTTATTAATAAAGGAAGTGAGAATGTGTTGAGTCTTAGCAGCAGCTACACAAGTTGGGGTAGGACTATGTAAGAATGACTATGAAGGTGATCGAATCAACTGATAGAGATCATGGTGCTTTTCAGCCAATACAATCCTCAAATAGTTGTGAATATCTTGGATTATACAGAGATTGTGATGAAAAAGAAAACAGTCAAGATATGCTATTGTTAATTTCCTAATAGATATAAAGTGGAAAGAAAAATAGAGAACAAACAAGACATCATGGAGAATAAAAAAAGGATTTAGTTGGATTGTGCCTCTATGTATAGCTTGAACAGTTTGACCATTTGATAGATGAACATGAACATTACTGATGGGAATAAATGAAATAAAGTCAGATTTGTAATAAACCATGTGATATGTTGCCCTTATGTCCGAAACCCAATCTTATGTACTAAAAATAGGACTAGAAGATATAAGACTAGGAGTAGTGAGACAATAATGTTTACCTGAGTCATTGCAATTATTTGGCTTAAAGGATGCAAACAAAGTGTTAGCTTGAATTCTTGGTTGTGTATTCTTATCAGTAGTGCCTAGTTTACTTTGATGCAACATTGCCATTAATTATAAGTACTGATCTTTTATTAGTTCCATAGGCTTATTGTAAGAAATGGATCCTTCACCAATAAGAGTATTTAACAACCTTCTTATTGTATTCATCTGTTAGTTAATCATTTGAATCTTTTCATTTTGCCTATCACCAAAGGTTGTATTGGCATAACTGTTTGCCTTGGGTCACCTTTTATATCCGGGTGGATACCCATATTTCTTGTAATAAACATCCATTGTATGGCCTTGAGATCCACAGTAGGTGCACACTAGTTTCTTCCCATTGTTGAAGTTTTAATATCTTCTTTAGTTATTGCCTAGAAAACCTCTTATGGATTCAAAGAAATTCTTCATTTGATTGAGCTGAGCATTGTTATTAGGAACTCTGCTAATGAAAGTTGCTAGTTCAGTAGCATAGGCTGGATTCAGAAAAACTCCAAGTTGCCTTTTATACCGAATCACCATTGAGAAAACTTTATTTATAGTAGAAAGGGCTTGATTAATATGATATGAGATTTGATAATGGAAAAGTTTTCATTAAGGCCCTTGAGGAACCAAATTATATAATCATTTTCATAATATCCTTTAGCCACATTTAAAACTCCATAACAATACTTGAGATTGTAAGTGCAAGAAGGCAAGGGTATGAGATTAATAAATTCATCCTAAAGAATCTTCAACTGAGTGAAATATTTTAAAACAGAAAGACTATTTTGCTTTAAAGCATACCTTTCTTCTTATAAATCTGAAAATCTATATAAGTTACTTTAAGCAAATCGATCTTTTAGATCCTTCCATATATCTAAGGTATTGTCAATCCATACTACACTTTGAGCTATTAAGGAAGACAGAGGCTCAAACGATCCATTGTACCATAAGGGTATTGCATCTTTCCTATGCTGAAAAAATATTATCATCATCAGTTGGAATAGGAACACTCCCATCTATAAACTTCCACTTGTTCTTTAAAAGTAAAGTAATACACATTAATCTCACCCACTGATGGTAATAACAGTAGTGATTATAGTAATGTTAGCAGCCATGAAGGAATAATAACATTAAGATTTTAATAAATAAAAATGTGATAATTTTATGATTCGAATAAACTAAAGGAGGAATGTTTTGGAATCAAGAAAAGATAAGCTATTTGGATCTATAAAAATATTAAGGGAATGAATGAAACAATAATGGGTATGAGCTGTTTGGATAGCTAGAAAATTACCAAGAAAGGAAAGGGAAAATAAAGAGAATACGAGCTCTGATACCATAACAACAATTAGAATTGATAGAATTTATCTCCTCGTATTAGCTATTGGTAAATGTACATATATATATATATATATATATATATATATATATATATATATATATATACACATACAAAATAATTGGAGTGGTGATCAAACAAGAATGAGCTCATCATCCATGTGGGCAAAGGAATAAAGAAAACTAAATAACTAAGTTTAACTATTTATAATTTACAATTATATCGATTATTTATGTTATGTTTTGGAGGAAAATGGCAGAATGTGCCACCTGGTAGGTGTCACTAGGACTATGTACGCACCAATGATAAATAATGAATTGGCTATTTATTGATAGTGAGCTCTGGTTGAGTGAGACTCTTTGGACAGGATTATTGATTGTAAGCCCTAGTTGAGTGAGACTCTCTGGGCAAGTTTATGGTTGAGCCCTAGTTGAGTAAGATTTTATGGGTAAGTATATATCTACTAGTTGGACCTTGATCGAGCTTACTCTCTAGGCACTAGTAAATACTTGGTGTAAGAGATTAACAGTGGCTAGACCCTGATTAAGTTTACTCTCTGGAACTGACCATCATTTGGAATTAAAAGAGTCGAAAGATTATTATAGTTGAGGTTTAGGGGTACCATGATTTTCCACTAAATATTTCATTTATTATAAAATGTTATTTTTGTATAAGTTACTTTACAATATTAGGGGGATTTTCATACCCTATAAAAACATTTTATAAAAAAAAATAATTTTGGTAAAAATAAAGGGTTTTCGAATGGTTATTTGTTTAATAAATTTAAAGGTTTTAAATAAATATTTTAAAACTAACATGCATTTTATATTATTAATTCACTCAGTGAGGTCTGATTTTCCTTAATTCTATTTTTCCCTAGAATCTCATAGTCAGATCGATATTCCTCTTTGTCTGCATCGAACTTGTTCTTCTTCGGTTATTTTATGTATGCCTTCTTAATGTTTATTGTCTTATATTGGTACTTTAGAGACTACAGTAGTAGTTTGAACATTGGATAAATGTATTTGTGATTTAATTAGTTTAATATGGGTTTATGTAGTATTATGATGATATAATGTGAATGGCATATATTTGATGTTGTGGTGAAGTAATGATGGTTATAGAATATTTTTGGGAGTGCCATTTGCATTTTACAGGTTTTTGGTTTGTTTCCAATATAAAGGAAAGTCTGCTAGATTTTTCTTAGAATTTTAAAGTGGTTAATTTTATTGTGATAAATTCTTAGAGGCTTACTATAGGTTTCAGAAGCTTCATGCTTTTTCCTTTTCCTAGTGTCGATCACGTGCCCTTGTGGTTTGGGTCGTGACATTGATAATTGCAAATTTTAAAGGATATGTAAACAATGTGTATAGGTATGTTCACAATGGACTGAGCACAGTCCGGTCAAATCAGAGGATTTGAAAATATTGAGAATTGATACCAAAACCGAAACAAAATATCTTATCTTGTATTGTTCCAAAAATTTGGTTCAATTCAATTCGGTGATCGGATATTTCAATCCAATACAGAACGAAGATTTGGAGAATTATACAATATACACTATTTTCTTAAGTCTTTTAACATCCATGAAATTTGAAATTTCATAAAATATACCTACAACAATTAAATATATACTTTAATATAATTTCATAACCCATGTCCAACGAACAAAGTTCAACATAACTAATAAATCCAAGTTTAAATTTAGTTTTACACAACTAAAATCAAATATAGCTTACATAAATCCAATTGCAAAAACAATATAGTTTATAATAAGTCAATAATAGCTAGTAATGAATGCCAAAATAACATCTAAATTGTTGCACAATGTATCTTAAAGTAAGAGAAGCAAATGTAATTAATTCTTTCGTCAAATGTATTTGATATTATTTAAATAATATTTGTAAAAGTATATTAGTTAATTCTGTTTACTTGGACAAATATTAGTTAATTAATATTAGTTAACTCTTTTATTTTATTATTTTTTAATTATAATATTAGCATTATTTATTTAAAAGTAGTTAAATAATATTTATATGTTAAATTTATTTGTTTAACTTATATATTATAAATATATAAATAAATAAATTTTGATTATTTCGGTTCTATACAGTTCGGTTCAGTTCTTGATCTAGATTTTTATAAATATTCAGAACCGTACTAAAAAATTTTTATCGGTACAACTTGGTCCGGATAAAGTCAAAAAGTCAACGATCCAATCCAGTTTCGGAGATTTTTAATCCAGTTATTTGGTTCAATTCAGATATTTTAATCTCTATGTTCAACTCTAGTTCACATGCATATTAAACTAATTTTAATGAGATTTGATAACTAAATCTATATCACTATGATAAATCCTAATTAATATAGTATTGAGTATATAATCATATTAAAGCAACAATGATAATTTTAAATCAATATGTTTAAATTTATTTTATGTTAAAAATAAAATTATTTGGATATTATGATTATTATTACAATGCAAACATAATAAAATAAAATAAAAATATGCATTTAAAATTATATTATAAGTTAGAGACCAAATGAAACTCTTAATTTTTAAACTGGTTAATTTAATGGTAAATTAAATAGTATGAATGTTACAGTTTAACATAGCAAAATTTTAAAGATGTTTAAATTAATTATCAAAAATACATGGATCTATCATTATAATAGGTCAAATTTTAAGAATGTCATACAAATTACATATAAAATTAGAAACATATGCATCTTTAGTTATTTTATAGTACATATATTTGTGTTTGTACAAATATGACTTAAAATTGTTAGATCAATTTCTATTTTAATATAACCATTGGTATATATTATAGGAATTATAAAAAAAATAATAGTTATAATGAAATAAAAATTAATGTAACGGTTACAATTTTATTTTGGATAAATACAAATGTTTATTTTATGGAAAAAGATTCAATTTGCACTTTGGGTTTGTGCTCTAAGAGCACTTTGGCACTCTACTTTTTTTCCCAATCAAAACTCCATGTTTGAAAAGTGGAGCATATTAAAACTTTACTAATTATAATTGATAATTGATTTCCGGAACTCTTGGGCCTGGTATCCTGCAATCCACGAACAGAAGGCAAGGTGAGAGGTGGGGAGAATCCCCACAAACACTCTGATGCCTAAGTTACAGTACATAAGTAGAAGGAACACAGGATAGCTAGAATATGTGATGCCCCTTTGTGAGGGATATGAGGTTCTATATATAGCAATACTAAAATATGGGAGGAGTCGCATTCCTTATGAGATAGTGAATCATAATCCTGGTAGGAGAGTGTTCCTTATTTGCTTAGGATTTCTCTTTGGGGTAGTCCCTATTCCAGATGGAATCTGCCTTCTTCCTAATCCAGGTGTCCTTGTTTAGGAGATAAGGAGCCCTTAACTAAGCAGGAACATATTAGACGGTATCAAGAGTCCCCCCTGGGTGTATTCAGATATTTATGTTCATCGTGCCTGAGTAGAGTAAGGTGCTAATGCTTTCACATAGAGGGTATCATATGGTGATAAAGATGAGTGACCTAAAGTGGCCAACCTTAGTCATAGTGAAAGAGTAGAGCTTAATGCCAAGTCTCGAGACAGTCTCGTTATTGAAATGCAATCCGTAGAGCTTGAATATTTGCCAAGTGCATAGGAGCACAACAATAGATTAGCTTGTCCGTTTGGAAATGACATAATGGAACCAGTCATCACTGAATTTTTGATGCTCGGTACAAGGACGCAAGGCTTTATAAGCTCGGAACCTCAGTACTATAGAAGCAACCTGAGGGTGCCAGCTTCAGTCACTGGACTTAGACAAGAGGCTTAGATGCTCGGTACATGGACACGAGGCTTACATGCTCAAAACCTTAGTACTACAAAAGTGACCTGAGGGTGCCAGCTTCAGTCATTGGACTTAGATGCTCGGTACGTGGACACGAGGCTTACATGCTCGGAACCTTAGTACTATAGAAGCGACCTGAGGGTGCCAGCTTCAGTCACTGGACTTAGACATGAGGCTTACATGCTCAGAACCTCAGTACTACAGAAGCGACCTGAGGGTGCCAGCTTTAGTCACTGGACTTAGATGCTTGAGGCTGAGATGCTCGGTACGTAGACGCGAGGCTTAAATGCTCAAAACCTCAGTACTACTGAAGTGACCTAAGGGTGCCAGCTTTAGTCACTGGACTTAGATGCTCGGATACCCGGAATGGTCTGAAAGCATAGCTTGGATGCTTTCTAAGTAGCTTGATGAAGGGGCCTAGTTGAAATATGGGTGAGCCGACACGTGGCAGTGTCGCTTCAACTCCTAGGGATTTAAAGTTTAAATCACACGAGTTATGCATCATTTTGTGTGTCAGTAAACAAAATGTTTATATTGCCGTTGTCATGACTCCTCGTTCAATGGGCTTATTATCCCTAAAAGGCCGCTAATGGCCTATGGAGGAACACAGTAATAATGAGGGCAGTTAACGGCATGTTTCCAAATCATTCCATGTCTTTATAAGTACTGTTACTCTTGCCGACTGGTGTATTTTGCTTCTTTTTTATTTTTGCCTTTGTCACATTTGTATTGCCGTTGTTGTTTTCCTTTCTGCCTGCCATGATTCTTGCTTGTGGCAACCAGGTGATCTTTTGTCTTTTCTTCTTATCGTTTCTTGCTTCTATTTTTGTGCATTTTCCTTCTTCATTATGGCACCAAGGGAATAAGTTAGTTCTGACCTTTTTGTTTTAAATATAGATGATGAGTTATTGGGGTAGTACCGAAGGCGGTTCTGTATCCCCACCGATTACACCCTTTATACCGTAGATAGGAAGTTTAGGGCCATACCCCCTTGCTAGGGCTATGTAAATTAGTGGTGTATTTTGACCAACTAGAGAGGGGTTTAAAATTTCCTTTAAATCCCTTTGTAAAGAGATTTTTGAATAGGAATAACATAGCGCCTAGTTAACTCCATCCAAATAGCTATAGGATTCTAACCGGATTCATCCAATTGATGCATAAAGAGGGGAAAAAACCCGATCTAGATGTTTTTCGATACTTGTACAGGCTGACTAGGAAGAAGGGAGAACTGATGTTTTCCCTATCAGTCGTGCCTAACCACACCCTCTTCGTAAAGCTTTCGGATCTCCACAAGAAGTGGAGACACCATTTTTTTATTATAAAGCATCGGTCGGACTTTGTGGATGTCCGACGGATGTGGTATGACGAGTGTCATAAGGTGAATCAGCCTGTGAGACTTCTCGACAATGATGCAGAGACGGTTTTACAGCTGCATCTTGACGAGCTTACCGAAGCTCGATCTGGGCATCAATGTTGTTGATGGTGTGATCAAGATTCTGGCTTACCCGGTAACTTAGTGAACCAATTACTACTAGTATTACTACGTCCATATCATAGGTTAGCCTGAATGGTATCTCTTCGGTGGATGATTTGGGCATGGTTCTGTAGGCTCAGATTACATTGTTGAGCTCTTCGACCTAATTTCCCTTTTTCTCATCGAGTCTTTTCTTTAATCCTTACATGAGAATTCTGTTGGTGACTTTCGTTTGTCTGTTCATTTGTGGGTGGGCTACCGAGGTAAAGCAAAGCTTTATTCCAAGGTCTAAGCAAAAGTCTCTGAACTTTTTATTATCGAAATGTTTGTCGTTGTTTGTAATTAAAGTGTGGGGGATGCCAAACCTGTAAATGATCTCCTTCTAGAAGAAGTGTTGTATCCGAGCTTCTGTGATGGTTGGGACTGCCTCTACTTCTACCCACTTAGTGAAACGGTCAATAGCCATAATTAAGAAATTTTTCTATAAAATAGAGGGCGGGAAAGGACCTAGGATGTCCATCCCCCACATGGCGAATGGCCAAGGGCTGCCGATGGGATGCAGTTGGCGAGAAGGCTTGTGGTTGAGTCGAGCATAGTGCTGGCACTGGTGATATGTCTGCGTTAACTGATGGGCATCGTTAGACATGGTAGGCCAATAATATCCTTGGAGTAGTACTTTTCAAGTTAGCATATAATGGGATTCGTGCGCTCCGCAAATTCCTTCCTAGATCTCTCAGAGTATGTAATTTCCTTCCTCTGGTGAGATGCACTTGGACCATGGGTGTGAAAGGGATTTTCGATAGAGCTCCTCCGGATGGATGGAATAGTGGATTACCTTAGTTTTTAGCTTTTGAGCTTGCAGTTTATCATCAGGGAGGATTCCGTGTTCTAAGTATTGGATTATTGGTCACATCCATTCCGAGACTACCTGTGTCTCCAAAACTTTAGGGTCTTTAGTACTAAGGTTGGTTAATAACTCGATGAAATTCATATCCCAGAATGCTTGACTATCCTCAGCTGCTGACTTGGCCAGGAAGTCGGCCTCAGTGTTTTCTTCCTTGGGTATCTAGATGCTTTCCTATTGGCCCCCATCTCGTTCAATGTATTGCAAGAGTTGTTTGGCTTTGTCCACGTACTTGGCAATGCAGGTGTCTTTGACTTGGAATGTTCCACTGACTTGGTTGACCACTAGCTGGGAGTCTGAGTGTATAACGAGGTGTTCAGCCCTAACTTCGATGGCCAACTTTAGGCTTGTGATGAGTGCTTCATACTCGACAGCATTGTTAGTTACGTTGTACTTGATTCGGACTGCATATCGAATGTAAACCTCGTGTGGTCCCCTGAGGATTATTCTGATACTGGAGCCTTGAGCTGAGGATGCTCCATCAACATAGAGCTTCCACTCTGGTGCTTTGGTCAAGGTAATGTCTTCCGGAGCCATTTCTTGTATGAAATCTGCTAATGCCTGGGCTTTTATCTATTGGCGGGGTTCATAGTCAATGTCAAATTTACCAAGTAATACTAACCACTGTACTAGCCTGCTCGAGGTCTCTGATCTTTGCAAGATTTTTTGCAATGAGAAACGGGATCAGACAATGATATGGTGAGCTTGAAAGTAATGTCGAAGCTTTCGAGAGGCGTGGACCATAGCCATAGCTAGCTTGTCCAATATGGGATACCGAATTTCAGATCCTCAAAGCATTTTACCGATGTAATAAACTAGGCTTTGTTGGCTTCCTTCTTCTCTTACGAGTAATGAGGCAATGCATTCTTGCCCTATAGAAAGGTATAAGTACAATGTCTCATTTGGGACGGGTCGGCTGAGTAGGGGTAGTGAGGATAAGAAGTTTTTAATGTCTTTGAATGCCGCCTAGCAGTCAATGGACCACTCAAACTTCTCAAAATTTTTGAGAGCTCGAAATAATGGTAGACACTGTCTGGCCGAGCATGAAACACAATGCCCTAATACGGTGATTCTGCCATTTAACTTTTATACCTCATGGATCTTTTTTAGTGCTTCCATATTGAGTATGGCTTCCATCTTTTCTGGATTAGCTTCAATGCCCCGGTGAGATATCATGAATCCCAAGAATTTTCTTGCTCGGACTCCAAAGATGCATTTTTTTGGATTCAACTTAATCCTGGATTTGCTTAATAGCCAGAGAACCTAGTCTATATCCACTGGGTGTTGTTTCGGATGCTTGCTTTTGATTATAATGTCATCTACATATACTTCTACGCTCATGCCAATCTGGTCTTAGAGGACTTGGTTTATTATTCTTTGATATGTGGCTCCGGCATTCTTCAGTCCGAAGGGCATCACCTTATAGCAATACAAGCCTTCATGGGATGTCTTCTCCTGATCCTCTTCCTTCATTGGGATCTGGTGATAGCCTTGTGCCGCATCGACAAAACTGTATAATCCATGACCAGCAGTGGAGTCAACAAGCTGGTTGATCATGGGCAACAGGTAGCTGTCTTTGGGGCATGCTCGATTGAGGTCAGTGTAGTCTACACACATTCTGTATTTCCCGTTTGCTTTTTTAATAAGTACCATATTGGCTACCCATTCCGGGTGAGTAACTTCTTTGATAAACCCAGCTGCTAACAACTTTGTTGTTTCTTCAGTAATTATTCTCTGCCTTTCGTAGGCAAAGGTTCTTTTTTTCTGTGCTACTGGTTTGGCTCTCAGTTTGATGTTTAGGCAGTGACAGGCAACTTACGGGTCCATAGCGATGATTTTGGATGCTTATAAAGCAAAATCCTCCGAGTGTTTGGTAAGGATTGCCCTTATTTCTTCTCTGATGTTCTAGTTGAGCTTGTTGCCAATTTTCACAGTCTTCCCTTCCATGATTTGTAAGGTCTCTGTGTCTTCTACTGGTTGTGGATCGACACTTTGCTTTTCAACTTCCCATGCTTCTAAAGGAAAGCCTCTGCTTGAGGCTTTATGGCCATCTAGTAACACTGTCTGGCCATATGCTAATCTCCCCGAATGGTAAAGGTTCCATTCTTAATTAGAACTTTCATAGTTAAGCATCAGATACAGGTGACTGCATTTGCTTCATAGAGTGATGGCCGTCCTATAATCCCATTATACGCCAGTGGTATATCCACCACGTTGAATACTACTCATATGACTTTTATTTCTTCATCGTCTTAATTCTTGAATTCTAGGCTCAGTTCGATAATTCCCATTGGTTGTACAGTTCCTCCATAAAAACTCATGATGGGGTTTTGTGTGGCCTTCAGGTTGGTGATGGAGCCGCCCATTGCCTTGTACGCATTCTAGGATAATACGTTGATAGCACTTCTGTTGTCCACCAATAGTCTTTTTACCAGATACTTGATTATGCATGCAGTTATTACTAAGGCATCACAATGGGGGTGGTGAACATACGAATTATCTTCCGAATTGAACACAATATCGCTTCTCCTGGGTACTGATTTTTCTCCTCTACTCTGCTTTAATCTTTTCTCAGTGATTTCTCCCCCGATGATCATGTTGATTGTGCCAATCGGCTCCCTCCGGGTTTTCTTTGCTTTCGGCCTATTATGCTCTTAATTTTTAGAGATTCTGCTTCTTCTTGGTGCATCTGTGCAATTATTGAGTTTTCCCCTCTGCACTAGTCTTTCTATGGCATTCTTCAGCTCTCTATAGCCCTCCATGTCATGCCCATATTCCCGATGATACTGGCAGTATTGTCCCCTGTCTTGAGTAGATCTCCAGCTTGGGCTTATTCTCTTAGTCGGGGTGATTCCAACTCCATTTTTCCTGACTCATATGAGGATTTTGGATTGAGAGGTGTTCAGGGGTGTGTATCTGTTTGCTTCCCTATCAAATCTTTCTGCTGGATTTCTAAAATTTATTTTTAGGAAGCTTGTTCGTCTGTGTTTGGGTCGTTCATCCTTGATCGATGGCTTCTCTTCCTCCCGTCGCATCCTTCTATCCTCGTCCATTTTTATCATCCTGACCGTCATCGCCATTGCCTTTGTAAAGGTACTCAGTTCTTTGGTTATTATTTTGCCTTTAAGCTTGCTGAGTCTAGTGCCATTTTTCAAAGCTTCTATGGCAACTTCATCGATAAAATGCTCAATTTGCATGGTTGTTTTATTGAAATGGTTAAGATAACTACGTAAAGATTCATCAAATTCTTATTGGCACATCCGAAGATCGTTGATGGTTTTGGCCGGAGGAATATTGGTGATGAATCTGATATAAAATTATTTCGCCAGATCCTCGAAAGAAGTAACAAAATTCTCCAGGAGACGATGAAACCAATTTTGAGCATTCCCGTCCCATCATACTAATCAAGCGGTGGGATTCTAAAATTAGTAGGGATCTCCGTCTGAATTATTCTCCTGACAAATGGAGTTTTGCTGTCCATAACACATTCTTCTTCCTTTCTTGGTTTGGTCCGGGCTTTGTATATTGCTTCTTCAACCTTTTGAGCTATCTTCGAATCATCAAGAGCTGGAATTGTTGAACTGCACTCCCCTTCCGGCGCTTTACCCTTTCCCATGCTTGTCCCTGAGGCCTGCCGAGGTGTTGTGTTATCATCGTTCTGAGCTAGTTCAGAACACCTACTTTGTATTATAGCGTTTATTTGTTGTTGCATCAAACCTATTTGCACCTGGATATTTTTTATCATGACTTCCTTGCTAGTTTAGTCGAGGCTGAGTGTTTGGTTTACAGTGTTTAAATTTGGTATGGTTATTGTTGGTGTCTCTATTAAACTCAGAAAGGGTATAGAACGTATTAAGCGATGGTATTGTAGCGGAGCGTAATATGGGAGGTCTGTGCCCAAGGATAGGTATCTTGGGGTGTTGTCAGGGAGTGGAGGTATATGTCCGGATGAAGCTCCAGTATGCTAAAAAGTGGCTGGAAGCACTATTATTGGGAGAGGGTTTGAGAGGTCGGTCGAAGGGATAGGTGCAGAAGGGTTGGTGCCGGCTTCAGGAGTTAAGGCTGGTGGTGGGCTGGAAGTCATAGTGAGGATGTCTTTTAGTTTAACAGGTAAATGAATGGCTTTTTTCAAGGAGTTCTCATAAATGACGCCACTTAATAATTGGTTTTCGAAACTCTTGGGCCTGGTATCCTGTAATCCATGAACAGAAGGCAAGGTGAGAGGTGGGGAGAGTCCCTACAAACACTCTGATGCCTAAGTTAGAGAACAGAAGTAGGAGGAATATAAGATAGCTAGAATATATGAGAATGAGATGCCCCTTTGTAAGGGATATGAGGTTCTATATATAGCAATACTCAAACCTGGGAGGAGTCGCATTCCTTGTAAGATAGTGAATCATAATCCTGGTATGAGAGTGTTCATTCTTTGCTTAAGATTCCTCTTTGGGGTAGTCCTTATTTCGGACGGAATCCACCTTCTTCCTAATCCAGTTGTCCCTGTTTAGGAGATAAGGAGCCCTTAACTAGGCGGAAACATATTAGACTGTATCAATAATAAAATCTTATAACTTTTTTTAGTACAATTAAGTTCTATTAAATACTAAAAACCTAATTTTAATAGATATTAACATGTTAAATTGATAATTTTTTTTGAGAAATATATATGTATATATTTGAAAAGTGGAGTATATTAAAACTTTACTGATTATAATAAAATCTTATAACTTTTTTTTAGTACAATTAAGTCTTATAAAATACTAAAAACCTAATTTTAACAGATATTAACATATTAAATTAATAATTTTTTTTGAGAAATATATATATATATATATATATATATTTGAAAAGTAGGGTATATTAAAACTTTACTGATTATAATAAAATCTTATAACTTTTTTCAGTACAATTAAGTCTTATAAAATATTAAAAACCTAATTTTAACAGATATTAACATATTAAATTGATAATTTTTTTTGAGAAATATATATATATATATATATATATATATATATATATATATATATATATATATATATATATATATATAACCTAATTATTAAAATTTAAAAGTTTTTCAACCTATCATATAAATTTCTTAAATTTTTAAAAATTTTAAAATTAGGTGATATAATTTTAAAAAAATGACCAAATTTATTCGTTAACATAAATAGTGAATTGATAATTGACCTAAAATTTAATTTTAATAGTTAAATAAAAAATTTTAAATTTTTGTTCATTATTTTAAATTTTTAAACTTACAAAATAATTGATAAATAAAATTTTTTATTCAACTATTAAAATTAAATTTTAGGTCAATTATCAATTCACTATTTATGTTAATGAATAAATTTTATTTATCAATTATTGTGTAAGTTTAAAAATTTAAAATAATGAATAAAAATTTAAAATTTTTTATTCAACCATTAAAATTAAATTTTAGGTCAATTATCAATTTGATATTTATATTAACGAATAAATTTGTTCATATTTTGAGTTTTATATTATTTAATTTATAATTTTTAAAAAATTAAGAAAAATGTAAAAAATTATTTTATAAATTTTAAAACTTTTAAAATTTAATAATTAGGTTCTATATATATTTCTAAAAAAGTTATCAATTTAATTTATTAATATCTGTTAAAATTAGTTTTTTATTAGTTTATAGGATTTAATTGTACTAAAAAAATTATAGAATTTGATTGTAAAGTTCTAATATGCTTTATTTTTCAAACTTGGAGTTCCAATTGGAAGAAAAAAAAAACTGAGATGCCAATGTAACATTAGGGTTTAAAATTGGACATTTTTCCTTATTTGATTTAAAAAAAAAAGGTTCAAAAGTAATTTCAAAATGGGCTTCTTCTTATTTTCCAAATGCAAAACACACTCCATGGGCCGAAACTAAATTAGGGTTTTTAGGGTTTCCTTCCTTATAAACGCTCATGTTTTCGTTGGCGACTGTCAGAGAGACGAAAAGCTCTGTGTAGGGAAAACGCCATCTTCGAAGCAGAGCCATGGTGCACGTCTCCTTTTATCGCAACTGTAATCCTTCGTGCTCTTTTTTTTTTTTTTTTACTCTATTTTCAGTTCTAGCATTCTTTTTTGTGATAACAGTAAAACATGCTGTTTTAGCTAAGGATTTTAAGTGAAAATCTTGTAAATCTATATTCGTGATGTTAAAGTTGTGTTCTTTGATGTTTGATCTACTAATTATTGGCTTTATTTTAATGGGCATTATTTTGTTTTTAAATTTTGCTGCGTTGCACGCTGGTTGGTTGTTGAGAAAATTGTGAAATGTAAAATGGAATAAAGGCTTTGTTGCTTGATTTGATTTTAGTTTTGATCTTTAGGACTAGGTTAAAATGGTTATGTTATTAGTGTACTTTCTAGTTGCCAGATAAGTGCAAGACGGCAAGAGTGGAATGTTAGGTGTTTAGGTTTCTGTACTAATGTCTTGCAAATTGTAAGTAAGAGCTCAAATAGACAAATTTGAGATGCTTAATTCTGCTTTTCTTGGGTTCCTTTGTGGACTTACGAGAGCATTTTAGCATTTAAGTGCTATATTTGCTTGGATTTGTGATTGATTTTTTTCTTTGGTTATGAAATTGCTGGAAAAATTTTAGATGGGAAGACATTTAAGAAGCCCCGTCGCCCATATGAGAAGGAGCGTTTGGATGCAGAGTTGAAGTTGGTGGGAGAGTATGGTCTGCGTTGCAAGAGAGAGCTTTGGAGGGTTCAGTATGCATTGAGCCGCATCCGAAATGCAGCTAGAATGCTTTTGACTCTTGATGAGAAGAATCCACGCCGAATCTTTGAGGGTGAAGCCCTTCTCCGAAGGATGAACCGATATGGTTTATTGGATGAGAGCCAGAACAAGCTTGATTATGTGTTGGCCTTGACTGTGGAGAACTTCCTTGAGCGCCGCCTGCAGACACTTGTATTCAAGTCTGGTATGGCAAAGTCCATCCACCATGCTCGAGTCCTTATCAGACAGAGGCACATCAGGTGAGCCTGTGTACTTGGAACTGAAACACTAAATGGCAGCTACTATATATATATATATTCAAGATGTTGCAGTCTATGTAGTTTATTTTATTAATCTTAAGTGATTAATTTCTAGCGAAGCTATGAAATTATTGGCCTAGATAAAAGCTTTTCCATCAAAATGACTTGATTTTACCATAGCAAAGCCGGAACTGACCAGTATAGAGTATATTTTGTTAGGCATGATGATGATGTATGCATGATTGATTGGATGGTGATAGCAACTTATCGGTGGATCAGACATTGTGCATGTGGTGACTATATGCAGTTATAAATCACTATGGCTTAGAATGGGGACCTTAAATGAATGGCCTTATTATATATGAGGCAGTTTTTTGAGTAAGGCTTGTCAATGGGATCTTGTGGTTCTTAAAGTTTTTAATCAACTTTCCTGATCTTTTTCTAGGTAATTTTCATTTCTGAAAAGAAGTTTATGTATGGATGTCAAATCATTAAGCCAAAAGTTCCTTTTTCTTGACATTTTTCTCAATCTTTTATCTGTCAGTAAAAGAAGTATCTGAACTCATTGCTGGATAATCTCCTGTTCTGAGTTGGTAGTGCAGTACTTTGAATTTGGTGGGAAGTGCTCTATCTATTCTTTTAAGTTGATTTGCAGATGTTTTGGTTCTGACTTGAATTGGAAGTGGCTTGAGTTTGTCCATACTGGGAACTTTTTACCCTCAAAATTATTATTGAAGGCATATGAAGAGGAAGTAGTATCAGTTTTCTGCACTTTTAAATGTTGTAAGAATTGTTTTGTTAATGGTGTGTGTATGCTGTTTTTATGAAAATATAGGAACATATATGACTCAGCTTTTCAACAAGTGTGCCCTTGAGAGTGCTGATGCTTCTCAACATGTTACAAAATTTTGTTTTCCTCCATAGTTCTTGTAGGGTGTTGGATATTTACATAATGTATTTTAACTCTTGGGCTTCAGGGTTGGAAGGCAGGTGGTGAACATCCCATCTTTCATGGTGAGGGTTGATTCGCAGAAGCATATTGACTTCTCATTGACAAGTCCATTTGGTGGTGGGCGTCCTGGAAGAGTGAAGAGAAAGAACCAGAGAGCAGCTAGTAAGAAGGCATCTGGTGGAGATGGAGATGAGGAGGATGAAGAGTGATCCATGAGTTAGAGGGAGAAAAAAAAAAAAAAAAAAAGAAAAACACTTTGCTAGTAGAACTGTTGCTGTGATCTGAGCTAGTTTTGTTGTCACCCAATGAGGCTAGGTTTCTAAAGATGCAACTGCCGTAATGTTTTGTTTTGTTTTCTGAGATATTTCATTATGCGTTTGGTTTGTAATGCATATGTGTACCTACGACTTTTGGCAAAGATTTAATTTTGCACCAAATAGCAACGCAACTGATTGTGGTTGTTGTTGTTGTTTTATTTTGATGAAATAGAGAAGTAATTTAAGATAAAAGTACAAAATAAAGTTCAATCTAGCATAAGAACTTAAGGCTTGAAATTTTCACAAAACACTTTTTGTAGTCTTAATAATGCAGAGATTTTTTTTTTAATTAAAGTCTCAAAATGAATGAGAGGATTTTCCATGGCTAGCTGTTTACTGAGGCCTCAAAACCGGCGTTTTATCGCCTTCCAAAATGTGCACGCCTGTTGTAAAATCCTATACCGTGGGTACTTCAATTTGCTCCATTAGCCTGCTGGAGGGAGGCGTTTTTCCCTGTTTCAGGTCAGTTCTATTAAATCTTTTTATTTCGATCCTAAACAAAATTAAAAAATAGATCTTTGCACCTGGCCTAGCCGTAATGAGCTTGGACGAAAGCAACAACCCTGTTCCTCTAAAAGAAAGTCAAAACCATTAAACCAACAGTAGAAGTTAAAAGACTTGGTCGAATTAATCCATCTGTTTTGAAGGCTTCTCCTCTCTTTCTTCACAACAAAAGAAAAAGAAAAAGAAATCAGCAAAGCAATCCCCCCTTCCCCCACCTCCACCCGGAAGAAAAGATCACTGTTCCAATCCGTAAACATGGAATCCATAAACATCCTCAAAGGTTATGATAAAGTGAACTCCAATCTCGAAAATCAAAACCCACATCCCCACCGTCCCAGTTCTGCCAAAAAACCCCTCCTCATCACCTTCACCATCTCAGCTGTCCTCCTCTTAACCCTTGTCATCTCTCTATTGCTTGCTGCCTTAATCCACGAATCCAACACCCAGCCTCCTGACTCTGATTCCCTATCTTTCTCCTCTTCTTCCTCTTCCATCAAAACTGTCTGCAACGTCACTCGTTACCCGTCATCATGCTTCACTAGCATATCATCTCTCAACATCTCAGTCCAACCCGATCCAGAAGCCATTTTCAAGCTCTCTCTTCAAGTCTCAATTCAAGAACTGAAAAATGTCTCTACCCATTTGAAGACTCTCAATGATGTCAACTCTCAAGCAGCTATCGATGACTGTTTGACTCAGTTTGATGATGCTTTGAGCAGACTCGATGATTCTTTATCGGCAATGAAAGTTGGTCCTGGGGAGAGGGCGTTGACTTCGGAGAAGATCAATAATATTCAGACGTGGATCAGCGGTGCTATGACTGATCAACAGACCTGTGTTGATGGGTTAGAAGAGATGGGATCAGCTGTTCTTGACGAAATCAAAGCTAAGATGGTGAAGTGTAATGAGTTCTTGAGTAATAGCTTGGCTATTATTGCTAAGATGCAAAACCTGGTTGAAAAGTTTAATCTGAAAATGCATTGATTTATTCCCTCTTTTGTGATTTTAGTTTTGTTGGTGTTGATAAATTTGTAATCTTTTGCCAATCATATATATATGATAACATACTTGTTAATGTGATGCATCCATGTTTGTGTCTCAATGAATAAGAAAGATACAAATTCTTTTGTTGAATGAGAATTTGTATGATCAGAAAACTGTTCATCTTTAATCAATGTTTGAATTCATATGATATGAGTTCTAAGCTTGGATTGGAATGATCATGTGGAGTTATGATGAAATTAAATTCATCTGCGTTATGCCTTATGTGCCTATTGAATCTCCAGACCATATAAAGATCGAAACTGTTTTGAGCGTGAATCGCAGCAAAATGGCAGAATTGTCCCAAACTCTCGCTGTAACAGCTTGTAAATAATCAAGTTGTAAATGCAATGGAAATTGGACAAGGGCATTAAGTTTTATTTTATTTGCAAAACCTGGCCAACATTTTGAACCTATCAAATTGTTATAGGTGACAGCTTAAGAGGTTTGACATCCAGTCATCTCAGGCTATCATTTTCAGACTTTGATGCTTGGTTAATAAAAATTTAGATAAGTTATACTGCTGTGCGAATTTTAAAAAAACTATAACACAAGTTGGTGATCAACATCTTAATAGAACTTGAACCGGATTTTACCATTTGTTTTGTCACCGACCGACCCCTATCAATACCTGCCCTTAAGCTAAAATGGCCAATACAAGAAAGATAATCAATAGCAAAATCTAAGATAGACAAAACCCATCATTGAATATTATAATTTGTAATGTATAAACCACAACCAAATCCTTTTTGTCTTTTGTTAGTAGGTGAACATATACATAATTATGTCAAGAAGTGATGGAATGGACCAAATACCAATAATTATTAGAAGAATGCTATTGGTAGTTATCATATTAAAGACAAGGAAGCAACCAACAATATGTAGAGTACAGTAGACAACAGGATTATAACCATATATTTATGTTATATATATTTGCTGGAGAAATAGAGGAAAATACATGCTGACTAGGAAAATATTTATCACTGCTGTAGAATACTTCTAATAGTTTCTATATCAACATCAGTGATGTCCATTGAATCCAACAGCTGAGATAGTTTTTCACTTAAGCCATCGACCTCTCTTTGTAGGCTCTTGATATAGATGCATGTTTCCTTCAAAACTTGTGATGCTGACACCTGCAGCAAAACATATACATTAACAATAATCCCTGCTCAGCTAGCATTGGAAAGAACTGATGAGTCATAACAATACTTTGAGTGCATGCATGGTATGTTAGGTTTTAGAATGCTACTTGTGTGCATATGTTTCTTTCATACTTTGATCATAGAATATAATGTGGTTAACAGACATCAAGGGGAAGTGCAAAGCAGGAAAAGGAACAAAAGCAAATTAAGAAGAATAGAAGCTATACCCTTGATGCCTGCCTTTGGTGAAGTTGTGGCAGCAGAGCTTGTAGTTTCAAGATGAGATCATTGAGCTCATCCTGAGTAAAGTTTGAGGCTGCTTCTGATCTATTATTGGTAGACATGGTTGAATCTGTCTCTCTCTATTCTTGGTTTCTTGCAGTAACTTGCTGGTTGCTGCTATCAAGAGCTAGTTTGGGCGGCTGGGGGGAAGTTGCAATGGAAGGGAAGAGAAGCTTAAAAAGAGCATGAGAAGACTGGCAGGATGTTGCAGTGACACAGACTTAGTTAGACAAAGACATTGGTAATTTCAGATAAACATATAATTATGTCCCATTTGTCTCACATTTCTGCACTGCATGGGTCCACTGCATCTTTGCAAATGAAGACTTCCTAAAAGGGCAATTAATTAAAGGAAAGATTATCAATTTCTCGTGTACCAGCAGCTAAATTTACAAGACATATACATGTATTATGTTTTAATTAATTAAAAATAAACATTTTTAATTATATTAATATTTTTAATTAAAAGAAAATTCACACGATTCAAATTGTAAAATATGTCATTCAGTCAATTATTGAATATATTATTTTTTATTAATAGAGAAATTAGACAATTTAATTAATATTGGTATACAATAAGTTACGATTCTTCTATTTTAAATTAGATAAAAATTAATTTTTAAAATCAATAGTAATATAAATTAAGCTAATTATTAAGTATAGTTTTTTCATATTCATTAATTATTAAGCATAGTATTTTTATACATGTCATTTTAAATTGAATGACAGAAGAAAAAATTCTCTCGATATGAGAGTTTTTTTAAGTAAATGTTGGTCCAAAATATTAAGTAAAACATTTGGAGTGTGAGGCAAAATTTTTTTATTATTTAATTAGCATTTGATTTTTGAACGAAATGATATCATGATTATCATTTAAGAAAAAAAGACTTCAGCTGTGAGATGAATGGCAGCAGCTACACTGATAGGACAATCTAATTATAGATGTTAATGGGGTATTACCAAAAAGATTTATTGTCTCTTGCTTGCCTAATTGACCTTTTTTAAGTGGGTAGTGCGTACCATTTTCTTTTACCTATGGCCTTGCCTTGTCTCTTAAACCATCCTGTTTTTGGGTTCAGTCCTTTTATGTTTTGTCTATTGCCTTTGCCTTGTCTCTTACAAAATATTGTTCTAGATTCACTCCCCTTGATGCCATTTCTAGTTCAACCATCAAAATCAAGCTGTTTTTTTTTTTTTTTGTTTTTTAATAGTTGTTGATTGAATGTATTTAATCATTATTAATCGCCTGAATTTTTTATTGGACTGAACATTAATTAAAAAATGACCTGGGATTAGCCTTGAGCAACAAACACAAATTTCCACTCTAACCCCATATGGATTCAATTAAAGATAATCTCTTATGATTAAAAACGGAATAATTTTATCAGTAAAAAAGTAACTAAATGTCAATTTCTCTTTTAAAATATTTTAAAATATAGAATTTAAATTTTACTATTATCAATTTAAAAAAAATAATAATATCTTATTATGTAATATATCGATACCGGACTAATACTAATTATTATGGACTCATCTATTTAATTTTAATTACAGCAGCAACACCCATACAGTAAATCCTGCATGAAAATGGTAAAAGCCAGAAACGCAGAAATAACAATGCAGTAGTAGTGCTCTTAGATCCTCCACAAAGAACCAGCAGCTATGTTGTGTCAGTGACACCACCAAAACAATCTTACGATCGCCGTTCAAAATCTACATAGGACTATCAATATATATAATAGCTTCTAGCTACGGCCCGTGTCAAACAACAGAAACAAGACTAGACCAGTGACTCGAGACATGGTACTTAATGCTCAAATTGAACAGTGCAATATACCAAGTGGGCATTTGTCTGTTATAACCCAAAAGCATTTCTCAAATTTATGTGATGCTTGTTGAAAAAAAGAGAGACTTCAAGATCTGATGTGACTAGGCATACACAAGAAGATGAGTGACTAAACTACACATGCAAGTAACAAGCACATGAAAGGCTCCATTGGAGATGGTGAGAGTGAGAGTGAGAGTGAGAGTGAGAGCATAACTGGTATTATTGGGATTGAGGTATTTGGCATCATTTACCAACCGTTCAATCTATGCCCTAAATTTCCGGTAGCCGATGTTGTTTTCAATCAGAGAAGATGGATTGCAAATGACAAGAACTGGCAGGCTTACATACGTCATGCTAGTGTTCTTTTTCATTTTTGTTTTCCACTAAATAGTGCATTGTTTATATATTATCTCCGGTCAAAAGTTCATTTCCAATTTTAATTTTATTTTAATATCATTATCGAACTTTAATTTATATTTTTAAATACTAAATTTTTATTTAATTTATAAAAAAATTACTCAAAATAAATTTTTAGTACTTAAACAATTAAAAATTACTATTTTAATTTTAAAATAATTTTTTTTCAAATAAATCCATATTTTTTATAGCACATATGAACTTATACATAAAATTACACTCATATAACACAAAATCAATTAATTTGTGTTAAAATTTAATCTACAACACTTATAAATCACTTTACTACTTTACACTTTTTCAATATGTTATAATTCTCCAACAACAAGAAATATGGAAAAGTTTAAAAATTATTTTAATTCTACCTAGTAAGGACAGACTCATTTCGAGTTGTATCAAAGTCTAAAAGAAGTTTTTGTAATCTCTAAACTAAATTGAAAAGATAAAAAAATTGAGAGATTAAAATGATTTTAAAGAGAAATTTAAAGAACTAAAAATTTTTGACAATATTCTTTTTGAAACAAAATTGAAAAATTTTTGGTTGTACCTTTTTTAAAATAAAATCGAAGTTGGTAAATAAATTAAAATTTAATATCTAAATTACAATAAATATACGATTAAATAACCACCATTACATTTAACTCGCTATCTCCACATTGGAATCCTCAACCTTCTTCATCTTTCTCTTCTAAATCCTGAGGAAAATATATATATATATATATATATATAAAGAGAGTTCATATTATAACTTCAAAATATCACCCCTTGTTTGATGTAGTGGCACTGTACTTTGACGGGGAACATGGACGGGGTTTAATCTTCCACCTTCTCCTTCTTCAATACTAGCATGAGTATAAATCTATTCTCCCCTTTTTCAATACTAATATGACTAATACACTGACCAGTTATACTCAACAAAGAAAATTATATCTTCAGAATCATTGTTACATCTGTTCTTATATTATTCAATTTGAGTACTAAAAAATTTATATCCTACACTAGGAGCACAACCTACAGTTATATCAAATTGTTGTTATTGTTAGTATGTTGATGAGAAACTAGTTATAAATTTAAAAAATGATTTCCTTCTTCTTCTAATGGAGTATGTGATAATACTTATATTACTTTGGCCACTTTTTTTTTTTTAAGGAAAAAGTATAATAAAATACATTGTGATTAAATGACAATAAAATATCTTATGATTATATGATTTTTCACTTAAACAACTGTAGTATTTTTTGTATCATTTAAGGGTTTATAATTTAATTTTATTTATATTTTAATATCTTACTCAGTAATATTATTAAAAATATATAATATTTTGTTAAAGTAATATGAAATTTTAATAGTAAAATTATTTACTAAGTAGTATGACATTCGATTAACTAAAATAAATTTACAATAAATAAAAATAATATATATTTTTAATTTTATTAAAAATAAAAAGAAATAATTTTTAAAATAAATTTATAATATTTTTAAAAGTATGTAAGTAATTATTTTATAGTACATTGTATTTTCATTATTAAAAAAAATATTATATTAAAATTTTATTATAGAATAATAACGATATTTGTTCATAAAATATTAAAATATAAGAAAATAAAACCATTTATTTTTAAATGCTCTGAAAAATCACAAACTCCTAGACACACAAGTAACTTTTATTTTTTATTTTTTTTGTACTTGTACCTTTTTAAATTGGAGAATGACTTTTTTTTTAATCAAAGGAGAAGATGACTTTTGGTAACACCTTTTTGTGTCTGTATTTGTGTATCTTTAATGCATTCAAACGAAATGATTTGTTGTCTTGTCTTTAATCACGAAAATTCAACATTTTGGTACGTACTTGAGAGTGCGATGAGCCACTGAATCGTTCGCGTACGCATGTGCATCAACTGCAGTGTCTATTTGATCATATTCTTTGAATCACACATCAAATAATTAGGCCATCGATTTGCCATTTGCAGACAAATCAGACTGACATGGAATCTTGTTTGGTATTTTCTTGGCGGTGCAGAGTCAGGGGAGAAGCTGAAAAGAAACCGATAACACAGTGAATAAAGGATGAACTACATATGAAAGGCAGTGCCCTGCAGAAAACAACAGTTCAGAAAAAGAATTACCTGCTCTTATTGACTCCTTGCACATGACCAGATTCTGTCAGAACAGAATCTTCATTCCAAAGCTGAGGCTATGTTCGTTCCAATCCCTACTCTGGTTTGTTTTCATCGAGTTCTAACAGTTTTAAATCATATAATGCCCCAGAAAATTTACACATCTGGCTCACCACTTCAAACTTTATGACGCCTGAGAACTTTTGCAGTAAAATTATATGAAGTTTTTTGACGAGAGTGCAAAGCTTTGTAACAAAGTAGAAGAAGCTTGAGAGGCATTAGGTTTGGAGTTTAGCAAACAGGAAGTTACCCAAATAATGAATACGGTCCTACTACGAGTAAGTACCATAAAATCATCCACTTTAAAGCCATAAGAACTTCTGGTAAGCAGTATGATAAAACTGAAAAATTCTGATGAGTATGACAAAGCGATGTAGATAGGGCAATTCTTCTCTTAACAGTACAACAGACAATTTCTTCACAATAAACAAAATGATTTTGTTGTGTTATTCTGCTATTTTCATAAACAAATTGCTCCACCTGAAAGCCCCAGTCATTTACAAGAAAAAATTTTCTATAGAACTATCCCTCCCCATTTACCTCCAGATTTGCTTACATCTGTGCCGATGATACCTAGGACAAAAAATTTTTTTCATTTTG
This sequence comes from Mallotus nudiflorus, assembly GCA_947683625.1. Lineage (NCBI taxonomy): Eukaryota > Viridiplantae > Streptophyta > Magnoliopsida > Malpighiales > Euphorbiaceae > Mallotus > Mallotus nudiflorus. The sequence goes on along the minus strand of CANTUR010000226.1, from coordinate 2,781,695 downwards.
CATAGCCATCAAGTTATGAACACTCTACTGTTTAGTGTCTTTTCAGCTTCAGCTACACCCAAATGCCTGATTCCTTTCTCCTTCATCCACTTCTCTCCTCCTGCTAAACTATCCGGAAGCTGCTCCTCCCTCATATTTAACAGCTTCAAACTGTCACTTATTCTGGGGAAAAAGCCTTCAGGCCTCAAGCACCAAGCTCCAAACAACCCAAACAAAACTTCCAAGTCATGACTAAACCTTTCAACACCACAATCATGGAACTTCACATTGTTCTTAAGAATACTATTAAAAAGCAATCGATCCACCCCAGCTGCCAGATTTCTCCACACACCAACAAAATCTATCCCATTCAAATTTTCTTCGACTACTGTCATCTTTCCTTGTAAATAGTCTAAAGCCTCAACTAAACTTTTGGACACCACCCAACCTTCTTCTCCCTTCTCCTGCCACTGCCTCTTGTTTTTCATATAATCTCTACTCCTAGCATCAAATCCCCTCAAAACAACAACAGAGATCTTCTCAACCCACTCTTTTCTAAAAGCCTCAAACTTTCTTATCTCCTCATAAAAAATGCCACTACCAGCTCCACTAATCAGTGCCTCCCAGTCGTCAGTGCCATCAGTTGATATTCCTAGTTGATCACCATGATTATATGCCATTTCAAGAAAAAAAATATCTTCACACCATTCCTTCAAAACAGATTCAAAGTAGTGAGTAGCATTTAAGGAATTTGCAACTTTGATTAGAGCATCATCATCTGTCAATGCAGTCAGTCCTTCAGCCTCTTGGCACCTCAGGATAACACAATCCAGAAATCTTTGTAGAACAGGTGCACCAACCAATCTGAGAAACCTTGACCTCAGAGAGGTGCTAGGCAACGACCGACACCGATCAACCACCAATGATAGTTGCCGAAGGAAGGCACTAGAAACAACTGGAGATTTGTAATTTTCAGGACCAGATAAAAGAGCAGCTCCTTGAATTTTCATTATCCACTTTCTCTCATCATCTACCTCGGGTTTTAGTTTTTCAAGTGTTTCACTAAGCTCTATTTCAGCCCACATATCAAGCCAGTCAGGTCGGTCACCAAATATAGATAAAGAAGAAATCTTCTGCAAGTTCTCATCTTCCTGAAGAAAAAGCATGATCCCAGAATGTAATATCAAGGACTTAATTCGATTATCAAAAGCAATCATCGAGTCAACAAGATGGAGCAGTGATATTCTAGCTTGTGATTGAACGCTGGTGTCTGTCTCATCACTCAATTGATTGACATAAATAGGAAATATCTCTTTTGCTAAGTATGTTGATAAAGAGGCCACCATCGCTGAAATCCACTCTTCTCTGCAACTATACCCTACTAGCCTTGTTTCATCAACCAGTGGTTGCAATAATTCATCCATAGTATCAACATAATCCCGTGTAATCTTATAAACAAGTGCAAAAATGAATTCCAGCTTATCTGTCCACTTTGAGAAGTGCCGTTGGCATGCAATTGATATAGGATTCACAAGTTCTTCAATTGCCCAGAGGGACTGGTTCAGAGCAACTTCCCTGTTGTGGCCCTCAAGTTGCCGAGATTTTCTTCGTCTCTGCAACTCTTGCAAGTGACACAAGGCAAGAAAATTTTTGCAGTACTGGTTTTTGAGGTCCCCTTGCATTGTGAAGAGAGGGTTGGCAACTTCATTTGATTTCCTTGCATCAAGGTTTGAGGAAGTCGGGGTGGAAAGTGGTGGTGGCCATCCAAGAGAAGCAAGTAGGGCTCGATGATCAGCAATTACCTGCGGTCTCAAAATGGCCAAAGCTCTATCAACTCTGTGATCAACTGCTGATACAAGACGTGACCAATGAGGGCGTGTCTTTGTTACTGAAGATAAAACATTTTCTGTCTTTCCAAGTGTTTCAATAGCAAGCAGTCGCATTTCCTGTAAATGGAGAAGAAAATGAATGAACGATTGAAGAAAAAGATTTGTTACAATATTTAAGTTTCTTGCAAATAATCATACACACTTCTGAACTCTGTTTAGAAGGTTGCTTCCTTAAGTTTTTTTTCATAACAGATGATACTGCATCTTCAATATCACCAACCAATGTGTCAAGCTTCAAAGCTGTCTCTGAAAGGTGCAAGGAGATAGTTTGAGAAAGCAGAGAAAATATTGATCAGGCACAAATTAAACAATAGGAAGCATTCTGATGACTACCCCTTGGAAAGACAAAGAAAAATGACATATACAGAAAATGAAAGAAGTGAACCGAGCAAATGGAAGCACCCATATTCAGGGTAAGGAAGAAGGCACTACTCAAATCACCAGTGAAATACACATGAGAAGCTAACCCCTGCACGCTATATGTAATTTCTTTCGAAAGAAAACCATAAATAAAATACAAACTTGCCAACTGATTCTGATAATTCAATCTAAGGAATAACTGAATCCATTCACTTTTTAATTGCAAACCTAACTAGATACACAGCTTATTCAACAATTTCTGATCTCACAAGTGACAATATCGAGGAGAAGTATACGTGTACTTGATGTATCAAGAGTACAGCAAACAGTCAATTGAATGAAAGAAGAAATTTCATTTCCATTTTCTTTTCTCAAAATCCATATCCAATATTTCAATAAAAAAAAAATAAGATCATAAAAAAACCTACTTTAAATTGGTTAGATGAAATCATGTGAGGCTACAAGGTCCCAAAAAATTGAGTCTCCACTAGCAAAAGTAATCAAGGAAAACCAGTGGCATATGGGAAAAAGTTGCCATGCATGACTCGCACATCAGTAAATTGCAGTAACTCAGTGCTTTCCAAAGCCACAATTTAACATCAACAGATCAAATGACATCCCTAGTAACAATCTCTGAACTTCAGTAACCATGAGTTGATCCCAAAGAACCCAAATTCTTCTTCACTATTAATAAACTAACATAAACCTTAAAAACAATCCCAATAAATCCCTAGAAAAACTCCACAGGCAATCAAAACTCACACAGCTCAATAACCATTAGACAATTCAATACAATTCCAAAAAAAAAATCTCAACACATTTAACTAACATTACCGGCATAAGCACGAACAGTTTCCACTCTGGCGACCTCTTTCGCGAGAGCTGGCAGCTCCTCTCCTGATATCTGCCCCTTCCTGCTTTCTCCATCATCTACACAAATGCCAATTCAACATTTTTATGTCAAACTTAGAACAGAGATAAATTAAAAAATGCGAACATTTCAATGACCTGATGGAGAAGTAGAAGCCTGCAAGATCGAGCCGAGATCAGTCAACTTTTCAGCAGCGTCACTAACTAAGCCATGAAATTGATCAGAGAATGAAGCGTAAACCACAAGACTTAATTCCAGTCTCGATTTAAGACCGGCCAGTGCTTTCTCCAATTCTGAACACTGCGATTCTAACTCTGAGACGATACACGGCACCGTTTTCAGATCTTCTGGACTCCGGAGTCTTTCATTGAGGAATGAGACGATTGAAGAAGAGTGAGGCGAGGATAGAATGTGAATTCTTGACTCCATTGTTGTACTACCTCATTACTAGAATCGGAATATTTGATCAGTAGTTTCGGAATCTGCAGCGGGCCAGCGAAGGAGGTGAAGAAGGGTACGCTTATTTTTGCCAGAGAATGGTCCGGGTGTTCGGTTTTTTATTCGGACCCAAATTCAAACGAGTCGAATTGGGTTCGGTTATTCGGTTGACCAAGCCCAATAGCATTGGGTAGCTAGTGGGCTTCATGGATTATTGTCGTTGAATTCTAAACTTATCTTCCAGACAGCCCAAAAGATGAAGCGTTTGCCCACTTCCAAAATATTACATCACATTTGTAATCAATATTTTAAATATTTTACACTTAATCAATAAGCATATCTGTAAATTATAAGTCTCATATTTTTAAGCATAGTAGGAGAAATTTTATCATCATCGTAGAATGCTTCAATAGATTGTACAATAAAGAACACTACTCCCCAATTTTATCATCCTACAATGTTTCGAGGAATTACACAATAAAAAATAATCTTTTTATTTTAAATTGATGATAGTAAAAATCAAACATTATATCTCAAAATATTTAGGAGTTACCATTTGACTATAATTTTTTTAATACTTCAAATTATAGAATTTTTATTATTTAACTATTCAACTTACAACAAATGTATATAATGTGAATTGGATAAAAAAAACTTTTAAAAAGTGGGGGTTAATGGTAAAACATTTCGCCAAAATAAGTGCAATTTCTAACCATATTAGAATTGTGAAGCTAGGTAAAAAAAAATAGTTCCGTAGAAAAAATAGTTTTTTCATTGATAATTTATTCAAGGAAAATAATATAATCCATCAGAAATAAAGATAGAAAAGATGATATCATAATAGAAATAAATTTTTTAATTTATATATATATATATATATATTAGAAAGAAAAAAATGGTAGGGTAGTTAACGGTGTTACCAATGTGTGGTCTTCCGTTAGGCAATGGCTCCCTCTGGGGTTGAATGTCAACCCACTAAATTCTAAGAAGTAGAGTTGGCGGCAGCAGCAGGGGTTCATAAAATGCTCTGAAATTTGCTTGGCCTATATCAAGTACAATTAGAGCACTACAGTACAGTCTACAGCTAGTTTTGTGGAGCCTCTGCTTCTCTTCGCTTCTTCTGCTCTGTTCCAAAATGCAAAACAAAGCAATAAGTGCGAGTGATGAGTTAATGTATGTACGTAAGTAAACTTTTTAAAAGCCATAAAGATATCCACGTGATACACTGTAAATAATATGTTACGCAATTGCCCTGTCTCATATTCGGTCACTAAAATTATTAAGAAAAACATTTTTCCTAATATATATATATCACATTTTCACTAATTAAATATACATAACTCAAAATATAATATTATTAGGTAGGACTGCACACAACATTTTTAAATATTAACAAGTTATTTTAATTTTTTTGGAATGTAAATATATTTGGAAGATTTTTCATGTTTACTTTCCTTTTCTTTTTTTTTAAACCTCCAATACAAGATATAAATCTATATGAACTGGGGTCCAACGAATGATTTATTGAATATTTTGTTTTCTTGAAAAAAGGGATAGTATTGTATGCAGGTAACGAGACCAACGAACTGTCTGCAGGAGCAGATAGGGACAAGCAAGTACAAAGAGGGGAAAAAAAGGCTGTTTCATGCTTGGAGTTGGTAGCAGCATAGTACAGTTAACAAGGAATTTTTCATCACCTAATCATGTTGCACCCCTCCTCCCCATCCTCGACACCCATCAGTTTGGATTTTATGTGCTTCCTTTTTTTTTCTTTATGCATGTTCTAAAATTATCATATGGTAACCACCGCTTAATAGTATCCGAAATATTCATAGTGTAGACATTAGAAGGCCATAAATTACTTTTTCTTTTCCACGGAGAGGAATATTAGTCCGGTAGAATAAAGTTTTCTGTGACACCATAGGACAAAGGCCATCAATTGCTTAATAAAACTAAATTTGATAGAATCAAACATTTTACCTTAAGATTGTGGAAGAACTTAATAGATAAAAAAATATATATATATTTCTGCAAGCTATGTTCTGTAGTTAATAACTATGGAAAAGAGGAAAATATGAGAATAAAAGATTAATACCAAGAAGAGTTATGGAATCCACAGATCCAAGCAAACACAGAAACAAGGCAACCACCTTTATGGAACTTTGTCCTCTCATGTGGGCACTAGTAACATCCCCACCATCCACATAAGCCAAGTTTCTATTGTCACAACTGAAGTACACAAATTCAAGAATTATAATTGCGCCATTGTTCATGACGTACAGGACAGTTCATTACAACAGAACTCACTATTAAGGACATTCTTGCCTAACTTTTTTCCCCCCAGTTTTCACCTTCATTTCTGCTATAGAAATTACAACAGCCTGTTTGAAGGGGATAGATGGGGTATTGGGATTTTTAGTTTTATTTTTTTCTTGGGAGATCTATATCAAGAATGTTTCACATTTCACATCCAGAAAAATGATTAAAAAAAAAAAACTTACAATATGAATATTGACAATGTTGAATCCTCAGCTTCTTTTCTGAGCCACTCTGTTTTTCTTCTCCAGCTCAATAACTGGCTGAGGTTAAAATGGAAGCAGATTGAACACTTGGCTTGATAAATATGGTATTCTTGAATTGAACTCTCCCAATAGCTTTTTTTTTTTGGCTGAGCAAACATCACGAACTAAATTAATGCACACTTCTCTTGATCGCAGGCTGACAACTGCTCACTGCTTACCTTTGGTTTTGGATCTGTCTTGCAAAGAAAAAAGAAAACATCATATTATAACAAGCACGTCAGGACTTGGATGTGAATTTTAATACTTAATTTATATTAGAAAATTCTGCCTGCTAATAAGATATACAAACTCAATGGCAGACGACGGGTGTGCCAAAAACTAACATTACTACATTAATAGCAGCTCAATAAGTTATCGTGTAGCATGCAGTGAAATGCAAAATTGTGAAACATTGTGGCTCCAGCTGAGTCTTCTATCTATGTCTATCAGAAATCATGGAAACATAGAAAAAGCACATGATTGTTGCTTTATTTCCCCCCACAGATCGACATGCAATTAATATCTTTGCAACAGTACAACCCCAATGTTATAAGGAGTCAACACTCCATTGAAGACAGGATAAAGTAGATGAAAATCAAAGAAAAGCAAGACAGCAAGAGGATACAATAGCTTATGGCCTATATTGTTAAAAAGGGAAATGCATTAGATTCTATATACAAAAGGCAAAATTAAACAAGAAGCCAATATCTTAAAATATATGCAGCAGGATAGAAATTCACTATAATGATGTATCAGAAAGCAGTTGAAGTACAAGCACAAATCATAAAAAGATGCACATGTAAATTTGAAGTTCATTACTCTTTCTTCCGCTGTAGCTGGATTTAAAGCCATAGAATCTGAGGCTTGCTCCAGTGCAGGGCACTTGTAAGCACCTTGAAACTTTTCATTAATCAGTGAAGGTGTCGTTGTTCACTGACTTGAACAATTGGGCGCAGGCATGGTCAGAGATGACCTCCCAGCGTCACAGTTCTTGGAACGAACGGTTAGGTAGACAGATGATTAGCGGCATCACCTGAAAAAATGGAAATTGTATGTTTTGTGATTCTTGACAGCCAATGTACTCCATCAAATGTAAAAACATCAGAAGGAAGCAAATTGAAATTGAAATTGAAATTGAAATGCTTTCTTTCAGTAATTTGTTTAGATACATCGAATAGCAACAGTTCAGTCATTACAATCATGCAGGACTGCAGCTGGTGGAATGCACGTGTATTTGCGCACATTTATCTATCAAACTGATTAGTAACTTTGTCACAATGAGCATAAGGTGTTAAGATTATTATTCAAGTAGGAAATCAGAATTAGCACATCTCTTGAAAAAACTGAGCAATTCAGGATTAGGAAGACTATAATGTAATTATATAATGGATGACAAACATTTCGCATAGACTTGAGACAACCTAGAACTATAACAGCAATTTTATTGATCTGTGCAGTTCTACAATATGCAACTTCTGAAAAGCTTTCATGATAACTGAGCAGACGCTCTCTGACTGGAAACGATTAGAAGGTACATGAAATGAACTAAATTAAAAGGCAATGTTATCTTTAGAGCTCTTTCTATTACTGTATCTATATCTCTAAATTAAAACTTTAATTTACCCCCAAAATGGAAGGCAGAGATTACCCCCAATGTCTAGATTTCAATCTCCTTGAAGATCAACATCTAACATAAAGGACACCATGCCTCACCCTTGGTGTTGCTAAAACTGCACAACTTAGCATCCCATCACAGCACAATTGTACACGAAGCTGCCTGAAGGTTTCTTTGCAAGCAGATTCCACTTTGGGTGGCCTTCACCTGGAACCCAAGAGTTAAGCTCAATCACTCCCCCACCTAGAGCCCTAGGTCCACCTATAACAATTAGTCGATCACCACATGCCCTAAATGCCATCCCCCAACCATTCATTGAAAATGCATGTTCAGGCAGCCCGCCCAATGTGATCCACACATTCTTTTCTTTGTCATATTTTCTCACCTCCATTTGTGCATAATCAGCTGCATAAAGTTCATTCTTTACAACTGCAACTAAAGGAGGTGCCTCTGCCGCAGCATGTGTTTCATTTCCCCCAGTTCCTCCATTTCGTGCAGGTAACATACCAGGTATGACACGCCATCTTTTTGTAGCCAAATCATACACCTCTCCACAGGTCAGCATCTTTGTATTACCTATCCCGATCCCCCCGATAACATAAAATTTTCCATCCATAAATACTCCAGAACACATTTTCCTGGCTTTATGCATGCTTGGAATGGTAATCCAGGTGCCAGTATCCGAATTATAAAGCTCTGCTGAGCTCAGAACTTTGCCAGCTGGATCACAACCACCAGCCAGAATTGAAATTTCCCCGAGAGTGGCGGATCCAAACAAGCATCTAGGTGTGTTCATTTTCATGCCAGATGTCCACTTATTTGTTAAAATGCTATATTTGTAAATAACTTGAGACTCTATTTCCTTTCCAAAAACAAGCAGTTCCGTACCAACAGCCAAAGATTCCTTGTCTGAACACATGAAGCATTCATTTGCATTCATTCTGGGCAAATGCATCCATCGGCAGCGAATAGGATCAAAGGCCTCCCATTCAAGAAGGTTGCAAGAGAAGTAGACCCAATGCTCAACGAGACCCATACTACTCCTTAGCTTATAAAGCAAACCACTCTGAACTAGGGAACGGAAGCTTTTGTTCAGTGAAGCAATGTTTCCATAATCAGACCTCGAGCAATGGAGGAGACAGCTTATTGATAATTCTCGACCTAGTTGATAAATAAGTGAACTTGTATCCGATTTGTCCTCTGCTCGTTCCTGATTATCTGCTTGATCAACATGCATAATAGAAAAAACCTGCAGACAATTTTCTTGTTGCTGAACATGTGGTTGATCAATTTGCACAACAGAAAGAATATTAAGACCTGCCACTTGATGCTGATTATCTGTCTGATTGGTTTGCACAACAGATAGATCACTTGAACCTGCACCCTGGGGCTGCTCTGGGTGATCAGATTGTGCAATAGTAAGAACAAGCAGACCCTCGGCTTGTTGCTGCTTATCTGGGTTATCAGTTTGAGCAGCAGAAAGGCCACTCAGACCCACGCCTGCAGCTGGATGCTGTGCTGGTTGATCAGATTGCACAGCACCTTCATGCTGACCTGATTGATCAGATTGCATAACAGAAAGAGAAGGCAAACCCTCTTTAGGGTTCTGATCATCTGAATGATCAATTTGCAAGCTGGGAAGAACGTCTAGACCCTCCATCTTTTCATACCTCTCCTTTGTGTCCAACGGCCTAGCTGCCTTTCTTGATGTAGCGTTTTCACCTTCCATCCGGCGCTTGCTAGAAAGCCCAGCAACTTGCGAAGTATTATAAGTCCACTGGCTCTCCTGCTCGCATGAGGCTGGTAATTCCCTTGAACCAATACAAGATCCCTCCAACATATTGCTGGAATCATAAAACCAGTGAAATGAAAACTTTGCCTTTCTTGCTCATAATAATAAAATGCATTTATTGATAGAGTTCAAACATACAGCTGAATGATATGATCCCTATTGGAAACAAATTAAACATCAACGACCATGCAACCAGCATTATTTCATTCTAGCCAAAGCAAGAAAAGGGCTCATAAAGGAAACCCAGATCTTTAAAACATCTAATATAGCAAAAACCATACGCACACAGAGGGTGACAATCAATGCAACCATATATGATACAACGAAAGAAAATAACCTTACCTATCCATCAGCATTGAATTCTTGAATAACAAGAACAATCTAGCAGCCATAATCAAAAAACGCATTACATATCAATTTCCTTTTATTATTTTTTTGAAATAAAAAAGCTGCAAGTTACAGAAATGAATAAGACAGTGAAAACAGCTATGAATGAGAAATGGCAAGCAATCAAATTAGATCTCTAAGCCAAAACACAGCGCAATAACAAACTTGATACCAACCTTGTAATAAAAAACTCACAAAACTTAAACATAATTCAATTCATCAACCAAAAAAAAATCCCTTCGAAAGAACAAGAAAAGCTAACTGTGTCAAGAAAAAAAAAAAGGAACACCAAAACCAACACTAGCACGAATTTGCAATATACCGTATCCATTATAAAAATGAGACAGTAAAGAAAACCCAGAAAATAATTTTTTAAAAAAAAAAGAACCCAACATCAAAAACAATAAAACTATCACAGAAAATACATGTGTACAAAGAAGGAAGGAAGAACTCACGAAATTGAGCAAGAAAGACAGGAACTTTGAGAGTTAAAACAGAACAATTCTGTATAAGAATCAAAACCCAGTTGCAAAAATTCTCTTGTTTTCTATTCTTTTAATTTGTTTGTGACTTGCTCACGCACGCACGCACACTCACTCACAACTCACACTCTTGTGTTTTTGCTGGTTATATTCGCTGGAGGGAGAGAGCAGTAACAGAAATGGAGGGGTTAAATAAGTAATGTTCTTGGTTTATATCGTGGGCCTTTTATAGAGTTTTTTTTTTAAATAATTATTAATAAAATAAAATAATTTTTAGCAGAAAAAATAAAAGAATAATAAAATAATAAAAAAAGCGAGTGTGGGGTCTACAACAACCAGAAGAAGAAGCAGAAGAGAGATAGCGATAGAGAGAGAGAGAGAAAGCGTCGCCGTTTAGGATTGCGGCCCCCATGGAAGAGAAACCGAAACCGCTAACGGCCGTTTCATTTGCAACTGCACGTGTTTCTATTTAAAAGCAATGTACCATCTATAGTGCCTTCTGTTTTTTCTTTTTTAATTTATTTTTTGAATATAAAAAAATAATAATTTTGGAAATATATCATTTAATTTGAACTTATCTCACCGTTTGGTTAACATTATTCATACATTTTAGAATATATAATTATTATATTATTATATTTAAATAAAATTGAAATGTTACCGTGATTTATTTATATAATATCATCAATTCTGTTATAATTGATACTTAATAGTTCTAATTATTAGTAAAATTTTGAGAAACTAATTTTATTTGTATAATTAGTCAATGATGGCTTTATATTCATAAATACGCGAAAATTACTAATTATATTTATTAGATATGTATATATTAGTCAATATATTATCAAAATTCGACACGTGTCATATAACTATAGGAGATTATAGATTATAAATAGAAGAACGCATTATATGGTCATTTTTACTGATGCAGCAAAGATGTAATACGATGAGAGCTAAGCTTAATAAACTGAAATGAAAGTGTGCTTCAGTGAGAGTCGAGTATAATAAAATAAAATTTTCGATGTCGATTACATCAGAAGATTTATGTAAGGTAAATATATGTTAATTGTAGAAAATTGACTCTTATTTTTTTCATTTTAAAATTATTCTTATCATTTTGTAGTTAAAAAATTTGAAGAAATTATTGATTTTTGTTCATCATCTCCTAAAAATTTTAGATTACAGCATTTCCATTGATTCCAATTCTCTTGTGATTTTGACAATTATAATTTGCTGTTGCATGCAATTGTTCTCTTTTATATTGATTATTGAAAGGAGTCAATAATTGCATATTTGATTTGACATGCAAATCTATATATCCACTTAATTATATTTTTTCAATTTTTATTTTCTAATGGATTTCTATTAATAAAAATATGCATCAATTTTAACCAAAAAATAATGAAAATTTTATTAGCTAATGCCTAATAAAATCTCCAATTTTCATTATTTTATTTTCTCCTTGAAGGTTTCCTACATGACCTAAATGATAAGGATTAAATTAATTGATTTTTCAAATAAAATTAAAAATAAATATCAATAGATCAAATTTAATAAATAAAAATAAATATTTTTTAAATAATATTTTGAACTTTTTGATTGTCTTCTTTTTACCAAATGATTTGTTCTTTTTTGTAATTGCAAACCCCAATGAAACCGTCAAGTTGACATTTTCTTCAAAATGAAATAGAAATCCACATGTGTGGTGATGTTATTAATTTGGATTTTGTTTCTTCGATTCCTTTGTCTCTTTGTGTTGATTTCCAAATCCAATTTCCCTTCTCTTCCTCTTTTTTTTTTTTTTTTTTTTACTTTAATTTTTTTCTCTCATTAGGTTAGCATTTAATAAAATTGGATTCTCCTCCATCTATTGCCCTAAATAGCACCAAAAGTTCTCAATTACTATCCTATTCAAATTCTTCAACCATCCATATACCTATATTTTTTCATTGCTTTCAAAACCAAACCATCCACGCCTATACATTATTAATAGTTTGGTTCAAATGATAACTATATTATGTGCATATATAAATTAAAAAGAAATTATAAATAATAAGGAATTTTTTTTACTGATATTATATAAAATATGACGCATTCTTACAAAATCATAATAATTTTAAGTTAAATATAAAGAAAGGGTTTTGAATTATGGCAAGTGTAACTCAGGTAAAAAAAAAGTTGTAGAGGTGCGTGCATTTTCTTTTTTAAATGGAAGGTAAAAAATTGTGATTCTATGTAATCTAACGGGATTTTCTTCCTAATGTATAGATTGCTTCCTGACTGACTGTTAGATGTTCATAAAATCCAAATGGATTTTATTGCTATTTTTACCTTTTTGGGAGATTTTTTGTTATATATATTTTAGGTGTATTATATTAAAGTGTTAAATTTAAAATATATTACTAAATGTTTTATTTTTAACTATATTTATGTATTATAAATTTGATAATCGAAAATAACACATCTAAAGTAAATAAGAATTTCTCTTTCTTAATATTTTTTTAACTGCTTTTTTTAATACTTTTTTATTTGTAATTATTACTTTATACTTTTTTTTTTTTTTTGGTAAATTATGATCGAGACGCACCCTGAAAAGTAGTCAGCGGTAGGAAATGCACAGCGCTGTGAGACGTGGAATGAGCCTATCCCAAAGGAACCAATTGACTTTATGAGTGTTCAATAGAAGTCTCTCTCAATATATTTCTAGCATTTTCATGTTATATATATTGATAATGACATTGCTTCAATTGATCATGAAAGGACCCATACAAACAAATCATAATTAAGATGTGCTTTTATCATTGTTACAGAGTTTTTTATAAATTAACTGTTTTGGGTTTTGAGATTATATTTTTATTATATATATATTGGGTTGAATTTTAAATACTTAAACTTAAAATTTAATTCATTAAGTATCTTTTAATCTTTTTTTTCAAAAAAAAATAAAATTTACTAAAATATACTAAAAATTTTGAATTTAAATGTAAAATAAGTTAAAAATTAATAGAATTTCAGGAAAATTTTATTAATTTATATTCAGAGTATTACATTTTAATGGTTGAATGAGTTATACATATGTTTTACATTTTATTAATAAAAATGTAGCATGTATGTATACAAATTTTTTCGTAAAATTAACTGTTGGGTTGTAGGAATTTGCATAAAATGTTTAGATGCATGAAAAAATAAAAATTGAAAGAAGTAAAATATGCATTTAATATTTCGATTTCGTAGTGTAGAATGATATAGGAGAGCATATTTGTGACGTCCATAAATGGCTATTTGCTAATGGTATGCTATGCATGGCTATATTCACCAAACAAATGGCAATGGCACTCTGTTTTTCTCTTAATAAGCACCAAGTGGCTTTGAAGCAGTAGTGAGGTTTTTGGGCATGACAGGAATGCTATTGTGAATCTAAAACAGTGCCACCTACGGTAACTAACAAAAGCCAATTCGTCAACACTTGTGTGTGCGTGCTTGCCTTTTCTCCTTATTATTAACCATGCAGCAGTTTGGAATGAAGTTAGAGACAAATTCACGTCCCCAACTCTAATTCCATTGTTCATTTGCATTTACAGTGTGAGTGACAGATGAATCCTGTATTAATCTATTAGTCGCGGGAGTTATTTTTTAATTCATTTTGAAAGATGGTCCGCTAAAATTAGCCAAGTGCCGGCGTTGTTTGACTGGTTTACTAACATTTTTATAGACATATAATTTCATCCCAAATCGAACATATATATATATATATATATATATATAGAATTAGGTGCTTATCGGTCTTGAACAATTTAATGACTATTTCTTTGTAAAAGTATTTTGAGATGCGTATTTGATTAAATTTTATTTGTCTTTTTAACTATTGTCACTTGTTAGTACCCTATAGAATTAAGGCAGTTAGTATTTTAGTTTTTTCTATATTAGAAGAGAGGGAGAGCTCATAAAATTTGAATCTGCATGAATGATACTATTTTAACGGGTGCTTACTGTCAAAATCAAGAAGTCTGGGAGGTTAAATTTTATTTGATTTGCAATGAGAACTACTTAATTAATATCAACTCATAGCATAGCATACAAATATGTGCACATTATAAGGGTTGCGCCGGGCTTTACTAGATTTAAAATTTTGATATAATTCTTGTATGTCATTCAAATTTTCATTTTCCATGCTTTTAAGTTGGATTTAATAGTGGCCGAAAATTAAATAAATTAGTAATATAATTCCCTTCAAAATATTTATAGATTAAAATTTTAATTTTTATCTTTTTTACTTTAGTTGAAAAATAAAGTTGAAATTTTTTTTGAATAATTAATATAAATGGTTAAATTTTCAATATTATAAAGAGGAAAGAAGGGGATAGGAGTTTGAATCTTACTATAATCGAGTATTTACAAAGAAAAAGAAAAGAGTTACTGTCATTGTGTAGTTAATTAAAATTTAGATAATTGAACCTCTCAATTAATTAAAAAAGGAAAAGGAAAAATATGTATATAAGTTAAGGGCAAGCCAATACTAATGCTGCATACTCGAGGCCTTGACATGAAGCTAAGCTTATAGCAAAACAAAATTAATAATGCAAGATATATGCACATGGACATGTAATTAATTAACAAGTGTTTGTGACGGAAAACTAAAAATGGGCAAAGGGCTTGAATATTGAAAGTCGGGGCAATATACTAAAAAGCCTATGGAAGGAAGTTTTTTTTAGGAGTTAAAAGTATTATGAATGTGAATAAATAATATATTGTTTGTGAATAAATAATATTTTGTTTGTGAAAAAATAGTTCTTAAACAGTAAAAAGAAAATTTCTATATAAAGAGATTGAAATTTATTAATGAGAAACTGAAGAAAAAGATAAATTCTTTTAAAATCATTCTACTATAAAATATTTTTCTTCTAATTAAATACTACTAAATTCAAGTTTAGTTTTATAACAAATTAAACAATTCAATCTTTATTTCACAACACGTTATTAGCACGAAAAACTCTCGATTAAAATAATAAAGTACATATTTCTTAATATTTAATATTTATGAATATATTATTTAATTATATATTATCATGGATGACTATGCCTCCTACTAATTTATATTTATTCATATTTATATTTATTTCTTCAATCTAACTTTATATTAATTGTTATTTTTATTTTGTTTTACTAACTACACCATTGATGCAAAAATTACTACAAATGGTTCTAACCTTGTAGATGACTATGCCTCATACCAATTTATATTTATGCATATTTATATTTTTTTTATTATTTATGTTAATGGAAGGTTATACCCCATTTTATATTAATGGGCGGTTTTGCCCCATATTTATACATATCGTTATGTTAACTCACTTACTATAAATAATCATATCAACATTATTTATTAATTTTACTTTATATAATTTATTTCTCAATATATTATATTAAAAAAAATTTAACGGCTATATTTTTATTACCAACAGTAACAAACGACTATATTTTTCATTATAAATAGATAAACTATAAATTTTGTTTATTCACACAAATTCATACACTTTCTCTTTCTCTCTTTACTCTAAATTGTAAATATGATTTGGTATATTTATATTTGTGTTTTGATCATGACTATTATAATAGTTTTAGGAATAATTCATATGGAAGATGATTTTCTATTTGATATAATTTTAAGTATTATTGTATCATTTTTTGTACCGCTATTATTTCTTACAATATTCATTCATGATATAATTAATTAGTAAATGCTGATTATGTTTGATTTTTTTTTAGTAGTCATCAAATTTATGAATTCTAATTGAGTTATATTTTTTTTATTAGTTAAGTCTATAATTTTTCTCCGTCGTCATCTTGATGAAGGATTAAAATGTGAATATTTGACTGTCAAAGATCCAAGTGTTCTCTGGAAGGATCTAAAAGACAAACATGATCATCAAAGAGATGTAATACTACCAGTAGTCACTGATGAATGGAGAGCTTTACGCTTTCAAGATTTCAAAAAAGTGAGTGACTATAATTCTGTAATGTTCAGAATAGTATCACAATTAAAATTCTGTGGACAGACAGTCACAAATCAGGATATGCTGGAGAAACTTACTCCACATTTCATGCATCAAATGTTACACTGCAACAACAATATAGGATGCAGAAATTTAAAAAAAAATCTGAATTAATTTCATGCCTACTGGTAGCTGAGAAAAATAATGAACTCTTGATGAAAAATCATCAGTCTCATCCCACTGGCTTAGTAGCATTTCCAGAAGCAAATGCTATAAATTATTCCAGATATCAAAAATTACAATAGCCATAAACGTGAGAGAGGTAGAGGTCGTGGACATGGAAGAGGTCAATTCTTTGACCGTGGTCGTGAAAATAAATATAATAATACTCCACAACAAACTCAGACTCAACCTCAAAAGAAGTTAAAATCAGTCATCAGTGGTGTTTAAGAAAGGCCCCAACATAAGTCTGAAACTGTGTGTTTCAGATGTGGTAGTAAAGGACACTGGGCATGAGTTTATTGTACACCACTACATCTTTGCCAACTTTATAAGGCATCATTGAAAGCCAAAGAAAAGGAAATAAACTTCAATGAGCATCATACTCTTGTTAATGATACAACTCATCTAGATGTTTATGATTTTACTGACAATGGAAATTGAGACAACTATAATTTTAAGTATGTTATTATTACCTATTTTATTTTCAATTCTGAAGAATATGTTATTGTTATATATGTTATTTTCAAATTAAACAAAATGTCCTACTTTACAATTATTTTATGTTTTTACCTTAATTGATTAATTATGTGTTTATCTATTTTGAAATTTAATATGGATTGTGCTCAACATAAAGATAATATTGGAGATCTTTGCATATCAGATAGTGGTACTACACATATTATCTTGAAAAATAAAGATTATTTCTCTAAAATAAAGCCCATAAAGTCAGTTGTAAAAACCATATCAGGTCCTGTAGATCTGATTGAAGGAATTGATAAAACTAAATTTATGTTATCAAATGGAACAAAATTTATAATTGATGAAGCTTTGTTTTCACAAAAATCAACAAGAAATTTGTTGAGTTTTGATGACATATATCAAAATGGGTGTGATACCTAATCCATTACTATAAATGGTAATAAATATTTAAATATAGTTTCCTATAAATTAGGAAAAATACAAGTATTGGAAAGACTACCAAGACTCCCTACTGGATTGCATTACATGTATATACATGTAATTGAATCACATATGGCAGTAAAAGAAAAATCTTATGATCCTTCAATAATAAATTTATGACATGACAGATTAGGTCATCCTGGATCAGTAATGATGTGAAGGATAATTAAGAATTCACATGGGCATCCATTAAAGGGGCAAAGAATTCCTCAATTAAATGAAATATCATGTATAGCTTGTTCTCTAGGAAAATTAATCTTGAGGCCTTTACCATCTAAAATTCAGAATGAATCACCTATGTTTCTTGAAAGAATTCAAGGTGATATATGTGGGCTAATTCACCCATCATGTGGACCATTCAGATATTTTATGGTATTAATTGATGCATCTAGTAGATGGTCACATGTTTGTCTATTGTCAACTCATAATATTGCATTTGCAAGGTTGCTAGCTGAAATTATTAAATTACGAGCATAATTCCTTGATTATACAATCAAAAGGGTAAGACTTGATAATGCTAGTGAATTTACATCTCAAGCATTTAATGATTATTGTATGTCTACTGGGATCATTGTTGAGCATCCTATTGCCCATGTACATACTCAAAATGGTTTAGTTGAATCATTGATTAAATGCCTTCAGCTTATTGCTAGACTATTAATAATGAGAACAAAGCTTCCCATTTCAGTTTGGGGTCATGCAATCCTACATGTTGCTTCATTAATTCACATTAGACCTAGTGCATATCATAAATACTCCCTATTACAATTGGCATTTAGTCAAGAGCCAAATATTTTCCATCTCAGAGTTTTTGATTGTGCAATATATGTACCCATTGCACCACCTCAGCGCACAAAAATGGGTCCTCAATGAAGATTGAGAATTTATATTGGGTTTGAAACACCCTCGATTATTAGATATCTTGAACCTTTAACTAGTGATGTTTTTACAACACATTTTGTTGATTGCCAATTTAATGAGGTTGTTTTCCCAATATTAGGAAAAGGAGAGAAAGAAGGGAAAACGGATATTTCATGGAATGAACCATCATTATTGCATCTGGATCTTCACACAAAACAATGTGAATTAGAAGTGCAAAAGATTATGCACTTACAAGCAATTATAAATCAATTGCCAGATGCATTTACTGATACAAAAAGAGTGACTAAATCATATATACCAGCAGCCAATGCTCCTGTTTGTATTGAAATTCTAGAAATAAAACCTGAGAGTAAAGATACTCATGAGTCTAAAACACGCCAAAAGCGTGGAAGACCAATTGATTCCAAGGATAAAAATCTTCGAAAGAGAAAGAGAGTAGATAATCATATTCATAGCAAGGAAAATATCCCTGAAGAAATAAAAAATAAAGAAAGTCATGAAATATTTTCATATACTGTTGCATGTGAAATCATAAATGGCAAAGATGACCTTGAACCAAAATCAGTCATGGAATGTCAAAATAGGCATAATTGGATAAAATAGAAAGATGCTATGCAAACTGAATTAGACTCACTAAACAAGCGAAATATTTTTGGGCTAATTATTCTTATGCCTAAAACTGTGAAACCTGTAGGATATAAGTGGGTCTTTGTATGAAAGAGAAATGAGAAAAATGAAATAATAAGGTACAAAGCTAGACTTATAGCTCAAGATTTTTCATAAAGGCTAAAAATTGATTATGATAAAATGTATTCTCCTGTTATGGATGCAATTACGTTCAGGTATCTGATTAGACTAATAGTTTCTAAGAAATTAAAAATGCGTCTTATGGATGTTGTAACTACTTATTTGTACGGATCACTTAATAGTGACATTTATATAAAAATTCCTAAAGGTTTTAAAATGCCTGAAGCATTAAGTACAAAACCCAAAGAAATGTATTCGATTAAGCTCCAGAGATCTTTATATGGGTTAAAACAGTCTGGATGCATGTGGTATAATCGTTTAAGTGATTATTTAATTAATAAAGGATATGTGAGTAATATTATCTACCCATGCATTTTATTAAGAAAATAATATCCGGATTTATGATTATAGCTGTATATGTTGATGATTTAAATATCATTGGAACAGAAAATGAGATCCATGAAGCAACAAGTATACTTAAAGGAAGAATTTAAATGAAAGATTTTGGAAAAATCAAGTATTGCCTTGGTTTACAAATTGAGCAAAGGCACAATGGCATATTTGTGCATCAATCAAATTACACAGAAAAGATCTTGAAATGATTTAATATGGATAAAGCAAATCCTTTAAGTACTCCAATGGTCGTCAGATCACTCAATATTGAGACTGATCCATTTCGACCCTGTGAAGAAAATGAAAAAATTCTTGGTTCTGAATTTCCATATCTCAATGTCATTGGAGCTCTAATGTATCTTGCTAATTGTACTAAACCTGACATTTCTTTTGCAATCAATTTATTAGCAAGGTTCAGTTCAGCTCCAACAAAAAGGCACTGGAAAGGGATTAAACATATACTTCGATACCTTCGAGGAAATGTTGATTTGGGTTTATTTTATTCTAAAAATTCAAAACAAGAATTGATTGGTTATGCAGATGTAGGGCATTTATCTGATCCTTATAAAGTGAAATCTCAAACAGGTTATGTGTTCACAAATAATGGAACTGTAATTTCTTGGCATTCCCAGAAACAAACGCTTGTCGCTACTTCTTCAAATCATTATGAGATTATTGCACTACATGAAGCAAGTAGAGCGTGTGTATGGATTAGATCAATGACACGTCATATTGAAGAATCTTGTGGTTTTTCAGTCAACAAAAGTCCAATAATTTTGTATAAAGATAATGCAGCATGCATTGCATAGTTAAGGGAAGGATATATCAAAAGTGATAGAACCAAACATATACCTCCAAAATTCTTTTCATACACTCAAGAGCTAATAAAAGACAATCATATAGATATTAAGTATATTCAATCTAGCAAGAATTCAACTGATCTTTTCACAAAGACGCTTCCAACTACAATCTTTGGAAGACACGTTCACAATATTGGAATGCGACATCTGCATACTATGTGAAGGAAGATTATACATATTAACTTGAGGGGGAGAAAATCATGCACTGTACTCTTTTTCCTTAAACTAAAGTTTTTCTCACTAAGTTTGATTTAGTAAGGTTTTAATGAGGTAGTTGCAAAATATTATTATTCAAGGGGGAATATTATGAATGTGAATGAATAATATATTGCTTGTGAATGAATAATATATTGCTTGTGAGAAAATAGTTTTCAAATAGTGAAAAGAAAATCTCTATATAAAGATATTGAAATTCATTAATAAGGAGGTGAAGAAAAAAATAGATTTCTCTCAAAATTCTTTCAATATTATAGTTCTCCAAATTCTCTCCAAACTCTTTTAAAATCATTTTATTATAAAATATTATTCTTTTAATTAAATACTATGAAATTCAAATTTAATTTTATAATAAACTAAGCAATTCAATCTTTATTTCAGAACAAAAAGGAATTTATATAGTTAGGGACAATAGTATTTCCTATATGCAATCATTATTAAATCACATCTACCAAGAATCTTACTCTCACCCTTATATATATATGGAAGAATATATATGAAGCAGCAGCTAGTAGCTAGCTAGTGTGCATCAGATGCCATACACTATTAGTTTGATTTAGATTGGTCGTGTGTTTTTTTATCAATTGGTAACATTACTACTACCCTTTTCTTGATTTTCTTTGTATATTTTATGTTGATATTGTATGCTTTAACATTGTTATGATGACAACAGAATGCTACTGTCTGCTTTCTAGGCAATACAAATGACAAGTTAAGATGAGAAGAATCTACAGCCAATTAGATGTATATGAAAGTAGCGATGTTGTCAAACTGATGATGATGATGATGAGGATGCATGAGACACATGCAGCTCTTTGCTCTATAGACAGTAGAGTTTATGATTATGATCCCCAGCTAATTGCAAGACATTTTTATGGTCTAAATTAAGTTGTTGAACGTACCATTACTTTGTTATGTACTAACACATTTATCACCTTTGTCTCAGCTTAATTAAATTGTCATTATTATGTGGTCGCTGTGATCCTCTTTATTACGAGGACTGAGGACTGAGGACTGAGGACTGAGGAGGAGTAGGAGGCACCTAGGCTCTTCTTTTGAACACTATATATGAGCTATTTTGGGTGCAAATTGTATTTACTTTTTCATTTATATCATTCACATCTGTTGTGAGAATATGTAATACGAGTATAGCACTTGATATTTGATACTCTTGCCTCAAAACTTTGTTTTATTTGTTGAAATTTTAATGTGTTGCTGATTACACAACTATAAACTAGGAGTTTTGTAATAAGTAATAGTATTTTTAAAAAAAAATTCATTTTTTTTATTAGATATTTTGATATACGGTAATTATAAGATTTTAATTAATGTAGAATTTAAGCCAAATATATCCATAAAAGGAAAAAACTCCTTCAATATTTATTTTTTCATAAAAAATTTAAACCGAAAAATTTATTAAGAAATTCGAACCCCCTCAACTAACATTCGTTGTAAATTACTACTAATATTAACATGGGTAAAGATTTGTATCATGATTTGCAATATTATAAGGCATCACGAGCTGTTACATAATTATTATATTATCTTTTAAGTCAATTTTTTTTATTAAATTACTAAATAAAAAGTTATATATTATAAATGTTGAAATTCTTACACAACAAATTCATTCGTTTATAATTTAAATTTTAAATAAATAAATATAAAAAATAAAAATAAAATGATAAAAATATAATTGTCATTACTCGCGAAGTCTATCATATGATAAACACCAATTAAATTATCTCTAACTGCCATCCATTTGCAATATTTATTGATATGTATTTATGAAATTAAAAAAAAAAAAAAAAACTTACGAAAATGTGTAAAATAGAATCAGAAGAGAATTTTGGGGATGAATAAACGATCATGTGATGGTTGCTGACAAATGCCTTAACTAGCTTTTATATATGCATGAATGGAACATTGTATAGTCATTATCAAAAAGTACAGGTACATATAGATCACTCTGCAGCAAAAATGGGTCAATTAAGATCCATGAATGCATGCATGCATGTGTATTTGCATATATATTTATATATATTGGTTCCTCTGACTTTGTTTATAGATAATTGTTGTATATGGGAATAAAAGCCAAAGTGTCAAAGCATAAATTCACCTGAACACGATGACAACTCTCATTTCAACAATAACAGATGCATCTTTCCCATAGGTTCCAATATATAATCGAATATGCACATACCCATCAATCTGGTTTCTGTAATTTCATATATATACACGTTGTCACTAGTTTCTGTAGTTTCATATATATACACTTTGTCACAACATATATATATATATATATTATTTAGCCCTTGTTAGTTTTTTTTTTGGTATTTATAATTTAAAAAAAAAATGAAATCATTAGCAGTATTTCTATATTTTTTGATACTGTAAAATATTTCTAAAAAAGATTTATAATTTTTATTAATTAAAAGGTCAGACGAATACAACATTACTGCATTTTTTTTAACTTAGTGAAGGTTTAATAAATTGTGAGCTACCTTATGGAAATAATCATTTGTTTATTTTTATTTTTTGGGTCAATATTTGCTTATATTTATTTATTATCATAATACGATAACTTTTCATAATATTGATGGATGATAGACATATAAATTTAAACTTTTATATAAATAAAAATCCTAATTAGATTTTCTATTGATTTAATGCGGGTTTTTATTAATTCATCGACAAATAAAAAATTCATGAAGAAGAACATTCTTGTATCATATCTTGTTCATTCCTTTATAAAGATGATAGTTGCTTTAAGAAAGATTTTCACTAACCATAGCTTAAACAAAACTGAACCAGATTCTTTAATCAAAATAATTCGTCTATTAATTTGCCTTAACCACCATGGCTTAAATTTAATTAGAGAACATCCCTTTCAATGAGAAGCCAAAACCCGTAAATTTCCTCAACCCATATCAATAAACAAATTGGTAATTAGTTATGATATACAAACACATATATATACTAATAAACTAGTTAATCTCACTTTACCCAAAAAAAAAAAATTAATCCTATCTAACTAATGTAGATGATTACATAAGACAAAAGCAAACACGTTGGAAACCATCATCTTATGACAATTTTAGTTCTCTTTTTTGCCAACTGAATCATAATTATGCCAATTATTTATCTAATCAAGATTACATTATTGATAATTAAAAAATTAATTAACATACGTACACCTCGTTGTCCCGCCTTGTGGTGGATACTTATGAACATTAATTTATGCTTAAAATGGTGGTAACAAACTAAAATTCATAAAATGTTATGTCCTTCCCCAACTGCTAAAAAATTATTAAATTTCTTTTTTTTTTTTTAGAAAAAAAAATTATTAAATATCACATTATCTAATAGCCAGTCAAAAATAATATCTTAAAAAGCTCACTTGGTGGTAATAGGTAATAATAAAATTACTTCATCTAGTAACGAGAGAATAATACAGTGGTCACTATTTTTTATAAATATTTTGAATTTTGAAAATTTTTTTGACTACTTGAATGTATTAGAGATAATTTCTTAACAAATAAAATTAAATGTATCTAACTTCTAATCGAACTATGAGTCTCTTTCCTCTTTTACTACAATTTAATTAAATTTTAATTGATGTAAATGAGATAAAATAACTTAAGTAACGAGAGACATTAAATTAGAAACAAAAGCTTTGATTAACATTGAATGTAAGAGTTGAAGTGAATTGAAAATATAAACTCCATTGATGAGTATGTAAAATGCATATGATTTAGTTAATTTTTAGGTTAATTTTTAAATTTTTATGTTAATTATGGTTTCTAATCCTTAATTATTTTCTTTGATGATAGGTGTTTTTGCTCTAAAGTATAATTTTAGGAGTTTTCATGAAGAATTGGGGCAAAAAAAACCTTCTAAAACAAGAAAGTGAACATAAACATTAACACGGTCATGTTTCATGGGTTAGAATCCATTTTAAAATTATGATGCCAATAATATTATTATGGATTTATAATATTAATTTATACTTAATTATTTTAAAAAGGGTATCTTTATTAATGTGTCTAACTCATTATTATTTTTCAAACCATTATTGAGAGAGTTGAATAATATACATACCTATAAATGCCCCATATTAACAATCATTATGTTGATCTAATATACAATATAATGGTTAATTTGGTTTTCAAATCAATTTCTTTCGTACGAAAAGGACGGTAGATATGGGCTTGTGTGTGTTTGGTGAGGGCTACCTGCAAAATATTGAGATTTCATTTTCCTACCTTTTTTTTAGAGCAAAATTCATTTTCCTACTTTCAGTATCACTTTTCATCATCATTATTTTTAATCAGCGAAATACATTTTAACTGTACTCTCAATTTTTTTCATATTGCACGCTTTGATTAAAATTTTTTGGCACATTATACCTCATCACTTTCAATTTCAAGCACATTGAGCCTCTATTACAAAATTAATCTTAAAATATTCAAATTAGTCACTATAATTTTAAAAATTTTCTATTTAATTTTTATAATTTTTATTATTAACAATTAAGTTCAAACAATTACTAAAATAATCCAACTAAACCTATAAAAAATTTTAAAAATTATATTTTTATATAATTAAGATGTCAATAATCTATTTCTACTAGATTTACAATAGCAAATATACATATATATAGTTATAAAAATTATGACATACTTTAATTATACATTAAATATTTATATAATTAATACAAAAATATGGCAACAATTAATACATATTAAATTTTTTAATCAATAAAAAATACATGAGTTATTTAATAAATAAATACTAGTGAAAACTATAATATTTTTCAAATAAAAATAAATAAAATATTATTGCATATAGTCATTGCTCCTACAACTAATGTTTAATAAATTAATAATTCTACTAATTAATTTTTTTTAAAAATAAAACATCAATTTATTAAATATCTCATATATATTTTTATTAAAAATTTATTGTGCATATTTTTTGCCATATTTTTGTGTTAAATATATAAATATTTAATTCACAATTAAAATATGTCATATTTTTATAATTATAGATATTTTTACTATTATAAATATATTAGAAATAGATAATTGGCATCTTAATGATATAAAAGTATATAATTTTTAAAATTTTTTAGAAGTACAATTGAATTATTTTAGTAATTGTATGTATTTAATTGTTAATAATAAAAATTATAAGAATTAAATAGAAAATTCTTAAAATTATAGGACTAACATAGATATTTTTAACTGTCAATTTTCTAATAATTGCTCAATATGTCAGAAATTGATAGTAAAAAGGTGAAATATGCCAAAAAATAAAAATGAAGAAGTATAATGTAGCAAAAATTTAGTAATAAATTTTCATCATTTTTTATTCATCTTTGAACAGTATTTCATTTTCTCTCTTCTGGTTTTCTAGCAATAGTGTTTCCTAAAGGGATTTTGGTCACTTTTGGCCAAAATCACTTATTTTCTCTTCTCTTTGTATGGTTTTTACTTGTATGTTATGGATCCATTATGGATTTATAACATTTTGTTTAAAGTGTCTCATTTCAAGTGAGAATTAAGTTGATACATAATTGTTTTTTTCATGGGTTTGTTGCTTCAACAAGAACTCAGTTTGTGGGGCAATCAGCTTTGTTTTCTGTTAGTATAATCAAGTTAAGCATGAACTTCTTCTTTCAGCAATGAACTTCTTCTTTGTTTTCTGTTAGTATAATCAAGTCAATTTGTTAATTATTATTGCAATGAGCATCAATTCCTCTTATTACTTAAATAGCATGTCATTGTCCCCTTTGTCCTTGTTCCCTTTTTTATTGTGAGGATATTTATATTTATAATTCCTAAATTATTACATTTTTTTCATTATCTTTCTAAAAAATCAATTGAACACATAAAAATTTTTAATTTACTGATATAAGCAAATAAAAGGATGATGATGTGATAAAATTTTTTTCAATAATGAACAAGAGGTCATGTCTAGTGAGTTTTTTTTTTTTTTATTTACATAACAAAATTTGACAAAAATCCACATGATCTTTGATTTATTATTAAAAATAATTTTATCATATGATCATCCACTTATTTGCCCACGTTAATATTTCAATATTGATTTCATTTAAAAATTATTAAATAAGGTATTACTATTACTTAATGAAAAATCAGAAGTTTTTATATGCCTAATTAATTCTTTAGAACGATAATGGAAAAAAAATAATAATTTAGGGGTTGTAAGAATAAATAACTCTTAACATGAGAAATCACTTAATAATGCAAATATATTTCTTATTAGAAAAACAATATTTTGCAAATTGAGGTAGGAGAGGAGTTGGGATCCTATACATGTCAACGTACGCCGGTTAATAAGTTTAATATATATATATATATTGGATGACATAACATATTATGCTTAATTATACGCGTGAAAGCATGGACGGTTGATGTTTAATTCAAATGAATCAAGCAACTATCGACGTGATAAAGTACTTGCAATTTCAGATATAGCTATAGCTTTTCATGGAGGGTTCCTAAAGAAGCATCAAGTTGAAGTGTTCAAATTATAAGGGTGTGGAAAAAAAAAAAGAAAAGAATAAAACCCGTTTTTGGATTTGAAGGTGACCAAAAGAAACAGGTATCTGCACCCAAGGAATTTTATATAGAAGAAAAAAGTTTTTTTTAGAAAAGATTGTCATATTTAATTTCTACCTCATTCTTTTCTTTCTTCTTCATGCTGTATATGATTATGTGCTAAGTCCCCACAAATTATGTGCCCAAAATTATTATAGAAATGGGATTTAGATTCAAAAGTTTCTTTCTGCTTTATAAAAATTGTGTATCTATTATCTATTATTAGTTTGCAGGACTATTTTTATTTAAGTAATATTTTAAGTTAAAGTAATAATATATGCAGTTATATTAAATTAATTATTAAAATTTTTTTACTATATTTATAATTGTATTCAAATCCAACTGAATTAGTTAGATTAAAATGAATTTTAGATACTTATTTATTTTATTGAAGTGAAGCTGCTTGCTCGCTTAAGGTTGTTGAGAATTTTAGGCCTTCATTATTATAATTAGATTATGCCATTAATGACTTTGATAACTAATCTTTTGCACCAAATTCCCTAAAAAGGACAAAATCAGATCCCCACAGTTAATCTATTGGTGCTTGATCTTGTTCATTTGAATAATGTTGTCATTCTTGCTTTTGAGTGTGTATTGCATATAAGTCTTATTAAATCATTTTAATGATTGACTACTACTTAATTATCACATTCTAAATAATTATTTTCTCGTCCTATTCTCTCTAATCGGTACGCATCAAGCATAACAGTCGAGTTAACAGCCTTATATATATAAGTTAAAAAAAATAACTTTATATTTTTCTTAATTGAAAATAGTTTATAATTATATTATTAATTGATATAAATAGATAAATAAATAATAGTTTAATATTTATATATAAAATTTATATTTTAAATATATATTTGCATATTCTTAAATTTTTAATGTTTATATTTTCATTTTTTATACTTTTAAAAACTGCGATTTTACTTGTTAACATTTTCAAAGAAAAAACTGGGAAGTCTTCAGATCAGAGAGAAAAGCTGAATTTAAAGAGTTTGGGAAAGTGATGTATCAAGCAGGCCCAGATTCTGAGCAATTCGACCGCCGCCCCTTTAACACAAAGCTTAGAGTCAGTCAATCATATGCCACCCTTGTTTTCAATGTATGATTATATATACCGAGCCACCTACAACACAAACCAAGATTCTATCAATTCTGACACACTCATGATTGCACCGTTTTTTCTGGAAATACAAAAATTAAACAACATAATTTTTTTTTCGAAAAGAAAAATCTCCAGGGAGTATTTCTGAGATCTCAAAAAACCTTGTAAAATAACCATAATTTGACGTGGAAAAAAATTACACATCCATTTTATTTTCTGCACAAAATATTATATTATTTTGATTAATTTTTTTTTTTAACAAGTAGCCTAGATAGCATTGTCTCCTGGCCAAAAAAAAAGGAATTGAAGGATCGAATTTTATCACCAACTAAATGTTTTGATTTTGTGATAAAATGTTTTATTATCACCAACTAAATGTTTTGATTTTGTGATAAAATGTTTTATTATCCGTTTTAAATAGATTATTTATTATTTTGATAACTTTCGACTTCAGAAAATATAGAAATGTTTGGCTTAAAAATACCATAGGCTAATCAAAACCATTACCAAAAGTGCTTGGTGGCATTTTGACAAAGCACCATGGGGTAACTCCCGTTCCCAATCCTGTACACATACACATGGGGGTTTAGCCGTAGGTCTACTTGTTCCATGATCGAAGAAAAATGACACCGCCCCATCTAAAATCTACTGGGAACCTAAAGAGAGGAAAGTTGAGTCTACAAGTCAAAATTTACATAAAATTATTCAGAATTTGGGCCTTGTGATCCTTGAATTGGTCTTTATATATGTAACATATTAAAAGCCCGCCTGCCTAGTGCTCTTTAGATCATGATCCAATGTTCTTGGCCTGCCTTTCTTGTTGCAAAAACTTCATTATTTTATTTTATATTATAGACCTTAAAGTGTTATTATGTACAATGGAAAAATAATCCATTTTATTTTATATTATTTTTAAATATTTTTGGTTTGTATAGTTGGTGTTAATTTATATTTTGTTAAAAGAGAATATTGAATGTTCCCATTAATGAATCATTCTAATTGTTTGTTGTAGAACTCGGAGACTTTCCTGAAAACCATTTTATTAGATTCAGGACCACATTTTGTGTAACATAATTTGTCTATATTTTGCCCATTTGCAACATTTTTCTTTATATATATATATACAACTTGCACATTCTTACACATCAAAGTTATAAAGGAATCATTTCTGAAAGGGAAAAGGTTCATTTACGCTCCTAATGTTTTGGCCTAAGAGCACATAAGCCCCTTTTGTTTTTCTTGGACCATTTAAATACAAAACTGATGTTTTCTTGTATTTTTAGCCCCGCAAATAACAACAATATTAACCACAGTTATACGAAGCTGATGTGGCAATTATTAAAAAAAAAGCCCCACAATGTAAAATAAAATAAAATAAACCCTCACAAAAAATGGATCCCACAAAGTTGGAAGCCTCTAGACTTCAAGAAGCCAAACAAGTTTCCCAAAAGAGCCTGTTCCTCTCAATCTCGTTCATTGTTTTTTTTTTTTTTTTTTTTTAAATGGGCATTGGTTCACTAGTTGATTCTACAGAAACACATGATTTCTGATTAACTTGCAACTTGTTATGCCCATCGACCCATGTCTGATAACTCCGAACCTTATCTTTTTGTTCTTGATATTGCTCATGCTCATTATTATCACAAACAGATTTTTTGAACTCGAGAGAAGCCATCAAGATTGTAACTGACAGAGGAAAGATAATAACAAGAAGAAGTATAAGAAGACTATGCATAATCATTATCATCAACATCATCAGGATCAGCAGTAGAAGAAGAATTGAGCTCCTAGCATATCCATAAATTATTGTAGTTCAACAAACAACATCTCTCTGTGAACTTTCATCAAGTACTTGGCGCGTAAACTAGACATAGCCACAATTTGAAAAAGCTGTAATAAGAGAATTTCTCACAAAATTGTGACATTCCGCCCCATACTTTTATTATAGCAGTGTAAATATCCAATGGGTTTCCATTTTTCAACTTCAGAAATAACTTGAGAAGCAAAGGGAAGGTAGGGTTATCGCGGAATATGATCAAGGACTGAGATTCGGGAATTAGTTTTAGTTACTTGGTGGTTTCTGAATAATGACATCAACCTCACACTTGAAAGTAACACAACACAAGCATAACTACACGTAAATCACATATTTGGCCTGCACTTGCACAGGCACAGGCACACACAGCCTGCAATTCTTTGGGAAACTAAAGAAAAGAAAGTCATCAATTTCTTCACCTTTTCATCCATTTTCTTGTTTTCTCTCTTCAAACATCATCATCATTGCCACATGGCAATTGCTACCCAGTGTGTTAAAAACCATTTTTTATTTTATTTTATTTTATTTTTCAAGGTTGCAGGAAAAAAGCAAAGCCTATAGAGTAGCTGAGCAGAGGCATATGCTCTTTTAATACGTTTGTGGTGTGGTCTAGAAAGAAAAGAAAACAAGAAATAAAAGTTCCTAGGGTGACCTAAGGAATAGAAAGAACCTTAAATAGCTAGATATTACTGGGTGTTTCAGTTGCAGTATCGTGAACGAGGAGTGATGAATACGCGAAATGATCGGGTGATAGAGGGTAAGGGAACAAAAGAGTTTTGTAAGGAAGAAAGCGTTTCGTGAGAGGACACAAGTGAATTTGCATGAGGCCAATTTTGTCTTCTTATAATTTTGTGGTTTATTTTATTTTTTTTACATTTGATCATCCGAAATTTAATATCAATTCAATTAATTTTAATTCAATTTGAGAAAAATTTCAAAGGAGGGTTCAAAAATTAAATATAAAATTTCTAATTAACCTGAAACAGTGTCAAGTTAACTTATCTAAACTCTCTTATGTATGGTTTATTTTATTTTTGAAAACTTTGCCTTTGTGGTTTATACTTATGGAGAAAGAAACAAAATCAATTTGACATGAGATTGGATGCAAGAAAACAAAATCAATTTAAACCCACTATAATCAGCTCATGGATGCATATGGAGAAAGAAACAAAATCAATCAGATCAAGGTGGGACCCATCTAATTTTTTTAAAGAGAAAAAGAACGAATTGACCAAAGTGGGATCCATTTAAACTTGCATGACTGCCACATCATCTTAATGCAAATGTCTGTTTATTTCTAAATTTTTAAAATGAGAGGGGCCAAAAATACAGGAAAACATAAATTTCAAGTTTAAATGGTAAAAAAAAATGAAAAGGGATTACGTGCCCTAGGCGAAATATTAAGGGTGTAAATGCACCTTTGCCCTTTCTGAAACACAACTTGGGGATTAATTTTTTAATCCATTGTTTTATGCAATACCCTCTTACAAATTGTACTTTATTTATCATTTTGGTTCATCTCCCTAAATAAATCATTTTTCTTTAATTCAAACAGTAATAATATTATTCTTAAATCAATTCACATTACATCTCTTTCAAATAACTTTAAAAACTCTTATATTAATATAATGCATTCAAAAATAAATTTATGAAATATTTTTAGAGAAATTAAATTTTAGTTGAGAAAATAGCAAAAGTACTTTCTTTTATCAATTCTACTAAGTCTCTTGCATATTGCCACTGTTGTAATCTCTCTTTTTTTTTCCATCCTTTATTTTTATATCTCTTATCTTCGGTATCATGTAGGTATTATTTTCTTCCTTTATTAAACTCAAATTTAAAATCTTATCTCCTTGACAAAGCCTAAATGGTGCATTATTGAAAGGGCAATGATAGAAATTGGTGAAGTTTGTTCAGGTTAAAACGGACAGAAATACAAGAATTTATGGCTAAATTGTAAGAGAAAACAATGACAAGAACCAAAAAGGAGTGGCTTCAATTACACCTAGAAAAATGCATTTTGTTGGAGGGAATCAAGTCAAGACAAAATTATATTATTTAATCTGATTTAATTTTTAATAATAGCTCACTAAACCAGTAGTATTATAATAATCATAATAATAATAATAATAATAAAAGCTTAAATTAGATCTCTTCCCTCAATGCATGAAAGAAAGAGAAGATGCTGCTTTCTATGTACTGCACGTGCAATGATTTTTCCAACTCTATAAATCTAGTTCCTTTTTTAACTTCTTCAAAGTCAGATCATATTCTCCTTATAAAACCTACCCAGTATATAATAATATATATACGTAGATTAATGCTTAATCTCTTGCTTAATGAATGGCTAATTATATATATACACAATTGATTAATTATCAACATTAAGTTTTTAACTGGTGATCATGATCATGTGAAATCAATATTGTTTTAAGGCAAAATCCATTATCGAACTTTTGAATTATAACAGTTTTTTATACTGAGTTCCTATCATTTATTACATTTGATTAAGGCTCTATGCTTTTATTTATATAGGTATTAAGAATTAATTTGACAAATCCATTAATAGTATTAAATATTACATATAAACATAATGTCATTATGAATTTAAATGAAAATATAGAAATTTAATAGAATATAATGAAAAAAGAAAAGAGTTTAATAGAATAAATCCAATAAATTTAGAATTTTTATAATAAATTTTACATTATTTTTATATATAATATTTAACATCATTTATTAAAATTATTAAAAAATTTATCAATAACCACTTAAATAAAAGTATAAGAAATCGATAGAATAATAATGATTCAGCATAATAAATTTATTAAGTTTGGAGGCTTTATAGTTGATTTTGCCTTGTTATAATTGTAATGGCCATTGGTGCAGTTGGTAAATGAGGCACGTGTTTTCTTCATTGAAAATCTTACAATATTGATATGAATAATATGATTTCGGGCATTTCTATTTAAAAAATTAATTTTTTATTTTCAATTATATCAATTTGATGCATTAAGAAAAAACTATTCTTTCTAACGATTCATTGTAAAAATGGAACCCCATTATTAAAATGAATGTTATAAGATTGACCATAAATGATATATTAGCACCATTAAAATTGAAAGTGTAGCACTAACATGAAAAGTCTAGAATCTAGCTAATTTTATTTTATTGTTTTTTTTTTTTTTACCGCAAATGATATGTTAGCATCATTATAAGAGTGACCATAATTCCGCACGTCTATAATTTAGTCAAATTTTTTTTACTAGAAAAAATGAAAAGTCTAATATGATCTTATGTAAAAATGCTATTCAAAAACTTTTTTTTTTATATGAATTTAATTTTTTGGCACACAAATTTAGAGACGTACCACTATACATCTATAAAATAATAATAATAATAATAATAATTTATATACTCCCTCACTCAGTGTCATATTAATTAACATTTTAGGTTGAATTTTATATTCTAATTTATTTGATATTTTTAGTTATCAATATATTTTAACTACTATTATTTCAATCCTACATTTATTTAAATAGAAGAATTAATTGAATAGATATACTTATTTTGAGAATATACAAATATAATAATTTGTTGAAAGAATTATTAAAAAATAATATAGTATTTTATACATATATTAATTATATTTCTTAATTGAAGTACATAATCCTTAAATGCCAATTAATATAAAACATAGGGAGTAATATAAAGAGGGGCTAAAATGAAAGTTTTGAGTGAAGGAGTTTTTTAAAAAATGTCAATTTTTAAATGTTTTCAACTAAATGCTCATTTTTCATTAATTCTAAAATTAACCCAATTTATTTACAATTGTACCCTCTTCTTTCTTTTACTTTATTTTTTCATCTTTTTTTCTCTTTATTTTTTCTTTTTTCATTATTCTTTTTTGAAAGTGCCTTAGGGGGGACGCAGTGAATAAGGCAAATGACGGTTTTGTAAAAATTAAAATCAAATTTAATATATGAACAAGAATTGAAAGAGAATATAGGGGAAGAACAATGAACACAAGAATTTAAAGAGTTCGGATTCTTAATAATCTTACGTCTTCACCTAACCCATCTCCAAATTAGGATTTTCAATACCCATAATCTTATTCACAAGATTGAAATTATGTAAGAGTTTAAGGCTCACTCTTCAACCTTATACAATCAAGAGTTTTAAGGCTAACTCTTCAACCAATTCCCAAGTGTTTTGATGATTAAACACTTAAACCAATTCCACTAGAAATATATCTCACTTTCCTTCTAATTTATCCTAAGAAATATATGAAGATGAAGTCCTATTTTTAACGCACAACTAACTTGAAAAGAGTCCTAGAGGGGGGGTGAATAGGACTATGAAATAAAAATGAGAAATTAAATGAATTCTTTGCAAGAATTAAATAGAAGTAGAGAAGGAAGAATGAAGAACATAAAGATTTAAGGAGTTCGGATTCAACAACAATCCTACGTCTCCACCTAACTTATCCCCAAGTTAGGATTTTCAATCACCCACAATCTTATTCACAGGATTAAGATTATATAAGAGTTTTATGGCTCACTCTTATAACCTCACAACATGAGTTTTCAAGGCTCACTCAAAAAACCAAAACCCAAGTGTTTCAATGGATAACACTTAAACCAATTCCTTTAGAAATAAATCTCACTTCCCTTCTAATCTAACCCAAGATTTAAGATGAAGAGAAATTCTATTTCTAACACACACCCAACTCTCACAAGAGTTATACAAACAAAGAATTATTTAAGAGAATTTGAGAGCTCAATGAAAGCTTAAGAGATAATAAAATGATAAAACAAGTTGCTTTACTTCCATTCAGCTCTAGAGGTATTTATACTAAAAAATATAGCTGTTGGAGGTGCAAATGATGTGTCCAACGTGTATATTTTGAATTATTGAGACTGATGCTGTCAGACAGCTATTCATGGATTGAAACCGTAATTGGCTCCTCAGGAAGTTTGAATTTGCCCATACTTTCTTCATAAAAGCTGTAGATATTTGAATTATATTTCCATATCAATTTGAATCACCTAAATTGGACTTCTGTAGCTTAAGATATGTCCAAAATACTAAGGGTTGTGCAATCTGTAATGCAGACTACGGTCAGACAGCTATACCCAAATTGAAGCCGTGATTTGATCCTGAAGAAATTTGAATTTGCTCATACTTTCTTCATGAAAGCTGTAGATATTTGAATTAGCTTTCCATTAAATTTTGAATCACCTAAATTTGACTTCTGTAGCTCGGGATATGTCCAAATTACTGAGGATTGTGCAATCTGAAATGCAGAATACTGTCAGACAGCTATATACAAGTTGAAGCCGTGATCTGCGCCTGAATAGATTCTAATTTGCCTATATTTTCTTCATGAAAGTTGTAGATATTTGACTTATATTTTCATACCATTTTGAATCACCTCAATTGGACTTCTGTAACTCAAGATATGTCCAAAATACTAAGAGATGTGCAGTCTGAGATGGTAGACGTACACGTGAATTTCAACTCAAAATTTGCATAACCAAATGAACTTG
Organism: Mallotus nudiflorus; assembly: GCA_947683625.1. Classification (NCBI taxonomy): domain Eukaryota; kingdom Viridiplantae; phylum Streptophyta; class Magnoliopsida; order Malpighiales; family Euphorbiaceae; genus Mallotus; species Mallotus nudiflorus. The sequence continues at coordinate 2,745,952 of CANTUR010000226.1, read as the reverse complement.
GATTTTCTCAAAAAAGCCCAATTCATAAAGCTTAAGATGTCTGCTTCAAATGTTAAGAAGCCCATTTTCTCATTTAAGAGCTCTAAATATGTCAAAAGCCTTCTTCAATCTCAGAGGTTCAATGAGCCCGAAAAGTCACTATACATCCAAAAGTGTATATGCTTGGTATATGTTTGGTATATAATTCCCTACACACTTAATTGAAATTATTAGTATAAAAATTGTTTGTCAAAGTCCAAAATTAGGAGTTTGATCATGCAAATGGTCAACAATCTCCCCCTTTTTGGCTTTGACAACCAATTTGAAAAGATGATAAATAATATGTGTGTGTGTGTAAAAAATAAATAACATATATAAGCATATTAAATAAAAATAGCTCCCCCTTACAAATTAAACAGATGCAAAATAAGAAATAATTTTGCTCCCCCTTAACATGTGCATAAATTCAATATTTATCATGTATTAGAGCATATAAATAAATGATTTATCATAGCATATATAAGGGTTTAACAAATATATTCCTTAATCAAAAATATATTTCTTTATTTCTCCTCCTTTTTGGACATGATAAGAAATATAAATAAATTTCATCATCCTTCTTATCAAAAATAAAGATAACAAGTTATTAAATAATATGAAGGAAATAATTTCAAACATGTAATGCATCACAAAATAACATGTATGCTATATCAAAACATCACATGATCATATAGAGTTTAGCTATTCAATCATACATAATCATGTGGTACTTAGCATATCTTAAACACAATTATCTATCCCCTAAGCACATAGCTTCTTTAGTTTCTTCTCCCCCTTTGTCAAAGACAAAAAGAAAAGAGAGAGATATAAGGGGAAATAGACCTAAGGGAGCCAAAAATACTAAAGGGAATAAAAGATTAAGAACCAAAACAATGCAAGCAAAGATATTCAAAATCTTTATGAAATTCATGTCATTTTAAAAGATAAAAGCCATTTAAAAAAAATGTATACATGAATGTTGCATGAATAAGCTCAATTAATAGTCATGCAAAAAAAAATTCATGTAATATAAAAATAAAGTAAGCAAAACAAGGCTATTTATCATAAGGACAAAACTAGTCATGCTTACATTGTTATTATGCATGAGAAAAAGAATTATGTGAAATAAATTCAAATAATTTTCTCCCCCTATTTCAATGGAATTAAAAAATATTGATATTAAGGACACACTATCACATAGTTATGTCACTTACATAAACACATCTTTGAAAAAAAAAAATTTCCCTTAAAAGAAATTAACTAGGTACACATGCAAACTCAATTATTTTTCCTCCTTTGTCAAAATGCAAAGATAGACCAAATCTTAAAAATATCCATGCATTATCAAAGATAAAAATAATTTCTTAGAAAACACAAAAATTAAACAAACTCAAATTTTTTTTTTTTTTTTTTTTATCCTGATACCAATTGAAAACTTTTATAGGTCATACCCAACCTATATTACCTTTCGTCAAAATGCAAATAAAATTGCATTAAAAAAAATACAATGATATTAAAATACCAATTGTAATCAAGATATAAAACTAACAGCTCATGTTTTATATCCAAAAAATATTCAAAAAATAAACCGAACATAAACTAACGAAAAATAGTTATAAAACACATTTAACAGCTCAAAACTTAGATACAGAAAGTATACCAAAAATAAACCTAAAATAAAAAATTTTGTTAAGGAGGAGGAATATTTATGCTATTTAAAATAATTAATTAATTGAATTTAGCTCAATAATTAATTATTAATTTGCAAAATAGGAGGGATTAAAAAAAATGAATGAATCCACACAAATCCAATTAAAATTGATACAAAGATCATGCAAATGGGAAATACAATATATCATGTATATGAACTAAATTTGCTAAAGCAAATACCTTTAAAACAAAATATATACATGACGCTGAAAATAATAAAATCACATAAGAATCCAAACATCAATTCATCAATTTAACAAGTGATCAAGACAAGCTTGAGCCATCAATCATACCAAGTTCATGCTTAATAAAATTCAATCTTTCCTCACAAAGAGGTTTGGTAAAGATGTCTGCTAATTGATTATTAGTATCAACAAAATCAAGAAAAATATCACCATTTTGCACATGATCACGTAAGAAATGATGTCTAATATCAATATGCTTAGTTCTAGAATGTTGAATGGGATTCTTACTAAGGTTTATAGCACTTGTATTATCACACTTAATTGGAATGTGATTAATATCAATGCCATAGTCCAAAAGTTGTTGTTTTTGCCATAGAACTTGGGTGCAACAACAACTAGCCGCCACATATTCTGCTTCAGCGGTGGATAAGGCAACTGAAACTTGTTTCTTACTAAACCAAGAAACTAAGCAATTTCCTAAAATTTGACAAGTTCCAGAAGTGCTTTTTCTATCTAGTAAGCTACCAGCAAAATCAGCATCAGAATAACTAATCAGTTCAAAGGAAGAACTCCTAGGATACCAAAGTCCTAAATGCATTGTACCACAAAGATATTTGAAAATTCTTTTAATAGCATTCAAATGAGACTCTCTAGGACTTGATTGAAATCTAGCACACAAGCAAGTAGCAAACATAATATCGGGTCTACTAGCAGTTAAATAAAGAAGGGATCCAATCATACCTCTAAATCGCTTTTCATCAATTGGTTTACCATTCTCATCCTTATTTAGTTTGGTTGTTGTGCTCATTGGAGTTTTGCTTGATTTAGCTTCATCCATTCCAAACTTCTTGAGAATGTCCCTTGTATATTTGGTTTGATTAATGAAAATCCCATTTTCATATTGCTTGATTTGAAGTCCAAGAAAGAACTTGAGTTCTCCCATCATACTCATCTCAAATTCTCCTTGCATTAGCTTAGAAAATTCCTCACACAAGCAATGGTCAGTAGCACCAAAAATAATATCATCAACATAAATTTGAACAATTAATAAATTATGCTTAGATTTCTTTATGAAGAGAGTTGTGTCAACTTTTCCTTTAGAGAAACCTTTCTCTAGTAAAAAGTTACTCAATCTTTCATACCAAGCTCTTGGAGCTTGTTTCAATCCATACAATGCTTTTGACAATTTAAAAACATGATTTGGAGAGTTAAAATTTTCAAAACCTGGAGGTTGTTCAACATATACCTCCTCTTCAATAAAACCATTTAAAAATGCACTTTTAACATCCATTTGAAAAAGTTTAAAATTCATGTATGATGCAAATGCAAGTAGCATCCTAATAGCTTCTAACCTTGCAACGGGGGCAAAGGTTTCATCATAATCAATTCCTTCCTCTTGATTATAACCTTTAGCTACTAGTCTAGCTTTGTTCCTAGTTATGACACCTTGTTCATTCATCTTATTTCTAAACACCCATTTGGTACCTATAATAGGATGATGTTTAGGTCTAGGAACCAAGGTCCAAACCTTGTTTCTCTCAAATTGATTTAACTCTTCTTGCATAGCAAGGACCCAAAATTCATCACACAAAGCATCATCAATATTTTTGGGTTCAATTTGAGAAATGAAGGCTAAATTAACAGTAGATTTTAATTGAGATCTAGTAGTTACCCCTTTTGTAGTGTCACCTATAATGAGGTCTTGAGGGTGAGCTTTCTTGAATTGCCAATCCTTTGGAAGTTCATCCTTTAAGGTAGGTTGAGATGTCTCCTCATTTTCCTTCTTGCTTGGCTCTTCAAGTTCCAAAGGCTTACTAGCATTTTCTTCTTGTGTTTCCATAATCTCATTGTCACCTACAAGATCATCAACACTACAAACATCCTTTCTAGGATCAAGTGAGTTTGATTCATCAAATACCACATGCATTGACTCTTCAACTACTAGAGTTCTCTTATTAAAGACCCTATATGCCTTGCTAGAGATTGAATAGCCTAGGAAAATTCCTTCATCGGCTTTAGAATCAAATTTTCCAAGATTATCCTTGGTGTTCAATATAAAGCACTTGCATCCAAATACTCTTAGATATGAGATTTTGGGTTTTCTATTATTCCATAGCTCATAAGACGTTTTATTTAAAATTGGTCTTTTGAAAACTCGGTTTGAAATATAACAAGATGTGTTAACAGCTTCCGCCCAAAAGTATAAAGGCAAATTATACTCATGAAGCATTGTTCTAGCCATTTCCACAAGAGTTCTATTTTTCCTTTCAACTACCCCATTTTGTTGAGGGGTTCTAGGAGATGAAAATGTATGAGAAATACCATTTTCATTACAATAGTTTTTAAAAAATTCATTTTCAAATTCGGTTCCATGATCACTTCTAATGGATGAAATACAAAATCCTTTTTCTTTTTGAACTCGTTTTGAAAAATTTTCAAAAGCTTTAAATGCATCATTCTTATGAGCAAGAAAACATACCCAAGTGTATCTAGAGTAGTCATCAACCAATACATAAGCATAGTGCATTCCACCAAGACTAGCAACTCTAGTTGGTCCAAATAAATCCATATGTATAAGTTCAAGTGGCCTAGAGGTGGACACTACATTTTTTAGCTTAAATGAGGACTTGGATTGTTTTCCCTTTTGACAAGCATCACAAGGTTTATCTTTAGTGAATTCAAGCTTAGGTAAACCAAGTACAAGTTCATGTTTACAAAGATCATTTAAAAGCTCAAAATTTGCATGTCCTAATCTTCTATGCCATGTCCATGTGTCATGGGAGATAGACACTAAGCATTTTATGTCTTTGTTATCAATTTTATTCAAATCAATGACATAAACATTGTCTACTCTTTCACCACTAAAAATAATTTTATTTTCATCAAGACTACTAACAAAGCAATTTTTAGGATAAAAAGTTACTTTATTTCCCATGTCACATAATTGACTTATACTAAGCAGATTATGTTTAAGACCATCAACAAACAACACATGATGTATAGATAAGGATTGCGGATTACCTATTTCTCCAATGCCAATAATTTTTCCTTTTGCATTATCTCCGAAAGTAACATGTCCTCCATCCTTAGCATCAAGTTTGTTGAATTGATGTTTGTCTCCTGTCATATGCCTTGAACATCCACTATCGAGATACCATTTGCTTTTTGTTCTTGTGGATTTCAAGCACATCTACACGATACAATTTAAGTGTTCTTTTGGACCCAAACCTTTTTTGGTCTAGGTTGGTTAGTTTTAAGATAATCCGTAGGAAGTAAATTCATATGCAGTTTTCTATAAAAACACACATTATTGGTATGTCCTTTAATCATGCAATATGAACATATAATATTTTTAAATTTATTTCTCCTAGAATGAAATGCTTTCCTAGTGTGTGCAGCATGCCTTTGGTGTTGTGTGTATCTTTTGTTATTATTTTGTGACATTAAGTGAGACATACATTGGCAATGGTGATGAGCATTTTGATAAGTTTGTGCAATATGTTTATGTGCATTGTGTTGTGCAACATGCCTATTACAATTATGTCTAGTGTACATATAAGCATGCTTAGGTTGAGGTGCTCTAGTTTGAAACTTACCTCTTTGTGTTAATGAAGGGTTAATCTTATGAGATTTTGCCTTGCTATTTAACACATGAGATTTTTTCGCTTGAATCTCATTTGAGGTTGAAGGAGTAGAATCATGTGAAGCTTTAACAAAAGTAATATGTGATGAGGATGATGAAGACATTCCATTTTTATATCCAATTCCATGGGTATCTCCATGAAATTTTTGAGAGTCAAGAAGACTATCTAAAGTTTCTTTTCCTCTCTTAAATTTAGCAATGGAATTTTTTAATTCTAAGACTTCCTTAGAAAGCTTATGATGTTCATCATTTGCTTTCTTAAGTTGGTCTTCCAAAGAATTACAAGATTTAGCATCACTTACAAGTTTTTCATTTGATACAACAAGTTTAGCAAAATCAATTTTCAAACATTTAAAATCCTTATTTAAGCTAGTTAACTCATGTTTATATTTTTTCTTCTTAGATAACAAACTTTTGCATTTAGCAAGCAATTTGCTCACAATAGAGCTCTCATCATCATCATTATCATCATCACAATATTCATCACAATCATCAAAAGAGGAGTAAGAAGTGGATGGTACCTCATTTTCGTTTTCAATGGCCATGAAGCAAAGATTGGCAACTTCTTGTTGTTCCTCTTCCTCTTCGGATTCGGAGGAATCATCCCAAGTAGCTTTGAATGCCTTCTTCTTATCTTTTGCTCCCTTACTCTTGAATTTGAGTTTGGGACATTCATTTCTAATGTGTCCCAGTTTCTTGCATTCATAGCAAGTAACCTCTTTTATTTTCTTCCTCCCATCTCCTTCGAACTTCCTGTTGAAGTCCCTTGTTCTTGAGAAATTTTTCTTTCTTAAGAACTTCTTGAAGTTCCTAGTGAGCATGGCAATGTCACCATCTTCATCACTAGAATCTTTAATGCTTTCCTCTTCACTATCTTCTTGAAGAGCTTTTAGAGCAATGCTCTTTTTCTTTTCTTCTTTCTCTTCTTGTTCTTCACCTCTTTGCTTGATGGTGAGCTCATGTGTCAAAAGCTTACCAATGAGCACATCGGTTGATAGAGTGGAGAGGTCTTGAGCTTCCTCAATTGAGGTAACACGAGATTCCCAATCCTTCTTAGGTAGGATTCTTAGAATCTTGTTGTTTACTTCTTCCTTGGAGAAATGTTTTCCAAGTTTCTTGAGGGTTGTAAGGAGAGCATTGAGACGGTTTGTCATCTCCGTGATTGATTCTTGAGGCTTCATTTTGAAGAGTTCATATTCATACATATGAAGTTGAACCTTCTTGCTTCTCACTTGAATGTTGCCTTCATAGTGATTCTCCAAGGTCTCCCACATTTCTTTAGCTGAAATGCAATGTTGAAGCTTGCCTCCTTCTTCTCTTGTCATGGAGGAGACTAGAGTAATCATAGCCTTTTTATTTTTGTGATTTTCTTCCTTTTGATCAACACTCCATTGGCTTCTTGCAAGTGTAGTTACCACACCATCAATGATAGTTGTAGGTGGTTCCCAACCTCTTAGGACAATATCCCAAAGTTTGATGGAATCACAATCAAGATATAATTCCATTTTGAATTTCCAATGTGGATAGTCACTACCATCAAAGAATGGTCTAAGAGAAGAGATGTTTTGTGATTCACTCCACATGATCTTGTATTCTAGCAATAAAGTACCTAGAATTCAAGCTCTGATACCAAATGAAAAGAGTCCTAGAGGGGGGGTGAATAGGACTATGAAATAAAAATGAGAAATTAAATGAATTCTTTGCAAGAATTAAATAGAAGTAGAGAAGGAAGAATGAAGAACATAAAGATTTAAGGAGTTCGGATTCAACAACAATCCTACGTCTCCACCTAACTTATCCCCAAGTTAGGATTTTCAATCACCCACAATCTTATTCACAGGATTAAGATTATATAAGAGTTTTATGGCTCACTCTTATAACCTCACAACATGAGTTTTCAAGGCTCACTCAAAAAACCAAAACCCAAGTGTTTCAATGGATAACACTTAAACCAATTCCTTTAGAAATAAATCTCACTTCCCTTCTAATCTAACCCAAGATTTAAGATGAAGAGAAATTCTATTTCTAACACACACCCAACTCTCACAAGAGTTATACAAACAAAGAATTATTTAAGAGAATTTGAGAGCTCAATGAAAGCTTAAGAGATAATAAAATGATAAAACAAGTTGCTTTACTTCCATTCAGCTCTAGAGGTATTTATACTAAAAAATATAGCTGTTGGAGGTGCAAATGATGTGTCCAACGTGTATATTTTGAATTATTGAGACTGATGCTGTCAGACAGCTATTCATGGATTGAAACCGTAATTGGCTCCTCAGGAAGTTTGAATTTGCCCATACTTTCTTCATAAAAGCTGTAGATATTTGAATTATATTTCCATATCAATTTGAATCACCTAAATTGGACTTCTGTAGCTTAAGATATGTCCAAAATACTAAGGGTTGTGCAATCTGTAATGCAGACTACGGTCAGACAGCTATACCCAAATTGAAGCCGTGATTTGATCCTGAAGAAATTTGAATTTGCTCATACTTTCTTCATGAAAGCTGTAGATATTTGAATTAGCTTTCCATTAAATTTTGAATCACCTAAATTTGACTTCTGTAGCTCGGGATATGTCCAAATTACTGAGGATTGTGCAATCTGAAATGCAGAATACTGTCAGACAGCTATATACAAGTTGAAGCCGTGATCTGCGCCTGAATAGATTCTAATTTGCCTATATTTTCTTCATGAAAGTTGTAGATATTTGACTTATATTTTCATACCATTTTGAATCACCTCAATTGGACTTCTGTAACTCAAGATATGTCCAAAATACTAAGAGATGTGCAGTCTGAGATGGTAGACGTACACGTGAATTTCAACTCAAAATTTGCATAACCAAATGAACTTGGATTTTCTCAAAAAAGCCCAATTCATAAAGCTTAAGATGTCTGCTTCAAATGTTAAGAAGCCCATTTTCTCATTTAAGAGCTCTAAATATGTCAAAAGCCTTCTTCAATCTCAGAGGTTCAATGAGCCCGAAAAGTCACTATACATCCAAAAGTGTATATGCTTGGTATATGTTTGGTATATAATTCCCTACACACTTAATTGAAATTATTAGTATAAAAATTGTTTGTCAAAGTCCAAAATTAGGAGTTTGATCATGCAAATGGTCAACATAACTCTTATAAGAGTTAAACAAATACAAGAATTTGATAGAGAGAAAATTGATGCTCAATTGAATGCTTAGAGAGTTTTTGATAATAACAATGTGTTATTTTTTTTTTAAGAATGAAAACTCCAAAGCATTTATAGAAATTGAGCTTCAATATTATGGCTGTTTTAGCCAATAATTATGTCCCCAATGTCTTCAAGCTTTGGTTATTTCAAATTGACTTATTTCTGTCAAAACACTGCTTATGATCATTAGGAGCATGTCCTGGCTCATGAGGAGCGATTTTATAGCCATTGCATTTGAGTTCAGCTTGAAAATGCCTGTTATAAGCTGTCAAGAGTGCCCTCATGAGTTGCTCATGATCTTGAGGGTAGCTTGTGAGTAGCACTGCCTAGCTCACTCGAAGAAGCTTGAAAATGTAGCTTTGGGGAGGCTAATTATGAGCAGCTCGTGAGTAGCCACCTGTAAGGGAAAAAATGTGTATTTCTAACTTCTAATTGCTCCAGATATTTTGAGTGTATGTAGGGGATAATATTCTTCAATGAAATACACTTTTATGAGAGTATTTCATATCTTCGGATTTTAAATGAAATGAATTAAGTCCCTACACACTTAAAAGAAATTATTAGAAACTTAAATTATTTGTCAAAGTCAAAATTTGAAGTTTGATCATGCAAATGGTCAACAATTTTCCCCTTTTTGGCTTTGACAACCAATTTGATAAATAATAAATTAAGTGTGTGTGTTAAAACTAATTACCATGAATAAATATATGGTACATAATAGAGCTCCCCCTTTTAAATTAAATAGGTATTGAAAATAATTTGCTCCCCTTTAATATGGGCATGATAAAAATATTTTATCATGTATCAAAACATAATAAAAATTGAATTGGAGCATGGAAAATATATCATAAATAACGTGACTTTAAAAATCATCCATTTCCTTTAGAAAAAAAAAATTCAAATGAATGAACATAAAGAGATAGATTAAAATAGTATAATGTAGAAAAAATTTTCTCCCCCTTTATCAAAATTTTATAATATATTTCTTTATTTCTGTAATATCCCGTGTTTTTTAAAAATATTTTTACACTGTACCGGGATATACAGTGTCAATAATTTTTATGCATTATACGATATTTTTATGAGTTAATATGTATTTTAAACCTATTTTAATTACTGTCTATTATTTTCAGTATTTTACATAAAATTTTCCCGGGACTTTCATTTTCGGGGAAATTTCCACGTAAACAATGTATTATTAATTATTTTAAATGTATTTACGGGTTTGCATGAACTCATACATATTTTTAAATTATTAAATAAAGCCTGTGTGTGTATATTTATTTAATTAGGGTTTATTATTACCCTAATATTTTATTATTTATTTATTATTATTTGATTATTTGATTATTTTATTTATTATTAAATTATTAAAATTTATTATTTTATTATTAATTATTTATTAATATTTAATTATTTTAATTTATTTAATTATTTTCTTTTTTTTCTTTTTTCTCTTTCTTTTCCTTTTTCTTTCTTTTTCTTTTTCTTTTTCTTTTCTTTTCCTTCTTTTTCTTTTTCTTCTTCTTCTTCTTCCCTTCTCTCCCGCGCGCCCGACCACCCACCTCACTCCTCACCGCTGCAACTTCCGATTTTCGGCCGTCGGTGTGCCGCCAGGAGCTCCACCTTCCTCAGCCAGCCACTCCGCCGCCCCCAGCTCCCTTCCCCGGCGCCGGCAAGCCCTTTCTCCTCCATTTCCGGCCGAAGCTCCATTTCTTCATAACTTCCGATTCTGGCCACCGTTTTCGACACCGCCGGTCTCTTTCTTCTCCTTGAGCTCCGGTGAGTGTGATTCTAGCTTTGGTTTGAGCTAAAATGGTCTAGAATTGCTTAGTTTTCGATTTGTCAATTTTGGCCTATTAGGGTTTTTGATTTTTTTGAGCTTCGAATTGGATGATTCATGGAAAATTCCTTCACAAATGTTGTTCCTAGTAGCTTAATCTTCATGTATGAATTTTTGTAGAATTTTTGGAGATTGTTTGGATTTTTGGGTATTTTTGAATATTTTAATATTATTTTCTAATTTTCGGAAATTAATTATTTAGATTATGAAATTTAAGTTTATGGTTGAATTAGGTGTTGAAATGAATTATAGGAATTTATTTGGAATTTTTATGAATTTCTAAGTATTTATTTTTAATTATTGAAGTTTATGGAATTTTGGAAAAATTAGGTTAAATGTGTTTTAATTTGAAATTAATTGGTTAATTGAGTTTAATTATTAATATTATTGATAAATATGTTGAGAAAATTAATTTTGGGTAATTGTATGATTTTTGGTGAATTTTTGAAGTAATTTAAGTATATTTATATATATAGGGGTATTTTGGTAATTTTACCCTAAATTGTCTAAAAATATAATTTAATTGGTTTTAATAATTATTTAAGGTATAAAAATGATTTCTCTAAATTATTTGGTATTTTTAATTAATTAAAACTATTTTTCGTGAATTATTTTCAATTATAAATATAATATACGATTTTTCTAATAAAATGAGTTTTAATCGGTTTTTATAGTGTTTCAAGGTCAATTATGTAATTTTTATTTATAAAATGTATTTCTGTGATTTAAGGATATTTTTGTTATATCTGGAATCATTCTGTGTTTGTGGACCTCGGTCGGTGGACTGTAGTTTGGAGTCCGACCGTGGGATTTTGATTGTGTTGAGCTTGTATTTCGAAGTGTGTTTCTTTGCAGGGTCGGCTCTACTCTTTTGAGTAGAGAGATGTCCGTTTTACAGGGGAGGTTCTGTCGGATTTTCGGTAGAATTCTCGTAAAATGTGATGTCCAGTCGAACCCTAATTCTGTTTTCGTATTTTAATACTCTAGATTGAATTCTAGGATTTCTATTAGGGTTACTCTGATATCGGTTATTTATTTCTTGTTTAGTTGCGCCGAGACCGAGGGCTAGTGGACCAGGCCCGTCGGACCTGTCTCGTGGAGCGCATTAGGTGAGTTACTATTTTATATATATATGCTTAGGATGCATGATTTAGAAATGCATGTTTTATGTTGATTAAATATGCATAAATAATTTGATTATTTCTTAAGTTTATATTAAGTATATTTTTGGTATATAATAAATTATATACATGTTTTATTAATAAAATATTTTTAAAATATTTTTAAAATATTTTTAAATATATTTTTAGCTTAATTTATAATTTGATTGAATTTATTTGACGTATATATACTCAAAATATACCTGGTTTACTTTTGGTATATTTTCGGTATATATATGGATTATATTGTTATTTCATTTACATTCATGCATCATTTATTTTTATGAATGAATGTTTTACATTATTAATGATGAAGGATATCAATAGAACGTGCTACCTAGTGGGCAGCACTAGGACCGAGTACGTACCGGTACGCCTATAGCTTTAGGCTATATTACTAACTATTTGTGGATATTGATTTGATTATGATTATTGATATGTGTGAGATGTGGTTTGGGTGTGATTGCTGGAGCTCGGTTGACCAAGTGTCTCGGGGCCAATCACACTGGCAGTCAGACTGCTGGAGCTCGGTTGACTTAGTGTCTCGGGGCCAGTCTACTGTCCATATGGATTAAGTGGATATATTTGGTATAAGTGAGCCTGTATGGCTAGAGTGTTGTTTAACACTATTATCCTGAGGTTGCGATATTCTAGGGTTCTATGTGATCCTTCATAAAAGTTGATTTTCAGACAAAATATATAAAATGATTTTTCTGCATCTGTATGAACTTGCCTGTATATATACATATTACTCATATACTGTTGACTGTATGCATTATCACTTAGAGTGTATGTATATATATTATAGTAATTCACTCAGTGAGGTCTGACTCCCCTCCGTTGACTATTTTTCAGGAGAGTCAACTTCTTCAGACCTCAGTAGCAGGTCGATACGCCAGATTTCTTCCGCCCCGGCTTCTTTATGTAAATTGTATACTTGAGTCTTATTTATTTTATCTAGACACTGCAGTAGTTGTGATTTTCAGTAGTTGTGATTTTCAGTAGTTGTGATTTTCAGTAGTTGTGAATTAAAGTATTTGTTTTAAAGAGATGTATTATAGTAAAACTGGATTTGTATTAAAGATTATACATTTATGAGATTATATATGCGATGTGATGAGTTTTGAATTGAATCCAGTTGATATGGATGATATTGTAATATTTATGATTTTATTTTCCGCTGCATATTATATTTTTATTGTTATTATTGCATATTTATTTTATTTTTAGGCTTGCTACGGGTTCCGGATTCGAAAGAATTCCCGTTCCCTAGCGCCGGTCATGGCCCCTGTTTTGGGTCGTGACAATTTCTCCCCTTTAGGTCATGATAATAAATATAAATTTATTAAATTTAAAGAGAAAACAAGGCCTAACATTGCAAATATGCTAAAAATTAAACATAAAGAGAAAACATGATAACATGATCATTTAAATAAAACTAGTAGCACTTACCATGCATGTAGCATTGCTTTGACACATCATAAATATAGTACATATAGTACTATTATTTTAAAAACTTAAACTTACATAACACATGATCATGTAGTACTTAACATATCATAAACATAACAATTTCTCCCCCTTTATCAAAGACAAAAAGAAATGAGAAATAAACTACAAAGAAACCAAAAGGAAATAAAAGATAGAACAAAAATAAGAATATCTAAGAGTCATGTCCATCTTGGGGATCTTAGAATAGAGGAGAAAGAGGAGGGGAGGCCAAGTACATTGTATGTTATGATGAGTATATAATTAGTGAATGTCATACTCCATATGGTCCATGTGATGCTAAAAATGATCAAGTCTAGTGTTCACTTGATTAAACCTTATGTTGAAGTTGGACTCTACTGTCACGACCCAAACCATGAGTTATGACCGGCTCTAGAGAACAAGAATTCTTTCAAATTCGGAACCCGTAGCAAGTCTTAAAATAAAAACACATGCAATTAATAAATAAAAATACACCAAAATTAAAATTTAATCGATATAAAATAAATACTCAAATGTCATTTCATAAAGTAAAAAATATTCATATAATATTTAGGGATAGGTCTCTATACTAAAATCACACTCTACGAATACAATAACATTACTACTGCAGTTTTCTAGAATACAATAAAAGTTCAAATAGATAAATCACATATTCTAGTCGGTGCTAAAGAAGACTCGCGTAAAGCACTACTGGTGAGGTCTAAAGAAGAATCTTCTAAAAAACATATTGAGGGTTGTCAGACCTCACTGAATAAATTGTTATAATATATACACATGCAATCTATATTCATTTACATTCAAGCATCATAATATAGTATATATATATATATATATATACACACACACATTTCACATAGATGTTGAAATTCATTTTTTATTTATTTTTATAAATAATCAATGCATAAAATTATTTTAGTTGAAGGACCGGAGCATAACCCTAATAGTTTACAACCTCGATCATAATAATCATTAGCCAACAGGCTTAACCAAAACTCACAATATTCATTTATCCAACTTAAGGTAGTAGACTGACCCCAAATACACTAAGTCAATCGAGGTTCCGTAATCTCACTACTGGCATGACTAGCCCCGAGTACACTAGGTCAACCAAGGATTCACAGTCAGCCTTTCCAATAACCAACATCTCAATAACAATTATCAGATTTCAACCTAATTCTATCGTACTATCATGCAACAATCCTAGCGTAATCCACTAGATAGCACGTTCTACTGCTATCCTTCAAATCATTCTTATAATTATTAAAAATAATAAAATTCATGATATAAACAAGATAGCATCCATTTAAAGAGGGATATACCAATTATATATCGAAAGTATACTAAAAATATATTAAATGTATACTAAAAATATATCAGATATATATGCCACAAATATATCCAAATAAACCATGAATAAACCAGAAATATACTAAGTATATATTGAAAATTACAACATGCATATATATCGAAATATACCAAAAATATAATAAATTATTTAATGAAATAAATCATGTTTAAACATATAATGAAAATATGAAAATTCATATTTATGCATTCTATATGCAATGCATATATAAAATAATAACTCACAAGTTTACGCTCCTCGAGACTAACTCAACGGCCTAGTCTGATAGGTCTCGATTTCGGCGTAACTAGAAAAATAAATAATAATAACAAATATCAAAATATATTCCTAACTCATATTTTTAAAAATTCTAAAGGAAAACTCGATTTAGGAATCAAAACTTAGTTAAAACACAAAAACTTAGGATCAACCTAATGTCACATTTTTTGAGAATTTTATCAAAAATTGATAGAATCTCCTCTGTAAAATAGGCATCTCTCTACTAAAAAGTAGAGCCGATCTTGTAAGAAAACACACATCTAAATAACACAAAGCTCAACGCTTCGGGTTGAAACCCAAACTACTCAAATTTTTAACCAAGGTTCACAATTCATCACAAATCAATATTAAATAATAAATATAATAAAAATCATTAAATTCTATAAATATCCATAAAATACCAAAATATAATATATTTAAACATAAAAAACATTTAATAGAATTATTTTCACATTAACTAAATAAAATCTCAAATAAATTATATAATATTAATAAAAATCTAAATTTTCAATTATTTAACATAAAATAGTAAAATTCATAATTAATTACTCAAATAGGTTATACATATAATAAAAATGGTTAAAAACTTATTTAATCACAAAAATAGTATATACAATTATTATTTGAATATATTTTTGAAAATTAGTATTAATTAGTTAAAAATAGTAATTAATTCATAAAATTATTTTAATTCCATTTATTATTCCAAAATTATTTAAAACATATTATTTAACTATAATTTAAATAAAAACACACAATTTACTCAATTATGTAAAAATCACATAACACAATTTATTATTCAAAAATTATACAAAATCACTAAAAATTCATTTCTCACTTCTAAAATTAATAACTTAAATTAACAATACTAATTTAACCAAATTTCCATCACAAAATAAATAAATAACATAATTAATAAAAATTCATTTTAATTGTTAAAATATTCAAAAATACCCATTATTCAAAATAATTCAAAAAAATAAACAAATAATATATATAGGAAGATTAAGCTGCATTCATCAACATTAACAAAGAGAAAATCCATGGATCAAACACAATCAACTAAAAAAAAAATCAAAACCCTAATAACGTATAAACTAAAATTGATGAAAACTCACAAACGAGTGGATTTAAACTTTGAACCAAGCTTAGATTTAACTTCACCAGAGCTAGGAGGTTCGATCAAGACCAGAATGGTGAGCTTTGGTGGCCGGAAGCTTCACCAACAATAATGGAGTCCACTCTTAATGCTGCTGCTTTCAAGCGGTTTCGACGTGCTCTGGTGACTCCTCAGGCAACGATCGACGATTGGAAGGAAGAGGGAAGTGATGGTGGGCTTTGGTGGTGGCTGGCATAGTATCGGGAGATTGGGCTGGTGTAGACAGTGAACGAAAATGGAGAAGAAGCAGATTAAGAAAAAGAAAAAGAAAAAGAAAAAAAAAAGGAAAAGTGGGGGAAAGGTGAGTTGACTCGAGTTTTTTTACCAAACCTTTATATATATATATATATATATATATATATATATATATATATATAACTACACTAAAAAAATACATAGGCACACATGCACACAATGTTAACCCTATTAATAATAACAATAATAATAGTAATACTAACTCATTCAAAGGCAGATAGAGATGAAGCACCAGGAACTTATGCGAATCATCAGCAATAAAGGCACATTGAATAGCATTCAAATGAAAGGAACATAAATTTTAAACTTGAAAGCCCAGGTTGACTAACTTGAAAAAGATCTTAAAAGAAAGAAAGAAGAGTTATCCTCACAAACCTCTTCAAAATCTTTCTCTCCAGATCCTTTGGGTCTTTTGTACAGCCCTTATTCAATTCCCAGTTCACCATACACAGCCTCTTCCACTCAATCTTTATTTCCTGCACCAACAGCTCCCTTGAATATTCCTCCAAATTTTCAAGGATTTAAATCCTCATTAAAACCCCCCTCTCAAACACAGTCCTCTGATGAAACAACAACAAAAAAAGGAAAAACAATCCATTTCTCTCAAACTGAGAAACCTAAAACAACACCTTCTGAATCATTACCCAAAAATACCTCACCAACCTCATCACCAAAAGAGCCAGAACACCCTCTAATGATGGTGAATCCTATCTCTTCCTTTTTGGAAAAATGTGCTGAAAATGTCATGCCCAGCTTTTCAATTGGATCTGATTCAAAGGAAAGTTCATCTTCTGAATCTTCAGAAAGTGACTCTGATTCGGATTATGAAGTACCCTACCAATTGATGGCTGATGATGCTACATCTTCTAGAGGATCTCAAGTTGAAGAAGTTGATGATCCAGAAGAAGAATTTGAACAGCCCAGAACACCACAGCCAAATTCGTAGATAAATTTCCAAAAAAATACTGGAAATTACTTTACCCTGGATGATGTTCCTCCTTCACAATACAGGAATAGATTTCTGGAATTTAGAGCATGGATAGCTGGACAAATGCTTATTCCTGGAGCAAAAATCAGGGTTATTATTGAAACATTTCTTGCAAAAATGGTGGGAAAGCTAGCAAACTGGTATGCTTCTCTGAATGCTTATGCTAGAACCCAGTTAATGGATGCCACATCACCAGAAGATTTTTTAGGACTCTTGCATTATGAGTTCTTAGGAAAATGGGATGATGATCTTAAAGTTGCACGAAAGGAGTATTACCAAATGAAATGCTGTTCACTATAAAGAAAAGATCTAGAAAGACATTTCCAAAATATGTCTACTAGATTTTACCTGTTAAGAGGCACTGCTAATCCTGATTTAAAACAAGCCTTTTTGACTTCTATTTCCGAGATTCTTGCCTCTCGAATGTTTTCAATCCTTCAACAATCAAATTACAAAGTTGGAGATGTGCCAATGGGACATTTGTATCAAATCATGATTCAGGCTCATACCCAGTTATGTGATTAAAGGAAGATGATTAAACTGTATCTGGGCAGTAGGAAGAATCCTTTGGGAAAACTTTCATGTGACAAGTCTGATTTGCAGATCAAATGCAAAGATGCTGATATTTGTGTTTGTCCATCAAAGAAGAAGAAACATTTCTTCAAACTGAAGAAGAAAGGGAAAAGATCCAAGTTTAAGAAGTGGAAGTATTACAAGAAGAAAAAGTTCCGTGGCAAGAAAAAAACTGACAGATGCTACATCTGTGGGAAAAAGGGTCATTTTGTAAAAAATTGCCCTTCAAAAACAAAGAAGACTGAGCAAAAGATTCACCAAATTCAGCAGATCACTAAAGTAGATTTGAATGATGCTGATCTTGAGTCTGTCTTTTCAGAAGAAGAAGAAGCTTAACCAGAATGTGTTTTTGCTATAGGCCAAGAGACAGACTCAGAAATTTCCAACTCTGAAACAGAGTCCTGGAATGACCAGTTCTTAATTGGTGGTGATAATAGAGACATGATAGCCCTAACTCATGAAAAATATCCAATACCTTTGTTCCTTATCCAAATTTACCTGACCAGTTATTCCAAACCCATAAAACTTGTAGCCTTGATTGACACTGGAGCCAAAACTACCATTCTCAACCCAAAAGCCTTGCTTAAAGAATGTTAGAAACATCATTCTGAGTATTTCTCTACAGCTAATGGAGAATTACTTGAAACTGGCCTTAAAACCAGACACCCAATAAAGATCCAATTCTTTCCAAATTGTTACACATGGACACATGTTCTTGGATCTTCTTTACCTGAAAAAGATATTGTCATTGGCTTTGATGTCTATTAGAAGATGAAAGACTTGAGAATTCTTCCCAATGGACTCAAGTTCAAGAAATACTTTCAACCATTCACCAATATTTCATCTATCCTTTTTGTTGACCAAACCATTTCTCAACCAAACCTTCAAACTATTCATGAGTTCTTATTAAAAGAATGCAGTGCTCAGTCTCATACAGAGTTTCTTTAGAAATGCTCATCACCATTATGGAAAAACGAGGAGTTCTTCATCTCCTTACCTTTCAAACAAAATGAAGATGTCAACCCAACAAAGGCAACTCATCCAGGAATGACTCCCTATGATCTTAAACTGGCAATTGAAGAATGCAACCAATTGGAAGACCAAGGCCTAGTTGCTCCCACAAAATCAGAATAGGCATGCCAAGCTTTTTATGTAAACAAAAGATCAGAACAAGTTCGTGGAAAGAAAAGATTGGTGATCGACTATCAGCCTTTGAATTTCTTCCTCAGGGATGACAAATTCCCTTTGCCAAAAATTTCCTCATTATTTTCATTTTTGGCGGGAGCTAAAATCTTTTAAAAATTTGATTTGAAGGCTGGATTTTGGCAACTTAGAATCAAAGAGGAAGACAGATACAAAATGGGCCTTTGTATTCCAAACAGACACTATCAATGGAATGTGTTGCCTTTTGGACTTAAAGTAGCCCCATCACTGTTCCAATGGGCTATGATCAAAATCTTTGAGCCCATCCTCTCCAGCGCTCTTGTTTATATTGATGATATTCTTTTATTTTCTGCAGATATAAAAGCCCATGAGAAACTGCTCCAATAGTTTGCTAATCTTGTACAACATTATGGTGTTATGCTTTCACCCATCAAAATGTTCATTGGCCAAATAGAAATAGATTTTCTTGGAATGAAATTCAAAGAAGGGAAGTATCTTCCAGGTCCTCATGTTGCAACAGAACTGGATAAATTTCTAAAAGAAAATCTTTCTGTCAAACAAATCAGACAAGTTCTTGGCATTATCAATTATCTCAGGGATTTTATTCCTCATTTGACAAAGAAGACAACCCCTCTCAGAGCTCTTCTAAGAAAGAATCCTCCACCATGGTCCTCAGAATAAACAAAAGCTTTTGAACAACTCTGAATTTGCACAAAAAATCTTCCTGATCTCCAGATTCCCTCCACAAGAAAAAGAATCCTTCAAACAGATGCAAGCGATCAATTTTGGGGAGCTATTCTTTTAGAAGAGGATGACAATAAGAAAAAACGGATTTGTGCTCATGCTAGTGGAAAGTTCACAGATGCAGAATGCCATTATCACTCAACCTTTAAAGAGGTATTAGCAGTTAAATATGGCATAAAAAAGTTCGAATTCCATCTAATTGGTCATCATTTCAAAGTTAGGATGGACTGCTCATCATTTCCAAAAATGCTTGAATTCAAAGGAAAGACTCTGCCCCATCCTCAACTTCTCAGAATGAAAGAATGGTTTAGTAAGTATGACTTTGAAGTAGAACACATCAAAGGAGAGGATAACCTGTTACCAGATCTTTTAAACAGACCACCTGTCTCTTGTGAAAAACCCTTTCAGCGAAAAGTTCTTCCCATGCTATACATGTATCAAACTATTAATGCCAACTTTCTTGAAAAAGGTATTCCTCCATCTTTATCATCACACATTTCCATGACCATCCTTAATCAAAAGGCAACTTAAATTTTTGAACTTCAATCCAAACTAATCAGAAAATATGGGTCAGATTTCTTTCACAAATTAGGCTTTCATCCTATCTATCCTTTCACCTGTATTTTTAGCTTCCTAAACCAAAGTCCTGGAAACCAATTTTATTGCCCTCCTGAATTGTTAATCCTGTTTTGGTATCTTTGTCATCTATACTGGATCTCATTTGATCTTCAACCATTAAAGCTTGCAAGGTATATCAGCCTGATTGAGAAGAATGAAGGTTTGAATCCACATTTGTCAACATTTCTCAAATGGTTCCAAAGTTTGTCAAGATGGAAATCCTACTTGACAAATGAAGCTTATACTCAACAGGTGGCACCTCCTCTCGAATGTCATACTATCATCACCCTCAAAAGAACTTTCTTCAAAGCTAAAGGTGTTTTTACTGATGTACCATGCTTTAATATCTATGGGACTTATAGACACTCAATGATGCATTATATTACCATAGATACCATGGATCCTTCACCATGGAGAGAGTTTCAAAGACACATGTTCGAGAAAAATGGTATTATTCCAAAGGAGATATGGCCAAAGATATCTGATGATGCCCCATGGGAAATATTTCCTTTTGATTATGGGAAACAGTTGTTAGCAGATAAAGAATACTGGGAAAAGACACAAAGGACTACATCAATCCTGTCTTACATGCAAATTGATGATCCTTATCAAGCCAGCTCATCTGATCCTTATCAAGTCAGCTCATCTGATCCTTATCAAGCCAGCTCATCTGCAGAACAGATATGGTTAAAATATTATTAACACTACCAATCTTAGAATATTCTTTAATAATTTAAAATAAAGGGTCATTACATCTACTATAAAGAGATGATTAAAGAAACCACTAACCCAAGTTGGCTCTTCATAAACATTTTGAGAGGTAGAAGGTCCTCTTTGCCTCTTCCTTTGGGTTTAAGAGGGAACATGCTCTTGAGGGATTTCTTTTTCATTTTAAACACCTTCAAAACCATGAGTTCCTATTACTCTATGTCTTCTATGTCATGTTCAAGCTCCTCATCAACATTTTCATCTCCTACTTCATCTTTCCAAATCCAAATATTTCTAACTAGTTTGAATTGCCTAGAATTTTTTAAAAGACCTTGATCAAGGAAAGAAAGAGGAATAGAAGGAATGTTATTCAAAGGAATTTCAAAATAATTAGCAATTTTAGTGATGATCCATCCAACACATAAACTCCCTAAGTAATGAATGAGAAATAAATCATCAAAAGAAATTGCTTTATAACTAAAACCCTTAGCATAGATAGAATAGATTATAAAATGATGAACATACCAAAGGGATTTTAAAGCAAAGAGAGATGATTTGGTATGTCCGACAACAAAGGCACTAACATTGGGTTTAGCATGTTGAACCTAAAAGCTTTGAGGAGACCAAGAAGAATTAGGAGTTGTAAAACCTCCTTGCCTAAACCCAAGAGGTAAGAAAGCTATCTTTACCACCCAATCAAAATTTCATACTATTCATAGGATTTTGATCATTAAAGTATTGAGTTATCAAGTAATAAGAAAAGAGAAATTTATGGATAAGAGAGGGATAGGTAAGAAGAGGGTTGAACGCAAATCTTAAATACCTACTTGTTCAAGTAAAGTCATAACTTCATGGTAGCATCCCATCTTCTCTAAGGTATCTTGAGACATAAACTTAGAAAAGATTATCATCCTCTTGCTAAATTAAGTAATCCTTTGCCTAATTTGAGTAGAAGAATATGAAATATGAGGAGTCTTTTTGGGTTAATCTTTTGCTGCTTTTCTTAAAGAAGAAGGTGCTTCTTGAGATTTTTTCTTCTTAGGAGCCATGGAGAAGAGCACAAGGATTTTTGAATGAAAGAAAAAAAGAGAGAAGTTTTTTTTAAAATAAGAATTTGATTAAAAAGAAATAATGTGAGAATGAAGGAGGTGTAAAAAGGCTCATATAGAGGTGAATTAGGGTTAAAAAAGAATTAATTTGAGTCCTAAAAATACTCAAATTGTGTAAGTGACCGTTTTAAAAAATAACCAATAAAGGAACAGTTTAAAACCGTATCAAAATTGGATTTTTGAGGGTCAGACTGCTCCTCAGAAGCTGCTCATGATTGTGAGCAGTGTTGCCCTCTGACACCTGCAACAGTCATAAGTAGACTCAAATGGCTTGTGACAAAATTGCTAAAAGGCCCCTAAAGTTTTAAAAACTTTGCAATTATACCCTTAAAACTAGACAAATAGGTCCCTATGCACCAAATTAACACTAAATCAAATCAAATCACAACCAAAATAAATGCTATTATTATTATTATTATTATTATTATTATTATTATTATTATTATTATTATTATTATTATTATTATTATTATTATTATTATTATTATTATCATCATCATCATCATCATCATCATCATCATCAATCAACATAATCAAGAATTTAATTCAGAAATTTAATTTTTTTTAAAAAATTTAAATGATTAATAAATTGAATTAATTTTAATAAACAATCATTAAAAAATTAATGAGAAATTTTATAAAAGATTAATTTTAATCCAAGTAAAATTTTAAGAAATATGTCAAATTAAATCATGACTAAATCAAATGATAGAATAATTATGATAATATACCATAATTAAGCATTTAAATGGAATTTTAAAATCTTCAAATAATAATAATTTTAAATGTGTATCATGCAAATGGAAAATGCAATAAATCAAATCATGTATACAAAATAGATTTGCTTATTTAGATACTCAATAAATTGAATAATTAATTATTAAATGGCAATTATTTAAAGTAAAATTATACATGATAAAGATCATAAATGCGAAAAATAATTTTTTCTTAAAATGTAATCATGAAAAAGTATCAAAAATGAAAAATAAACCAAAAGTATAAATAAATGAAAAAATGTGTTTGTGCATGAAATTATGAAATGGTATCAAATACTAAAAATAAATAGAAGGAAAAAATGAGTGAAAATCATAATTACATACAAATTTATGAAAATCATGAATTTTTAATGAAGAAGTCCAATCATCAATTAAGCAATTTAACACGTCATCAAGACAAGCTTAAACCATCTATCATACCAAGTTCATGCTTAATAAAATTCAATCTTTCTTTATAGAGAGGCTTGGTGAAGATGTTTGCTAATTAATGATTTGTATCAATAAATTCAAGAAAATATCACCATTTTGTACATGATCACTCAAGAAATGATGTCTAATGCCTATATGCTTAGTTCTAAAATGCTGAATGAGATTCTTGCTAAGGTTTATAGCACTTGTATTATCACATTTAATTGGAATGTGATTAATGACAATGCCATAATTAATAAGCTATTATTTTTGCTATAAAGCTTGTGAGAAATAACAACTAGCCACTACATATTCTGCTTCAACGTTGGACAAGGCAACCAAAACTTATTTCTTACTAAACTAAGAAACTAAACATTGTCCTAAGAGTTGACAAGTTCTGGAAGTGCTTTTTCTATCTAGTAAGCTACCGGCAAAGTCCGCATTTGAATAACTAATCAAGTAAAAGATAAAACTCCTAGGATACCAAAGTCCTAAATGCATTATTCCACAAAGATATTTAAAAATTCTTTTGATTGCATTCAAATAAGAATCTCTAGGACTGGATTGAAATCTAGCACATAAGAAATTAGCAAATATAATATCCGGTCTATAAGTAGTTAAATAAAGAAGGGATCCGATCATACCTCTAAATCGCTTTTCATCAACTAGTTTTCCATTCTCATCTTTGTTAAGTTTGGTGGTGGTGCTCATTGAAGTCTTATTTGACTTTGTTCCATCCATTCAAAACTTCTTGAGAATGTCTCTTGCATATTTGGTTGATTGATGAAAATCCCATCCTTATATTGCTTGATTTGTATTCTAAAATAGAACTTGAGTTCACCTATCATGCTCATCTCAAATTCTCCTTGTGTTAACTTAGAAAATTCTTCACACAAGCAATGGTAAGTATCACAAAAAATAATATCATCAATATATATTTGCACAATAAGTAAATAATGCTTGGATTTCTTTACAAAAAGAATTATGTCAAGATAAACCTTTATTTAATAAGAAATTGCTCAACCTTTCATACTAAGCTCTTGGAGTGTATTTCAATCTATGCAATGCTTTTGAAAGTTTAAATACATAATTAGGAAAATCAAAACTTTCAAAACCTAAAGGTTATTCAACATATACCTTCTTTTCAATAAAACCATTTAAAATGAACTTTTAACATCCATTTGATAAAGTATAAAATCCATGAATGATGCAAATGCAAGTAGCATTCTAGTAACTTCTAACCTGGTAACGAGGGAAAAGGTTTCATCATAATCAATGTCTTTTTTTTATTATAATTTTTAACTACTAGTCTAGCTTTATTTCTAGTTATGATACTTTGTTCATTTATCTTATTTCTAAACACCCATTTAGTGCCTATGATAGGATGATGTTTGGGTTTAGAAACTAAAGTCCAAACTTTATTTTTCTTAAATTGATTTTAACTCTTCTTATATAACAATGACCCAAAATTCATTACTTAATGCATCATCAATAACCTTAGGTTCAATTTAAGAAATGAAGGCTAAATTAATAATGGACTTAAGTTGAGATCTAGTAGTTACCCCTTTTGTAGTGTCATCTATGATGAGGTCTTAAGGATGAAATTTCTTGAATTACCAATCCTTTGGAAAATCATCCTTTAAAGTAGATTAAGGCATCTCCTTATCATCCTCCTTTGTAGGATCTTCAATTTTTAAAAGCTTACTAGCATTTTCTTTTTAAGTGTTCTCATTTCCATGCTCATCTACAAGATCATCAATACTACAAACATCTTTTCTATAATCAACTGAGTTTGATTCATCAAATACATCATGCATTAACTCTTCATCTACTAGTGTTTTTTTATTAAAAACTCTATATGCTTTACTAGAGGTGGTATAGCCTAAGAAAATTCCTTTATCAACTTTAGAATCAAATTTTCTAAGATTATTTTTTGGTGTGCAGTATAAAACACTTGCATCCAAATACTTTAAGATATGAGATTTTGGGTTTTCTATTATTCCAAAGCTCATAAGAAGTTTTGTTTAAAATTGATCTTTTAAAGACTCTATTTTTAATGCAATATGAAGTGTTAATGACTTTCGCTCAAAAGTATAGAGGTAAATTTTTTATAATCCAAAATTTTATAAATTATTAAATTAATTTCTGGAATTTATAGTGTTAATAATTATTTTATTAAACTATAATATTTAATTATTTTATGAAATTAAATTTGAATATTTAGTGTTGAATATTATTATTTTTATTATTTGTGAAATTAAATTAAATTCTAGTGTCAGTATTTGATATATATATATATATATATATATATATATATATATATATATATATATATATATATTGTGGTGTGAAATTAGTGAGAGAGGATATTTTAAATAAAATAATATTATTTTTTAAAATTTTTGTCTTTTATGCTTAAAAAAAAGTAGTAAAGTCAAACGTCTAGTACCCCCCCCCCCCCCCCCCCCCAAGTTTCTTTTTTTCCTTCTTCTTTCTT
Organism: Mallotus nudiflorus; assembly: GCA_947683625.1. NCBI lineage: Eukaryota > Viridiplantae > Streptophyta > Magnoliopsida > Malpighiales > Euphorbiaceae > Mallotus > Mallotus nudiflorus. Next base: position 2,720,087 of record CANTUR010000226.1, on the reverse strand, counting down.
TTTTTTTTCTTTTCTTCTTAGTTCATTTTTTTTTGCCAAATCTTCCCTTGCTCATAGGAGACGATTCCGGTGACAACGGAGGCTGACATTGGGCTCTTTTGGAAGCTCATCCTCCAGGTTTCTCAAATCTTCAAACCATTTCGAGTTTCAACTCCGGTAACTATCCCGTTTTTGTATCATATTTTAGTATTGAGTTTTTGGGTAGTTTAGGCCTTTATTTGATTTTATTGGCTATTGTTACTTTGAGATTAATTTTTGTAAAGGTTGTGAGGAAGCTAAATGTGATTTTTATTTATTTTTTCAAAAATTTGGTATTTCTAGGCTTGGGTACTGTTCATGTTCTATTCTGAGCTCAAAAAATTATATTTTTAATAAATTCTGATAATTATTTTAAGCATATTTTGTGAAGAAAGTTTATTGAAATTGTATTCCAAATTTTTATTATGAATTTTTGAATGTTTATGTAAAAATTATATTTTTGGAAAAATTAGTATAAAGTAAACTTTATATTTTAATTGAAATTATTGTTAATTATTATGTTTTGGATAATTTTTGAGTAACAAATAGTATTAAAATTATTTTTATGAATTATTTACTATTTTTAACTAATTAATAATAATTTCCAGAAATATATTCAAATAATAGTTTTATTTATTATTTTTATGATTTAATGAAATTTTAGCTATTTTTATTATATATTTGAAGAGCAATTTAAATAATTATTGGTAATTTAATTTTGAATATTTGAAAAATGGATTTTATTAATATTATTTAATTATATTTGGGATTTTATTATTTATTTTGAATATAAATATCTTTGATGTTTTTATTATTATTTAAATAAATTAAATTGTGGTATTTTATGATTTTTTTTAATGAATTGTAGTGAATTATGAATATTTATTATTATATTATTGATTTTGAGTATTGGTTTTCGGTTGGGCAATAATGGTAGTTCAGGGGACCAACTTGAGAAGTTGAACATTTTGTATATCTATAGTGTGTTTGCGTACAGGATCGACTCTACTTTTTTGTAGAGAAACGTCTATTTTACAGAGGAGATTTTACAAAATTTATGGTAGAATTCTTGTAAAACGTAATACCAAGTCAATCGTGAGTTTTGATTTTTGTCGAGTCGTGTCTTAGATTGAGTCATTCTTAGAATGTCTAGAAGTATAAAATTAAAATTTTGATTCTAATATATTATTATTTTTCTTAGTTACTCCGCGTGCTAGGCCTATTGGACTAGGCCAGCCGAGTCAGGGTAGATGAGCACACTTAAAGTATGAGTTATTATTATATGTATGCATTGCATATTGAAAATGTCATCAGCATCCATACTTCAAATAAACATGAATTTTATTATGTTATATTGCATTAAATGTTAATTATTATTATTATCGAGTATATATGTTTTCATATATATAAATGTGATTGCTAATTGTTATTGATGGATGCTGCATATTTTAATATAAATTTCATTATTCTATTCATGATAAATGTTTTGAAAGATTATTGTAGAACGTGCCACCTAGTGGGTTACACTAGGACTGTGTGCACACTAGTACGTTAAAATATTAGGGTTGATGCTATAAAATTTATTGATGTAAGATTTGAATAATTGATTATTGAGATTTATGGTGAGAGAGTGGTCTAATTGCGGAAGCTCGGTTGACCAAGTGGCTCGAGGGTCAATCACACCGATAGTAAGATTGTAGGAGCTCGATTGATTTAGTGTCTCAAGGCTAGTGTACTGTCCAAAAATTGAGAAGAGAAATGTTTTGGAATTAAGTGACCTTATTAGCTAGTGAGGTTCTATAATTGAGGTTACGAAATATTTTAGGGTTCTGCTAAGATCCTTTAACCAAAATTCTTCTGCATTCATTTTTACATAAAAATGAATTTTTAGCATTTATATGAAACACATGTATATATAAATAAATATATATATTATTATACTGATGTTTGTGTATCTATATATTTAGGTTGTGTGCATATATATAATAGTAATTCACTCAGTGAGGTTTGACCCTCTCTCAATATTTTTTTCAAGATCTTCTACTTCAGACCTCTCTATTAGAATTACTTGCCAGACTCTCTCCTCCCCGGCCAATTTATGTAAATATTGAACCATTGATTTTCTTTTATTTTAGTAAACGTTGTAGTAGAAGTGCTTCTTGTTTTAGTACATATTATATTAGACAATGTTTCTGTATTTAAAGAATTGTATGAAGATGTTTTGTTATGTTATATTATGATGATTTCTCTTATATTAATTAAATTTTTTAATTCTAATGTATTTTTATGTTAGGTTGCATGTGTTTTTATTTTAAGATTTGCTATGGGTTCCAAATTCATGAGAATTCCTGTTTCTTAGCGTTGGTCATGACTCCCTGCTTTAAGTCATGACAAAGTTGGTATTAGAGTCTAGGTTTTAGTGTTATGGACCTAGGTTAGTAGAGTTGTGTTTTCTTTGAAACTACTATAGTGAATTAGGTTTGACTATGTCTTTGAAAAGTCTTTGTTGCTTTTTAAAATTTTATGTAACCATTAGGGTGTTTGTTTGTCATCTATTTATTGTCTATTTTTGTTTGAATCTTCTTGGTTGTCTTTTCAGATGAGGAGGCGAGTGTGTGTTGCTCCACTGATCATTGAGGTCGAGGATAATAAGTCTTTTCCGGATGAGGTCTACCTCCTATGTCGCCAGTTAGGCACAGAGGTAGAGGTAAACTATAGGCAGAGAGAGGTATAGGATAAGGAACATGTAAAGCAAGAATTTAAGGAAGTTACTATACCTCTGGTTGTGTTGTAGATGCAGCCTGTGTATTAACATGGTATGTTTAACCTAGAGGCAGCCTTGTTTTACACCAGAATTGCTAGGATATCATTCAACAGGACTACACATGCTTTGGATTTCCTTCATGCTATAGAAATGAGGACTCAGACTGCTCATATTAAGTAGCAAAGGAATATAATCATTGAGTTTTTCATTAAGGGGCTAGCCCTAGATTGGTTTATATAGGTTATTCAATAACACATGATGACTTTCACTTGGGCTTAATTTTGAGAGAGATTCATGAGGCATTTTTGCCTAGAGCCTATGCAGATGAGCTATAGACTCCGGCCGATGGGTATTACTAGAGGTGACAGGTCGGTAAAAGAGTACACCAGAGAGTTCCTCAAACTGGGTCGGTGTGTAAAGGACCTAATGATAAATCAGTACTTCGTAGTTACTACATATGTCATCGGATGAGGTTCTGCATTCCCTAGGATGCCTACTATAGGCCAGACTCTTAAGTCTATGATAGAGCTGGCCAAGGAGATAGAGCTTGATTGTTTTGGCAGGATTTATGCCTGATTATTATCAACTGGGAGGTGTCCAGGCAAGAGGACCTTGGAGCACCTAGTACATTACATTTCATATTGGCTGTAGTAATCGGTAGAGAGGATCTTATTAGTATGGCTAGAGACCTCAGTAAAGAGTCCACAAGAGTAGCATACATGGCCATAGTGGACCACATAGACCTATTACATTCGATTCAGTGCTACCAGTAGTAGCAGCGGCCAGAGTTTTAGTTATAGCAGCACAAGATTAGTAGCTAGTGCTTATCAAATGTATGGGATAGTCCATCAAGGACCGTGCTAATGGCTCCTGGAGCATGTTTTAGATGCAGAAAGATGGGGCACTTTGCCATAGCATGTCCTTATTTTGGTTATCAGTAGCAATTTCCATAGCAGTCTATTGCTAGTTTAGATCTAACTCCCTATTAGTTTCCTCCAGCTCAGTATCTAAGTATGTCATAGTTTGTAGCCTAATAGGGGCATGGCAGAGGTGGTAAAGGTAGTGCCAGAGGCTTTAGTTAGACTTCTACCAGCTGGTAGGGAGGCCAAGGACATGCCAGAGTCTTCACCCTCACACAGTAGGATGCTTAGGCATCCAACGCTGTTATTGCAGGTATACTTCCAATATGTTACTTGGATGTTAGAGTCTTGATTGATTCTGTGCCATACATTCTTTTGTGTCTCTTATTTTTGCTTTGAAGTCATGTTAGCAAGCTTCGAGGATGGCTTTTCCTTTATCTATTACCACTCCTTTAATTGACTCGTTGGACAACGACATTATTCTTTATGGATGTCCAATGTTAGTGGAAGGTAGAGAATTGTCAGTGGAATTGGTGTTATTGGATATGATTCTTAGTATGGATTGATTATCTCAACACTATTTGTAGACAGCGGGGTTTAGCGCACGTTCAAGATTTTAGCAACCGCGACACTGTTTAGGCTCAAGGCATTAGGGAACACACTACTATGTCACAAAGTCATAACATGAAGAAGAGGAGTTGCCACCTAGGGTAATAACTAAGATAATTTGATTGGTGGTACTAGATTCTCTAAAAGAAAGTTAGCACCACAACCAGGAGATTATGGGAATGGAATACTAACTTCTCTTAGTCTCGTGTTCATTTAGAATAATTTTACAAATGATTATTTCCTCCTCTAATTACATGTAATTTTATTTAAATCCTATTTGACATCCATCTAACCCTAGGCATCTAGTCAATAAAATTACACATTAAAAATGCACTTAAGATCGCATTGTCCCTAAGTCTAAACTGTGTTAATTTTATTAAAAAGTTAGCTAGATTTACATTTTATTTACAAGTGAGAAAGGGACTAAAGGTGGGCCTACATTTTTTATTAATTAGTAAGCCTAGATCTATTTATTTTAGTTTGTCTAATGAATGGTCTTATGTCTATTCAATTTTAAAGGAAAGTTAAATTAGTGGGCCTAAAATCTAATTAACCTGATGGGCCTAAATTGATTTTAATTATTTAAAGCCCTAAACTATTTTTAAGTCTATTTAAAGTGAGTTGGATCTAAGCATGGGCTTGGGGCCCAAAATAAAAATAGAGAATAAAAAAAACACAATCCAAAAATAAATAAAATATTAAAAAGATCAAACATACATTATAGTAATTTTCTAAAAAAAAAAAAACTGAATCAATTACATGCAAATCCTAAATTAAGCTATTGCCACCATTGATTTTAATTAATTCTAACCAAATTGAACCTAATTACTAATTGATTTTAAACGCAGAAAATTAAATCTTTTTACTATTCCCACTGCTGGGGCTATTACATACTACATACAGAAATTAAAATCAATCAATTGTACAGCTATGAATTAAAGTAACTACACAGAATGCCAAAATGAAAAATAAAAATAAAACCCTAAATTCTATTGGAAAACAACATAGATTCTTCCATGGTATTCCATGGACCATCTGTTTAGTTTAAACACAAGCAGCATCCTCCCTAATCCACAATCGAGCATCAAAACAAAACACAGAAATAATCAGATTAGTAGCAAAATTGAATAATCAAAATAATAACAAAATAAAAAAATCATAAAAAGAAAAGAATAGAAAAGAATGAAATAGAAAAGAACACTGATGATTTTAGATGTTGTGCAGATGCCCTTTTTTGCCGCTCAGACTAGGATTTTCACCGTTGAAAATTGAATTACTGTTGATTCTGGACTGGAATTAAAAAAAAATGTTGGATCATCCTCGTTAAATGAACTGTAAAAATTAGGGTTTTGAAATAACAGAAGAAATCAAAGTTTGGTTTACAGGTGTCAGTAATGTTTTGATTTCAGGGTTTCTTTTATGCGATAGGGTTTTTTTTCTCTCAGTCTATGTGTGTGTGAGGTTCTCTCAGTTCCTCCATCTGTGTGAGTCTCAAGCCCCTCACGCAGGCAGACTCTTTGATTTTTAAAGTAGAGTTTGCCTGCGTACTGACTCCTCAAGTTTGCAGGAATAGGTTCATCTCTTCTAAAACAAACTGATAAAGATTTTGATTTTGAAAGCTATTTACACATTTTGAATGCGTTGAAACCTTTTTCAAATAAAAATAATAATAAAATTAAATTTTCAACCAATCAAAACACTGAAAAATTGATAAAAAAATGAAAAAATACACGAAAAATAAAGAAATAGGACTTTTTACGTGTCGGCATTGTGCAATGCCGATCGGCATAACATAATATCGATCGACATTATATAATGCCGGTTGGCTTGCATAATGTCGGTCAGCATTACACAAATGCCAATCCCTAAACTTTTAATTATCAAAAGACCCCTGAAAAATTGACTTTCTTGTAATCAAATCCTAAAAAACATTACAATTTAGTCCCTAAAGTCCAAAAAATTGAAAACCAAGTTTAATTTTTGAATAAATTTCATCTAGGGGCTTACATCACAATTGTGCACAATTGCATCCCAAAATTGGGTGTTTACACTATTCCATAGTTAATTATCAGAGTAAAAAGATGATTTTCAGAATTCTGAATGATGAAGAGTTTAAGTTTATGTTGACAAAAGTTCTTCGCTACACCTCAAAATCTTATCTCTGCTATAATGGCTAGGAAGATGCTGAAGAAAGGTTGTCAGGGATACTTATTATTAGTCAGGGATACTACAACAGAGAAGACATCTATCTTAAATATTCTAGTAGCTTGTGAGTTTCTAGATGTCTTTCTTGATGAGTTTTTAGGTTTACTACCTCATATAGAGATCAAATTTTGTATAAATATGGTCATAGGCACAACTCATATTCCGATGCCACCCTATAGAATGGCTCATACAGAGTTGAAGGAGTTAAAGGAGTAGTTGCAAGATTTATTGGACAAGGGTTTCATTAGATTCAATGTTTCTCCTTAGGGTGAACTGGTCCTATTTGTGAAGAAAAAGGATAGTACATTGAGACTATGCATTAATTACAGAGAGCTGAATAAGGTGACACTGAAGAACAAGTATCCTCTTTCAAGGATAGATGATTTGTTTGATCAACTTTAGGGTGCACAGTTCTTTTCCAAAATTAACTTGAGGTCAGACTATCATCAATTATGTATCAATGAAGTTGATGTTCTCAAAATGACATTTCACTTTAGATATGCTCACTATAAGTTTCTGGTGATGTCCTTCGGGTTAACTAATATACCAACTGATTTCATAAATTTGATGAATAGGGTGTTCAGACCATTGGTGGATCAATTTATAGTAGTTTTTATTGATGATATACTGGTGTATTCAAAAGTATAGAGGAGCATATATATCATTTAAGGACAGTACTACAAACACTAAGAGAACGTTAGCTTTATGCTAAATTCTCAAAGTGTGATTTTTGGATGGAGAGTGTTGCATTCCTTGGATATGTAGTGTCTAAAGATAGTATTCAATTTGATCCATAGAAGATGAAAGTAGTGTTTGAATGGCTCAGACCAACATTAGTCATTGAGATTCAAAGTTTTATAGGTTTGGCTGGGTACTATGGGAGATTTGTGTAGGATTTCTCGAGAATTATAGCACATTTGACTCGCCTAACTCAAAAGAATATGAAGTTCATGTGGTCAAATGCTTATGAAAATAATTTTCAGTTACTGAAGGAGAAGTTGACCACTGCTCCAGTTTTGATGTTGCCAAATGGAGAAGACAAGTTCATTCTGTATTGCAATGCTTCCAGAGTCAGCCTAGGTTATGTGTTAATGCAAAATGGTATAGTGATTGCTTATGCTTTGAGGCAATTGAAGAAGCATGAACAAAATTATCCTACTCACAACTTAGAGATGGCTGCAGTGAGCTTTGCTCTAAAGATTTGGAGATTTTATTTATACGGAGTGACTTATGAGATTTTCATAGATCATAAGAGTTTGAAGTACATTTTCCAGCAGAGATATGAACTTGAGGCAAAGGAGATGATTGGAATTTTTGAAGGATTAAGATTATGATATCCTATACCAACCAGATAAGGTTAATGTGGTAGTAGATGCCTTAAGTAGAAAGTCCTCAGGTAGTCTTGCTCACATTAGTGTAGAGAGGAGACCTTTGATTTAAGAGTTACATGAGTTAGTGGATTAAAAATTAATGATGAAGATAAATAGATCAGGAGGACTACTAGCTCAGTTCATATTCATATCTGTATTGAGAGATAGGATTAAGGCAGCTCAGTGCTGAGATCTTATTTTGGTAGAGCTTGAGGAGAATGTTCGAGAAGGAGAGTTCACTGATTTTACACTTGATGATAAAGGTATTTTGTGGATCAGTGGTAGATTATACGTTCCTAATTTGGATAATTTGAGAGAAAAGATCTTTGAAGAAGCGCATTCTGTAGCTAATAGTGTACATCTAGGTGTTACTAAGATGTACCATAACATTAAGGATTTGTATTGGTGGTATGCATTGAAGAAGGATGTAGCTGATTTTGTTTCTAAGTGCTTGACTTGTTAGCAGGTGAAAACTGAACATTAGAAGCCTTTTGGTAAGCTTCGACGTCTTCCTATTCCTGAGTGGAAATGGGAGAGAATTGTTATGGGTTTTGTGATAGGGTTACCTCATTCAAAGGATGGATATAATTCCATCAAGGTGATTGTGGACAAGTTAACAAAATCAATTCACTTTTTACCAGTTAAAGCTACTTATTCTATAGCCAAGTTGGCTAAGCTATATGTTAAGCATATTGTGTGCCTTTATGGAGTGCTTGTTTCCATTATATCCGATAGAGGTTTAGTGTTTACCTCTCAATTTTGGCAGAAGTTGCAAGAAGCAATAGGCACCAGGCTTGATTTCAGTACTGCTTTTCACCCTCAAACAAATGGTCAATCTGAGAGGATGATCCAGACACTTAAAGACATGTTGAGAATGTGTGTAATAGATATTAGAGGTAGTTGGGATGATCATCTGCCACTGTTAGAGTTTGCTTACAATAACAACTACTATAGTAGTATTAAAATGACACCGTATAAAGCTCTGTACAGAAGGAAGTGTGGATCCCCTTTATGTTGGGATGAGATTGGAGAAAGAGTATTGACTGGACTTGAAATTATCCATGATGTAGTTGAGAAGGTTGCTTTGATCAGAAGAAGATTGAAAACTATAGCTAGTAGACATAAGAGCTATGTAGATCTGAAGAACAAGGATGTGGAGTTTCAGGTTGGGGACTATGTATTTCTGAAGGTGTCACTGATGAAAGGTGTGATGAAATTTGGTAAAAAAGGAAAATTAGCACCGAGATACATTAGACCTTTTGAGATTTTGGAGAGTGTGGGCATGGTTGCATATTGGTTGGCTTTGCCTCTGAATTTGTCTCAAGTGCATCTAGTGTTCCATGTCTCGATCTAAGGAAGTACATTTCAGACCCTTCGCAAGTGTTTCAGCCCTAGAGTGTGGAAGTGAATGATAATCTAATGTATGAGAAGGAACCAGTCGCGATTCTTGATTATCAAGTTCGCCAGCTACGTTCGAAATAAATTCCGATGGTCAAGGTGTTGTGGGGGAACACAAGTGGGAGACCGAGGCTGAGATGTGGGTAGCTTTCCCTTACCTTTTTTCTCGATGAATTCTTGTATTTAGTTCTTTTTATTTGGAATTAGAGGTCGAATTTTTGTAAAGGGGGAAGGTTGTTATAATCCAAAAATTTATAAATTATTAAATTGATTTCTGGGATTTGCAACATTAATAATTATTTTATTAAATTTTAATATTTAATTATTTTACGAAATTAAATTTGAATATTTAGTGTTGAATATTATTTTAATATTACTAATATTATTATTTTTATTATTTGTGAAAATAAATTAAATTCTAGTGTTAGTATTTGATTTATTATTTCATATCATTTTTATTTTGAAATTAAAGTTTAATTTTTCTTGTTAATAATTATTTAATTGAATGATTTTATCAAATTAAATTAATTGTCAAATATATATATATATATGGTGCTATAAAATTAGTGCAGGAGGATATTTTAAATAAAATATTATTATTTTTATAAAGTTTTGTCTTTTATGCTTACCCAAAATTCTTCTTTTCCTTCTTCTTTTTTCTTTCCTTTTCTTCTTAGTTCATTTTTTTGGCCGGATCTTCCCTTGCTCACTAGAGACGATTCTGGCGATGATGGAGGTCGGCTTTGGGTTCCTTTAGAAGCTCATCCTTTGGGCTTCTCAAATCTTCAAACCATTTTAACTTTCAACTCTGGTAACTATCCCCTTTTTGTATAATTCATTTTTTAGTATTTTGATTTTATTAGCTATTGTTGCTTTGAGATTAATTGTTGTAGAGGTTGTGAGTAAACTAAATGTGATTTTTATTTATTTTTTTAAAAATTTTGAATTTCTGGGCTCAGGATTATTGTTCATATATTGTTCTGAGCTTGGAAAAATTAGATTTTTAATAAATTCTACTAATTATTTTAACTATATTTTGTGAATAAGATTTATTGAAATTGTATTTCAAATTTTTATTATGAATTTTTGAATGTTTATGTAAAAATTGGATTTTTGAAAAAATTAGTATAAATTAATAAATTTTATATTTTAATTGAGATAATTATTAATTGTTAATTTTTGGATAATTTTTGAGTAATAAATAGTATTAAAATAATTTTTATGAATTATTTACTTTTTTTTTACCTAATTAATAATAATTTTCAAAAATATATTCAAATAATAGTTTTATTTAGTATTTTTATGATTAAATGAAATTTTAGCTATTTTTATTATATATTTGAGCAATTTAAATCATTATTGGTAATTTATGCTATTTAATTTTGAATATTTAAAAAATGTATTTTATTAATAATATTTAATTATATTTGAGATTTTATTATTTATTTTGAAAATAAATATCTTTGATGTTTTTATTATTATTTAAATAAATTGAATTGTGGTATTTTTTTTTTATGAATTTTAGTGAATTATGAATAATTATTATTATATTATTGATTTTGAGTATTGGTTCTCAGTTGGACAATAATTGTAGTTTGGGGGCCCAATTCGAGAAGTTGAGCATTTTGTGTATTTGTAATGTATTTGCATGCAGGATCGACTCTACTTTTTTTTAGAGAAACATTCGTTTTATAGAGGAGATTCTGCCAAAATTTTGGTAGAATTTTCGTAAAATGTGACATCAGATCGATCATCAGTTTTGATTTTTGTCAAGTCGTATCCTATATTGAGTCTTTCTATAGAATTTCTAGAAGTATAAAATTAGGATTTTGATTCTAATATATTATTTTTTTTATTATTTTCCTTAGTTACTCTACGTGCTATGCCTATCGGATCAGGCCAGCAAAATTAGGGTAGAGGAATACACGTAAACTGTGAGTTATTATTATATGTATGCATTACATGTAGAATATGTCATCGGCATCCATACTTTGTATAAACATGAATTTTATTATGCTACATAGCATTAAATGTTAATTAGTATTATTATTATCAAGTATATATGTTTTCATATATATAAATGTGATTGCTAATTGTTATTGATGAATGCTGCATATTTAATATAAATTTCATTAATTTATTCATAATAAATGTTTCAGAGGATTTCCGTAGAACGTGCCATTTAATGGGTTCCATTACGACTGTGTGCGCACCAGTACGTTAAAATGTTAGGGTTAATGCTATGAAATTTATTGATGTGAGATTTGAATAATTGATTATTGAGATTTATGGTGAGAGAATAGTGTAATTGCGGAAGTTCAGTTGACTTAGTGTCTTGGGGCTAATCACGTCGACAATGAGACTGTAGGACCTCGGTTGATTTAGTGTCTCGGCACCAGTCTACCGTCCAAAAATTGAGAAGAGAAATATTTTGAAATTAAGTGAGCTTATTGGCTAGTGAAATTTAGTGATTGAGGTTACGAAATATTTTAGAGTTCTTCTCCAATCCTTTACCAAAAATTCTTATGCATTCATTATTATATAAAAGTGGATTTTTAGCATCTGTATGAAATGCATGTATATATAAATAAATATCTATTTTATTATACTAATGCTTGTGTGTCTATATATTTAGGTTGTGTGCATATATATAATAGTAATTCATTCAGTGAGGTCTGACCCTCCCTTAAATTTTTTTTTAGGATCTTCTACTTCTCGGTTTGGGTCGTGATAAAATTATACTCATGAAGCATTATTCTAGCCATTTCCACTAGAGTTCTATTCTTCCTTTCAACAACCCATTTTTTTGAGGTGTTCTAGGAGAGGAGAAAGTATGTGAAATACCATTTTCATTGTAAAAGATTTTGAAGAATTCATTTTCAAATTTGGTTCCATATTCACTTTTAATAGATGGAATGGAAAAACCTTTTTCTTTTTGAATTCTCTTGAAAATTTTTCAAAGGCTTTAAAAGCATTATTCTTATGAGTAAAGAAATAAACCCAAGTGTATCTAGAGTAGTAATTAACCAGTATATAAGCATAGTGTATACCATCGAGAGTAGTAACTCTAGTTGGTCCAAAAAAATCCATATGTATAAGTTCAAGTAGCCTAGAGGTTGACACCACATTCTTGAGAATAAACACTTTGATTATTTTACCTTTCGATAAGTATCATAAGGTTTATCCTTAATGAATTCAAGTTTAGGTAAACCGATCATAAGTTCATGCCTACAAATATCATTTAAAAGCTCAAAGTTTGCATGTCTTAACCTTCTATGCCATGTCCATGTGTCATGGGATATAGAATATAGACATTAAGCATTTAATGTCCTTGTTATTAACCTTGTTCAAGTCAATAACATAGACATTGTCTACTCTTTCACCACTAAGAATTACTTTGTCTTCATAAAAACTACTAACAAAGCAATTTTTAGGATAGAAAATGACTTTATTTTCCATGTCACATAATTGACTTATACTAAGCAAATTATGTTTAAGACCACTAAGAATTACTATCTTCATTAAGACTACTAACAAAGCAATCCTTAAGATAGAAAGTGACTCTATTTCTCATGTCACATAATTGACTTATAATAAGCAAATTATGTTTAAGACTATCAACAAGAAACACATGGTGAATAAATAAGGATTAAGGATTACCGATTTCCCCAATGCCTACTATTTTTCCTTTTATATTGTCCATAATTGTGACATTTTGTTCATTTTTATTATTAAGATTATTGAATTACTTTTTGTCTCCCGTCATATGTCTTGAACATCTACTACCAAGATACCATTTACTCTTTACTCTTGTGGACTTCAAGCATATCTACACAATATAATTTAAACATTTTTTTAAACTCAAACCTTAATTGGTCAAAGTTTATTAGTCTCAAAATAATTCGAATGTAGCAATTATAAATGTAGTTTTCGATAAAAGCATACATTGCTAGAGTGACCTTTGGTCATGTTGTAGAAACATTTAACATTGGCAAATTTATTTTTTCTAGGATGATATGATTTCCTAGTATATAAAACATGCCTATTTTGTTATGGTGGTGTGTATCTTCCAAAATTATTTTAAGTTCTAGTATGAGACATACATTAACAGTGGCAATGTATATTTTAATAGGTTTATGTAACATATTTAAAAGTATTGTGTGGTGTAACATGTTTAGAAGTGTTGTGTCAAGTGTATATATAAGCAAGTTTAGGTTGAGGTCTAGCTTGTGACTTACCTCTATATGTTAATGAGGATTGTGTCTTATGAGACTTCCCTTTATTATTTGACACATGAGAATTTTTAGCTTTGGAAGCTTGAGTCTCAATTAGTTTAGAGGTAGAGGAAATATAATTACATGAGCCTTTAAAAAATTTAATATGAGATGATGATGAGGAAGAAGGCATTCCATTTGTATATCCAATTCCATAAGTGTTTCCATGAAGTTTTTGAGAGTCAAGTAGACTATCTAAACTCCCCTTTCCTCTTTTGAATTTAGAAATGTAATTATTTAATTCTAATATCTTATTAAAAAGCTTATGATTTCTATCATTTATTTTCTTGAATTAATCTTAAAAGGAATTAGAAAATTTTAGGCTTAATACATTCACAGCCCCTTGAACTTGCTAATTTTTGCCTTAACACCCATACTTATACTTTTGCCATTTTGACACCTTAACTTGCCAAAAAGATGTTTTATAAATCATTTTCTATTGATGTGGTAGATACGTGTAATTAAACATAAATGAGCATGTGAAATGAAAAATTGACATGCTCAGTGTACAAGGGAACATTTTTTTTTCTTTTTTACATTAGAAAGGATGGAAAAACTAAGGCTAATGATTATATAAATCATTAAAGAGGTTCTAAGCTAATTGAAGACTATGGATTACCGCCTAATATTCAACAACAAAAATGTCATAATAGCCCATATTGGCTATAAAACCAGTAATCCAATTCCCATTATTGTCTCGAATCAAACCTCCAGCAACTACATGGCTTAACCTTGAAGACACAACTTTGTATGTGTTTAGCTTGAACCAACCTTTATTAGGAGCTTTCCATTTCTTAGATTGATCATATGGATCCTTCCTCCTCCTTCTTGGGTCATCAAAAGATGTTAAGGTTGTTCTAAAAGCTTTAGCCTGAGCCAACATACTTGCACAGAGAGAAGGGAGATAAAATTCCTCAAGGTATAAATCATGTATGAATTTGGCATAAAAGAAGGGAGATAAAAACCCTCATCAATGATATCAATGTACTTTCAATAAAAGTTTTTAATTTGGGTTAAAATAGCAAAAATTTTTCTGCTCGTAAAAAACCTTTAGGTTCTTTCTAACATGTAGCACTAAACTATCAAAAAGAAAAGTACATACCATAAACTTATGATACACTTATAGTGAAGAAACCATTAAGTAATTACCTTTGTTGAAAATGCTAGAAATGTTTCAAATAAATGTATGAAACTTTCCAAAAACTTAGAGTTTGATTTATGAGTTTTAGTAACTGCTTCTGCTCTTCTCCTTTCTATATCTGTGATCCAACTGATTCCATTGATTAATCATAGTCTTGATTCTTAAATAATACCCAACACTGCTTCCATGGGATTCACTAAATAGGCTACTGACCTTCACTAGAATCTATATTCAATAAACTCTAACCAAACCCTTGAACTTTGAGAATCCATGAATCAAATCCTTAGCCAGATATGAATCATACAAACGAGAAGTGAATGAACAAAAGCAGGCAAGCATACATCATTAATAAACTTAGGTAAATTTAAGCTCCAAAACTAATGAAAAACATTATATATCATTAAACTCAGACCAATCAAAGTATAAATTAGTCTTACTTTTGGTAGGTTCTTTGGCCATCCATTCCGCACCTGTGTGATCCCAGAGAAGACCTCCAGTGCTAGCTTCCATCAAAGTCTCTGTTTAGTTATTCAATTAAAGGCAAACCGCTTTATAAAGTATTTATTCAATTAAAAAATTCTAATTAAAGAAATAAAGCTAACAATTATTCAATCAAAGTCTCTATTTTTCATAATATGATATCCCTTACTTCCTCACATTCCTCGCTTCTTTTACTTCTTCTTCATTTAATTTTTGTTTACTTTCCTCGAATTTTGAAGCTGAACCTTAATTCAAACTTGATGGCTCTTCTTCCACCATTCGGATTTTGCTACTATTAGCACTGCTAAAGTATTAAAAAATTGACAATTCTCTGGGTTTTCATTTAAGTGATTTGTAAGAGATATATGATAGAATTAGGATTACAAACCCCAACATCTCCATCAACTTTTGGTCAAAACCTCCATGAAAAAAGGATCAAACAGTGGTGCAAGCCTTACAATTAGACCTGGAGAAGAAACTTATCCTTCTTTTGATAAAATCGTCTTCATTTTTAGCTTGACTGTCACTTTAAGCCTCGATATGTTGTACTCTATAACGTTGGGGCTTCTCGATGGTTTTACCATCATCATCATCATGATTGGATTTAATTTTGAAAGATGAGAAGTGATTAGCAATGTTAGCTGATAAACTATAGGTTTGGAGGAAGTTACCGATAAAGGAGGTTATGTTGACATCAACGATGTTGTGTTTAGGTGGAGGAGGCGCAAGACCTGGAGGTGCCTTAAGCTTAGGGAGGTGAGAGAGAGGTTGGATGATTTGCATATGATGATGATAAGGATGAGAAGGAGTTGTAATTTTTAATAGATAGTGAAAATTAGGGTTTGTAATTTATGGATAATTTAAAACTTAGCCTTTTTTTTAATTCACTTTTAAGCTCTTTTTTTTTTAATTTTATGTTAACTACTGTTACTTATATAGTGTTTTATTAAGTGGTATCCTAGTCACTTTGAGTAAAAACACGCGCTTCAATGCTTCTTTAATTTAAGAGAAAATGGTTTATAAATCACCTTTTTAGCAAGTTGAGGTGTCTAAATGGAAAAAGTGTATGGATGGGTGTCAGAGTGATAAAAAAAATACCAAGTTCAGGGAGCTGAGGATGTATTAAGGCAAGATTTTAAATCACTAGCAAGTTTTTCACTTGATTTAATAAGTTTAGAAAAATTATTTTTTAGACTTTGAAATTCCTTTGTTAAGCTAGATAACTTATGCTTATAATGCTTCTTTTTAGAAAGTAAACTATTACATTTAAACAAGAGTTTGCTCACAATAGAGCTCTCATCATTATCAACATATTCATAATAATCATCATAAGAAAAGTTAGAAGTAGGTAGCACCTCAATTTCATTTTCAAGAGCCATGGATCCAAGGTTGACCACTTCTTATTGCTCCTCTTCTATGTTTAATTTGGAGGAGTCATACCATGTTGCTTTGAAGGCCTTTCTTTTCTCCTTTGTTCATTTATTCTTGAATTTGAGTTTGGGGCATTTACTTTGGATATGACCCAGTGTAGACACCCAATTTCGGGATGATATGTTATGGATGCAGCAAAGGACTCCAGTGATGAAAATGTCTTCGATATTTGATCTTTAAAAAATTCTAAGGGCTTTTAAAGGAAGGATTTAATGTTTTCAGGGACTAAATCACAAAGTTCTTTTTAGGACCTAATTGCAAAATTTAAATTTTTTTGGGGGCCTTTCTGTAATTAAATGTTTAAAAAAGTGTGTCAAAATTCCATAATTCCGACCGGAATTATGTAATTTGGATTGGAATTATGTAATTCCAATCGAAATTATAACAATTCCAATCGGGATTGTATAATTCCAATCGGAATTACACAATCCCAGTTGGAACTGAATTCTTTTCTGATTGGGATTGTCTAATTTTGATCGGAATTACACAATTTCAGTCGGAATTGAATTCTTCAATTTTTTTCTATTTCTAATTATTTTCAATTCAGTGTTTTAATTAGTTTAAACTTCCTAATTAACTTAATCCTACCCGGTTTAAAATTCCTAAATACACTTTAGGAATTAGAATCACATTAGGATTAAGGTTAGGCTTATTGGTTCTACTATAAAAAGAAAGGAAGGGAAGTAGTAGGAGGGAGGAGGAAAAAGAAGAAAAAAAAGAGTAGGAAAAGAAGAAAAAAGGAGGCCGGGTGAGAAAGAAAAAGAAGAGAGCAAGAAAGACGTGATTTTCTCTTGCATGTTTTACAAAAATTCCTTTTATTAATAATTAATTCAAGGTTCATAGAGAATTTTTGAAGAAGAAAATTCGAAATCTTATCAAGAGCGGTGAACTACCAGTCTGAGAAATACCCTAAATCCATAAGCATATTATCTTATTCTATTCTTTATTTTCTTATTTATTTATTTGATTATTTTACATTATTATTTTTTATTATTATTCTTTCAAGTTATTATCATAATTTATTCGTTAATCATTATTTTATCTTTTTTTGTGGTAATTATGGAGGAAAACACATGGTGATCATGTGAGAAGGATGAATTCCTGAGAAGTCCGAGGAAAATTATGGATAAAGCCTCATAGAGACTTAGTTTCTAGGGTTTTATTTTAGTTTTATTTTTATTTTATTAATTATTTTATGAATTAATGTAATAGCCTCAATAGTGGGAATAGTAATAAAATTATATGTGTAGTGCATGTTTATTTTTATTAAACTAATTAGTAAAGTTAGGTTTCAATTAGGTAATTATTTAAAATCAATGGAGGAAGTAGATTAATTTAGGTTGTATGTTAATAAAAATTAGGGTTTTAGTAAAAATTAATTTAATTATTTGTTTGATCTTATTTAATTATTTTTTATATTTTTATTTGTTTTAGGCTTATTTATTTATTTTGTGTGTTTTGGGGCCTTAAGCCACTTTAGCTATTAATATATTTATTTAAGTTTAGATCATTCTTTTAGCCCATATCATTTAATAATTAATTAGGTTTAATTAATTAAAATATATTTTTAGGTCCATAATTAATTAGATTTTAGATTAGAAATGTCCTTAAGCCCATTTAGTTAATTAGACATAGGCTCACGTAATTTAATTTAATTAATTTAGATTTAGCCCATTTAATTTAACCCCTTTTTCATAATTTGCAGATTTAAGATCATTATTTAATTAAAACATGTAAAATTAGGCCCACTAATTTAAATATTTCATAATTTGTCGATTTAAGCTCATATTTACAATTAAAATTAGTAGACTTAAGTTCATTTAATTAAAATCAAAAGGAATTAGGTCTTTAGGTTCACTTATAATTTAAAACATGTAGATTTAACTCATTTATTTAAAATCCATATAGATTAGACTAACTTGGGGATTATGTGATTTATTAAATGAATTATTTACTTGTATATTTCATGACTAGTTTACCTTGGAGTTGATTGTTTTTAGGGTTTATATGAAATTGCATGTAAATAGAGAATAAAATAGTAATTCATAAAGTAATTCTAAATGAACACAAGACTGAAATAAGTTGGTATTTCGTATCCAAAATCTCCTGATTGTGGTGCTAGCTTTCTTTTAGGGAATCGAGTACCACCTTTTCGATTTGTCCTAGTTATTACCCTGGGTGGCGACTCCTCATCTCCATGCCATGTCTTTATGACAATGGTTAGTGTGTTCTCTAGAGCCCTGAGCTCAAGCAGTGTCACGGTTGCTAAAATCTTGGATGTGCGTTAAACCCTGCCGTCTACACCCAATTTTTTTGCATTCATATAAAGTAACTTCCATAGTTTTTTTCTTACGTTCCCCTTTATACTTCTTGTTGAAGTCTCTTATTCTTGAGAAATTTTTCTTTTTTGAAAACTTCTTAAAGTTCCCAGTAAACATGATAATATCACCATCTTTATTACTAGAATCGTCAATGTTTTCACCTTTACTTTCTTCTTGTGAAGCCTTCAATTCTATGTTTTTTATCTTCTCTTCCTTCTTTTCTTACTCTTCTCTTCTTCATTTAATTATAAGCTCATGTGTCAAAAGCTTGCCAATAAGAACATCGGTTGAGAGAGTAGAGAGATATTGAGCTTCCTTAATTGAAGTAACTTTAGATTCCTAATCCTTTTTAGATAGGATTCTTAGAATCTTATTATTTACTTCTTCTTTGGAGAAATATTTTCCAAGTTCCTTAAGGGTGGTAAGAAAAGCATTGAGGCTGTTTGTTATTTCCGTAATAGATTCTTAAGGCTTCATTTTAAAGAGTTCATATTCCTACATATGAAGTTGAACCTTATTGCTTCTTATTTGTACATTGCCTTTATAATGGTTCTCTAAGGTTTTCCATATTTCTTTGGCTGAAATACAATGTTGAAGTTTGCCTTATTCGTCTCTTATTATGGAAGAGAGTAGAGTGATCATAGCTTTTTTATTTTTATAGTTTTCTTCTTTTTGTTCATTACTCTAATAACTTCTTAAAATAATTATTTTTACACCATCAATGGTTTTTTTAGGTGGTTCCCATCCCTTGAGAACAACTTTCCAAAGTCTAATGGAGTCACAATCTAAATATAGTTCCATTTTGAACTTCTAATTTGGGTAATCACTTCCATCAAAGAATGATCTAAGTGAATAAATATTTTAAGCTTCACTCCTCATGGTCTTGTATTCTAGCAGTGAAGTTCCTAAAATTCAAGCTCTAATACCAATTGAAAATACCTTAGAGGTGGGATGAATAAGGCAAATGACAATTTTATGAAAATTAAAATCAAATTTAAGAAATGAACAAGAATTGAAAGAGAATATAGGGGAAGAACAATGAACATTAGAATTTAAGAATTTTGGATTCTCAATAATCCTACATCTCCATCTAACTTATTCCTAAATTAGGATTTTTAATGCTTATAATCTTCTTCACAAGATTGAGATTACATAAGAGTTTGAGTCTTACTCTTCAACCTTACACAATCAAGAGTTTTAAGGTTAACTCTTCAATCAATTCCCAAGTGTTTTAATGGTTAAACACTTAAACCAATTCCATTAGAAATATACCTCACTTCCCTTCTAATATATCCTAAGAATTATATGAAAATGAAATCCTATGTCTAACACACAACTAATTCTCATAAAAGTTAAACAAATATAAGAATTTGATAAAGAGAAAATTAATGCTTAATTGAATGCTTAACGAGTTTTTGATAATTAAAGTGTGTTATTTTTTGTTAAGAATGAAAACTCCATAGCATTTATAGAAATTAAGCTTCAATATTTTGGTTGTTTTAGCCAATAATTATGTCCCAACGTCTTCAAGCTTTAGTTAATTGAAATTAACTTATTTCTATCAGAATGCCGCTCACGATTTTATAACTATTGAATTTGAATTCAGCTTGAAAATGCTCACTATGAGCTGTTAGAAGTGCCCTCATGAGCTGCTCACGATCGTGAGGGTAGTTCATGAGTAGCACTGCCTAGCTCACTCGAAGAATCTTGAAAATATAGTTTCGAGGAGGTTGCTCGTGAGTAGCTTGTGAGTGGCTCATGAGTAGCAACTTGTAAGACAAAAAATGTATATTCTTGACTTCTAATTGCTCTAGATATTTTGAGTATATGTATAGGATAATATTCTTCAATGAAATACATTTTTATAAAAGTATTTCATAGCTTCAGATCTAAAACGAAATGAATTAAGTTCCTACACACTTAAAAGAAATTATTAGCAATTTAAATTATTTGTCAAAGTCAAAATTTGGAGTTTGATCATGCAAATGGTCAACATCTTTATTTTTAAATTGGTATTTTCTCCTTTTTCCTATTTTTTCATTTTTATTTTCATTTTTCATACATCCATTCTTTTTTATTTTTATTTTGCTCATTTTTTTTTATTTTTTTAAAATTTAAAATTTAAAATTTTTTATGTTTTCTTTTTTTTATTAGTGAAGCATTAGACAATATATTTCTTTCCTTGTTTTTATTTTCTTTTACATTTTTTTCCATTTTATTCCTTACAAGATTTAAGCTCTCCAAACACACTTTCTTAGTGTCCTGTAAATAAAGGAGGAGTATAAGTTAGATGAAAGTTAATTGTTCAAGCAATGACAACTAAATGTGGATTTTCTTTTAATGTTACCCATATAAAGACAAAATGAAGAATAAAGTAGAACTCTTAAACTAACCAAGGTCAAGTGCTTTAGACCCCACCAAATACTTGGATAAAATATACATAAATTCAAAAAGAAAAATTTGAAGAGAATTTACAGTGCAAATACTTCTAAAAATGCAGACAGTCTCTTGAGTCTATCTTTTGAATGTATAGCCTAAAATTATGTCATTTTGATTAAAGTAAGTAACTGTATTAAAAGCATGTCATTTTTATTAATTAAAAATTATTATTATTATTATTATATTTAATTAATTGTTAATTAATATTATTATTAAGTAATATAATATTATTGATATCATTTAAAATGATGAAGTAAATAATATTATTATAATTATTATTTTTATTGTATACTAATATATATAGATAGGAGTGTAATTGAGTTAAGCCGATTCACGAGTTACTTGGAAAAAATTCGAAATCGACTCGATTATTTTCAAGTCGAGTTTGTGCCACTCTTGTAGATTACTGAGTCGAGCTTGAGATCCTAAATATGTGACTCGATAGGCTCATGAGCTTAATAGAACTTTTATATATTTACTAGTTTACCCTTTTATTTTAATATAATTATAAATATATCTTATCAAATTGAGTCGAGTTCGAATTCAAGTCAAGTTTGAATATTTTAAAATATATATTTTTAAAAATTTATTAATTTATTAATTAATCGAGTCAAAATATTAGGTTTCACTTTATTACAATGATATTTTGTAGATCAATAGGTGCATGTGTTTATGTGTAATTTCATTATTTATTAGGTTATTTTATCTTAGTACTTAGGTTGTTTTTATGGTTTAATTAATTTGATGATGTTAGTTTTTAGTGTTATATTGTTCTCATGTTTTGTAGGTGATTTAGGAATCTTTTGGAGTGATCAGAGGGTGTTTGTCCTGATTTAGAGCTTCTGAGTTGTCATTGCACCGAGGAATGTAAGGATGTATTCGTAGTGCAGAAAAATGGTGGAACTTTCAGTTGAGATAGTAGCTTTAGAGCTACCATCATATCAGAAAGTGAGAGGCAGAAGGCAGCTTTTAGCTAAGACAGTAGCCTACCCACTGAGACAACAGTCGAGAGGGATGGAGAGAAGTTGAATTACTGCTAAGACAGCAGCCCTGTGGGCTGAGACAAAAAGGTTGCAATTCGATTGAGACAACAGTAAAAGCTCTGATGTTGCAGACTGGGTTATTTGAAAATTTTTAATACTTAAACTTTGCCTATTTAAGAATGACTCTTGTGAATTTTTGGGGCATCATTTACCTATCAATTAGAGATGATTTTTAGGAGGAATTAACATCGGAAAAGTGCAAAAAAATTGAGAGAAACTCAAGAGAGATCAAGAGTTGAAGATTAAGGAGCACAATTTCTATTTTTTATTTTCTTCTCTCCTTTTTATTCTTGTAATTTTCATGGGTTATTTTGAGAATTTATTGAGTATTCTTACAACATGTTAGGCTAAATTCATGCTGGTTGGGGATTAATGATTTAACATGAATTAATTTTTTTCTTTATTTAATCAATGATTAGTTCTTGTAAACTATATTTATTGTGCTTATTATATGTTGATGCTTGATCACCATTAGCATAATTATAATTAGAGTTTTGGATTGAGAAATCAAAATCTTAGTTGGTTTATAAACATAGATTTAAATTGCTTATAAGTAGAGATATCATAAGTAAGTTAGATTCCAATCGGAAGTGGGTGAATGAATTTATAATTGGATTCAAGAGATTGAATTCATAATGAGAATTGAGATTTAATGTTCTTGTTTGAAGGTTATAAATTAAATTTGGTTATTACTTGAAAAAGTTTAATCAATAATTTAGAATTACTTGGGATTTGCAAGACTAATAGGTTCATTAATTAACTTTAACTAAAGATTGTGAAGAAATTAATTTCTAGCCATTGCATTCATCAATTGTTGATTCCTTCATTTTTAGAATTTATTTTTATTTTATAAATTTATTTATTTGTTATTAAATTTTCTTTTATTCCATATTCGAAAGTCTTAAACAATAAAAAATTAAATTAATAGATGGTTATAATGAGACTCTATGGGATAATATTTTTATACTATTTGTCGATACTGTGTGCTTGCAGTTTTTCACTAACATTATGGTAGAAAGAAGGAATTTAAAAACATATTTCCACCTGCATATGACTATAATATTAACTTTTTAGTGTTGGGATTTTGATCGCTTGAAAGTCTTGATAAATATTTTTTTTCTGTTTTGCAACAAAAATAATGATTCCCGGTCACTACAAGAATTTGTTTCCTTCACTGCAAAAAAATTGATATTTTTTTTTAATAGAGGCGGCTCGATATATATAGCCTTAATTATGACTGGTAATCATTTTTAATTTTTTGAATTAAGGTTACACTTACAATATAATTATAAGAATAATTATATATATATTTTAAATTTTGTATAATTTTAACATAAAAATTTAATAAGTTTACATTTAAAATAAAAAATACTGCTAATTATTAATTATCGAAAAAATTATTATATTTTTTTTTTCATTCTAAAATATCAATTATCTCAAAGTTTTTTATATTTCAAGTTTATTATTTTAAAAAGTTAAGAACAATAGTTAACTATTTTATTTTTTAATATAATAAACATGCATCAATTTGACTAATTAATTAGCTCTGTTTTTTAATGATTAATAAAAAATTATATTTTTTAAACGAACAAAAAATTTAAAATAAATACAACATATGTATGTGCATGTGTTTTGTCGGGTTATTTTTATTCATGGGACTCAAAATTTGGACATTTAAAATTGTCCAACTTTTGTTCTTGTTACTAGTAAAGAGTTCGGAATACTTTTTCAGTCAATGATCATGATGTGGCGCTGATGTGTCAGTGGATCTGGTCATGTGGACAAAAAGATGTAAGTTTGCTTTTGGGTTATTTTCATCGATGGTACCCAATATTTTGACTTGTTATCACTATGGTACCCAACTTTCAAATTAGGGGAGAGTGAGTTTGTCAAGGTTATGGCAGTGGTTGTAGTGCTACTGTTGTTGCTATTGTTGTTTTGGTGACTGCAATGACAGTAGCCCCTACAACGCTTGGGGCAAGAATATTTGGCATCACTCGTGGCTAGACAGACCCACAGTGAGATGTAGCTCTACCAGCTAATTAAGTTTTGCAAAAGCAAAGCATATACTGCCCTAAAACACACTTTGTGCATTAACTGATTCACTGGGGTAGCGGTAGAGGCAACAACATCACAAGCCTGAGAATGAGAAGTAGCAGTGATGTGTTTGGATAATGGGAAAGGATTTGAGATCTTTTTTTTTTTTTTTTTTCTAGTTGGAAATGTTGGGTACCATAGTGGTAACATGTGAAAATATTGGGTACCGTGGATGAAAATAACTTAAAAGCAAACTTGCAACTTTTTATCCAGATGGTTAGACCTATTGACACATCAGCGCCATGTCATGATCATCAATCGAAAAATTATTTCGAACTCTTTACTGGCAATAGGAACAAAAGATAAGCAGTTTTAAGTTACGATTTAAAAATTGGATACCATGATGGCCACAAGTCAAAATATTAGGTACCGTGGATGAAAATAATCTGCCTATATTTCATCCGTAAAACCAAAGAAAGAAAAAAAGTATTGTATATGGGGCCACAATAATGAATTTCCCTTTAAGTTTTTTCTCTCTATCCTCTTTTTTCCTTTCCAAAAAATTTATTGATTAATACGTGAAATGGATTAATCTTTAGTTTTACACAATGAATTTCCTTTAATTTCTTTCTCTCTATCCTCTTTTTTCCTTACTAAAAGTTTTCTTGATTAGTATGTGAAGTAGACTAATCTTTTGTTTTACATTTAGTATTAATAAGTGGTGGTTATTCATTCTAAATTTTTTTAAAAGGATATTATTTGTATTAAACTTATGTAGTTTTTGATGAATAACCTTCATTCTCTACCTAAAACGATATAACTGCCTTTTCCAGCCAAAAAAAATATATGGATTGTTTCTAGCCATTCTAATAATAATTTTAGTAAATTAGATCTCTTCCCTCAATGCATGAAAGAAAGAGTAGATGCTGCTTTTATGTACTGCACGTGCACTGATTTTTCCAACTCTATAAAGCTAGCTCCTTTTTAACTTCTTCAACGGTCATATCATATTCTTCCTATAGAAACTACATATACATAGATTAATGCTTAATCTCTTGCTTAATGAATGACTAATTATATATATACACAATTGATTAATTATCAACATTAAGTTTTGGAAAAATTACAAATTTAGTGTCTCAACTTTTTAGTTTTTTGTGTTTGATTGTCTAACCTTTATTTTTTTTACAATCAAGTGTTTAAATTTTTGAAAAGTATACTAATATAGTATTTTCGACCGATTTTAATGTTAATTGTGTGCTCAGTCAAATCAAACATGACATATTTTTATTTCAGTCATTAACAATATCATTTACCACATGTGTTGTATTATTTAAATGACAAAATTATCTTTATCAAATTACTCTTCATGTCTTTAATAAAGGTAATATTGAAGTTATTTTTGTTAATTTATAATCTTTAATAAAAGTAATGTTATCATATAAATAATACAATACACATGATATATGACATGACTAATAATTGAGATAAAAATAATTGTCGTTTAATATGATTTAGCATTCAGTCAACATTAAATTTACAAGAAACATTATATTGGTATGTTTTTCTAAATTTTAGACAGTTGATTATATAAAAAAAAATTAGACACTCAAATAAAAAAATCAAAAAATTAAAACACCAAATTTGTAATTTTTCCTTTAAGTTTTTAACTATTGATCATGATCATGGTCATGTGAAATCAACATTGTTCTAATCATAATGTCATTTGGTGTAGTCGGTAAATGAGGCATGTATTTTCTTCATTGAAAATCTTACAACTTTGATATGAATAATATGATTTTGAGCATTTTTATTTAAAAAATTAATTTTTTTTTATTTTCAATTATATCAATTTGACGCATTAAAAGAAATCTTTCTAACTATTCATTGTAAAAAGGAAGAATAACAATTTTACGTGTATTTTAACCTATTATAATACTTTATTACTGACATTTTAAAAAATATTTATTTATTCCTGACATTTATTCTGGTAATAGTTATTAATTTTTCTATCGGGATGAAATAATATACAAATAAACAAATAGAAAAATAAATATTTTTTAAAATATAAAAAATAAAGTAATATAATAAATTAAAATAAAGGAGAGAATTACAATTTTTCCTTGTAAAAAATTGAACCTCATATAAGTGACGTAAATGATATGTTAGTACGTTAAAAGTGAAAGTGTAGCACTAACATAATGCGGAGTACGTACATGATGAGTATGAGATTTTTGCATACTTCAAATATATTATATTAAATAATTAAATTTTTATTAAATTTTAAATTATTTTACACTTGTTTAATATTTATTGACATGTACACTTGTGTTATAAAATTCGAAATATGCATGAATTTTATTATAAATAAATTTTTTTGAACATCAATCATCACTATAATAAAAAAAAATAAAAATAAATATATATCAATGACGATTTTAATCCATTGCTAATTAACGACAAAAGTGGTCAATCAAACAAATGCATAAGGTAATAGAGATGGAATTAATGATGGACAATCAAAATTGTCGTTAAATTTTGGCAGATATTAAGTACTGAAATAACAATCACCATCACCAATTAGCAACAAATAGTTTGTCATGAATTAACAATTGCATAAGGTAATAGAGATAGTATTAATGATAGACAATCAAAATTATCGCCAAACTTTGACGGATAAACATCGAAATAACAATTACCGATTAGCAACAGATAATTCCTTATGAATTAACGATGAATTACATATGGTCGTTAAATAGAAATAGATATTTTAATTCATCATAAAAAGTTTATTGGCAGGAAAATTTTAAAGTCCATTCATCACTGAATTTTAGGGTAAAATCAGATTCGCCCTTCTCTTTCTACATTAAAAAAAAAAAAATAAAAAGTAAAAAAAATAAAACTCTACACTAATACTGTAATACCAACAGTGACAACCATTGAAACACCACCACTGACAGCTTTTATTGCCACCACTAGTACCACCCTCGGCCGGCTCAATTCCACTACTGTCACCCTTGACCTCTTCAACCACCGCCACCATCTCTGCTCCGACCAACTATTGCCACCAGTTTTCAATATATTTTGTTATATATATATATATGGATTTGACATCTAATCTTCAATTTTTATTTTTTTGGTTTTATATTTTAGTGAGTTTTTGGTCTAAATAAATAAATCTAGTGCTTTTGTTTTTTCGAATAATATAGTTTTTGTCGTGGCTTGTTACAACTAAATTTGAAAACTATTCTTGGTGAAGTTTGTATGTAATTTTTGGTGTGTTGTATCCCATTATTGTTCTGCGTATACATTTCCAAGAGTGATAATGCAATTACAAGAGAAAAAGATTGCATTTCTTGTCTGTATACCCCTAAAATTCCTGAGCTATAAAGTATATATTCTGTAACCGCATATCTGTTCTTGAATTGGGTATATTTCAGAACCATATATATATATAAATCTCAACTCTCACTACGTTGCAACACTGAATCAATCAAGAAACTTGCAAAATTCTCGCATTATTTGATATGTAATTCTTAATTCTTCTACTTCGTCTAATCACAACTTGGCTTGATGCATGCTTGCATTTCCTATATACATTGAACCTTGTTTTTACCCATACTTGGTGGCCAATTAAAGATATTATGACCATCATATAAATATCTCTATGAAGATATTGGATAAAAATTGTTATAAGTTTTATTTTTATCTACCCATCTCTTCATATATATATATATATATATATATATATTGTTGACATCATTGTGAATTGCTAACTTTGTCTTGCTGTTGACCAATATATATTATATATTGGCCACATTTAAAGTGGTGCATGATTGAGTATTAATCGGCATTACTAAGGCACACGTACCTTGACTAATTAATTAAGTAACTATTTTAAATATAATTTGGTCGGTGTTGCCTATCTATCTAATTAATTTTAGTTTAATGGTTAAACCCTCCCTCTAATTTCTATCTAATTTTTTTTTCTGTTTGTGTATATACTTAATAATGGTCAATTTTCTTCTCCAACTTATAAGATTAGGATGGATAGCTCAAATACATATCTTATGTATAATATATTTAATCATTATTGATTAAAATATTAAATATCTGTACAATGTAATTAATGAATGAAGTACCAAAATTTGATACTCAATTAGATAGTATCAAATGGATATTTTTATTTGTAAGAATCATAAAAGTATTGAATTAAAGTACCATTCAGATCAATTTATGTTGGTATAAGTGATAAAAAGTTTAAATTCTAAACTTTAGACTTAAATTTAATATATATGAAGAAATATGTGTTAAAAAATTTTTAGAAGACTTTATTTTTTTTTTCACTCAAATTTTAAAATAGACGAATCTAATGTGACTAAAGAAATCAGATGATATATATATATATATATATATATATATATATATATATATATATATATATATATATATATATATATATATATATCCTAAAAGTATAAAAAATTGACACTCAATTAGATGGTATCATATTGATATTCTTATTTGTGAAAATCCTAAAAGTATAGAATTAAAGTATCATGCAGACCACTATTTGTTGGTATAAGTAATAAAAAGATTAAATTCTAAAATTTTGACTTTAAGTTTAATATATATGAATATATAAAAAAATATGTGTTGGAAATTTTTATTTTTTTATGGGTTCACTGTAATCAAATTTTAAAACAAACGAACCTAATGTCACTAACTTTTTTTCACTTTTTATGTAATAGCTAGCTAGTTTAAAATTTTTAAAAAAAGGTATATAGTGCGAAAGCATATGGTAAGAAGATCAATATATATCTTTCTTGGGGTCTCAAAAATGGGTTTGATGATGATAATGAATCGTCTTCTTCTAATGCATCTTTGTTCATATTTGTGCAGAAAAGAACAGTCCATTGGATTTGGAAGAAAATGAAATAAATAGAAAAAAAAGGGGTTGCCTCGTGACTTAGAGCACAGTCTTCGCTGTCTATTGGAATCGAAGGTCATGTGCTCCGAGATGCACGCTGATCAATCCCTCATCTCATCGATCCTCCTCTTGATCACCAATAATAATAAATACTACTCATTACTTTGTTTTCTTGTTCCTGCATGCATCGTGCATACGTAGTTATGAATCAGATTAATTAATTAATTACTTATTCCCAATTAATATGTTGATTATCTTTTTAATTTCAAGAATTAATGATCTAGCTATATATATATATATAGCCACTAGAATCAAGAACTTTATAACCATTTTCTTGTTCTTTGCAATAAGATTACAACTATATATGTACATATCTGCATGTAATGAATCAAAGTAGATGTTTATTGCTAAGCTAAAAATGTGATTAAAATATAATTAAGTAAATCAAAATGCACCTAATGAATCAACAAGAAATCATTGTTGTATATTAATTAAAACAAACAAGTAAAAATATGTTATATGGAGGAAACAATACACATTTCAAATTCCACCACCTGAATTTAATTCCTAAAGAATTTTTCATTAAAAAAATTAACAATATGTTTTTTTGTTTATTTTTATTTCTTATAAAAAATTTTTATTTATTTTCTTTACACGTTAAATTTTATTTAAATTTTTTTCTTGTAATTTGAATCAATAAATTTATTTTGTTAATATTTATACGATGCAGATATGTGTATTTACAAATATATAATTTTATGTATACGAATCTTTTCAGGTTTCTCTTTGCTGCCTATATGTACTTAGATCACAGCATTTATATTAATAAAAATCATGTTTAGCCTCTCTCCCTTCAATAATTGATTGAAATCTATCTTACACTAAAGTAAATGTCTCCATGTTTAAGTTGCCAACTTGTTTCTTCAATTAATTAATACTTTTAATAGTACTGTATCTACTAATTATGTCAAAAAAAAAAAAAAAGTTGCAGTAGTTTTATGACCTCATCTAAACAAGTGGGTCTTATTGAAATATAAGAGAACGTACCAGGAAGAATATCTAATTTAAGCAACCCGAGTGGATGATTATAAAAGTTTTTATTTTGAAAACAATTTAATTGAATAATAAAATATTCTTACCCCATTACATTATAATTAACATAGTTTAATTCGTATAAATTTATAAGAATAATAAAAGTTTTAATTTAACAAAATCATACATATTAAAATTAAAATATAAAATATTATTTAAACGATAATGATTTTTATCAGTTAATTTCAGTTATAATTGGTAGATGAATTTTGTATTTTTTTTTTTTCAATTTGCCGAGGAAGCGGGTGGGTGGTGTAACGGTTCGGACTCGGAGACATGATGAACCACGTGCGAGAGTGTGCATAAGAACATGGTGTGTTGTTGTTAGCCTTTGACCAGTCAATTTTCTTTTTTAAGCTCTCTTTCTCAACTATTTCCTCCCTAATTTCCCTCCCATCTTTTTATATATTGTATGCACACAAAGCTACTATTATTTTGTATTTAAATATTATATATAGAGAAAATATATATACATATTGAAAGAATTTTATTTTATTTTATTTTTAAATTTATGTGACTCAATTTTAAAATAATCATAATTTTTATAACTGTTGAATATTAAAAGTATAAAATAAAAAACACTAACATTATAGAATCTAAATTTTTTCCTCTGAAATTGGTTGTACTTAAATGCATGTTTCTTGCAAAAAAAAAAAAAGAAAAAATGAACTTTTTCACGTGTATACTCAAAATCATTTAGCATGAAGAAGAAAAAAAATTATTATTAGTAAAACGAAATGAAGTTTCCAAAATCCAACTCAAAATTGCAATGACTTTCACATGTATCATAATGCAACTCAAAGTTGCTTGCAATGTATTTTTTCCTTAAAGTCATATTATATATATATATTAAAATTTTTGACCAGAGTTTAATCAATTTTAAATGCTAATACTTTAGACAAAAATATTTTACAATTAATTACTAAAAATTATATATATATGTATATATTAATTTTTAATGAGTATGTAAGAATTTTTCCAAGGTGGTGTTGGAATGGAAAAAAAATAACATGGTATTGCGTGTAGAGACTGACACACACACTTTGCTAGCTCAAAACGAAGCACACTTATTTTCTCTTTCCTTTGGCTAATTACACACTCGCAATTCTCAATTAAAAAGGTCGGTATTGAGATCAGAGTAGAGTATTATTGCATAGTCAAGTATGGCGTATCTCTAGAAATCTCCCTATTGTCTCTCCATAAAACCCTATTTAAATACACCCCTTTTCCACCCCCTCTTTTTTCTCCCATGCAACTCCTCTCTCCACTGCTCCCCTCCACTCCACTACCCCCCTTCTTCTTCTTCTTCTGCTTCTGCTTCTGCTTCTTCCATAATACCCTGTCTTTTTTTTTTCTTTTTAAACTAGCTAGTTCTCTCCAGATTCAATCAATTACTACACACGTGCGCGCACACATATATATACAGTAGCTAATTAACTATATACCATGTCTGGCCGAAGATCCCGATCAAGAGCATCAGGAAGTTCGAGAATCTCAGACGATCAGATGCTTGATCTTGTTTCTAAGTTACAACAGCTTCTTCCTGAGATTCGTAATAGGCGCTCTGACAAGGTATAGATATACAATTATTAATTTCTTTTTTTTTATATGTAACTAATTAATTAAACTTCCTGCTTTTTGTATCTTTAATCTTTTCTTCTCGATACTTCTCAAGTTTTCATACTTTAAAATTTATACAGTAGTACCCATCAGAGTGATCAAGAAAATGAAGCTTTACTACTCATGGAATTGAGTTATATATTATACCTAGTTAACTTCTCACTCAATCTTGCTAGAATCTTTCTGTAATTATCCCTAAAGACCAAAAGAAAAATTCAACTGACAAAGTGAAAAGGTAGCTTATATATATATCATCTAACAGAAAGGTTCAGCTAGCATGAGGGTGCAGTTTTGTTACACTGAAGTTTCAAGAAATTTTATTTCATTCTTTTCTTTTTCCCCCTTGGGTGGTGGGGATGGCTTTTTCTTCATTAGAGATCTGTACTGATGCAAAAATTAAAAAACAAAAAAAAAATGAAATGATCATTAATTAGTATAATGATCTAAATAATTATATGCATACCAAGTTTAAGAAATATTCTGCTTTGAAATGATTAATTAATGTTTCAGGTTTCAGCTGCAAAGGTTTTACAGGAGACTTGCAACTATATAAGAAGCTTGCATAGAGAAGTTGATGACCTCAGTGAGCGGCTGTCTGAGTTATTGGCAACTACTGATACTGCTCAGGCTGCCATAATTAGGAATTTACTTATGCAATAGGGATGGATCGTATGGATCTATATTATACATTATTAATTAAGAAATCCTACTTAATTAAATATATTATGCAATTTCTCTTAATTATTATGTCTAGCTAGGTTTTTTGATCATCAACATAGAGCACTAGTGCTGGTGTTGATCAATATGCTTAGTGCTTGCTTGATGGCTAGATAAATCCCTTTTTGCAAGCTTTCATTAATGTCAGACTGAGTGAAGAATATAATAAAATTTCTAGCTAGGGCTTCTCTTTTGCTTACATATATATCAACTTAATTACCCATTTTATATCTCTTGGATTAATTGGATCTATATATTTCGGTGCATATGTATATATTTTTTTATTTGCACAAGGGGAGCATTAATTACTGTTGGATGAAAACCAAAAAAATATTTCAACTAATATCTGGGT
Source organism: Mallotus nudiflorus (assembly GCA_947683625.1). NCBI lineage: Eukaryota > Viridiplantae > Streptophyta > Magnoliopsida > Malpighiales > Euphorbiaceae > Mallotus > Mallotus nudiflorus. Next base: position 2,686,986 of record CANTUR010000226.1, on the reverse strand, counting down.
ACAAATCCGATATATATTCGCATTGCACTGTTGTTTTTAAAATTGCAAATTACTGTTACACTATATTATTGTTATTCGTATTTTGTAATTAACATTTATATGAATACAACATTTTTATTTAAGAAACATTCTCATATAAAAATTTTGTGAAATTTTATAATATTGAACAAATCCTTTAAATTATTGTACTATTTTCTTAAAATATAAACATATAGACAAAAATAAAAAATGAAAATGCTGGCTCTATAGACACATGAAGATGGAATCCTCAACCTTATACATGAGATTACGTAGAAATTCTTGTCGTTCTATATATATATATATATATATATATATATTAGTATGATTTATTGATTATAGATCTGATTCAAATAAAATTTTTTTATGCAAGTGATAGGTCAATGCTTAATGTTAATTAATCAAATGGAAAAGATAATTCATCAATTAAAACTGTTTCATCTTAATGGTGGAGAAATAATCGAGTAATTACTTTTTTGTTTTTTCAGAAAATTCTGAAATACAAGATTTAAATCCCACCATAATCAATTTATAAAATTTATTTAGAAATAAATTGACCTATTGTCTTTATAAATTTCAATATGATCAATTTATTTTGTCACCACATATGTACACATTAGTTGATCATTCAAAGCCTTGAAACTTATGTATCCGGCTGGAAGTACTCCATTACTTATAGGTGCGCATTTTTCACAGTCAAAATTTGTATATATACACACCCTTCCCTTAAAGAAAATGAACAACTACCATACGAAGCATTATAATGGTGGAAATTCCATATACTTAGAAAATTTTTGCATTAGAGTATCAAGTAGTGAGGTTTGTGTGGTAGAATCGTTTGGGACACATTGGAGCATCTTGTCAATTGTCAGAGGCGATCCTGAACGCCAAAAACCACTAACTATATATATATACACTAAACTAACTACTGCCCGCCACATTCCCTCTAAAAAAGTACATCTAGAAACCCAGCTATGCATATATACACATAAAGAAAAGTACATAGAGGTACACCTCTCCCAGCAAACCATTTTTGCTTTTGCTGGGAGAGGTATGGGTGGTTTTATATATATATTCTGTGACCATCATCTTCTTCTCTTCTTCTGCTTCTTCTTTGTTGGAGTATGGGTACTTCTGCCTCATGCACTCAATAACAACCACAAAAGCTGCAGGCAGATAAGTATAGGCACCCATTGACTTTGTCTTCCACTATATATATTATAAAATATATAATTAATCAAACTACAGACATATATAGGCTATTCATATGCATTGAAGAGTGGCTGTACTTATTTTATGATTATGTGAAAGGAAAAATTTTGCTTAATTTCCAATGTTGATCTGTGAAATTAAAATTGAAAATGGGGATATTTGTGTTAAAAAAAAAAAGAATAGATTAAAATTGAAAAAATCAAAACTTTCTTGAAATATACCAAATTGTGGAAAAGGAAAAAATAGTGAGTAGTGACCTTGTAAACTCAATTAAATGAAGAATATTAAATGGTTTTTATTGAAATTAGGCATAATATATTCATGAATCACTGTATTTGTCACTTTTTATTAGTTTGACACCTCAATTTGTTTAAAATACAATTTTAAAACTTATATAATCTCACGTGGTATAAAATAATAAATCAATATGTGTCATATCACAAGAGCTTAATTGACTAAAAATTATTAGTATAGGTGTCAAAATGACACAAAATGATAAGTATAGAAAATGCTAGATGCATTATGTCATTAGATTAGTGCAAAATAGTGTATTTTTGACAAATTTAAGTGTTGAAATGACAAAATTATAAGTTAAAGCATCAAACTGAAAATTATGCCAAATATAAAGGCTAACAAGTATGTTACACATTAAAGTTAATATACCCAAATGGAGATCCAGGACGGACTTGAAGTGAGAATTTAGGAAAAATTATAGAGCAATATATTTTTTCTTGCTATTAAGTTTTTGAGTAAATTACATTTGTCCCCTGAAATATATCATTATTCATGTTTTTTCCTTCTTATTTGAAAATCGAACACTTAAGGTGTGTTTATTTATAGAAAATTATTTTCTATTTTTATTTTTCAATTTTCAAAGAAAATGAAAACTTTTCATTTTTATAGAAAATTTGTAAATTATGTTTACTTTTTAGAAATTGAAAATTATTTTTCGTTTTTTAAAAACAAAAATGTATTTACTTATTCTTATATATAACTTATTTTTCAAAATAGAGAGGTAATGATATGTACTAAAGTAAGAGATAATATAGAGTTTGAAAAGTAGAGTTTATTTTATCTTTTAATACTAAAATAAATAATAAATAATGAATAAAAAAAAGAGGCCATAATAAAAACAACGTGTTTTTAAGTGAAAACACTGTGTTTTTACTTTATATTTTTAATGAGGCAAATTTTTGAAAACAACAAAAACTAGTTTTACACTTTTCTCTTGAAATTGTGAAAACAGTTTTCAAGTGAAAATTTTGTGAAAACATTCAAAGTAAATACCAAATTCTATTTTTTGTTTTAATTTTGAAAAATTTTCTAGAAAACTGAAATAGTTTTCTGTAAGTAAACACAACCTTACCTTCCTCAATTTTCATTTCGTCAATATTTTGTCCATTCCAACCAAATTTTCGACAGATATTTTATATCAAAAAATATTTAACTCCTTATATTTTATTAAAATAAATATTTTAAGCCTTATTTTTTAATAAATTTAAACATTTTATTTTTTTTGTATTTTTAAATTTATTTTAATTTTAATTCTATTTCAGTATTTCTTTCATTTGCTCTTGAAATATACATTGATTTCAAAAAGAGTATTTTATTCTTGCAAATTAATTTTAATAATATTCTATAAACTCAGCAGTTATGATTTTTTAAATTTTGAAGATGCTACGATTAACAATACACTTGCAAATTAACTGTAATAATATATTGTAATAAACTTAGTAGTTAGCTGTCACGACCCAAAACAGGGGCCATGACCGGCGCTAGGGAACGGGAATTCTTTCGAATCCGGAACCCGTAGCAAGCCTAAAAAAATAAAATAAATCATGCCATAATAACAGTAACAATATAATATGCAGCGGAAAATAAAAATCATAATATCATAATATTATCCATATCAACTGGATTTAATTCAAAACTCATCTCATCACATATATATAATATTTAATACAAATCCTGTTTCAATATAGTACATCTCTTTAAAATAAAGTACATGAAATCCATTACTTTAATTCACAACTACTGCAGTGTCTAGATAAAATAAATAAGACTCAAGTAGACAATTTACATAAAGAAGTCGGGGCGGAAGAAATCCGGCGTATCGACCTGCTACTGAGGTCTGAAGAAGTTGACTCTCCTGAAAAATAGTCAACGGAGGGGAGTCAGACCTCACTGAGTGAATTACTATAATATATATACATACACACTAAGTGATAATGCATACAGTCAACAGTATATATATAATATGTATATATACAAGCAAATTCATACAGATGCAGAAAAATCATTTTTTTATATATTTTACTGAAAATCCCAGTTTATGAAGGATCACATAGAACCCTAGAATATCGTAACCTCAGAAAATAGTGTTAAAAAACACTCAAGCCATACAGGCTCACTTATTCCAAATATATCCACTTAATCCATTTGGACAGTAGACTGGCCCCGAGACACTAAGTCAACCGAGCTCCAGCAGTCTGACTGCCAGTGTGATTGGCCCCGAGACACTTGGTCAACCGAGCTCCAGCAATCACACCCAAACCACATCTCACATATATCAATAATCATATCAAATCAATATCCATAAATAGCTAGTAATATAGCCTAAAGCTATAGGCGTACCGGTACGTACTCGGTCCTAGTGCTGCCCACTAGGTAGCACGTTCTATTGATATCCTTCATCATTAATAATGTAAAACATTCATTCACAAAAATAAATGATGCATGAATGTAAATGAAATAACAATATAATCCATATATATACCGGAAATATACCAAAAGTAAACCATGTATATTTCAAGTATATATATGTCAAATGAATTCAATCAAATTATAACTTAAGCTGGAAATATATTTAAAAACATTTTAAATATATTTTATTCACAAAATATGCATATAATTTATTATATACCAAAAATAAACCAAAAATATACTTAATGTAAACTTAAGAAATAATCAAATTATTTATGCATATTTAATCAACATAAAACATGCATTTCTAAATCATGCATCCTAAACATATATATATAGTATAGTAACTCACCTAATGCGCTCCACGAGACAGGTCCGACGGGCCTGGTCCACTAGCCCTCGGTCTCGGCGCAACTAAACAAGCAATAATAATCGACATCAGAATAAACCTAATAGAAATCCTAGAATTCAATCTAGAGTATTAAAATACGGAAACAGAATTAGGGTTCGACTGGATATCACGTTTTACGAGAATTCTACCAAAAATCCGGCAGAACCTCCCTTGTAAAACGGACATCTCTCTACTCAAAAGAGTAGAGCCGACCCTGCAAAGAAACACACTTCGAAATACAAGCTCAACAAAAATCCACAACCCCTCGGTCGGACTCTAGACTACAATCTGTCAACCGGGGTCCACAAACACAGAATAATTCCAAATGTAATAAAAATATCCTCACAACATAGTAATACATCTCATAGGTAAAAATTACATAATTAACCTTGAAACACTATAAAAACCGATTAAAACTCATTTTATTAGAAAAACCGTATATTATATATAATTGAAAATAATTCACGAAAAATAGTTTTAATTAGTTAAAAATACTAAATATTTTGTAGAAATCATTTTTATACCTTAAATAACTATTAAAACCAATTAAATTACATTTTTAGACAATTTAGGGTAAAATTACCAAAATACCCCTATATATATAAATATACTTAAATTACTTCAAAAATTCACCAAAAATCATACAATTACCCAAAATTAATTTTCTGAACATATTTATCCATAATATCAATATTTAAACTCAATTAACCAATTAAATTCAAATAAAAACACATTTAACCTAATTTTTCCAAAATTCCATAAACTTCAATAATTCAAAATAAATACTTAGAAATTCATAAAAATTCCAAATAAATTCCTATAATTCATTTCAACACCTAATTCAACCATAAACTCAAATTTCATAATTTAAATAATTAATTTCCGAAAATTATAAAATAATATTAAAATATTCAAAAATACCCAAAAATCCAAAAAATCTCCAAAAATTCTACAAAAATTCATACATGTAGATTAAGCTACTAGGAACAATATTTGTGAATGAAGTTTTCATTAATCATCCAATTCAAAGCTCAAAAAAATCAAAAACCCTAATAGGCCGAAATTGACAAAATCGAAACCTAAGCAATTCTAAACCATTTTAGTGCAAACCAAAGCTAGAATCACACTCACCGGAGCTCAAGGAGAAGAAAGAGACCAGCGGTGTCGAAAACGGTGGCCGGAATCGGCGTGATCGACGGTGGATCGATTTTCGGCTTCTCCGGCCAAAATTGATCTCCAGACGCCGGAAACGGCCTCCTCAGGCAGCGAAATTGGTCGGGGAAGACGGTGGCACACCGGAAGGCACACCCACGGTGAAGAAACGGCACGGCAGCGACTGGAAATGGAGAAGGGAAGAATCGGGGAAGAAAGGGATGATCGGGGGCAAAATGGTAATTTTCCAAACTTTTTGATTTTTGACAAATATATGTATATATATATACTTTATACTATATATTAAAATAATATTAAATTACACACATCAAATATACACCACACACATAAAATATTAATAATTTAATACTTTATACTAAATAAAATTAATTAAATAACAATAAAACAAATAAATACTTAATAAAATATTAGGGTAATAATAAACCCTAATTAAATAATTATACACACACAGGCTTCATTTAATAATTTAAAAATATGTATGAGTTCATGCAAGTCCGTAAATACATTTAAAACAATTAATAATACATTGTTTACGTGAAAATTTCCCCGAAAATGTAAGTCCCGGGAAAATTTTACGTAAAACACTGAAAATAATACACAGTAGTTAAAATAGGTTTTAAATACATATCAACTCATAAAAATATCATATAATATACAGAAATTATTAACACTGCATATCCCGGTACAGTGTAAAAATATTTTTAAAAACACGGGATATTACATTAGCCATTTACAAGTCCAACAACTTGACAATATTAATAAACAATAAAACTAGTTTATATTTGAACAATATGAAATACTTTTGAAATAATTCTAACAATATTCACTATTTAATATATTTTATTTAAATTTTAAATTTTAATAAATAAAATATCAATTATTTAATATTGATTAAAGAGTACATTTAAATTATATTTTTATTATATTAATAATGTATTGAGGGGTTTAAAGTGTTCATTTTTAAAAGACAAGGTCTAAAGTCTTCATTTTTATAAATTAGAGGGGTTAAATGTTTTTTGATATAAAAAAGTTGTTGGAAATTTGGACGGAAGGGGCAAAATGTTGACAGAATGAAAATTAAGGGGGGTAAGTATTCGATTTTTAAATAAGAAAGGGAAAAATGTGAAATATATTATATCTCATGGGACAAAAGTAATTTGCCCTAAGTTTTTTTTTTTTTGAAATTACAAAATAAAAGAGTAAAATAGATCGTATATAATATATAATTACAAGAATTAAAATATTATGTTCTTTGAAAAAATTGAAATTGATATAAATTAAAGGGAAATATTTATATGATGAGATATTTTTATAATGTAAAAAAAGAAATAAATTTTTTCTTATTAAATAAAAGTATATTTTATATATTTAAATAAATATAATTTTTTAAAATAATTTTTAAAATTTATTTAGAGAAGCAATAAGTGCAAGATTACAAAATTCTTTTAATTTAAGCCTGTTTTAAACAAATTTACTTCAGCATGAAAATAATTTTTTTTTTTTTATTAAAATTGATTTGACTAATGCTAATTATAGGAAAGTTTTAGCAATTTTTTTGGGAAACGGTGCAAATTGAACCCTAAATTGGGTATTAAAGTTGACATTTGACCTTAATATATATTTTTTTACATTTTGGACCTTAATGTTTAAAAATTCATACAAATTAAACCATTCTTCAAAGAATTGTTACAATTAAATTCAAAAAATTAAAATTAAGTTTAACTTTAATGTTGATTAATTAATTTTGATTAATAAAAATTAGTTTGAATAACAATGCAAATGGATGAAATTGGTTATTTATGAAGTTTTTTAAAATTTTTATTATTAAAAATATATATATTTTAATTTTTAAAAATTTTGAAAAATTGAAAAAATATTTTTTATAGACCTAGAAATTTTTAAAAAAATTTAAAATTACTAAAAAATTAGTGAGTGCATGGAAATTTTTTATTTTTTATTTTTAATTTAAATGTATGCCATTTGATTATAAATTTTTTTGGTTTATATGAAAAACAATTTTAATTTTTCAAAATTTCTAAAAAATTAGCAAAACATATTTCTATATATATAAAAATTTTAAAAATTTCTGAAATTTATATTTTAAAACCAATTTCATCAATTTGCATTATTATTCGAACTAATTTTTATTAATAACATTAAGGTTAAACTTGATTTTAATTTTTTGAATTTAATTGTAACAATTATTTGAAAAATGACTCAATTCTTTGAAGAAGAGTTCAATTTATACAAATTTTTAAAGAGTAAAGTCTAAAATGTTAAAAAATATATATTAAAATCCAATGTCAATTTTGATGTCCAGTTTAGTGTTAAATTTGCAACTTTTTTTTTAGTCGTTTTGAAACATCTAATTTCTATGCAAAGATCCCGTTACCTATAACTGATAATTTATCTTTTTGCCCGCAAATTTCATTCTAAAAGTCCAAAATCATCCTATAATTACCAAAATTTTCATTTAGACCTTCCTAACACAGGCCCGGGTTAAAGAGGTGTCGCCTCAATGCAATGAGGCGATCGCCTTTTTAGCAGTTACTGCAGAGGTGATCGCCTCATCGTAGAGGCGCCACCTCTGTGGCAGACCACGTGTGGCTGCATCCATGGTGGCTAAGTGATGTGGGCCCCACACCACCAGACCTGATTTTGCGTGAGGAAGAGATTTTTGAGGGGAAGAAAAAGGCTATAGGGTTCATGATGGGCTAAAGAGCTTAGGGGCATGGGTAAGGTAGGGGATAAAAAAGGAAAAAAGAAGAGAGAGAGGGGGGAGAGGACCATAAGCAAAAAAAAAAAAGAACCATTGCTAAACAGGAAAGGGGGGAGCTCTAAAAAACACAGAGAGACATTCTTGAGGGAGGAGGTAGGATTCAAGCCAAAGTAAGTTCATATTCCTTAGGAGAGGAAGGAGGAAAGCTTGTGTCAAAGTGGAAATCACACTCTAGTGAGGATTATAATCAAAATACACCTTTGAGGGCCTATCATTTTTAGTAAAAAACTTGCATTTAAATTTAATATCTTCATAACTTCATTATTTTGGTGTTGACTTTGCATGTGACTAAGTTGTCAGTACACTTTAGGTATATTTTAGGTATATTTTGTTTGTTACGCTACTTCATTGATGTGATCTATTGAATTATTGCATGTAGTTATAATTTGGCATGCCTTTTTAAGAACTTGTGTGGACATTTGCTTGTTTAGGATAGAAGTTTAATTATTTTGAAAGTCAAGAAGAGCTTGTTGATCAGGCGACGCCTTTATAATGAGGCGATCACCTCTGTAAAGAGGTGATCGCCACATTGACAGGTCGACCAGTTGTTTAACTTTTCTCCCTTTATGAATTCCGCATAATGTTTACTTTACATGCTCTTTCTGCCTTTATACATAATTATTTCATTGCATGATGATAATTATCTTCGTTATTTGAGGGTTTCTTTAGCTTGTGACATGAAAACCCCTTTTTGGAACATTATTTGTAAATATTGTTATAGATAATGTTGTGTTTTGCAAGGGGAAGCTAACTATATGTCTATTGTAGGAAATTCTTGATGATTCACATCATTGAGCGATTACTTTAATTAGCTAACTCCTTTAGTACTTTTCATCTGTATAAGTAGTTTATTATTGGTTTATTTTCGGTATATGAATGGTTTACTTTGTGTATATTATCCTTTTATTTCATTCAAAAGCATTGCAATCCTTAATCCTTTTCCCCTTTTGGTTTGAATGAATGGTTGTAAATATTGATTATCTATTTTTTTTTTGTGAATAATAGGACTAAGTGCATGAAAAAGGTTAATGTGCAAAGTTGGACTTTATTCTAAAATTTGGCGATTCTTTGAAAGCAACAACCATCTGTATGTTAATAAAGAAATAAATAAATAATTAAAGGTAATAAAATACAAAACACAAATGGAGGCCAACCGTAAGGTTGGGTGAGCATTCAAACCCTCATACCCAGTTTTTGAACCCTTTCTTTGATGACGGCTTCTAGGAACCTCCGTGGAATCTAGTTATTGTATAGTGTGTCTCAGATTTTATCTGGGTGGCGACTCCATCTCTGAATAGACCTAAGACCTATATCATATTTCCAAGTGGGCCTCGAGCTATCACAGTGCTGTGGTCACCAAACACTTGGGCACGCGTTAAACCCCGTCGCCTACAGTGGTGACTCCACTAGGGATAGAGAAACTGATTCCAATGTTTTGTGTTTTATCATCTTTAATTAGTTTCTTATTTCTTCCTGTATTTATGCATTCACTACATATTTTGCACATAATAAGCACTTCAGTCCCAAATAAGCCCGACAATAGTCAGTACTTTGCTATTTATGTTTCACTTAAACCTAGTAGTGTAATATTTGATTATTATCACTCACGACACGTACTAATCCACATTTTTTGACCCTTGAGTGGGGAGAGGTATATGGATGTATATCATTATGGGAATCGAAGCCTTTTTACACAAGACTCAAGCCTATGTAATGACCTAGCAATTATCTTTAGGAATTTTCCCCATATGCATTTGTGTTATGCCATATAATGGACCTTTAAAATAAATCTTGAGCCCATCAATAAGCAATCCAAGGTAAAATGGGCCCTCGTGTCCAACCAAAGCCCATTATAAACAAACTAAGTCAATAAGGGCCTTTCATGCCTATTCATAACCCATTCCAAGTGGGCCTTGACAAGTGAGTTTATGGTGCTAAGGACTTTGGCTCATAGGAAATGGACTCGGGCTTTATTTAAAGGACCCGTTACTTATCTGAATCATTTTGAGAGTTATCTTGCATACGTTAATTTTGTTATCCCCCATTGATAATTAAAACCCAGGCCAAAAATCCTAAGACAGGATACTCGCCATTGAATGCTCGTGTGGGATAAATAAGGGCGGAAGTTTGCACATTTAAGCTTCGTATTTTGGTTTTGTGTATCTTTTTTTATTTATTTCTTAAGTTTCCTTAAAATGAAATGGACTTGCATATCATTCATATACGTCATGCATCATTCTAACATATATCACTATAGATCCTTTAAGCTCATCAAGGTGGGTCTGAATTAGTTTAGGTCATTTGGTCAAAAATTTAGAAGTGGGAATGGTAGGTGGTTTTGATCCAGAGGCATTTAAGGCACAGTTGAAAGACAAAGTGATTGTAGAAACTCGGTCTATAATGAGGGAGATGATAGGTGAAATTACTAAGCTCATTGGGGAGAATCAGCTGGTACAACCATCCAATATACCACTAATAAATCCAATAGATCTCAATAAGGAGATCCCAATTAAGGGAGGGGAAGAACATAATGTAATGGTGCTAGCCAACCCATCAAACCGGAGGAATGTGAACCCAACCGAAGATATGGGGCAAACTGAGTGAGCTAAGAGCATGACCAAGGCTATGAACCAAATGCAGATGATGATGAAGGAGAAGGGCATTATCGCCCCCTAGATTATGTCGATTTGAATCTAGAAAGGGAAGATAAACTGCTACCCCATAAATTTAAATTCCCTGATATGAAGTAATACTCTGGCGTCGAGGATCCCCATTTGCATCTGAAGCAGTGTATGACTTATATGAAAGCCACTGAGTTGACTGAGAACCAGATCATCAAACAGTTCCCTATGTCACTAGAGGGAGCATCGATCCGCTGGTATTACACTTTGGAACCACATGCTCAATCAGATTAGAAGAATTATGTGCCACTTTTATAAAGCAATATGGCCTCAATGTTCAGTTAGAGGTGTCCCTAAGAGATCTGTAGAACACCAAGCAAAACTTTAATAAGTCCTTTGCTGATTACCTGACTCTCTGGAGGGGAAAACTGTCTTTGATGAGGCATAGGTCTACTGAGTCAAATCAATTAGTCCTGGCAATAGAGGGGTGTGTCCTGGCATTGTCTAGAAAGCTAAGAGATTTAGAGATTAGAAAGTTCGAAGAATTGTATAGGTTTGGGGTCCAACAAGAGTAAAATTTGGCTCAAGAAAAGAAATTCTTCGAAGTAAGGTTTAGGGGCAAGGAAGGAGCTAGTTCAAGCAATAATATTCAGATCAATGCTATCTGACCACCAAGCAATAGCGTACAAGTTAATGTAGTTAGAAAGCCTCAGAGATTTTTGAATTTGGGACACCCTTTATCTAAGGTCCTCGATAAGCTTATTGAGAAAAACCTGCTGCGGCCTTTACCTTCACAATAACCTTTACCCGGTGCCAACCCAAAGCTTTTCTGTAAGTTTCACTAGACCATCGGACATGACACTGATATTTATGCCTGACTAAAGCATGAAATCCAAGACTTGATTGATTCAGGCAAGATTACTGACCCAGAAACTAGAAAGCCAAATACACAAACCCACCCCTTGCCTAATTACCGAAATATGCCACCACCAAATGTGCCCATTTTGATGATCAACACTGGTTTAACAAAGGAGCAAGTCCTAAACTCCTTCATGAATGTCGCCCACAACTCCTTAAAAATTGAACCTGAGAACCTAAAACCAAGCAAACAACCCACAGAATTGTATGTGCACGTCTTGGACATAGACAGTTCTAATGATGAAAGGGAGGGACAGGTTGACCTATGGGACAATGAAAGAAGTAGATCAGGCTAGTCTGTGGGGAAGGTTGAAGAAAAGAGGAAAGAACTTGAGATGCCAAGTCTAAGCCTAAAAAGACAGAAAGTTCAGAAAAAGGGAAAGAAGTAAAGCAAAGTGAGGAGACTGTTGCCAGTGTTTGGGAGTTACTTATACATTCCAGGGATCATAAGGAGGCCTTGGTTCTGGTGCTGGATTAGAAAAAGATCTCCACTAGCTATACTCCAGAATAAATGGTCGGATCACTAATGGAAACTCCTTAAGGGACGATAACATTTTCTAATGACGACTTGCCTCTAAAGGGGAGGGACCACTACAAGGCTTTGTTTATCAAGGCTAAGGTGAAGGGAAAAATGACTTACTACATGATGGTCGATAATGGTTCCGCCATCAATGTGTGTCCATTGAAGATTCTGCCAAAGTTAGGGTTGACGGTGACCAACTTAAAGCCTTCTGAAGTGGTTATCAAAGCCTATAATGACATCAAGAGGTTTGTGGAAGGAACATTCAGGGCATTGGTCAAAATGGGACCTATAGAAGTTTGGGTTGACTTGCACGTGATTAATATCCTAGTGACATTTGCCATTTTGTTGGGAAGGCCATGGTTTCATCCCTTGGGTGGTATCCCATTTACTATTCACCAGAAAATTAAATTCCCTCATGAAGGAAGGGTTGTCACCATCTTCACTGAAATTGAAATTGTTGTGGTTGCATTGAAGTTGAACCCTAAAGAGATCTCCATAAGCCCTAGTGTTGAGGTTTGTGTAATTTATGAGGATGAGATGGATAAAAAGGTTTTGAAGATGATGCGCAACATGAGGTTTATGTCTGGCACGGGATTGGGAAGAAATCAGAGCAGACCTTCAGAATTTATGGAAAATAAGATGCCTGTTTTAAAAGACGGGCTAGGATTTAAAAGGGTTGACGATACTAAGGGAGAGATAGATATCTGAGGCCAGTCTGAAGAAAAGGAAGAGGAAACTGTGGCTAAAAATAAAACCCTATGGGAGATCTTTGTAAAGGAAGGCACCGGGTACCCATATAATGGAACTCCAGAACCTCTCCTGATGGCTGGGGAAGTTATTCCAAGGTTTGAAATCTTTGTTGAATTTGTGAATAGAGCCAAGGGTGTTATTATTAAAGAAGTCCCTACTGAGGAGTTGGTGCTAGCTGGAGAAGAATTTAAAGGGAATGAAGCTACCTCAAAGTTGAAGGGCATTAATGATTAAAGCAAAGAACTTGATTTTGAAGCTTACATCCTTAACTTTATTATAGATGTCTTTTATGATGACTATGATGTTTCTTTTGCTTCTCTATTTGAAATTGATGATCTTTTCTTTTTTAAAGTGAATGCAATAAAGTCTGAATTTGCTTATTTATGTTATATGTTCCCTAATGGTTATTCTGTTTGTGATGATCATTTCATGCATATGTTTGACATTAATTCCATGCAAACTGAATCATTTAATTTAGGCACAAATGATAATCCTAAAAATATATTGCTTGCTTCTTGTTTAACTTATGATGAGAGAGAAAAAATGAAAGAAATCTTAACAAAGAGACATAAAGTATTTGCTTAAAGTTATGAAGACATGCCCAGAATCGGCAAACAGATCTCAAAACACAGGATCCCCACATATCCTAATAAAGCAAAAGCAAAGGAGGTTAAGGCCGGAATGGGCTCTCCTGGTCAAAGAAGAAGTTGAGAAATAGTTGAAGGCAAAATTTTTGGAAGTGGTAGAGGACACCCAATGGTTAGCAAACATAGTTTCGGTTCTAAAGAAAGATGGCAGAGTCAAAGTATGTGTGGACTACTGAGATTTAAACAAGGCCTGCCCCAAAAATAATTTTTCGCTACCATACATTGATATGCTAATTGGTAAGGCGGCTTTCAACGTGATGTACTCTTTCATGGATAGATTTTTAGGGTACAATTACATTATGATGGTGATAATTGATAAGTTAAAGACATCATTCACTACCGAATGGGGTATATACTATTACCGAGTGATGCCTTTTGGATTAAAGAATACAGGGGCCACTTATCAGAGGATGGCAATCACTTTACTGTATGACATGATCCATAAGAAGGTAAAAGTGTACGTGGATGATATGATGGTGAAATCCATAACCAGGGAAGGACATTTAGAGGCTTTAGATAAGTTTTTGGCAAGGGCAGAAAAGTATAATCTTAGACTGAATCCGAAGAAGTTATTTTTGGGGTTACATTTGGGAAACTATTGGGACACATTATTAGTCAGAAAGGAATAGAGGTGGTTCCAGATAAGATTAAGGCAATCAAGGATATGCCCATGCCAAGGAATAAAAAAGAGGTTCGAGGGTTCTTGGGGCACTTGTAGTATATTAACAGATTTATAGTCAAATTGATGACTATCTGCAATCCTATCTTTAAGCTCCTAAAGAAAAATCAACCTATGATATGGGATGAAAGGTGTCAGTAAGCCTTTGAAGCTATCAAGGATTATCTAATGAATCCTCCTACTTTGTAACTGCCAAGACTGGGTAAAGCCTTAATCCTATATCTGGCAATTGAAAAAGATGCAATAGGGGTAATATTGGGGCAAGAAGGCAAAGAGAAGATAGAGCACGCTATGTATTACTTGAGTAAGAAGTTTCTGCCTTACGAAACTAGTTATAGCCTTATGGAGAAGACGTGCCTAGTAGTGATTTAGACAATGAAGAAACTCTGACACTACTTTCAGTCTTACAAAGTGTAGGCTAGTTTCAAACATAATCCCCTCAGGTATCTCCAGTAGACCTCGTCTCTTACAGGAAAGTTGGCTAGGTGGCTCATTCTACTCACAGAATTTGACATAGAATATACAACTAAGAAAATGGTGAAGGGGAGAGCGGTAGAAAACTTCCTGGCACAAAGCCCAGTAGATGATGACCAAGACTAGAAGTTGGAGTTTGACGAACACCTGGGGGCAATAGACGTACAAGGTTGGGAAATGTACTTTGATGGAGCCATCAACAATAAAGGGGCCAGAATAGGTGTGATTTTGGTCACGCCAGAGGGAGATGATCCCGATAGAGAAAAGACTCGAGTTTGAGGCAACCAATAACTAAGCAGAATACGAGGCCTATGTTTTTGGTTTGGAGGCATTACACAGTGCAGGAGCAAAGAATGTTACTGTGTATGAAGACTCCATGTTAGTCATAAAACAAGCTACTAAAGAGTGGGAGATGAAGGAGGACATATTGCATATGTACTGGGAATATCTGGCTACTATCTTGTGCTCATTTACTCAATGTAAGTTAGTTCATTTATTAAGAAAAGGAAACTAGATAGCTAATGCCTTAGCCATATTGGCCTCTATATGGGAAAATGGGAAACAGCTAGAGGCCAGGCCCTTAATTCTGATGAAATCTCAAGGCCCTTGTTATAAGGAGGTGAGGGTGACACCAATCGACGCTGCTGAGAAGCCTTGGTTTTTTGACTTACAAAGATATCTAGAGACTGGACAATTTTTGGATAGCACTAATAGGAAAGAGAGGATATCCCTGCAAATGTTATCTCAATAGTTCATAAGTCACAATGGGATGTTGTACAAAAGAATGCCGACCGGGGTACACCTCAGATGTATTGATAAGGATGAATCTAGAAAGCTTATGGAAGTGATTCATGAAGGAGTATGCAGGCCACATATGAATGGGACAGTTTTGGTAAAGAAAATAGCTCGTTAGGTTTACTTTTAGCCCACCATGGAAGTAGATTGCATTAGATTTGTGAAGAAATGTCACAACTGCCAAACTTATAGTGACGTTAGCCACTTACCATCTATGGAACTTTAGGGAATGACTTCTCTTTGGTCGTTTGCTATATGGGGGATTAATATTATAGGAGAGGTAAGGCCAAAAGCATATAATGGTCATCGGTATATTATTATGTCATCGATTACTTCTCTAAGTGGGTTGAGGCTAGCTTTTCCAAGTGGGTTAAGGCTGAATCTTATGCTATTGTGGGTTCAAAGCAAATGTTGAGGTTCATTGTGAAGAACATAATCTATAGATATGGTTTGGCACACCACATTGTTATAAATAATAGGGTTTAATTTCTAGCAGAAATGACTATGCTACTGAAAGACTATAAGATCGAGCACCACATATCCTCCCCATATAGGCCATAGGCAAATAGGATAGTGGAAGCAGCCAATAAGAATGTGAAAAAGATCCTGGCCAAGATGTTAGAAAATTACCAAAATTGATCGGAATACTTACAATTCGCATTGTGGGGGTATCAAACCGCTGCCAAAACCTTGACGGGGGTCACTCCATACTCATTGATTTATGGATGTGAGGCCGTTTTGCCGATGGAGGTTGAGATAAGGTCATTACGAGTCCTGTTAGAGTCTAAGCTCCCTGAGTATCAGTGGGTGGATAGTCGATTAGCTCAGTTGACATTGCTGAATGAAAAGAGGATGAAAGATATGTATCATTCTCAGCTATATAAAAAAAGAATAGCCCGAGCCTACAATAAAAAGATCAAGCAAAGAAAGATCCAAAAAGGGGATTTGGTGCTGAAGCTTACAAAGTCAATCATGATCGACCCTCAAGGGAAATTCAAGCTAAATTGGGAAGGACCATATCTGGTAAAGAAGTTATATTCGAAAGGTGTTGCCATTTTATCTGATATGGAGGGAAATGAGTTCAAGGAGCCTGTCAACCTAGACAAACTCAATAAATACTTCCTGTAAAAGTCTCACTAGAGAGAAAACCTCAAAAAGAGGTTGTCTAAGCAAAAATTAGAGACAAAAAAAAATAAAAAAAAGAAAAGAAAAGTCTTGCTGGATTGAAAACCTCAAAAGAGGCAGTCCAGGCAAAAGTTAAGGACGTGGAAAATGAGAGAGAGACGTGCAAAATGGTTAGTTGGAAAACTTGCAAGGGCAAGCCAACTAACAACATGAGATGTATTAAAAGCGCAATGTATATACATATTGTGCTTAAATTGAATGAAATAGATTACTTCAATTACTGTTAAGCATTACATAAAGTGTCTATTACAAGCTGTTTAACTAACAAAAAGGGGAACAACATCTAACAAAAAGGAAAATGATGACTTAATTTCATGAGCTACTTTTGTCTTCTTTTCTTTTATTGGTCACCCCAAAAGCTCAATACTTATAACTCTCTTGTTCTCTTATTTCTAATAAATTCATCTCTTTTTATTTATTGCAAGTAGACCCATGCTTTGTAATAATCATCAGTTGTCTAATCTTCATTATATTCTAAGTTTCTCTCAATGGTTCTTTAAGGCCAAGTTGCCACCAAGTGGTCCAGGAAGTTTTAAGAAAGGGGTCCTGGTTTGAACTCATGAACTAATTCTACGATCAGTTTTTATGACCGTATTGATGATAGAGGTAGGTTAGATTGTAAAAGGTGGTAAAATAAAGACTGAAAATCAGAATGTAATATGTATAAGACTAGATAGTCACATGCTGTAATCTTTATTAAGGGCACATGTAGACACCCAATTTCTGGATGATGTGTTATAGATGCGCCAAAGAACTCTAATGATAAAAATATCATGAATAGGTCTTTGAAACTTAATCTTTAAAATTCTAAGGGTTTAAATGCATCTTTTAAAGGAAGGATTTAGTGTTTTAAGGACTAAATTGCAATATTTTTTAGGACGTAATTGTAAAACTTAAATTCTTCCAGGGGTCTTTTTATAATTAAAAAAACCTCTCAGAATTCCATAATTTTGACCAGAATTATGTAATTCCGATTGGAATTATATAATTTTGATCGGAATTACATCAATTTTGATTGGAATTGTGTAATTCTGATTGGAATTGCACAATCCCGATTAGAATTGAATTATTCTGTCTATTTTTTTAATTTTTAAATTCAATCCTAATCAGTTTAAAACTCCTAATTGGATTTTAACTCAATCCTAATTGATCTAAAATTCCTAAATATAATTTTAAGTCTTAATTTTATATTTTTAGTAATTAGAATCACGATAGGATTGGGTTAGGTTTTCTAGTTCTTCTTCCACTATATAAAGAGGATGAAGAGCAGGAAAAAGGGAAGGAAAAAAAAAGAGGGAGACGGGAGAAGAAAGAAAAAAGAGAAATGTGTTTTTGAAGAGGCATTTTTTAATTCTTTTTTCTTTTTTTGAGTTATTTTTCTACAAAAATTCCTTTTGATTTATCAATTAATTCAAGATCCTTGGAGAATTTTTGAAGAAGAAGATTTGAAAACTTATCAATAACAGTGAATTACAAATCTGAGGAGTACCCCAAATCACTCATAAGCATCATCATCCTCTTCTTATTCTATTTTTATTTTCTTTGTTATTAATTATTTTTATTCTTTTGAGTTATTATTATAATTTATTCATTAATTTTATTTTTTTTTGTGGTGATTATGGAGTAAAACTCATGGTGATCATGTGGGAGGGATAAATTCATGAGAAGTCCGTGGAAGACCATGGATAAAGCCTTATAGATACTTAGTTTCTAGGGTTTTTTATTTTATTTTATTTATTACTTTTTATTTTTTATTTTAGTAATTATTTTATGAATTAATGTAATAGCCCCAATAGTGAAAATAGTGAAATTATGTGTGGTTGCATGTTTATTTTGATTAAATTGGTTAGTAAAACTAGGTTTTAATTAGATAATTATTTAAAATCAATGGATGAAGTAGATTAATTTAGGTTGCATATTAATAAAATTAGGATTTTAGTAAGGATTAATTTAGTTATTTGTTTGATCTTGTTTAATTGTTTTTTTTTTATGTTTTTATTTGTTTTTGGGTTTATTTATTATTTTTATGTGTTTTTGGGCCTTAAGCCCATTTTAGGCTTTGATTTATTTATTTAAGTTTAGTAATTCTTTTAACCTATCTCACTTAATAATTTAATTAGGTTTAATTAATTAAAATATATCTTTAGGTCTATAATTAATTAGATTTTAGGTTAGAAATATCCTTAGACCCATTTAGTTAATTAGAAATAAGCTCACCTAATTTAATTTAATTAATTTAGACTTAACCCACTTAATTTAAGCTTTTTCCATAATTTGTAAATTTTAGATCACCTTAGAATTAAAATATGTAGAATTAGGCCCGCTAATTTTAAATATTCCATAATTTGTAGATTTAATCTCATATTTATAATTAAAATTAGTAGATTTAAGTTCATTTAATTAAAATCAAAAGGAATTAGGTCTTTAGGTTCACATATAAATTAAAACATGTAGATTAGACTAACTTAGGGATTATGTGATTTATTGAATGTATTATTTGATTATATATTTCATGACTAGTTTGCCTTGGAGTTGATTGTTTTAGGGTTTATATGAAATTGCATGTAAATAGAGATAAGATAGTAATTCATAAAGTAATTGTAAATGAACACAAGACTGAAAGAAGTTGGTATTCCATATCCAGAATCTCCTGGTTGTGGTGCTAGCTTTTTTTTTAGTGAATCATCGAGTACCACCTTTTTGATTTGTCTCAGTTATTACCCTGGGTGGCGACTCCTCATCTCCACGCCATGTCTTTATGACAGTGGTTAGTGTGTTCTCTGGAGCCCTGAGCTCAAACAGTGTCACGATTGCTAAAATCTTGGACGCGTGCTAAACCCTGCCGTCTACAGTGGCAACTCCACTGGGGATAAGAGATACTAATTCTACTTGTGTTCTTTAGAATTATTTTATTAATTTTTATTTTATTCTTGCATTCATTCTTCATGTCCTTATGAATCGATGACATTGGTTTATGATTCCATGATTCCACTAGCTTCATGGAGTTGTAGATTGCTAACCATCACTCTTAGTCTTAACTCGGTCTAAGAGAGATTACTGGGCTCATCTAATTAGAGCCTGTAACCTAAGTCCTTAAAGGGGTAGTCTTCTCTTGAGTTTGCAAAGGATGTCGGGCCCCTCTGACCTTGGCTTGTAACTTAAGTCCTAAAGGAGGGGATCTTGCTAAGGGAACCTTGACCTTTTTATCGGGCCCTAACCATATATAATGACTTAGTTTTTTGCCTTAGGACCTACCCAAATTGCTTGTGAATGTTGCCATGAGGTATTCCTATCTGTAAAGGCCCAAGCCCATACTTTAAAAGCCTGTTTAGGTTAATAAAGATTGGGCTGATCTTTTACACATATAAATGTTATTTTTGTGCTTTTATTGCTTTGAGAGATTTGGTATGCACGTTGAAACCTGATATCCCCTATTAATATTAAGACCAAGACTAAAAATTCTAGGAAAAGAGACTCGCCATTGAATACATGTGTGGGAGGAATAAGGTTGGAAGGATGTATATATACCTAACTTGTTACTTACTACTTGTTGTATAGCACGTGCATTATGAATACATGCATACATGCATCTCATGCATCATACTAATAGTTTTTCTTTAAGCCATCATAGATTCATTCGGGTCTTCCTGTGTTTGGAGTCGAAAAGGTGGTAGACTGGTTAGAACTGATTCAAGCTCCCAATCGATCACGAAAGAGATCCTTAGCAGATTGGAAAAGAGCCCTATTAATCCGCTCTATTTAGAAGCTACACAATCTGAACAAATCAAAAGAATGGACCAAGAAGAGGGAGGAAACTGGACCCTATAAGACGTCAAAGGAGCACTGATGGATGATATGAGAGCAATGATGCAAGATAAGTTAAGACAATCTCTGGCGGGACTGATGCCACCACCTGCTACTGCTGCACCACCCTCTGCGGCCAACCCACCTGCTATGGGTCCACTACTTGTTAACAATGAAAATATTGGGGAAATAAAGTTGGATGATGTTGAGAGTTATATGATTGAAAAAGTGAAAAAGGAATCACTTGAGCAAGTTCAAGAGCTGGAATCTAGACAGATGAAGGCATTAACTCAGAAGATGTCTAAGATGGAGGAATTGATGAGGGGCTAAGGCCTAGGGTACCCTTTTGACTTTGATGATGTGATGCAATTTGAGGAAGACAGGCTACCTGATAAATTCAAGATGCCACAGCTGTAAAAGTTCGATGGTATTGGGGACCTAAGAATTCATCTTAGTCAATACACAACTACTATAAGTACCACTAAGGCTCCTTTGTCTATGGTTACTAAGCTGTTTGTACTATCCTTAGAGGGTATGGCTGTTAATTGGTATTATGGGTTAGAGAAGTCTATCCGAGAAGATTGGAGGGAGTTGTGCACTGCTTTTCTAAAGTAATATGACTATAATACTAGGCTTGAGGTGTCCATAAGAGATCTAGAACTAATTGAGTAGAAGCCCAATGAATCATTTTTAGATTTTCTAACTAGGTTCATGAATAAGGCGGGAATGATGAAGAATAAATTAGCAGAGAAGGATCAGGTTAGGATGATAGTTTGAAATGTGTCACCTAACCTAGTAGAGAGGTTACAAATGATGAACCCTAAGACATTCGTAGACCTTTATGATGATGGGTTACAGGTTGAAGAGATAAAAAATGAGACAAAAAAGGCTACTGGGAACACCGGAGCAAGAAACTACCTAACTGGGGGCATACAACAAGGAAGCACTAGCCGGGTTGTAGGAGTCCATGTTGTTCAATAACCAAGGAGGTTCTTAAATTTTAACCAACCTTTGTCAAAAGTCCTAGAGTGCTTAATGGAAAAGGGCTTACTTCAACCTTTACCTACTCCAAACTTACTAAATCCAAATATCCCAGGCTATAACTTGAATAAACACTACAAATTCCACTAAAACCTCCAACACTCCACAGATAACTGCATCTGCCTCAAATATGAAATCCAAAACCTCATAGACTTTGGAAAAATCACAGATCCTAAAAACCCAAGCACTAGAAGCAATCCTTTCCCAAACTACTAAAACATGCCATCTCCAATAACTATGATGATCAACTCAGGCGTAAGCGAGAAAGAAGTGCTAAAATCGTTTGAGGACCTAGACCTTAAAACTAATGAGAAATCTCCTGATGCCCCTAAAGATGTGAAACGAGTTAAAGATTTGCTGGGTCAGCTCTCAGGCAAGTTTGACTATAAGGTGTTTTTCACTAAACCACCTTTTTTTGATATACACTCTGAGTCGATTGTGCCTACATGATGGGGTAATAAGTTTGATGATGAGAAACTGTAAGACAAGGAAGAAACATGTGAAGTAGAGGTACAGAAAGATGAAGTCATGGAGATAGTTCGCAAGAAAATGCAATAATAGCTATTACGTCAACCACCTGAAGGACAACCACCATAAGACTTAACATCCTCAGCATCTAGAATAGGAAATAAATTTTCTTATTGTCTTATTTGGAAAAAATTTTAGTTTCTTTAGAACTTGTGATCGATGATATAAATTCTGATTATGCTTACTTATGTAATATGCATCCTGATGGTACTACACATTGTGATATTGATCGCATCTGCATGTTAGATTCATTCAGTAAACTTAACAAATAGTCTTATATCACATGACATAACTTCTAAAGAGAGAAAAATCTAAGGAAAAATAAGAAGAATGATAAAAAAGAGAAGAAAAATAAAGAGAGAGAAAAAGAAAAAGAACAGTAAGGTGAAAAATTAAAGAAAAAAATTTAAGATTAATTGATTATAGGAGTTGTGTAATGTGATGTAATGAATGTTCTTATTTTTACCCTAATGAATGAGTAAAATTGAATTGGAGATTTTTTTAAAATATTGCATATTTGTCTTTATCATATTGCATAAGTATCTAAATGGAAAGACATTACATAATGAAAGCTAAAATCAGAGCTATGAGATCACTATTTTAGTTATGTTTCCTTTTTTAATTTTCCTTATAAGCCTAGGGTCCCTTTATACCTTGAGAATTCAAATGGCTTAATAATTTGCATTGCAAGTCTTGTCCTATAACTATCATCAATCATTGCATCAATATTAAGCTTCATATTCTGCTCAAGAGTTCTTTAAAGTGGAAGTCCAGTTGATTTCATCATTAAGAACTCACTTCGGTCAGTTTGCCCATTCCTCTACATGAGATTGTAACTAATAGGGTTAATAAGTCAAAGGATCAACAAAAATAGTGAACGAACTAGGTCTCTGGCATATAAAAATGGAAAAAGACTGCTAGAATAATATGAATGAATCCAGAATGGAACTGGGGGCAAAATACAACTCAGGGGGCAAATGGTGTCTGCATTCAAAGAGTGAAGATGGCTGATAAAGTGTAAGAGCTAATACCTTAATCATTATATAGCAAAAATAGTAATAAAAAGAAAAGTTCAACAGTGCATCGATCAATCACAAGCTTTATTGTAAAGCCATAGACCCTACTTGTTAGCTTAGTAATCAGTCTAATGAATTGTATGAGAAGCTTCAACATCAAAAGTACCAACAACGAATCATTCAATGCTCAAATTGACACGCTATTGATGAGACACCTCATTCTTACACTCCAAAATCAACAACATGGCTTCATTCCAAATAGGAGACCCATTAGGATCATGCACATCATACATAAAATGCATACACTTGCATAAATTTCTGGGAAATACTTGTTTTGTATAATAAAAGTCTTTAAGCCTAGACAAGATTATACAGATACTCTGCTACTAACATTTGAAATTAGTGTTATGAAAGTACAGGAAAGCAGTCATAATGTGCACGTGTGAAACATCTAAGAGAAAAGGGTAACACTATTAAGGTGAACCTGATGCTTAATGAGACTTTATACTATAAAAGACTAATAAATCATGGGCCCATCCAGCAAGGGAATATCACCAATAGTGATACTTGCAAAAGCATCATCTTAGCAATCTTAAGAGGCTAAATAGGATGCTCAAGCTACTCAGATTCAACATCCATCTCCATAGTCTCATTTAGAACTCTGGAATATCTCTATACAACAGTCAAATGAGTGTAGGGTATGGAATATGGTGATAAGAAGGTCCAACATGTTAACAATATATTCACTAACCCTAAAAAGGGAAGAATGCACTCAAAACTTGAAATGAATGCACTTTGAAAAAAATTATTTGATTATAAGATCTCTAACCCCTGAACCTTTTGTTACAGGAGATGTTAATAAAAGGAATGAAGCCCTCTACCATAGCATTAATGGAATGACAGAAACACAGATGCAGCCCAAAGCCTCAACTTCAATGGTAGAGTATCATAACTCTACGATCAGAGACAAATCTAAAGGGAAGAATGCAAAAATGAATAATTCTGCATTTTGACAAAATTTATTCACTTACGAATAGACCATACTAACTTATTGTATTTTATACTGGGAAAAATAAAAGAGAATAAAGAAGGTGAAAGGAACCGATACATCAATGAGAATGGGAAAGGTTGCAAATGCTAATCATTCATCATAAGTATCATCTTGCATGGAAAACACTCATTAAGATAATAAAAAGGGAAGTAACAAAACTCTATTCCTTAGATTCTATAATAAAGAACCATCTCAATCATAAAATTCACAAATTGAAAGTAAATTCATCCACTTCACGAGATCATGTGTAAAAAGCCTATCTCATGACTTTTGATCATAGTGGCCTTCTTTTATTAGCCTCACAGAATTTAGATGAGTAGTTAACAGTTTTGTGCTGAAATTTTATAAACTTTAATCAATCTAATGCTTGCTTTGCACCTAAATGAGGGAAAGAAAATGCAAAAACAAAATCTATGGACATGAAGCATAAATTTCTTGAATTTCAAAGTATCTTTTCAGTATTTTGAATAATAAATGTGCATATAATCTACTCCAATGCTTAGAAATGAGTATGAGTATAAAATCTCTTGACGGTATCCATGTTGAGTAATACGAGAAAGGCGGGGTAATACTAAGAGGAAAACAGAAAAAAGAGCAAGCGTAATTTACTCCGATGCTAAAAAATGAGTAAGAGTATCAATATAAAACCTCTAGCGGTATCCATGCTGAGTAATACAAGAAAGGCAGGGGAATACTAAAAGAGGACCATGCTAAAAATTGCTCTATTTACTTCAATGCTCTGTATGAGTATGAGTATCCAAAGGACATTTCCAACAGTATCCATGCTGAGTAGTAAGAGTATCAACATAAAACCTCTAGCGGCATCCATGCGAGTAATACAAGAAAGGTAGGGGAATACTAAAAGAGGACCATGCTAAAAATTGCTCTATTTACTCCAATGCTGTATATGAGTATGAGTATCCAAAGGACCTTTCCAACAGTATCCATGATGAGTAATATAAGAAAGGCGGGGGAATACTTGGATAAGGAAGGAAAGCATAAAAATAACCTAAAGGCTATTTTAATACTTAGAATTTGATATTTTTATGCTTATTTTTCATGAGTTTTATTTAGCAAATTCTCTCTAAAAGTAGGTGTGGAAGTAAGCTCTTCACTTGGTAAAAGATATTCTCTCAGTATAAGATGGTTAATAATGCCTCTGAGCTTTATAAATGGTGAATAAATGACAGTCATGAAAGTAAAAAATAATGAGATTCGTTGAGAGTATGCTATCTCGTGAAAAGTGATGAATTTTCCCATAAAATTTTCAAAATAATAATGTACTTTTGTATATTCATCTTGTTAAAACTAACTTAAAAAATTTTGTAGGAATTTCAAATTCAGAAAGGGGTAAACTCAACTTGTAAAGTCAATCAACACAGCAAAATTCAAAGTCAGTCAAAAAAAGTGCTAATTAGTCAGCATAAAGAATCCAAAGCATTCGACTCAAATAACTAAAGATAAAAATCAGCGAGCAGTTATGGACTGTAGCATTATCAAAGGCAAGCAATGAAAGGATTGTAGTCGATTTATAAGCAATTATGGATTGTAGCACCATCAATAAGCAACGAAAAGGTTACAGCTAATCGTGAGCAGCTTTAGACTGCAACATCATTAGTGAGCAATAAAAGGGTTACAGCTAATCACGAGCAGTTTTGGACTGTAGCATCACCAGGGAGCAACGAAAGGGTTGTAGCTAATTACGAGCAGTTTTGGACTGTAGTATCATCAGTGAGCAATGAAAGGGTTATAGCTAATCGTGAGCAGTTTTGGACTGTAGCATCATTAGTGAGCAATGAAAGGGTTGTAGTTAATCATGAACAGTTTTGGAATGTAGCATCACCAGTGAGCAACGAAAGGGTTGTACCAATGAGCAGTTTTGGACTGTAGCATCATCAATGAGCAATGAAAGGGTTACGGCTAATCGTGAGCAGTTTTGTTGGACTGCAACATCACCAGTGAGCAATAAAATGGTTATAGCTAATAGCGAGCAGTTTTTGACTGCAGCATCACGAGTGAGCAACGAAAGGGTTGCAGCTAATCGCTAGTAGTTTTAGACTGCAGCATCATTAGTGAGCAACGAAATGGCTGTAGCTAATCATGAGCAGTTTTAGACTGTAGCATCATCAGTGAGCAATGAAAGGGTTGTAGTTAATCACGCAAGCAGTTATGGACTACAACATCAAAAGTGAGCAATGGAAGGGTTGCAGCTAATCGTGAGCAATTATGGATTGTAGCATAATTGTATAATTAATCAACACTACACAACCGAGTGTAATGTATCTTCAATCGATTATACGACCGAGTATAATCAACATCATACGACCAAGTGTGATGTTTCTCTTCAAATCAGACTATATGATTGAGTGTAGTCAGCATTGTATGACCGAGTGCAATGTATCTTCAATCGATTATATGACCGAGTATAATCAGCATCATACGACCGAGTATGATGTTTCTTTTCAAATCAGACTATATGACAGAGTGTAGTCATCATTTTACGACCGAGTGTAATGTATTTTCAATTGATTATACGACCGAGTATAATTAGCATCATATGACTGAGTGTGATGTTTCTCTTCAAATTAAACCATACGTCTGAGTATAGTCAATATTGTACGATCGAGTACAATGTGTTTCATTCACCTAAGGTTATACGATCGAGTATAATTAATATCATATGACCGAGAATGATATGTCATTTAAAATGCTGGACGTCTAAGTATAACAAATTCATAAGTAGAAGCTTCAAGGAGTGTAGGTAAGTATCCTAACTTTCAATTTAGAAATTGGGTGCTATTTTACTTTACTGCAATTTGTCAAGCAAACAACGACAAAGGGGGACAATTGTAGACACCCAATTTCGGGATGATGTGTTATGGATGTGCCAAAGGACTCCAATGATGAAAATATCATGAGTAGGTTTTTGAAACTTAATCTTTAAAATTCTATGGGTTTAAATGCATCTTTTAAAGGAAGGATTTAGTGTTTTAAGGACTAAATTGCAATATTTTTTTAGGACCTAATTGCAAAATTTAAATTCTTCCAGGGGTCTTTTTATAATTTAAAAAACCTGTCGGAATTCCATAATTTTGATCGGAATTATGTAATTCCAATTGGAATTGCACAATCCCGATCATAATTGAATTCTTTCATCTGTTTTTTATTTTTAAATTCAATCCTAATTAGTTTAAAACTCCTAATTGGCTTTTAACTTAATCCTAATTAATGTAAAATTCCTAAATATAATTTTAAGTATTAATCTTATATTTTTAGAAATTAGAATCACGTTAGGATTGAGTTAGGTTTTCTAGTTCTTCTTCCACTATATAAAGAGGATGAAGAGCAGGAAAAAAGGAAGGAAAAAAAAGAGGGAGATGGTAGAAGAAAGAAAAAAGAGAAACGTGTTTTTGAAGAGGCATTTTTTAATTCTTTTTTATTTTTTTAAGTTATTTTTCTACAAAAATTCCTTTTAATTTATCAATTAATTCAAGATCTTTGGAGAATTTTTGAAGAAGAAGATTCGAAGACTTATCAAGAACAGTGAATTACAAATCTAAGGAGTACCTTAAATCACTCATAAGCATCATCATCCTCTTCTTATTCTATTTTTATTTTCTTTGTTATTAATTATTTTTATTCTTTCAAGTTATTATTATAATTTATTCATTAATTTTATTTTATTTTTTATGGTGATTATGAAGGAAAATGCATGGTGATCATGTGGGAGGGATAAATTCATGAGAAGTCTGTGGAAGACCATGGATAAAACCTTATAGAGACTTAATTTCTAGGGTTTATTTTATTTTATTTGTTGCTTTTTATTTTTTATTTTAGTAATTATTTTATGAATTAATGTAATAGCTCCAATAGTGGGAGTAGTGAAATTATGTGTGTGGTTGCATGTTTATTTTGATTAAATTGGTTAGTAAAACTAGGTTTTAATTAGGTAATTATTTAAAATCAATGGAGGAAGTAGATTAATTTAGGTCGCATATTAATAAAATTAGGATTTTAGTAAGGATTAATGTAGTTATTTGTTTGATCTTGTTTTATTGTTTTTTTATGTTTTTATTTGTTTTTGGGTTTATTTATTATTTTTATGTGTTTTTGGGCCTTAAGCCCATTTTAGACTTTGATTTATTTATTTAAGTTTAGTAATTCTTTTAGCCCATCTCACTTAATAATTAATTAGGTTTAGTTAATTAAAATATATCTTTAGGTCCATAATTAATTAGATTTTAGGTTAGAAATATCCTTAGGCCAATTTAGTTAATTAGACATAGGCTCACCTAATTTAATTTAATTAATTTAGACTTACTCACTTAATTTAAGCTTTTTTCATAATTTGTAGATTTAAGATCACTTTAGAATTAAAATATGTAGAATTAGGCCCTCTAATTTAAATATTCCATAATTTGTAGATTTAAGCTCATATTTAGAATTAAAATTAGTAGACTTAAGTTCATTTAAGTAAAATCAAAAGGAATTAGGTCTTTAGGTTCATGTATAAATTAAAACATATAGATTTAGCTCATTTATTTAAAATCCATATAAATTAGACTAACTAAGGGATTATGTGATTTATTGAATGCATTATTTACTTGTATATTTCATGATTAGTTTGCCTTGGAGTTGATTGTTTTAGGGTTTATATGAAATTGCATGTAAATAGAGAATAAGATAGTAATTCATAAAGTAATTGTAAATGAATACATGACTGAAAGAAGTTGGTATTCCGTATCCAGAATCTCCTGGTTATGGTGCTAGCTTTCTTTTAGGGAATCGAGTACCACCTTTTTTATTTATCCCAGTTATTACCCTGGGTGGCAACTCCTCATCTCCACGCCATGTCTTTGTGACAGTGGTTAGTGTGTTCTCTAGAGCCCTGAGCTCAAACAATGTCGCAGTTGCTAAAATCTTGGATGCGGGCTAAACTTTATCGTCTACAGCACATCCAGCGGATCAGAGTATCAGGAAATATTGATAACCGACTGTGAACATCTGCCAGTATGGGGTGTAGTTTCCTTGTTCGGTAATGTTTAGCTTTATGATGCCTAATGTCTTGAGGGGGTTCAAGCAGACTTAATTTTTCATAGAGCCACATTTGCAAATTGACAAATGATTAGGTGCAAATGATAAGACAGTTGAAAGTCAGGAATTGACACGGGAGAGCTCACCTCCAACAGAAAGGGACTTCTAGAGAATCATCGTGTTTCTATGAATTTGTCCAATTCAATAATAGTTTTTGCTAAAATGAGAGAGAAGGGATTAAATCTTGATTCCACCTGATCAAGAATGGAAAGGACCTTCGAATCATAGTGTTTGAAGGAAGAAACCAGCAAAAACTGGGCATACAAATAGAGAGCTATTATGCGGGGCTAGTAAGTTTCTTCTTTGTCCATACCTATAGTGATCTCGAGGAAGGATTCTAATATGATTTCTGAATCGAGAATGCAGTGAGAAGAGGACCGCGGTGGAAGGTTGAACATACGCGCCATTTGGTATTGAATGGAGTGAGGGTTTAGGTTCTCAAGGTTAGGAACTACAAATCGGCAAGTGAAATCTGTGTGATGACTAAGAATTGCTTTAAATTCCTCCGGCAGGGGACATATTTCTATTGTGTCGAACCAAAAAATGTGCTTCTGGGTATCCCAAAATTGAGCCATGGTATGAAGGAAGGGAAAATCGATCCTTCTAGTATGTAGAGATTTAAAAATCGAAAAGTGAAATGACTTTAACCTAGCCCAAAACCTATTATCTAAAATTTTCAAGGTTGGTTGTAGTAGTTTAAGACTCCGTTCAGCCATGGTTCAAGCATTCAGGGGTGCCTAAAGAGAGAAATTGGAGGTTAAGGATGAAGGTGTCTTAAGAGCAAGGTTGGGCAAGGGTTTTGAGCTTTTAAAGGGGCAGGACCGCTTGATGATGAGGCGATTGCCTCATCGAAGAGGCGTCGCCTCAGTACCAAGAGGTGATCGCCTTTTCACCAAGAGGCGATCGCCTCTTCATCAGAAAGCCATGAGGTGATTGCCTCTTCAGCAGTATCAGTTATTAAGCTTCATTGAACTGTACAATCTCAGCAAGTGTAAATCAGAGTATAGTGGGGCAGACGCACAAACATGTAATATTTGAAATCAATTTGCATGTAAAAGAATAAATTTAATTAAGATAAAAGTTGAATTCTATAAACAATTCATCCAAAAAAAAGAATAGAAAAGTGTATATGTTCATTGTCCACGCTGAATAAATCAGTCAAAAGGGGGGAAATAACCATTTGTAGGCCCTGGTACATCAATCGTCCGATCTAGTACCCTCAGGGTCATCCCCTCCTCTAGCGCCACTGCCACTCCCGTCCTCGTCGTTGTTATCATCATCATCCTCATTGATCTGGAACATAATAATCTGGCGCTTAAGAGTGGCGATCCTCACCTTGCGAGCCTTGTCATGGTTCTGCTCAAACAAATCATAGGTTAGTGAATCATGCAAGCATGCATACATGTAGGGAATTGAAAAATTCTTACCTTCCAATATTGGGTGACCTCTACCATATAGTCTCTTTAAGCTTTTATCATGCGATACATGTATAGGCCTTGCTTCAAAGAAATCTGCATTATTAAATGAATGTTAGAACTAACAGATGGGTTAAGAATGATAGTGAAAGCAAGTTAGGAGTGAACTTGCCTGAGTGGCACCACCAGGGGTGCATGCAGGTGTCAAATCCTCATTTTGAGTAAAAAAATGATGAGACAACTCTCCAGGAGGGACCCCGCATCAAGCTAAGGGGTCAGGGATATGAATGAAGCTACCGAGAGCAAACTGAGAATTGGGGGCGATAGGCGGCCTAGCCTACTAGGCAGTCACCGAAGTCTCCTCCTTGCCTTAATCCAAACGACACCTCAAGGGCTCTCTCTCTTGCACTCGAGATCTAGCCTGAGGTATAGGCCTAGTGGGTGCAGCCTAAAGGCAATAAAAGGAAAGTATATAAGAACACAATTGCTTCTTAAAGTAGGAAAAAGGTGATAGGGATATGCATAGGAGGTAGAAGCAACATGGAAGGGGATCGTCAGCAGAAGGTGAGCTCGAACGAACTCCACATATCAGCTATTCACACGGATTGTGTGATCTATAGTCAGTGAGCTTGCGATAGCCTGAGTGAGGTCCTCGCCCTCCAGACCATACACCCAAAGCATGCTATCAGGAGGAGACCTGGGAACCCGTCTCGCTCTAGCGCCTCCTTTCCATTTTATGACCCATTCGCTAAAATACCAGGCCCAATATCCAAGACCATAAGGGAGTACCCTCTTTTGGGCTAAGGGATTGAAACGAGTCATCTCGATATTTCAACTATCCTTAGGCCCTCACAAGTCATTCCGAATCTGTGAAAGGTGGAAACATCAACAGGTAAGTAAATTAAATTTATGTAAATTGCTAATGGAAGAGGTTTTGTTTTGTAGGTACCGCATCCTGTGTCAGGGAGTTCAGGTGCTGCCTGTGGATATGCACTCGGGCGAGATGCCTCTTCAGGATATGGCTGGCACCCCATCTGCTGATAGTTGAAAGGTGATCCCCCACTCACTGCACACCTACAAACAGCTCCAGCTCCAAAGCCCAGACCTATCAAGAAAGTTGATTAGTCAGTGTAAATAAGTGGAGACTAGAACAAGTTAAGAGAGGGGAGGGTCATGACTTACCAGGACGGTATGCCAAAAGCCGCAAAATCTCTTAGCCCCTTAGACCACCTCGTCCATGCTCTGATACAGATACGTGAGAGCATAGCTACCCTAGTCAAATGTGGATACGTGATCAAGATCTCAGAGAGCTGGTAGGAATATTAAATCAATCGAGCTGGCGGTGTCGACAAAGAAGGTGGTGCCAAGCAAGTAGAGCAGGAAAGCCCTCACCACCTAATCAACCTTATGAGGAGTGACCATAGTCGTAGCCCGCTCCTAAGTATAGAGGCTCCTAATTGAGTCGAGCTTGAGGGTATGAGTCCCTTTCATATCGAGAATCATGCCCAAAAGTCACTTGATGTATGCGACTTGTTCGGAGACATCTGGTGTAAGCTCACATCAAGGGGGATGGGGTCTCCAGCACAGGCGATCCCTGTAATAGCAGTAAATGACACTAGATCCAGAGTGAGCTCACCAAATAAGAGGTGGAAGGTGTGGGTCGTGTTGAACCACCTCTCCATTAATGCGTGTAGTGGTTGGTAGTTTGTACGTCCTTGCTCAAAAGGAAGTGAGAGTACAAAGTCTTCGAATCTAGTCTCCTGAATCCAATCCTTCTGATTATTAGTCAGCTCACTATAAAGGACTTAGGCCCCGTGGAAATTCCCAGCACCCTTAAATATCTGTGCATTGTGCTATAAGAGGAAAAATAGGGAATTTGAACTTATGCATTTCATTGTCATAGAAAAATTTAGAATGAATAAGCGTATAACCGACGTGGATTACCTTGCTGATGAAACATGTCGCCTCATCAATGAAGCGATCACCTTATTAAAAAGGTGATAGCCTTTTAATCTGCAAGAGTGGCCATGGCCTCTTTAAAAGAGGCATATTGCCTCATCAATAAGGTGATCGCCTCATTGATGAGACAATCACCTCTACGGGACGCAGACAACAATGATTTTCAATTTTTAATATCAAAATGATAAAATTAATATTTGTTTAACCTAATTATGCTTTACAATGATAAATGTACAAGAATAATCACTAAATTGATGCAATTTGCAAGAAAAATAAAAAATTTGGGTACTAACCTCTTCGAATGCAGACGAATAGATGTGGGACCCTAGATATGCTAAGAGAGGAATCGAGCCTCCCCGTGTCAATCCAAGTCTCCGAGAAGCACTAGTGGAGGGTGGGATGCGATCCCACTCAGGTACAGGAGGTGTCCTCTCATTTTCCATTGTTTAGAAAAGGGAGAGAAGTACAGAAAGTATAAAGGAGAAAATGGAAAAGAGACAAAAAAAAGAAGAAAAAGGAAAATGAAAAAAGGTGGAAAAGAGGGGAAGGGGAGAAAAGTTATCTTTTATAGTAGGTGGAAGTTTAGGGTTTTTTTAAAAAAAGGTCATTATTTATGTGTGCTTGGAAATTGAAGTTTAGGAATGAAAGTCGTCTAAGTGAAGTTTTAGCAAGAATTGGGCCGGGAAAACCTAGGATTCGCACTTTTTAGTTCAATGAGGATTGGGTCAGGGAAACCTGAGCTTCACGTTTTTAGTTGAATAATGTGTTGGCCAGGAAAACTTGGCAAAACAGGGTTGTTCGAGATTAAATCCCCAAAGCTCAAAGATAAGGTTGTTCGGGATTGAATCCCCGAAGCTCAAAGACAAGTCTGTTCGGGTTTAAATCCCCGAAGCTCAAAGACAAGGTGGTTCGAGTTTGAATCCTTGAAGCTCAAAGACTAAGATGACTGTTTAGGTAGTGTCCTCGAAGTCGAAAGCAAACGACAACTGGACCAGAAAAACCCAAAAATCTGTATCCCTGGAGAAGCGATGATCGGACAAGAAAAATTTGAGAATCACATCCCTAATGGTAATCGGGCTAGGAAAACTCAAGAACCAAAGTTAGTATAACGATGATCGGACCAGAAAAACCTGAGAATCAAATTTTGATATAGTAACGATCGAGCTAGGAAAACTAAAAAATCATGCCCCCAATGGGTTGATTAGGTGACAATTGGATTAAGAAAAGCCAAGAATCACGCTCCCAGTGGAACTGTAATTAGGCCAGGAATATTTGAGGTTAATAATCTTTGAATAACTTATCAAATATTAATGAGTGGCTGATTGGGCCAGGAAAACCCGAGGATCACGGTCACATTTCAAAATTGAAGAACTCATTTCTCGAGTGAAACTTGAGAGCCAGGTATATTACTGATTTTATTTATTTATTTATTATTGTGCATGTGATTTTTTAAAAAATGGTCATTGCATGCATTTGATTTTTTAAAAAATCAAGGGGTAAACTGTAGACACCTGATTCGGTCGGCCCGTGTTAGGGGATGAATTAGGGATGCTCAGTTTGATCGGCTCGTTGTTAAGCCCAATGATGAGAATGTGAAACTTGGACATAAGAATAAAACCTGAATCTCCAATTGGAAATGGACTTGAAAGCCTAAAAGCCTTAAAAGCCCAAGACTTAGCCCAATTGTCCAAAGATAAACTAGGCCCGCTTGGCCCCACACAGGCTCGGGCCAAAGAGGCATTACCTTAGTGCAATGAGGCGATCGCCTCATCGTAGAGGCGCCGCCTCTGTGGTAGACCACGTGCAGTTGCAGCCATAGTGGCTAAGTGGTGTGGGACCTACACCCCCAGACCTAATTTTGCTTGAGGAAGAGATTTTTGGAGGAAAGAACAAGGCTATAGGGGTTTATGATGGACTAAAGAGCCTAGGGGCATGGGCAAGGTAAGGGATAAAAAAGGAAAAAAGAAGATAGAGAGGGGGGAGAGGACCATAAGTAAAAAAAAAAAGAACCATTGCTAAACAAGAAAGAGGGGAGCTCTGAAAAACACAGAGAGATGTTCTTGAGGGAGGAGGTAGAATCCAAGCCAAAGTAAGTTCATATTTCTTAGGAGAAGAAGGAGGAAAGCTTATGTTAAAGTGGAAATCACACTCTAGTAAGGATCATAATCAAAGACACACCTCTGAGGGCCTATCAATTTTAGTAAAACACATTTAAATTCAATATCTTCATAACTTCATCATTTTGGTGTTTACTTTGCATGTGACTAAGTTGTCAGTATACTTATATTTTAGGTATATTTTATTTGTTACGCTACTTCATTGATGTGATCTATTGAATTATTACATGTAATTGTAATTTGGCATGCCTTTTTAAGAACTTATGTGGACATTTTCTTATTTAGGATAGAAGTTTAATTGTTTTGAAAGTCGAGAAGAGCCTGTAGATCCCCTTATTATAAAGGCGATCGCCATATTGACAGGTCAACCAGTTGTTTGACTCTTCTCCCTTTATGAAATTTTGTATAATATTCACTTCACATGTTCTTTCCGCCTTTATACATAATTATTTCATTGCATGATGATAATTATCTTGGTTATTTGAGGGTTTCTTTAGCTTGTGACATGAAAACCCCTTTTTAGAACATTATTTGTAAATATTGTTATGGATAATGTTGTGTTTTACAAGGGGAAGCTAACTATATGTCTATTGCAGGAAATACTTAATGATTCATATCATTGAGAGATTACTTTAATTAGCTAACTCTTTTAGTACTTTTCGTCCGTACAAGTAGTTTATTATTGGTTTATTTTCAGTATATGAATGGTTTACTTTGTGCATATTATCCTTTTATTTCATTCAAAAGCATTGTAATCATTAATCCCTTTACCCTTTTGGTTTGAATGAATGGTTGTAAATATTGATTATCTATTTTTTTTTTGTGTAATGAGACTAAGTGCATGAAAAAAGTTAATGTGCAAAGTCGAACTTTATTTTAAAATTTGGCGATTCTTTGAAAGCAACAACCATCTGCGTGTTAATAAATTAATAAATAAACAATTAAAGGTAATAAAACACAGAACACAAATGAAGTTCAACTATAAGGTTGGGTGAGCATTCAAACGCTCATACCCAGTTTTCGAACTTGTTCTCTGACGACGGCTTCTGGGAACCTCCATGGAATCCTGTTGCTATACAGTGTGTCCCAAATTTTAACCAGATAGCGACTCCATCTCTGAATAGGCGCAAGACCTATATTGTATTTCCAAGTGGGCCTCGAGCTCATACAGTGCCGTGATCGCCAAACACTTGGGCGCACGCTAAATCTCGTCGCCTACAATTATACCTCACAATAATTTTAAAAAGAAATGATTGCTAAATTCCATCCATACTTGAGAAATATTGGATAATAATATATGTCACAAATTGCGACATAAACATTAAAATCACAAATGTGGTAAATAATCACTTTAATCTCTAGAAAATAACATATTTAATTCCTATATTTTTTTTATTTCTATTTTTGCCCTAAATATAAGGGCTCTAAATATTAGAGTGAGAATCATTTTGGTAAAATGATCCCGTGATGAAACTGTTGGATGTCACATGTTGCGACATACGTCATTTCCCTATTTTATATTTCCTCAAAAAAATGTAAAAGAGGGTATTTTGGTCATAAAGATAAGACCGATAGTTCCCGCCAGATGATTTGAGCTGAAGTTTTTGTTATTCTGTGAGTTGTCTATCGAATACCGTCTCTCTGTTACCTCAATCGTACCAAAAAGAAATTACCATATCCTCGTTTTCTATGTCTTTTCCTTGTTCTTCTTTGATCGCTTCACTGCTGAAGGAGAACAAGAAGCTGCACAGCCCCACCTCGTTACTGGGTTCTTTATGTTTCGCTCGTGAATTGATTCTGGAGCGAGGTAGGTAGAGCCCGACTTTGAGGAGAGCTTTAATGGGGAATAGTTGCTGTACCCGTAGGGACAAAATGGAGGGTTCCTTGGCATATTAGCGCACCACTACTTCTGGTAAATTTTCTGTCGCTTGTTATCCTTACTTATACATGTTGTAAGAAACGCTACTTCTGGTGTTTTTGCTGCTTTGTTTGTTCTTTATGATCATGTATGTTTGATGGGAATGTTGGTGGATTTTATTAGAATCGGTTAAGTGCATTTATTGGGTCATTCTTATACATGCCATTTTTTAACCTTCAGTTAAGTCTGTTTCAAGTGTTTGATGAATGGTGTTATTAATTAGCTGCGGATTCTCGTTGATATTTTTTACCTTCTCAAGTCACTATGTCTTATGGGCTTGTGTTCATTGATGATTTCTTCTTCTATTTTCCCCTTCCCTCCCTATCAATTCTTGCTTATGAGGATGTAATCACACAATTTTGTCTCATCAGTTCTTTTCATGTGGATGAAGATAGCAGTCCTGCCTAAATAGAATTGAGAATTCACTAGTTTAATAGAATTAAATTAGCTCCATTCTCAATCCTTTTGCATTTGGTGGTAATGCATTAAAACTTATACAAAACACTTCAAAATTATGAGCTGATAAATGAGAGGAGATTGCAGAAAGGTGCAAGTAGTCAGAGGATAAAGTGCATATTTTCCCAAAGCTTTAGGGAGTGGACATTTGATATAGGAATAGAGGGTGCATCTTTTCTGGTCATGGTTCATAATTGCACGATACATCTATGCCTATCTTCACTCACATTATTGAACTCTTTCTACTACAGGAACTGCCTGTTATGACTAAAACGTGCCTTATTCAGCTCTGAAGTCATCCTCAAATTTGAAATCCTTTAGCCTGAGTGACCTCAAGAATGCTACCGGAAATTTCGGTACTGATTATCTCATAGGAGAAGGAGGATTTGGAGATGTTTACAAAGGATGGATTGATAAGAAAATCCTTGGTGCTGCAAGGTCTGAACAGGGAATGCTCGTTGCTGTCAAGAAACTGAAACTAGATAGGCTTCAGGGTCAAAGGAGTGGATGGTATCTTTTGTTTGCAACTGTCTTCTTTTATTTAAATATTTTGCCAAACTTCATTTCTTGTTGCCTGTTGCTTGCAGTCTGAAGTCAATTATCTTGGTGAGCTTCAGCATCCCAATCTGGTCGCACGTCTTGGATATTGCTTGGATAATGAAAACCTGCTTTTGGTTTATGAGTATATGCCAGAAGACAGCCTGGAGAATAATCTGTTTAATAGTAATTCATTTTTGTATCCCATCCTAATTTTGATTAGTACTCTACAATGAAAACAAAAAATACATTTATTCTTAAATACCAAGCTGTTTTCTTTGCAGGAGAGGCTCTACGAGGACCACCACTGTCCTGGGATTTAAGGATTAAAGTTGCAAAACATGCTGCTCGATAGCTGTCCTTCCTACACGATATCCTTTTTGATTCGGTATGTCAGCAAAATCATAATTACTACATTACTTATAATGCACTTTTCTGGTGTTCCATAACCCATCCTGTTCTCTTTAGCTTAGAGCTTTATAAAATTTTCTGTATAGTTTTGTATTCAGGAATTCAATGCAAAACTTTCAGACTTTGGCTTGGCAAGAGCTGGCCCTACTGGTGATCGCAGTCATGTCTCCACTCGAGTTATGGGTACTCAAGGCTATGCAGTTCCTGAATACGTGGCTACAGGTTTGCTTGTCTGTTTTTTTTTCATGAATGCGAATAAGGTTGCAACCGAACACTGATTAAACACTTCTCCGCTGGTGAGCAGGTAGGCTAACTGCAAAGTGTGATGTATACAGCTTTGGCGTTGTTTTACTGGAGTTGCTAACAGGACGCCGTGCTATAAACAACACAAAAGTTGGGAAAGAACGGAACCCAGTGGATTGGGCAAAAGCCACAAAACAGTATTTTCGTGATCAGCGCCAGCTATTTCGAATTATGGATACTAAGTTGCATGGTCAGTACTCTCAGAAAGGAGCTTCCGAAGTTGCACGTCTTGCTTTACAATGCATCAGTGAAGCTCGAAACCGGCCATCAATGTCTAAGGTTTTAAATACTTTACAAGCACTCCCATCTCCATCAGAGCAACAACGTTTATCAAGCCCAGCCTCGGGGTCCCCACAGACGCTCAATGAACCTTCACCTTCCAATATTACTCCTAGAGGATCTCCGTTGCCGTCATATATGAGCCCTCTTCATTCAAAATCCCCAGACCAGTGATAATCAGGATTTCATATATTTGGCTGCATCAATGTAAGTAAGTTTTGGTTGTTTTCTTTTGTTCCACTTGGCAGTTTGAAGTGACAAGTTCTACAGCCGCTCTGATTTTAGCCAAACGCTATAGGAATAGGATCTTTCATTCATGCAGAAGGTATCATCAACATCACATGGATTTGTTGGTGCAACAGCGACCTTTGTCATACATGATGGTTTTATATACAGATGAGTATGAAACTGATTTCAGTTGTTGGAAACAGCTATAAATTGAGCTTTCTGCTACTTGCAGATTATTGCTCCTTAAATATCAAGTAAATTATAAAATTTTTCAAATAACAACATTATCACATGCTCATTGTTGGTACCATTATTTATATTTAGAGTGTATCGTCGGCTATGATAAATTATAAAAATTACCCTTTTATTACAGAACATTAAAAAAATTGAAAAGTAATTGTAAATAGATATTTAAATTTTATCTTTTAACGGATGTGATATTTATCAATATCCTTCATATTTATACTGTTGATATATTTTAAAATTTATTTATTTTATTTAAAATCGAAAGGTAGACAAATAATTATTTTTTGACAAGAGTTAGACAAACACTTTATCAAAAAAATCAATTTCTCAATTGAAATAATGAAGTAGAGGAAGAAATTATTTGATTTCAAAACATTCAATATATATTTTAAAATCTAAAACTTTAATTTGGCCAAAAAAAATCTAAAACTTTAAGGTGTACTCATAAAACAAGTGATGGGGGTGTTTAAAATTAGGAAGATGGATTAAACCCTTATCAAGTACAAATCAACAAAAATTCTCCAATGGATATGTTAAAAGTGAAATGCCACATATAGACACATGAGCACCTTAATTAATTTAGGCTGCCACATTGTCAAAACTACCCACTTTAAACCCGTCTAATCTCAAAACATAGTACTAAAAGAACTAAGAGAAATACCTATCAACTTACAAAAATTAATGGTTCTAGGATTTGAATACAAACACCATAGATCATGGTAACTTTAAAAAGAAATGACTCGAAATAATTTTTTCACTTGAGTATTAATTATCTTTTTACCTATTTTGTTTAAATATTAAGAAAAGGGTATTTTGGTCATAACGTCAGAACTGATACTTCCCGCTAGATGATTTTAGGCAAAACCTATATTTAAACCCCTAAATTTATCGACATTTTAGTTTTAGACATTTCTTTTTATATATCTAAATTCTCAAATTTTATAGGTTTAAAGTTTTAAATTCTTATATTAATTTTTTATCAAAAATTATTTGCATTTGATTTTTAAAATTTTATATTTCTAACATTTACATCATTTTTTACCTCTTAATACTTATATCGCTTTTAAAATTTTTTCATCAGTAAAAAATAAATTTACTTATTTTAATTTTTAATATTTTAAATTAAAAACATAAATTTATATACATTTTTAAATAATTTTAAATTTTAAAAATAAATAAACAAGTTAATGTTAAGATTAAAAAAATTATAATAAAACTACTGTTTTTCAAAATAAAATATTATATTTTTCAAAATAAAATATTATGATTAAAAAAACATCATAATTAAAAGATTATGATAAAAAAATATTTTATAATTCTTCAAAATTTAAATTTTATATTTTCAATACATTTTTTAGTTTTTTGCACAAAATTATAATTAAATTATTGTGAATAATTTTTTATAATATAACTTTTTATAAATAGTGGATACCAATGCATGTCTATGTATCACTAAAAAATTATGATAGATTTTTCAATAAACTCAAATTTTTATAACCGTTATTTTAACTTTCATTTTTAATTTTATTATGCTTTTGGGTACATGAAAAAAGTTTATATTATAAAAATTTAGTTACAATAATTTAAAATATTGTGAAAAAAGTAGTATTATTATAATTATTTTTAAAATGTAGCATAATAGCATTAACTTTTTTATTTATTTTTAAAATTTAAAATTATTTAAATATGTATATAATAATTTAAAATATTAGAAATTAAAATAAATAAATTTATTTTTTATTGTGAAAAATTTTAAAAGTGATATAAGTATTAAAAAAGTAAAAAATGATATGAATGTTAGAAATATAAAACTTTAGGGAGCAAAATGAAATGATTTGTGTTAAAAATTTGATAAAAGAGTTTAAAATTTTAATTTCGTAAAGTTTGAGGATCTAAATATATAAAATAAAATTTTAGGAACTTAAAGTTAAAAAATCTATAAGTGTAGGTATCTTAATACGAGTTTTGCTATACTTTTAACAAAAGTCCAGAACAGAAGTTTGTTATTTTCGATTGTAGTTATGTGAAGGTATAGGGTTTCTATAAGTTCCCTACCGAATCCCGTCTCTCTGTTACCTTAATTGTATCAAAATAATTAATAATGAAATCACCTTCTCATCTTTTTCTGTCTTTTTCGTGTTCTTCTTCGATCCCTTCACTGCCAAGAAGAACAGCAAGCTGCACACCCCACCGGCTCTATCAATATTGTGTCTTAGAGTCACCATTCCTTACGTTTCGTTCGTGTATTGATTCTGAAGCGTATTGAAATAGGTAGAGCCAGACTTAGAGGAGAGTTTTTATGGGGAATTGTTGCTCTACCCGTAGCGACAAAATGGAGGGTGCCTTGGCATATCCGCGCACCGCTACTTCAGGTAACGTTTCTGTCGCTTTTTCTCCTTACATATATATATATTTGTCGCGAGAACCGCTACTTCTGGTGTTTTTTGTTGCTTCGGTGCTGTGGCTCTTTGTTTTTATTGGAGTATTTAGCTTAATAGGCTGTTTTAAGAAGGTTTTGTGATTGGGTTTACAGTGGAGATTTTTGGGATCCCCTGGAATTATCTGCGATTATATTTGTTTGAGGAGAATTTTGGTGGTCAAGCTGCGACATTTTTAAGTTTCAGTTTAGACTGTTTGAAGTGTTATGGATTGTCTTTTTAATTAACTGCTGATTGTCGTTGATATTGTACCTTCTGTAGCCTCTAGCTCTTATGGGTTTGTATGCCTTGATGATTTCTTCTTCTCTTTTCCCCCTCCCTCCACATCAGTTCTTCATTATGGGGATGTAATTACCCAATTTTGTCTTGTCAATTCAAGTCATGTGGATGAAGATAGCTCTCCTGCCTAAATAGAATTGAGAATTCACTAATTTAACAGAACTAATTAGCTCCATTGTCAATCTTTTTGCATTAACCAACTCAATCTTGGTCTATAAGGAAAATGCTTCTGCTCTGTTTGTTATGAGATTCAAGTCTAGACATTGAATTAAGAAGTAATCCAAAACAGAATGGCCTCTCAGGTTGCACGACTTGGCACAGTGCTTGTATTGTAAGAAGAATACCTTTTATAAAATCACCAATAAGTATGAGAGAATCATGCAGAAAGAATCATAATTTTATTGAATTGAATGAATCAATATTCGTACATAGGAGGGAGGGAGAAATAAAGATAGTGAAAGGCGCTTGACTAATTCATCTAGAGCTTTTCTTATCCACAACTGTGGGCATAGTTCTCTGGCTTCCTTCACCACCACCTGAATGAGATTGAGAATTTGATAGGATTAGGAATAAAATTCTGTTGAAGTGAATCATGCAACTCTTGTCCTTCTACAACTGCATCTGCAGGAGGATTTAGGAGAAGTCTTGGATATCTACATCATCATCTTCATAATCTTTTTCTTCTTGGCTATTATTGATGATTTTCTTCATGTTCAAACCCAATTCATCCATGTAATGTGTGTATTGTATGTATGCGAACAATCTGCAACCTCAAAAAAAAAAAAACAAAAACAAAAACAAAAACAAAAAAGAAGCTGTTTCTACTGAAACATTTTTTTTTTTTTTGGGAGATGAGATGATAGAATTGAAATAGGAAAACATATAAAGTTAGTACAGTACTAACTACTCAATCTTTCTGCTAATCTCAATCTCAATCTTATGCAGAACATTCCAAAATTATGAGCTGATAAATGAGAGTAGAGGTTGCAGAAGGGTGCAAGTAGTCAGAGGATAAAGTTCATATATACTTTCCCGATAGGAATAGATGGTGCATCTTTTTTGGTCATGGTTCTTAATTGCACAATTGCATCTATGCCTATCTTCAGTCACATTATTGAACTCTTTCTACTACAGGAACTGCCTGTTATGACCAAAGTGTGCATTATTCAGCTTGCAGTCTGAAAGCTCCAGCTCTTAGAATTCCCCCTTCTCCAAGATTTGAAGGGGACATAATAACATCCCTGCATTTGAAATCCTTTAGGTTTATGGACCTCAAGAATGCTACAAGAAATTTCCGTTCTGATTATCTTATAGGAGAAGGAGGATTTGGTAATGTTTACAAGGGGTGGATTGATGAGAAAATCCTTGGTGCTGTAAGGTCTGGACAGGAAATGCTCGTTGCTGTCAAGAAACTTAAACCAAATGGTCTTCAGGGTCATAAGGAGTGGGTGGTGTGTTTCTTATTTTGCTTGTGACATGTCTTCTTTTATTTAAATATTTGGCCAGCTTCATTTGTTGTTGCCTGTTGCTTGCAGTCTGAAGTTAATTATCTTGGTCAGCTTCATCATCCCACTCTAGTCACACTTCTTGGATACTGCCTGGATGGTGAAAACCGGCTTTTGGTTTATGAGTATATGCCAGAAGGCAGCCTGGAGAATCATCTGTTTAAAAGTAATTCATTTTTGTATCTTGTCCTAATTTTGATTAGTACTCTGATGAAAAAAAATGGTTGGCATAGGCATACATTCATTACAAACTGTTTGATCCCTTCAATTCGATATGCATTTATTTCTCAAATTCTTCGCAGGAGAGGCTCAACCACTGTCCTGGGATTTAAGAATCAAAGTTGCAAAAGACGCTGCTCGAGGGCTTTCCTTCCTGCATGATGCTGAGCAGAAAATTATATATCGTGATTTTAAGGCGTCCAATATCCTTTTAGATTCAGTATGTTAGCAAAATCATAAAAACTACATCAATAGCAATTATTTGTAATACATTTTTTTGGTGTTCCATGGGCCATCTTGTTTTCTTTAGCTTTGTGTTTTAGAAAGTTTTCTGTATCGTTTTGTATTCAGGAATTCAATGCAAAACTTTCAGACTTTGGCTTGGCAAAAGCAGGCCCTACTGGTGATTGCACTCATGTCTCCACTCAAGTTCTGGGTACTCAAGGCTATGCTGCCCCTGAATACATTGCTACAGGTTTGCTCGCATGTTTTCTTTTTTTTTTTAAATTATTTATCATGAATGTGAATAGATTTGCAACATTAAACTGATTAGACACTTCTTCTGCTGGTGAGCAGGTAGGCTAACTGCAAAGTGTGACGTATATAGCTTTGGGGTTGTGTTACTGGAGTTGCTAACAGGACGCCGTGCTCTGGA
Organism: Mallotus nudiflorus; assembly: GCA_947683625.1. Taxonomy (NCBI): domain Eukaryota; kingdom Viridiplantae; phylum Streptophyta; class Magnoliopsida; order Malpighiales; family Euphorbiaceae; genus Mallotus; species Mallotus nudiflorus. The sequence goes on along the minus strand of CANTUR010000226.1, from coordinate 2,642,619 downwards.
CAAAACAAAGGTTGGGATAGAACAGAACCTAGTGGATTGGGCAAAACCATATTTAGGTGATCGGCGCAAGCTATTTCGAATTATGGATACCAAGTTGCAGGGTCAGTACTCTCAGAAAGGAGCTTTCATGATTGCACTTCTTGCTTCACAGTGCATTAGTGAAGCTAAACTCCGGCCAATAATGGCTGATGTTTTAAGTACTTTAGAAGAACTCACTTCCATGAAATATGGAACAAGCCCTTCTCCATCAGAGCAACAATTTTTATCTAGCCCAGCCTCCTGGTCTCCAATGAGACTCAATGAATTTTCACCTTCCTATATGAGTCCTAGAGAGTCTCCATTGCGAACGCACCTGAATTCTCCAACAAATGTGAATCCAATTAGATCTCCATTGCCAATGAAAATGAATTTGCTAGCAAATATGAACGCGAGAGGATCTCCACTGCGATCACCTATGAGCCCTCTTCATCAGAAATCCCTGATGCAATAATGATCAGGATTTTGTATGTTTGGCTGCATTAATGTAAATAAATTTTGGTTCTTTTCTCTGGTTTTAGCCAAATTCTATAGGGGTAGTATTTTCCACTCATGCAGAAGGTATCATCAGTATCACATAGAGTTGTCGGTATAGCATCAACATTTGTCATACATGATTTTTTCATACCCAAATGACTATGAAACTGACATCAGTTGTTGGAATAGTCATTAACCGACCTTTCTGCTCTGCAGATTATTGCTCCTTGAAAATGTGCATATATGATCCTTTATCTTATCATGAGTGTATAGAAGCAGTTTCAAGAGTTCTTTTTATAAGTTTGCTTAATGATTGTTATGGTAAATGTTTGAATAGACAATGTTTCTTCATAGGGGAAGAATAGATCAGTGATGATGCGAATTTCCCAAAGAAAAATTAGCTATTGCTTGAATTATTATATGGTATTGGTACTTCTAAAAAGTTACTCTTTTTTCAAATTCAGTATATATATATATATATATATATATTTTTTTTTTTTCAATTTAGCTAAATTAACTCTAGTTTTACAATGATTTTTTGATGAATTTGTTTTGAAAGTTATTTGAATATTTAAAAAAATTAGTTGGCCAAATTCCCAAAAATATTCAAAGCTTATTATTTCACTACTAAAATTGAAATCAATCTGTAATAATGACTTATTAGTTTTTTATTTGATTATTAAAATTAATTTTAGTGCAAATTCTACTTAAAAATTAACATTAATTTAGCTATATGCTAAAAATAAAAAATAGATATAGTTAATTATCCAAACCAAGAAAACTTAATAAACTTTACTAGATTTTCTTCTGGTAATTTTATACAACATTATTATTTTTTTATTTGATTATTGGCTTAGTATCAATTTTTTTTTTACTTTAACCGATAAATGACAAATTATTATGAAGTTAAACCTTCTTACTCCTCATTTGCACATTACTTTTATAATAATTTTTAAATGTTTCCCATCCCCCTTTTGCATATTGACAATGTTGAACTTTACTACCTTCTTCTCTAGACATGAAAGAGAGTAGTGTGCTCATTGCTCTCTTATTTTTGTGATTCTCTTCTTTTGAGTTTGGTTCCATTGATTTCTTTTAAGAACCATATTCACTTCATTGATTATGACTTTGGGAGGTTTCCAACTATCTAAGATGACATCTCATAATTTAATTAGATTATTGTAGACGGTGGGATTTAATGCGTGTTTAAGATTTTAGCAACCGCGACACTGTTTGAGCTCAGGATTCTAGAGAACACACTAACCATTGTTTCAAAGATATGACATGAAATGAGGAATTGCCACTCAGGGTAATAATTGAGACAAATAAAAATGATGGTACTCGATTCTCTAAAAGAAAACTAGCACCACAACCAGGAGATTCTGCATACGCAATACTAACTTCTTTCAGTCTTGTATTTATTTAAAATTACTTTATAAATTACTTTGTTATTCTCTATTTACGTGCAATTTTATATAAACTCTTATTTAAAACAATTAACTCCAGGCAAACTAGTCATGAAAATACATGTAAACAATGCATTTATCACAATCCCTAGGTTAGTCTAATCTACGTTAATTTTAATTAAATGATATAAATCTACATGTTTTAATTTATAAGTAAGCCTAAAAACTAATGGCTTAAGTCTTATTTAATTTTAATTAATTGAACTTAAATCTATTTATTTTATTTCTAAAAATAGGTCTAAATCTACAACTTATAAAGTATTTAAATTAATGGTCCTAATTCTACATAATTTAATTATAAAGTGATATTAAATCTATAGATTATGGAAAATGCTTAAATTAAATGGGCTAAGTCTAAATTAATTAAGTGGGTTTATGTCTAAATTAACCTAAATGAGCTTAAATTGATTTTAAAATTAAACATAAAAATCTAATTAAAAGTTTATTTATTAAATGAGTTAGAATCTAATATGGACTTGGGGTCCAAAACACGCAAAAGTCAACAAACAAATCCAAAAACATAAAAAAATCAAAACAATCAAATAAAAAAGATCAAACATGCAATTATATTATTTCTTCTAAAGAACCTAATTTTAATTAACATGCAACCTAAATTAATTTACTGCCTCCATTGATTTTAATTAGGGTTTACCAAATTGCACCTAAATTTACTAATTAATTTTTTTAAGAATAAGAGAAAACTAGACTTTTCATTATTTCCACTATCGGGATTATTACAAAATCTATCAAAAATAATAAAGAAAATAAAATTATCTTTGAGAAAATAAATTAAACAAATTCAAAACCTAAAAAAATAATAAAATAAACTAAATAGATCATGATACAAATTAAATCAAGATCTTTGACTCTTGGCTTTTATTAATGGATTCTCCATGGGTTTCCTTGGTTCAATCATGTATTCATCATTAGAAACATGAAACAAAAAAAAAGATTTCAATTAATGAACAAAAAAAAATAATGAAAATTAAATCAACTCTACAATAGCAGGTTAGGTCTTTTCTTTCCCTCTATATTTTTAAATCAACCCTTTTTTGTTTTTTGTGGTAGTTAATTAGGTTTTTTCCTCTCTCTTTTTTATGCCGTCCTCCCTTTTCTGCCAATATTTTCTTTTTATATCCTGTTTCTAAGCTAACCACTTACATGATAAAAGGAGTTACGTGATCACAGTAGCTCTGATCCCTTCCTTCCCAAAAACAAACAGGATAAGAATTTTAATTTCAAAAAAATTATACGTGTAAAAGATGTGTACTGGAAGTAGAACCTATACAGATAAATACCAAAATTAATTTATTTATTAAAAATAAATTAAATTTGGATCAATCACAGTAAAAAAAAATTTTACTGAAAATTTTTAGCACCTCGGCATTGCAAAATGTCGACCGGCATTGTGTAATGTCGATTGACATTACACACATTTTCAAATAGGCCCTTGCAAAATTCAATTTTTTACAATTAAACCTAAAAAAAATTGCAAATTAGTCATTAAAATCGTGAAACTTAACACTAGAGGTCAATTTTCGACTACATTTTCATCATAGAGGCTTTCGTCGCATTCATGCACAAATGCATCCTGAAATTGGGTGCTTACAGTTGCCCCCCTTTGTCGCTATTTGCTTGACAAATTGTGGCAAAGCAATAAAAGCACAATTTCGAAGGAAAGAATTAGGGTACTTAATTGTATTATAATTGATGGATTGATGCTTAAATTGTTGTGCAATTTTTAAGCAAGATGCTATGTTTAGCATGCATCACTATATTTCTTGTAGAATATCTAGTGAGATATATGCAAATAAGTTTCACTATTTTCCTGTGGGACGTTTAGCGTTTCATGATTTGAGAACATGCTATAGCTCATGTGGAACGTCTAACAATAATACCATAACTATTGTATAGTGTCTGGTGAATTGCACTATATTTCCTTTGGGACACTAGTGATAATGGATTTCGTTATATTCCCTGTGAGACGTTTAACAAAATATATGCAATGATTCTCGCTATATTCTCTGTGGGACATTTAGCGATTTATGATTTGAGAACATACTATAGCTCCTGTGGAACATCTAGCAATAATATCATAACTACTGTGTAGCGTCTGGTGAACTGCACTATATTTCCTTTGGGATGTTTAATGACAATGGATTTTGTTATATTCCCTGTTAGATATTTAATGAAATATATGTAATGATTTTTGCTATATTCCCTATGGGACGTTTGGCAATTTATGATTTGAGAACATGCTATAGCTCCTGTGGAACATCTAGCAATAATACCATAACTGCTGTGTAGTGTCTAGTAGATCAAAAGAAAAATTCATGTTATAATTGCTTTGTAGCATATAACATATTGAATTTGAAATTCATGTTATGACTACTGGGCAATACATAATGAAATTGTCATGACCCAAACCAGGGAGTCATGACCGGCGCCAGGGAACGAGAATTAAAACTTTAAATTGATATAAAAATAAACACATAAATGTCATATCATAAATAAAAAAATTCATACAATATTTTAATACAAAATCTTAAACTGGTACAACACACTACAGGTACAATAACACTACTATTGTAGTTTTTTAGAATACAATATATTGACCTTAGCAATAATCAATCTTAATTTTGATCTTAAAAAACTTAATTTTGAGCATTTAATTTATTTGTTTAAGTGTGTATAAGTTAGGACTCCATTGGAAGTTAAAATGAAATATGTTTATCTTAGGCTGATTCGGCCTCTGAGATTCAAAGAGGCTTTAGACACCCTTAGAGTTTTATAGTGAGAAAGTTATCTTTTTTAAATTTAAAGTAGACGTCTTGAGCTTTCTGAATTAGGCTTATTTGTCAAAATCCTAGTTCATTTGGGTATGCAAATATTAAGTCAAAATCCACGTATGCACTTGCCATTTCAAATTGCATAGTTCTTAGTATTTTAGACATATCATGAGTCACAGAAGTAAAATTGAGGTGATTCAAAATTTTATAGAAACATAAGTCAAATTTCTACAACTTTCATGAAGAAAGAATAGGAAAATTAAAACTTCTTCAATAGCAAATCACGACATCAGCTTGTATATAACTGTCTGATAGTAGTTTGCATCTCAGATTGCATAGATCTTAGTATTTTAGACGTATCTTGAGTTACAGAAGTCCAATTTAGGTGATTCAAAATGATATGGAAATAAAATTCAGATATCTACAACTTTTATAAATAAAGTATGAGAAAATTTAAACGTCTTGAGTATCTAATCATGGTTTTAATCCATGAATAGCTGTCTGATAGCATCACTTTCAATGATTCAAAATATAGATGTTGGACATATTATTTGCACCCCTAACAACTATATTTTTGAGTGTTTATCTATATAAACACCTTTAAAATTGAATGGAAGTTAAGAAACTTATTAATCATTCATTCTTTCTTAAGCATTCATTGAGCTCTCAAATTCTTTTAAATAATTCTTTATTTGTATAACTCTTGTGAGAGTTGGGTGTGTGTTAGAAATAGAATTTATCTTCATCTTAAATCTTGGGTTAGATTAGAAGGAAAGTGAGATTTATTTGTAAAGGAATTGGTTTAAGTGTTATCCATTGAAATACTTAGGTTTTGGTTTTTTAAGTAAGTTAAACTCAAGTTGTAAGGTTGTAAGAGTGAGCCATAAAAATCTTGTGTAATCTCACTCTTGTGAATAAGATTATGGGTGATTGAAAAGCCTAACTTGGGGATAAGTTAGGTGGAGACGTAGGATTATTGTTGAATTCGAACTCCTTAAATTTTTGTATTCTTCATTCTTCCTTCTCAACTTCCATTTAATTATTGCAAAGAATTTTTTTAATTTCTTATTTTATTTGATATTCCTATTCACCCCCCTCTAAGACTCTTTTCAATTGGTATTAGAGCTTGAATTCTAGGTACTTCATTACTAGAATACAAGATTATAGGGAGTGAATCATAAAATATCAGTTCTCTTAGACCATTCTTTAATGGTAGTGACTATCCACATTGGAAATTCAAAATGGAATTATATCTTGATTATGAGTCCATCAAACTTTGGGACATTGTCCTAAGAGATTGGGAACCATCAACAACTATCATTGATGGTATGGTAACTACTCTTGTAAGAAGCCAATGGAGTATTGATCAAAAGGAAGAAAATCATAAAAATAAAAAAGTTATGATTACTCTAATCTCTTCAATGACAAGAGAAGAAGGAGGCAAGCTTCAACATTGTATGTCGGCTAAAGAAATGTGGAAAACCTTAAAAAAACATTACGAAGGCAACATTCAAGTAAGAAGTAAGAAGGTTCAACTTTATATGTATGAATATGAACTCTTCAAAATGAAGCCTCATGAATCAATCACGAAGATGAAAAACCATCTCAATGCTCTCTTTACAACCCTTAAGAAACTTGGAAAATATTTCTATAAGGAAGAGGTAAATAACAAATTCTAAGAATCTTACCTAAGAAGGATTGGGAGTCTCATGTTACTTCAATTGAGGAAGCTCAAGACCTCTCCACTTTATCAACCGATGTGCTCATTGGTAAGCTCTTAACACATGAGTTCACTATCAAGCAAAGAGGTAAAGAACAAGAAAAGAAAAAAAAAGAAAAAGAGTATTGCTCTAAAATCTCTTCAAGAAGATAGTGAAGAGGAAAGCATTAAAGATTCTAGTGATGAAGATGGTGACATTGCCATGCTCACTAAGAACTTCAAGAAGTTTTTGAGAAAGAAATACTTTTTAAGAACAAGGGACTTTAATAAGAAGTTCGAAGGAGATGAGAAGAAGAAAACTAAGGAAGTTACTTGTTATAAATGTAAGAAACTAAGACATATTAGAAGTGAGTGTCCTAAACTCAAATTCAAGAACAAGGTAGCAAAAGATAAGAAGAACACATTCAAAGCTACTTGGGATGATTCCTCCGAATCCGAAAAGGAAGAAGAACAACAAGAGGTGGCCAATATTTGCTTCATGGACCTTTGTTGACCTTAGCAATAATCAATGTTAATTTTTATCTTAAAAAACTTAATTTTGAGCATTTAATTTGTTTATTTAAGTGTGTATAAGTTAGGACTCTATTGGAAGTTAAAATGAAGTATGATTATCTTGGGCTGATTGGACCTTTGAGATTCAAGGAGGCTTTTGACATCCTTAAAGCTTTATAATGAGAAATTATATTCTTCACATTTGAAGTAGACATATTGAGCTTTCCGAATTGGGAATATTTGTCAAAATATGAGTTCATTTGGGTATGAAAATTTTGAGTCAAAATCCACGTATATGTCAGCCATCTCAGATTACACATCTCTTAGTCTTTTGGATATATCTTGAGTTACAGAAGTCCAATTAAGGTGATTAAAAATGATATGGAAATATAAGTAAAATATATACAAATTTAGTAAAGAAAGTATGGGAAAATTCAAATTTCTTTAGGAGCAAATCACTACTTCAACTTATGTATAGCTGTCTAACGGTATTCTACATTTTAGATTGCACAACTCTTAGTATTTTGGAATATCCTGAGGTATAGAAGTCAATTTATGTGATTAAAAATAATATAGAAAGATAAGTAAAATATATATAACTTTCATGAAGAAAGTATAGGCAAATTCAAATTTCTTCAATAGTAAATCATGGGTTCAACTTGGATATAGCTCTCTGACAGTATTCTGCATTTCAGATTGCATAACTCTTATTATTTTGGACATATGTTGAGCTAAAAAAGTAAAATTTGGATGATTCAAAATTATATGGAAATCTAAGTCAAATATCTACAACTTCTATAAAGAAAGTGTGGGCAAATTCAAACGTCTTGAGTAGCTAATTATGGTTTCAATCCATGAATAGCTATCTGACAACATCACTTTCAATGATTCAAAATATAGACATTGAAAACATCATTTGCACCTCTAAAAGCTATATTTTTAAGTATAAATACCTCTAGAGCTGAATGGAAGTGAAGTAACTTGTTTATCATTCATTCTTTATTAAGCATTCACTGAGTTCTTAAATTCTCTTAAATAATTTTTTTTTTGTATAACTCTTGTGAGAGTTGGGTGTGTGTTAGAAATAGAATTTCTCTTTATCTTAAATCTTGGGTTAGATTAGAAGGGAAGTGAGATTTATTTCTAAAGGAATTAGTTTTAGTGTTGTCCATTGAAACACTTAGGTTTTGATTTTTTTGAGTGAGCCTTGAAAACTCATGTTGTAAGGTTATAAGAGTGAACCATAAAACTCCTATGTAATCTCAATCTTGTGAATAAGATAGTGGGTGATTGAAAATCCTAACTTGGGGATAATTTAGGTGGAGACGCAGGATTGTTGTTGAATCCAAACTCCTTAAATCTTTATGTTCTTCATTCTTCCTTCTCAACTCCCATTCAATTCTTGCAAATAATTCTTTTAATTTCTCATTTTTATTTAATAGTCTTATTCACCCCCTCTCTAGGACTCTCTTCATTTAGTATCAGAGCTTCAATCGTATGAAGGAAGTCTAATGGATCAGAAGTCCTATCGAATGCTATATGACCAACTCTGGTGTAGAATAGTGCTGCCTTAGGGTTAAACATACCCTGCTGATAGACAGGCTGAATCGGCGGTGCAACTGGAGGTATAGGCACATCCTCGAACTCAGGCTCTAGAGGTTCCTCATCCTGTAGCTCTCTCTGTCTATGGCGACTTGCCGCTCCTTGAGATCTACCTCTGCCATGACCTCTGTGCCTCACTGGCAGCTCAAGAGGTAAAACCTCATCCTAAAAGGACTCATCATCCTCAACCTCAATGACCGGTGGATCGACATACGCTCACCTCCTCATTTTAAAAAGACAAACAGAAGGATTCATACAAAACAGACAACTAACGATAATGCAGAACACTAAATCAAGGAATACTTATCAAAGACATACTTGAACCTAATTAACTGTAGTAGTTTCAAAGAAAACACAACTTAGAAAAACTAGGGCCATAACTTTAACAACTTAGGCCCAGATACAAAACTCCATTTTAATACCAACTTTGTCACGACCTAAAACTAGGAGTCATGACCGGCGCTAGGGAATGGGAATTCTTTCAAATTCGAAACCCGTAGCGAATATCAAATGCAACACACTACTAATATCAAATACAACACACTACTAATACTAAATCATATATAGCGAATATCAAATACAACATGCTACTAATACTAAATTATAACTACTGCAGTTTTTTAGAGTACAATATAAAATAATTAAGTAAATAATTTACATAAAAGAGCCAGGGCAGAAGAAGTCCGACGAATGGGTCTACTGCTGAGGTCTAAAGAAGAAGACTCACCTGTAAAAATATTAACTGAGGGGGGAGTCGAACGTCACTGAGTGAATTGTTATAATATATATACATGCATTTACTATATGTCAAATGCAATCAGTCATCAGTATATATAATAAATATGTATACAGGCACATACATATAAATGCTGAAAATCACTTTATATATAATATTGAAAAAAACACCAGTTTATGAAGGATCAAATAGAACCTTATTAAATCACAACCTCGATCCATAATAATATCACTCTAGCCATACAGGCTCACTTAATTCCAAATAAATTAACTTAATCCATGTGGACAGTAGACTGGCCCCTGACTATCAGTATGATTGGCCCCGAGACACTTGGTCAACTGAGCTCCAGCAATCACACCATCAATCACATCACATCTCAATTAATTCAATCATATCAATTTTTCCATAAATAAGTTAGTAATTCAACCCTACAATCTATCGCACCAGTACGTACTCGGTCCTAGTGCTGCCCACTAGGTAGCACGTTTTATCGATATCTGTCATTTAAAATAATTCATCCATTCGGAAAATAAATAGTGTATAATGACATTCATAATAGTAAAATAAACCATATATATACCAGAAATATACAGAAAATAAATTAAGTATATTTCGAGTATATATATGTCAAATGAATTCAAATTAATCATAAAATATACCAAAAATAAACCAATAGTATACTATAATCATGCAAGTAAAAATCAATAAAAATAACATGCATTTATTTAGAAATATACCAAAAATATACCTAAGGTATACTAAACATTTAATAAAATAATTTATGAATAAACTCAATTAAAACATGAATATGTGCTAAAACATGCATCCTAAATGTAATGTACATATAAAATAACAACTCACAGGTATGCACTCCTCGAGACTGGTCTGATGGGCCTGATCCACTAGGCCTTGGTCTCGGCGCAACTAAACAAATAAAATAATTACAGAATCAGAATAAATCTAACTTAACTTCTAGAGACTCGATCCAAGATTACAAAACATAGACTATCATAGAATTAGGATTGACCCGCTGTTACGTTTTACGAGAATTCTATCCAAAATTCAGTAAAACCTCCTCAGTAAAATGAATATCTCTCTACTAAAAAGTAGAGCCGGTCTTGCAAGAAAAACACACTTCTAATCCCAGAATTCACACCACCCTCGGTTGGGATCCTGAACTACACAATTCCCCAACCGAGGTCCACAATTCACTAAAAATACAATTAATATAATAATATACTAAAAATAAATAAATACCAGAAATATCCTCAAAATATCAAAATATAACATATTTAACATTAAAACACCAAAAAAAAAAAATTATTTCCTCAATAATTATGTAAAAATCCCGAAGTAATAATATAATATTATTAAAATCCAATTTTCTCGGTAATTCAATAAAAATTCACTTAATATATTCCAATAACTAAAATAGCCTAAATACATATTAAAAATTACTAAAAACCCATTTAATTACCAAAATAATATATAATATATTATTTGAAAACAATTTTTGAAAATTAGTATTAATTAGTTAAAAATAGTAAATAATTTGTAAAAATCATTTTAATTCCTTAAATAATATTAAAGCCAACTAAAATATATTATTTAGCTATAATTAGCATAAAATTACACATTTACCCTTATAATACAAAAATACACATAATATACTATTATTTCAAAAAAAATTCTATAAAAATTCTATAAATGCATAAAAATTATTTTCTCAACATATATATTACTAATATTAACTAAAACACATATTTAAACCATAATTTCAATAAAAACCTAGCTTAAACCTAATTATCCAATATTGACATAATATAAAAATAATTATAAAAATTATATAAAAATCACAAAAATTATAATCTCAACTCTAAAATTAATAAAAATTAATAATAACTCCAAATATACCAAATTTATAATTTTAATAATTAATTTACAAAAATTAATAAAATAACAATAAAATATTCAAAAATTCACAAAAATTAAAATAAATTCTAAAAATTCAAAAAAAAAATGTAGATGTAGATTAAGCTTCCAAGAATCACTTTTGTAAAGGGAGTTTGCAAAATTCAAACAATATCATGCTAAAAAAAATTCGAAACCCTAAAGTTCCAAAAACAAAAATTCAACAAAACACAAGAAATGGACGTTTCGAGCTTAAACTAAGCTTAGATTCATGCTCATTGGAGTTTAGAGAGTCAATAGAGACCGGAAGCTCGAGAAACGATGGCCAAAAGTGATAGAGGCACAATGGATGTTGGTGACCGGGATGGTGGAAGGGGAAAGCTTCTGTAAGTTTCTTGCTTTGGTTCACATTTCTTGTTTCTTGCATTTTTTTTTTCTTTATGTTATGCTGTGTGTGTTGGTGTTTTAGTATATAGGTATGCATGCATGTATGTGTTTATTTTGTATGCATGTATATATATATATATATATAACTTTATATTATAATAATAATACTTTATGTAAACAAATCTCCACCACACATATTGTATATATATACATACACACACATGTATAGATACACACAATAATAATAAACCCTAATATATATATATATATATATATATATATATATATATATATATATATATATATATATATATATATAATAATAATAATAATAATAATAATAATAATAATACAAAAAATAACAATACAAATAATGTAATTTATTAAAAATAATAATAACATTAAAATAATAATGCACTAAATATAATATTTTTAAAATAATATCATCCAAAGTAGTAAATATAAATAGCGTAAATTAATTGTCCAAAATAATAAGTTTCGATATAAATATTTACGTTGAAAATTATAATTAAACATAAAATAATAATGAGTATTCACAAAATGCTAAAATAAATAAATATAACTTTCAAATTTATTAATACTACATATCTCATTAAATATTAAATTAATTTAAAAATATGGGTTATTACAGTCTCCCCTCTTTATAAGAATTCGTCCCAGAATTCAAAAAAAGAATAAACAAGAATCAAGGAGGAAAGAGATACGGGTATGAAGCTCGCATCTCAACTTCAGTCTCCTAAGTATGCTCTTCTACGTTGTTGATGCGCCACAACACCTTAACTATCGAAATTTGCTTTGAACTTAACTGTCGAACTTGATAGTCCACGATAGCAACAGATTCTTCCACGAACATCAAGTTTTCACTCACTTCCATGCTATCGGGCTACAACACGTGCGAAGGGTCTGAAATATACTTTCTCAGCATTGAGATATGGAACATTGGATGCACTTGAGACAAACTCGGAGGCAAAGCCAACCGATATGCAATAGTGTCCACTCTCTCCAAAATCTCAAACGATCTAATATATCTCGGTGCTAGCTTACCCTTCCTACCAAATCTCATCACACCCTTCATCAAAGACACCTTTAGAAAAATATAATCTCCTACCTAGAACTCCATATCTCTACGTCTAGGATCCGCATAGCTCTTCTGCCTGCTAACTGTGGTCTCTAATCTCCTCTTAATCACAACAATATTCTCTGTAGCATCTTGAACCATCTCAAGTCTAGTTAATGCTCTCTCTCTAATCTCATCCTAACTCAGAGGGGATCTACACTTCCTTCCTTACAAAGCCTCATATGGTGCCATTCCAATATTGTTATGGTAGCTATTATTATAAGCAAACTCCACAAGTGGAAAATGATCATCCCAGCTACCTCCTAAATCCAAAACACACATCTTCAACATATCTTCCAGTGTCTGGATCGTCCTCTTAGACTGACCATCTGTCTGAGGATGAAAAGCGGTACTGAAATATAACTTAGTGCCCATCACTTCCTGCAACTTTTGCCAAAAATGAGAAGTAAATACTGAATCTCTATTTGACACAATGGACATAGGTACTCCATGAAGGCACACAATATGCTTCACACATAGCTTCGCCAATTTGGCTACAGAACAAGTGGCTTTCACTAGCAAGAAATGTGTAGACTTGGTTAACCTGTTCACTATCACCCAAATGGAATCATATCCATCCTTGGAATGAGGTAAACCAACCACAAAATCCATAGCAATCCTTTCCCACTTCCACTTAGGAATAGGAAGAGGTTGAAGCTTCCTAGAAGGCTTCTGATGTTCAGCTTTCACTTGTTGACACGTCAAAGATTTAGCAACATAATAAGCTACATCCTTTTTTAGTCCATCCGACCAATACAAGTCTTTGATACTGTGTTACATCTTTGTGACACTTGACACCTGGATGTACATTGTAAGCTGTAAAATGTGCTTCCTCAAGGATCTTTTCTCTTAAATTATCCACATTAGGAACACATAATCTATAATTGATCCACAAAACACCATCATCATCGAGTGTGAAATCAGTGAGCTTCCCTGCTCGAACATTCTCTACAAGCTCTTCCAGAATAAGATCTTGGCTCTGAGCTACCTTAATCCTATCTCTTAACACATATCACACCTTAAACTGAGCTAGCAGTCTACCTGATCTACTTATCTTCATCATCAGACCTTGATCCACTAACTCATGCAACTCTTGGATCAACGATCTCCTCTTCATACTAATGTGAGTAAGACTACCTAAGGACTTCCTACTCAAGGCATCTACTACCACATTAGCCTTGTTTGGATGATAAAGGATCTCACAGTCATAATCTTTCAATAGTTCCAACCATCTCCTCTGCCTCAGATTCAGATCTCTCTGTTGGAAAATGTACTTAAGGCTCTTGTGATCAGTAAAAATCTCACAAGTCACCCCGTACAAATAATGTCTTTAGATCTTGAGAGCAAAGATCACTGCAGCCATCTCTAGGTCGTGGGTAGGATAATTTTGTTCATGCTTCTTCAACTGCCTCGAAGCATAGGCTATCACCCTACCATTCTGCATCAACATACAACTTAGGCCAACTCTAGAGGCATCACAATATGCTGTGAACTTATCCACTCTATTAGGTAAAGCCAAAACTAAAGCTATGGTTAATTTCTCCTTCAGCAATTGGAAATTATTCTCACAAGCATTTGACCACTCAAACTTCATATTCTTCTGAGTTAAGCGAGTCATAGAAGCTGCAATTTTGAAAAAATCCTATACAAACCTCCTATAATACCTAGCTAAATTTAGAAAACTCTGAATCTCAGTAACTGAAGTCAGTCTGGGCCACTCAAACACTGCCTCAATCTTCTGTGGATCAACCTGGATACCCTCTTTAGACACCACGTGTCCAAGGAATGCAACACTCTCTAACCAAAAGTCACAATTTGAGAATTTAATATAAAGCTGATGTTCTCTCAGTGTTTGCAGTACAGTCCTTATGTAATATACATGCTCTTCCATACTTTTTGAATACACTAGTATATCATCGATGAAGACTACTATAAACTGATCCATAAATGGTTTGAATACCCTATTCATTAAATCCATAAAAGCTGCTGGTGCATTAGTCAAACCGAACGACATAACCAAAAACTCATAGTGGCCATATCGAGTGCAAAATGCTGTTTTAGGAACATCGACTTCTCTGATTCGCAACTGATGATAACCCGACCTCAAATCAATCTTAGAAAAGAACTGTGCACCCTGAAGCTGATCAAATAAGTCATCTATCCTCGAAAGAGGATACTTGTTCTTCATTGTCACCTTGTTCAGCTCTCTGTAGTGTATGCACAGTCTTAGGGTACCATCCTTCTTCCTCATAAACAGGATGGTGCACCCTAAGGAGAAACACTAGGTCTGATAAAACCCTTATCCAACAATTCCTATAATTGCTCCTTTAAATTTTTTAACTCTACAGGAGCCATTCTGTAGGGTGGCATCAAAATAGGGGTAGTGCCTGAAACCATATCTATACAGAACTCAATCTCTTTATGAGGTGATAAACCTGGCAACTCCTCAAGAAAAACATTAGGAAACTCACAGGCAATAGGAACATCTATGAGTGATAACTTCTCTATTGAAGTATTCCTGACCAATGCCAAATAACCCTGACAACCCTTCCTCAACATCTTCCTAGTCGTAATAGCGGAGATGAGATTCTGAGGTGTAGAAATCTTATCACCAATAAACTTAAACTCTTATAAACTCTTCTTCATTAGGAATTCTAAAAATCACCTATTTACTCCAATAATCCACAACAGTATAGTGCTGAGACAACCAATCCATATCGAATAATATTAAACTCCATCACATTCAACAATATCAAATCAGTGGGCAATTCTCTACATTCAATGAAAACTGGATAACCAAAAAGAACAACATCAGTGTCCAAGGAATCACTTAGAGGAGTGGCAACAGACAAAGGAAAAGCCATCTTCGAAGCTTACTAATAAGACTTAGAAGCAAACACAGGAGAAACAAATGAATGCATGGCACCCGGAAGAAACAAAACCCATGCATCCAGGTAACAAACAGAAATAATACCTACCACTACTACATTAGATGCTTGAGCATCTTGTTAAGTGAGGTGGAAAACTTTGGCCTGACCTTAACCTCCCTGCTGACTGGTATAAGCTTGGCCAAAACCTCTGGTACCTCCTCTGGTACCTCTACTATGACCCTGCTGAGGAACAATATGAGTAGAACTCTAGTGCTGAGTTGGAGGTAACTGAAAAGGTACTGATACTGCACTGGCAATCGACTGCTGTGGAAATCATAGAATCTGCTATGAAAATCACAGAATCTGCTGTGGCTGATAACCAGAATAGGGACATGATCTAACATAGTGTCCCATCTGTCCATATTAAAAATAAGTCAACGGCGTCGTATAACACGGTCCCTAATGGACTCTACCACACGTCTGACAAACATTGGCAGCTGACCCAAAACTATGACCACTGCTGCTGCTAGAAGCACCTAATCCAAATTTGATCGATTTATGCTAACCTCCACAACTATGTCTACTACTCCTGTGCACTCTCTGCTATTGTCTCTAGCCTTGCTGGACTGGGCCTCTTTGCTTACTACTTGAACCAATATGAAAACTTAAGCATAAAGTAGTCTAAAATCTACCTGACTGAGTGTCCAACTGGTAATAATCAGGCATAGCTCCTTGCCTGACTAGCCTCAGCTCAATCTCCTTGGCCAACTTTATCATTGACTCCAGAGTAAGGCATGTTGTAGGCATACCAGTAAAAGAAGAACTCAAACTAGTGACATATGTGGTGATGGCAAAATATTGATCTTGCATCAGGTACTTTGCATATCTGCTGAGTCGAAGGAACTCTCTGGTGTAGTCCTCAACAGATTTATCACCCCTAGTGATACTCATCAGCCTGAGTTTATAGCTCATACGGAGTGGCTCTAGGCATAATTTCCTCATAAATTGCTCTCTAAATTGCACCTAGGTCATCATAGTGATGTATAACTGAATCATTTGAATGAACCAATCCAGGGCTGGTCTCTCTACTAACATCTCTACTATCATGATCCGCTGATACTCGATATGAGCAGTCCGAGTCCTTGTCTCAATTTCATGAGGGCAGTCTAATGGATCATAAGTCCTATCGAATGCTATACGACCAACTCTAGTGTAGAATAGTGCTGCCTTAGGGTTAGACATACCCTACTGATAGACAGGCTGAATCGGTGGTACAACTAGAGGTATAGGCACATCCTCGAACTCAAGCTCTTCAAGCTCCTCATTCTGTAGCTCTCTCTATCTATGGTGACCTACCACTCCTAGAGGTCTACCTCTGCCACGACCTCTGTGCCTCGTTGGCCGGCTCAGGAGGTAAAACCTCATCCTAAAAGGACTCATCATCCTCGGCCTCAATGACCGGTGGAGCAATATGCGCTTGCCTCCTCATTTTGAAAAGACAAACATAAGGATTCAGACAAAACAGACAACTAAGGGTAACACAGAACACTAAATCAAGGAATACTTATCAAAGATATACTCGAACCTAATTAATTGCAATAGTTTCAAAGAAAACACAACTCAGAAAAACTAGGGCCATAACTCTAACAACTTAGGCCCAGATATAAAACTCCGCTCTGATACTAACTTTGTCATGACCTAAAATTAGGAGTCATGACCGGCGCTGGGGAACGAGAATTCTTTCGAATCCGAAACTTGTAGCAAGCCTTAAAAAAAATAAAAACACGCAATAATAATAATAAAATATACACCAATATTAAAATCTTAAATCAATATAATAAAATAAAACTCTTTTATATCATATTATACAATATCTTAATACAACCTCAGAGAAAAGTCTCTAAATTAAAATCACATACAGCGAATATAAAATACAACACACTACTGATACTAAATTATAACTACTGCAGTTTTCTAGAATACAATATAAAATAATTAAGTACATAATTTACATAAAAGAGTCGGGGCGAAAGAAGTCCGGTGAATGGGTCTACTGCTGAGGTCTAAAGAAGAAGACTCACTTGTAAAAATATCAACTGAGGGGAGTCAGACGTCACTGAGTGAATTGTTATAATATATATACATGCATCTACTATATGTCAAATGTAATCAGTCATCAGCATATATAATAAATATATATACAGGCACATACACACAGATGCTGAAAATCATTTTATATATAATACTGAAAAAAATACCAGTTTATGAAGGATCAAATAGAACCCTATTAAATCGCAACCTCGATCAACAATAATATCACTCTAGCCATACAGGCTCACTTAATTCTAAATAAATTCACTTAATCCATGTGGATAGTAGACTAGCCTTGAGACACTAAGTCAACCGAGCTCCAGCAGTCTGACTGTCAGTGTGATTGGCCCCGAGACACTTGGTTAATCGAGCTCCAGCAATTACACCATCAATCATATCACATCTCAATCAATTCAATCATATCAATTTTTCCACAAATAAGTTAGTAATTCAACCCTACAACCTATCACACCAGTACGTACTCGGTCCTAGTGCTACCCACTAGGTAACACATTCTATCAATATCCTTCATTTAAAATAATTAATCCATTCGGAAAATAAATAATGTAGAACGACATTCATAATAGTAAAATAAACCAGAAATATACCTAAAATAAATTAAGTATAATTCGAGTATATATATGTCAGATGAATTCAAATTAATCATAACATATACCAAAAATAAACCAATAGTATACTATAATCATGCAAGTAAAAATCAATAAAAATAACATGCATTTATTTAGAAATGTACCAAAAATATACCTAAGGTATACTAAACATTTAATAAAATAATTTATGAGTAAACTCAATTAAAACATGAATATGTGCTAAAACATGCATCCTAAATGTAATGTACATATAAAATAACAACTCACAGGTGTGTGCTCCTCGAGGCTGGTCTGACGGGCCTGGTCCATTAGACCTCGATCTCGGCACAACTAAATAAATAAAATAATTACAGAATCAGAATAAATCTAACTTAACTTTTAGCGACTCGATCTAAGATTATAAAACACAGACTAACACATAATTAGGATTGACCTGATGTCACATTTTACGAGAATTTTATCGAAAATTTGATAAAACCTCCTCAGTAGAACGAACATCTCTTTACTAAAAAATAGAGCCGGTATTGTAAGAAAAACACACTTCTAATCCTAGAATTCACACAACCCTCGGTTGGGATCCTGAACTACACAATTCCCCAATCGATGTCCACAATTCACCAAAAATACAATTAATATAATAATATACTAAAAATAAATAAATACCATAAATATCCTCAAAATATCAAAATATAACATATTTAATATTAAAACACCAAAAAAAAAATTATTTTCTCAATAATTCAATATAAATTAATAAAAATTCACTTTATATATTCCAATAAGTAAAATAGCCTAAATACATATTAAAAATTACTAAAAACCCATTTAATTACCAAAATAATATATAATATATTATTTGAAAACAATTTTTGAAAAGTAGTATTAATTAGTTAAAAATAGTAAATAATTTGTAAAAATCATTTTAATTCCTTAAATAATATTAAAACCAACTAAAATATATTATTTATCTATAATTAGCACAAAATTACGTATTTACCCCTATAATACAAATACACATAATATACTATTATTACAAAAAAATTCTATAAAAATTATAAAAATGCATAAAAATTATTTTCTCAACATATATATTACTGATATTAACTAAAACACATATTTAAACCACAATTTCAAAAAAAACCTAACTTAAACCTAATTTTCCAATATTGACATAATATAAAAATAATTAAAAAATTATATAAAAATCACAAAAATTATAATCTCAACTCTAAAATTAATAAAAACTAATAATAACTCAAAATATACCAGATTTATAATTTTAATAATTAATTTATGAAAATTAATAAAATAATAATAAAATATTCAAAAATTTACAAAAATTAAAATAAATTCCAAAAATTCAAAAAAAAAAAATGTAGAGGTAGATTATGCTTCAAGGAATCACTTTTGTAAAGGGAGTTTGCAAGATTCAAACCATATCATGCTAAAAAAAATTCAAAACCCTAAAGTTCCAAAAACAAAAATTCAACAAAACTCAAGAAATGGACGTTTAGAGCTTAAACTAAGCTTAGATTCATGCTCATCGGAGTCTAGAGAGTCAATAGAGACCAAAAGTTCGAGAAACGGTGGCCGGAAGTGATGGAGGCACAATGGATGTTGGTGATCAGGATGGCGGAAGGAGAAAGCTTCTGTAAGTTTCTTGCTTTGGTTCATATTTCTTATTTCTTGTGTTTTTTTCTTCTTTATGTTATGCTGTGTGTGTTGGTGTTTTAGTATATGGGTATGCATGCGTGTATATGTTTATTTTGTATGCATGTGTATAAAATTCTAAAATCATTTAAAACATATTATTTAACTATAATTTCAATAAAAACACACAATTAACATATATATCCAAAATTTATATAATATTAAAAATATTCCCAAAAATTATATAAAATCACTAAAAATTATGTTATCAATTCTAAAATTACTAACTTATATTAATAACACTAATTTAACCAAATTTCTATCCAAAATAATTAATTAACATAATTAACAAAAATTCAATTTTTTAATATTAAAATATTCAAAAATACCCATAATTCAAATTAATTCAAAAACATATAAAAAAATATATTTAAGTAGATTGAGTTACCCATAATCACATTATTAAAGCGAAAATTCATGAATCACACAATATCTAACTCAAAAAAATCAAAACCATAAATGGACATAAACTAAATTTGAAGAAAACTCGCAATCCGGACGTCGTAAGCTTAAACCGACTTAAGAATCGAGAAGTACATGTCAAGAGGATTCTAACGAGCCAAAAACTCAAGAAAAATTGATGAAAAATCTGGCGGAGCTACAGTAGCTCTCCTCGACTTCACGTGAATTTCGGCGTCAACGGAGCTCCAGGCAGTGACAAAAAATTGAGGGAGAAAGTTGGCGAGCTTGGTGATGGTCCATGGTGGCTCAGGTGTGGGTGGTGGTGCTCGGTTGGTGGCTACCAGAAGCAACACTGGCGGAAAGAAAAAGAAAAGAAGAAAAAGAAAAAGAAAAAGGAAAAAGGAAGGAGGGGAATAATAATAATAATAATAATAATAATAATAATAATAATAATAATAATAATAATAATAATAATAATAATAATAATAATAATAATAAAATATTAGCAATGAAAAGGATTTTAATACTTTAAATAATAAAACTCACAAATTTATTATTTTTCGGAAATAAAATATTTAGAATAAAATAAATGAATAATATACATGAATATTGATATTATATAAATAAAATTTAAAATTTTATTAACACATATTTCAAAATAATTTTATATTATTTAAAATATCGGGTCATTACAAAAATAATCTGAAATTTCTATTATAACTAATGTGTAGCATATAACAAAACAAATTTGACATCCTTAAAAAAAATGATGATGCATGTAAAATAAAAAAATCAAATTCTATAATTATATTCTGCATTCTGTACTTGAAAAAGGATTCAAAATTTTAATACATACTAACTATGTAATTAATAATTCTGTGAATTATTAATTAATGATATGAATATCATGATTTAATTATGAATGGATCAAATTGTAATGAAGAAATCTAGACTTGAATGCAAGCAAGTTTTGGTGGATCAAAATGGATATTTTTCATCCTATATACTTCACTTTTTCATGTCACGTTCCATTTCTCATTTCATCTTTATTTTCTTTTCCTTTCATTTTTCTCTTTGTATTGATTTTTCTTTCTTTGATTACTTGATCATCTGACATCTAATTTATAATCTGTCAGATCCTATGGCTGCCTCGCGATACAAACCACATAGGGGAACAAAAATTCTAGTAGATCCAATTATTATGTCTCCTCTTTTTCCTTAAAAAATAGTCTTGGATTTTGAGAAGGCTCCACCATGCTCCCTCTGACTTACCTACATCTCCATAGGTGTACAGCTGTGGGTAATGAGGTAATATTTCCTCATTTTTGTTTATTTCTGTAAAAAATTATTTATAAAGTCAGTAATCAAAATCAATTTCAGAATGCAAATTAGTATGCACATTATTCAAATTACATTAGAAACTGGTCGAAAATGCATGAAATTTTAAAATTAAACCCTGAGAATATGAAAATTTTAGCTCAGGCTTGTCATATAACTTATCGAATGTCTGGAATCCTAACCAGAACATGCAAATTTTTGATTGGCATTGCCCAATGTCAATTGGCATTATATAATGCCGATCGGCATTCCATTTTACCGACCAAAAAGTATGTGTATATATATATATATATATATATATATATATATATAGTGATAATTTCACTTTAACCAAACATCTGGCCCCTAGACTTATTTAGATATATCTTATATCTTTAGACACTAGGACATCTGACAATAGTATACTTTCCAAAATTAAAATTTTGTCAAAGTATCCTCTAACCCCTAGTGGTATCAAAGCAAAGACATAAAACTAGACTATTTAGACTATAAGACTTTTGACTATTTAGACTTAGTAATAAATAGTACACAAAAGACAATTGTATCTACTGACAAAGCAAGATATACATATTTTTATAGACACAGCAGAGAATTTACACATTGTTTACACTCTACTAATTCACTCTTAAATACAATTACAAACTTAGTAATTTCTCTAGGTAATTCCTTAAGCCAACAACAAGTTAGACTTAATAAGACACTTGAGATAGTCATAAATATACACAACTAGACAAAAGATAATATTTTGGAACTTAAAAACCAAATCAATTATCTAAAAAACATGAAAGACATTTTTAATAAGAGAGTTGATATAATAAAAATAGACAACTTACCTAGTAAAAAAGACATTAATACTTTATCTCAATTAATTTTGGAAAATGAACCAAAAGAAACTGAGTACCAGACAAGACAACTTATTAGTAAGTTAGACCAACAACTTGATCACAATCAGACACTAATTGAAAAAGAAATCACATTAATAAAAGACATGGTTAAGGACTTGAAAAAGACAGTGTTAGGATATTAATGACTTTTATAAAAATACACATTTTGAAGAAGCAATAGGATACACCCACATATATAATGACTCTCCTTCACAATTTGACACAGACTATACCTAAAACTCTAAGGTCCAAGCCTTACCAGACAAAATTATTATAGCCCAAAACAATACTATAATTGCTTTATTAGCCCATATCCACTATAGACTAAACAAAATAGAAACAAGACAAAGTATATTAGAATTAAAAGTTTCTGGCACACCTTTGAACATCAAAACAAAATTAGACATTATTTCCTCAAGACTTAGTAATCTTAAGATTGAAACATCAGACAAAGGAAAGAAAATTTTCCAAGACAATAAGCCCATAAATAAATTTTTATTTGTAGGAAAATCTAAGACACAATGAATAACCAAACCCAAACCCAAACTCAAATTGAAACAAGGCCTTTCCTAGGAAGACCTAGGACTATTAGAGAATAGAACCCTGAAAACAGGACATCATGGTTATTTCGTAAACAAAATTCTACACAAACATTAAAACAGACAATAGACTTGAAAAATGATACAAGTATATTTTCTGATAGACAATTAAGGACATTAAATCCTAGAATAATATATTAACAAGGATTTTTAGACAATTTCACAATAAGAACATTACTTGTGACCTTAAGACAAAATGTTAGGATTGCATGCCCTGATGGACAAGAAGTTATAATATCTTTAGTTTCTCAGGAAGGTAGCAACCAACTAAGGACACACAGACCTTTTAACTATATCCACCTAGGACTAGTAGTCATTGGTATAAGAACTCTAGCTAGGGCAGGTATAAGAACAAAAGTGTTAGTAGTACTTTATGACACTAGACACTCAGACTTTGACAAGACCATTATAGGAATAATGGAAGCAGACATGAATAACAATGGTAGTATAAATTATATTACCCCAGACTTCAATATGACAATAAATGATTTTAAGAAATACATTAAAATCAAAATATTGATAAAAGGATATCAAGACTTTATGGGAGACAATATTCTTTTAGAAATACAGTTTATAGGAAAAGCCATGTATAATATAGCCACATCCTATAAATTAGACTTAAGAGGACTTGTTGACATGATATCCACAATAGGAACTAGAATGATTCCACCAAGACAAATAAATTCTGAAACATTAGCAGGCTTAGAATGAAATCTAGGACATCTAAGACCAGTTAATGAGACATTAACACCTATAAATGTTGAATATTATCAACATATAGACAATTCATATAGTGTTAGATTTACAGACTATGAAAAAGATAAATTAATCATAGAAGAAGATACATATGGTGAATCTACTTCAAACATGATGATTAGGACATCAAACATTAATGAAAATTCACCAATATTGGTTAAAAGACAAATATGGGGTGAATCTGCATTAAGAAAAAAGACATTTATAAAAATGTACTTATTAAGAATTTCAGACTTTGATTCAGACAATGACGATTTTTGGCTAGACAAAGACTTTAATATTTGAAAATTAGAATACATAGACACTAATGACAATTTAGACTATATTGATGAATTCCAAGAATCTTTCAATAAGATTGAAGAATTAATTCAATATAAACAAAACATAGACATAGACATTGATTCATTAAGTATTCAGACAAATAACATAAATAAAATATTAATGAATCCTGAAGTTAGTACACAATCTAGTCCTCAATCAACCTAGACAACTAGAAACCCTATTTCTAGAACAACCCTACACAATATAGCACAAGAGATTCATACACAACAACTTATGATGCAGACATTCCTCCTAGGAGAACAGCAGAAGTTCAACCTGACACCATACCTGTTAGGAGACACAATATAGGATAAATATTAGTCCCTGATAAAGAATATTATTTTGGTAATAAAATACTACTTAATATTGCTAAAATAGATCCACAAGAATGGGATACATACATAGAACAATGGTCCTCATTAGTTATATGACATTACATACAGTATGATTATAATATAACTACTGGAAAAGACATGATAAATAAAGGAGAAACATTTCTAGGAGAAAGTGTAAGAGGAGCTTGGGAAACATATAAAAGAGAAAATCCTCAAGAACTTCAACACATAATTTCCCTCAAACATATTAAATTTTACAAGACTCATTCATAGAATGATAACAGGACAAAAAACAATTACAGGTTCTGAAATTAGACAAGAACAAGCACTCAGAGACCTAGAATAATTACAACTTAATTCTTAGGAATATATAAAAGAATTTTCTTATGACTATTTGCATCTTGCATCTATTTCAAGAAATTACTTTTCACAAGAATTAGGAAACAGATTTTTCTCTAAACTTCTAGGAGAATTAGGACTTGAAATACATAATAAATGGAAGGAAAAACTTAGAATAATTCCTCCAGACATAGTTACAGGATGGGATAATATAGGACATAGAATACAACATATAATGCAGGTATTAAAAGAAAAATGTATAGCAATAGCCTTACAAAAGCAGTTTAAGACACAAAATACTGGGTATTGTAGAAAGATACACACACCCCAAGCATATGAGTCTAGATACTCTAAGACTAAGACTAAAAAACAACATAAACATAAGACACAAAGGTCTTCTAAAAAGATAAAAAGAAAATCTTATAAAATTAGGAAATCTGATGAAAAGAAACCTTATCTTAAAAAAGACAAACATGTTAGAAGACAAAAGATAGATAAGACTTATCAAAACAAACTTACTTGTTTTGCTTGCAACAAAGAAGGACATTTTGCAAAAGAATGCCCTTACAAACATAATCTCTATACAAGAAGTGCAGAGATTATAAAATAGACAAACATGAATTTAATACATGTTGATGAAGACATGTCAGACACATCTTCTATTTACTTAATAATATCTAAGGATATATATGAGGAAGTACAAAAAATTCCAAAAGACTATTCTTTTATAAATCAATTTTGTAAAAGATATAGATCAAATACAAGACATTGACACAGAAATGTTAACTTTTGAAGACGAAGAAGAAAATATAAATTGTATGTTTTCTTATCTCAAAAATTCTGAGACAATAGACTGTTTACATGATTGGCATTTTAATACATGATCAGACATAAATCCATGCTTTAAATGTAGATATTTCCCACATATAACTGTTAGGGCTAGATGTATAAAATGCATGCTAGAAATATGCAAATTATGTCTAGAATAACATTATCAGACTACATTTCCTAGACATGACTCAACTTATACACATCCAACAGGTATAAGCAATCAAAGACTTTCTACCCTAGAAAATAGAGTAGCCATACTTGAAGACTCTTATGACATCCTTTCAGAAGAAATTAAAAAACTTAAGAAAGGAAAACAACAGGAAATACCAGACAATTCACCTAACACATGAATAAGAATATCTGTACCAGGTGAGTCATCAGACTTTCAATTTCATACATTAATGGCTTTAGAAACACAGAGTTCACAGATTGAAAAACTGGTATATCATAAAATACCAACTATATGCAATAAGACACCTATAATAGAACTTAAAGTTTTAGTAATACTAAACATTAAGGGAAAAGAAATGGTCTTACCAGCCCTTATAGACACAGGAGCCTCCAAAAATACTGTAGACTTAAGAATAGTAGAATTTTTAGATAAAAATTCTATAAGACATCATCCACAAGGAAGAAAAAACACACAGTATGAAGGAACAACCTTTCGCATACATAAATACATTACAAATGCACATTTAAAAATTGCTAATAATTGTAGCCAGTATGGACAAGCTTGTAAAGTCAGCCGTTTTTAGGTAGACACCTTAAACCACTAGTACATTAAGATAATAATAGGATTATCATTTTTATTTGGAGACATGGGTGGACTTTTTGCAACTAATGACTATGTTTTCTTTATTAGAAAATCTATACTCAGCCTTGTAATATCAGAGTATGCGCTCACGCAGCGTGGTGAGAATTATAGGGTGCCACTTCCACTACCAAATTTTCCAAATAACTTAGAAGATAAAATGGAAAATTGTACTTGCAAAATAAAGGGTTAATGTAAAAAAGATAACTTAGATAGTTTCTTAATAGGTGAAGAGACAGACCCCGAAGAAATTATCCCTGATTATGAAGAACTTAGGGATATATACTTAATAGACTTAGTAAACTTATCTAAGGCTAGAAAAGCTTTAAAAAAACATACAGAACTTGATGACATAATTAGTAGACTTGAAAAAATAGGGACTATAGGAGAAAATCCTACTAGACACTGGGACAAAAATAAAATAACATGTAAGTTATACATAATCAATTCTGATCTAACTATTAAAGCAAGAAAGATGAAATTTAATAATTGGGAGATAGAAGAATGAAAAATGCATATTAAACAACTCCTAGACTTACAAGTTATAAGACAAAGTACATCCAGATATAGATCACCAGCTTTTATTGTCCAAAAGGCTTCAAAGCTTAAAAGAGGACAATCTAGGATGGTATTCAATTATAAAAGACTTAATGACAACACACATGAAGACGGATATAAAATTCCAGACAAAGATGTGTTAATCAATAAAATACAAAATGCTAAAATCTTCAGTAAATTTGATCTAAAATCAGGTTTCTAGCAGATTAAGATGCATGAAGACAATATTCCTTGGATAATTTTTAATTGCCCTGAAGGACACTTTGAATGGCTAATAATGCCATTTGGATTAAAAAATGCTCCATAAATTTTTCAAAGAAAGATGGATGAAGCATTTAGATAATGTAGTACATTTACTTATGTGTATATTGATGACATTTTAGTTTTTTCAAAAACTGAAAAAGAACACATTGCACACTTACACTCTGTATTCAACATATTTGAAAACCATGGAATGATAATATCCAAAAAGAAAATGGTTCTTAATAAAAGACATATTGAATTCTTAGGCTCAAAAATAGGACAAGGAAGAATTAAACTTCAACCTCATATTATTAGGAAATTTTAGAATTTCCTGATAAAATTAAGGAACTTAAAAGACTTCAGGCCTTTCTAGGACTTTTAAATTATGCTAGGCCTTTCATTAAAGACTTGTCTAACTGACTGGCCCATTGTATAATAAGACATCTATTAAAGGCCAAAGACTTTTTAATAATGAGGATGTTAAAATTGTACAAAACATTAAAAAACAGGTACAAAATCTTCCTTTACTCAGACTTCCTTTAAATACAGACTATATGATTATAGAAATAGACAACTGTGAATTAGGATGGGGAGTTGTATTATATACAAAACCTCATAAATATTCACCTAAGATAGAAGAACAAATTTGTATATACTCTTCGGGTATTTATAAAGAAAAAGGCATTACATCATTAGACTTTGAAATATTGGCTGTTATAAATGGAATTGAAAATTTTATTTATATATATGTGACAAACCATTTACAATAAGGATAGACTGTGAAGCAATTGTAAAATTTTACAATAAACAAACTGAAAAGAAGGCTAATGCTAATAGATGGTTAAATTTTGTAAATTTGATCACAAATAAAGGTATTAAGCCTTCTTTTGAACATATAGACAACAAGAAAAATACTCTTGCAGACAACTTGTCCAAACTAATCTTTTGATGTGTTATTTGTAGGAAATTTCAGAGGAAAAACTTGGACACTAAAGAAAGACTTGGTTTTGAAGCAAGAGCTCAAAACACAGACATTAAGACATTTCCATTTGGAAAAGACATGGGCTCCAAAAAAACCCACAATTTATATCAAGACAAATGCAACTGTTGCAACCATGAAATTTGGCCAACAAGAGTTGCTAGTTTTTAAAGACACTCACACTTTTTATTTTACAGGTAGAAATGACTGTAGCGGTCCACAGCTTTGCATAATAGACAATATTTGGAATCTCCCTACAAAAGAAAGGGGAATCTCCAAAAAGATAGGAGTAATTAATGCTCTTATTAATTATTTCCAGACATCATAGACACCTTCAGGCAAAAAATTCTTGTGCTATGTGCTATACAACGACCCATATGCCAGAATTTATGACAATTGGGCCGAAATCAATGAAAGGATTAAAGTCCATAAACAAATATCAAAATTTGACAAGACATTAAAGACACCTAAATTTAAAGGCTTTTATGACTGCAAAGAGGCCAAAAAAGACCTCCAAGACTTTCTCCAGCCCAATATGCCATACTTTATTTATCTTAAAGTAAAGAAAAGACTCACAGAACCATCTTCAAGCTCATCACTTGTTAAACCAGGAACATCATATTCTAAGACACTTACAAAACATACAGTTCCAACAGACAATACAAAAAATGAAACTATAATGATAGAACACAATGTTCCTTACTCTTTAAATACCTAGATCGAAGACATTATGGACACATCTTGGAAAAAAAATTTCATCCTACAAGAATTTTTAGACTTATGTCATAATGATCAATTTGTTGACAGTAATGTAATTAATGATGGTATTTTTTATGGATATATTTATCATTGTGATAACAAATATTCTTGTAAAAATGAACACCACTTATATAGGAAGACAAGTTCTTGTCATTGCCAACTTGTATACTCCTTCAGATCTTATGGAATTTGGATAGACAGGTTCCCTTTTGGTAAGAAATTTAAAAACATTAAAATAAGTCCATTACAATTCTATCAACATGGGCTTTTGACAGACTTATGGATTCATGATCCATCCAACATTATAGACTTACTAGGAATTCTTGAGTTGCCCTTATTAGAAGCAGCAGCTCATAATGCCATCCATGTTAAAATAACAATAGTTCCTTCTGAAGACATTGCAGGACAAACAAAACCATATTATTCTATGGCATTTATCCACACACTCGGACATCTAAGATACAAAGACACTCCTTCAAAAAATCTCTATACAGAAACTTCATGGATACTTCCCCAAAACTTATGGCCCAAGGCCCTAGTTCATTGGAAGGCCAGAACAACAGCTTATAAATTTTTCTTTAATATTAATGGTCTTGAGACAAACATTTACAACTTATGTGATGGGACTTATTATGAAAAAGTTTATATCACAAAAGGACTGTTAGAATCCAGCTCTATCAGTTTCTATCTGAAAGGAAGCAATGAATTTCATACAATTGTGAAAGTGTATAAAACACTATTTAAAAAGGAGCAGAGAAATAAAGACACTAATTCTGACACTCACTCTACAACTGACAACAGACACTCCCCAACTGACAGCGAAAGATAAATGGTGGACCCCTCCACTTTCCATGAAGGCCCCTAGACAAGAAGACAAATAGTGGACCAATCCACTATCTTAAAAAAGACTACACAAAAGTGGGCCAACCCACATGAAGATCCAACTTGTACTAATGCTTATCCTGATAAGCATTACATTTACTTTTCTCATTTTACCCCTCCACTATAGGGTATTGTATGTAATTTTCCTTTATTCCTTCGACTATATAAGGAGGACTCCTCTCTTTGTTTTAGATATAGAAGCCTCTAATAACCTACTTCTTACAAGAGCAGAGCAAACTTATAAGACAAATACATCTCCTGCCCACTTTGGGATCTGGAGAAAAATCACTTTCTTATGAGTTCGGAAGCATAAATATTGTAAATTAGGAAGTTGTTAAATATGTACTATTTCTAAGTTCTCTTTGGGATTCATCCATAGAGAAAAGATAAATAAACGAAAGTATTCTTCACTCCAGGTACTCTATTCTAATCTTTTATATGTATGACTTTATTCGTGATATAATTGATTTTGCATGAAAAATTTAAATAAGTTATAATCACCAATTTAATTCTTTCAGACTATATATATTAAGAAATTTAAACTAGTAGTACTCCTTAGTATTATCCTTAGGAGGAAAAGAATGGCCAAGGAAGGCCTAAGAAAGCATTCTAGTGGTAAAGGATTATGAACGAGTAGAGTTTTTGGGAAACTCACTAGTTTATTCTTAAATATATAGGTTTAAGTTTTAAATTGTTGGTTTATTTATTTAAATTTTTAATCATTCATTATATCTATAATTTAGGGTGATGCATATAGACAAATTATTATAGAATGGCTGGAAATGAAGAATGCTTTTAAATGTTTATCTAAGTATCTATTGGATGAATCTCATATTTTATTCTGGTATCTCTTTCAATTTGAATAGTATTTATTTATAACTACCATAGAAAAAGTTTTAGAATATATGTCTTTTAGATCTACAAAGTAGATAAAGTTTAGAAGAATTTAAACAAGAAACACTACACTATATAGACGTAGAAGACAACAATCACATAGAAAACCACGATCAAGACTATGATTGTAACGAAGTCACTAGACGTATCTTTTTATTTCAATCTCTTACAGACTCATTAAATACATTAATAAGACAATTTCCAAACATTCCATACACACAACCTCAAGAACAGACATCTAGCTCAAAACCTTTTGTTTCTCAGACTCTTCATGAATGCTAAATAGACAATTTATAGAATAGACTACCAAATAGCACAACTAGAAATAAGACTACATAAATTTACAAGAACAATATACTAGAATTATTAGAAGAAGCACTTATTCAAACAGACTTAGAAAATAACAACTTCTAAATACACTTAAAAAAGACATTGAAAAAATAATATACAAGATAAGACATTTTCAAGATTGTCGAGTTATTTGCACACTTTAATGAGTAAACAGGCTTTAGACAACATAAATCTGCAAATATTAAAAGAAAATTTTAATTTGCAAGAATTTGAACAGACATATTTAAGACTCATTACAAGATGTAATACTTTATATTTTCTGGCATTAAAGACATAGGACTAAATCATAGCATTACAATAGCTAAGTGGAATATTGATAAAACTAAAAGACGTATTAAATACTTAGAAGACTGTAGGGTGATAATTTCACTTTAACCAGACATCTGGCCCCTAGACTTCTTTAGATATATCTTATATCTTTAGACACCAGGGCATCTGGCATTAGTATCTTTAGACACCAGGACACCAGGACATCTGACATCTGGCCCCTAGACTTCTTTATATATATATATATATATATTTTTCTTGAATTTCATCTAACGACTGATGAAATTCACGAGCTTCTTTCACATAACTCGAGAATTTTTTATTGGCTGCTAGTGAATGTGGCACAACTGATCTGGGCCTCAAGTTTCAAACAATTCATCGCTGCGCTTTTGATAGTTAGGGGTCGATCTGACCACTATTCTCTATTCGCTTTGATTGAGAGGTGAATTGACACCACCCACACTTTTCACACTTGCATAGGGGAATTGACTATTTCTCTTATGAGCTTTTTTGCCATCACTGGGATTGCCTTCGAAGGAACTCCTGTTCCTTTTAACATTAGTTATTACAATCTTCCTGAAGATGCATGGAGTCAGTACATGAGTAACTTAATTGGGTTTTTCCCGGTGTGGAAGAATAAAAAAAATTTTCTCCTTTCATCTCTAGTCAAGGGATTCAGATGTCTACCTACTGCTACTCCCTATCAGATTGCTCAGAAGGCAATATGTCTCCTCCTTATACTACTCGGCATGACTCTTTTCTACGAGACTGGTCACGAGGTCAGCATTGCTTTACTCGGCCCCCTTCGTAACTTAGATTGAGTTACTACCCTTCATTAGGGATCTATTGCATTAGCCTATCTATACTACAAACTGGATACCATTTGTAGAGGTGCTATCATGATGTATGGCTTTTGGCACATCCTGTATGTACGTTCTCTTCCTTTTTTTACATGATTTACTAATTTATTTTTTTCTTTTTCAAATTTGGAGTATAAAGATCGGGCTGATCTGGGGTTTCGATGCTATTAGCTCTAACAAGAGTCTCCCTTTAATGCAAAGATGGGGTTCTTCCCATCTAGCTAGTGTCAGAAATATTCTTCAGACCTATCATAATTAGATAAATTCCATTGAGTGGCACTTGGTAAGAAAGCAAAATCATCAGTATTTTATAATGCAAGTTTAAAATTAATTAACATAATTTGCAAATTAATTCTAATTGGCTAGAGGGAGCTGATGATGTCCAGAGATATAATTTTATGGGTAGAGTAGTACGTCTTGAGTCCATGAGGATTTCACTCCCTAGATATGGTTGTCAGATGTGGTATCTGGGGGAACAAGAATATCACTGGTCTTTTGGACCTTCATGACATCGTATTCCTTCTGATATCCCTCCTTTGATGTTACATAGCTTACACCTGATGGGTTCAGAGCTGAGAGAGGTGCTACAGGGATATGCTACCTTGACTTTACTTAAGCAATCTCGCCATTACCGGTTGTTCATTCACGAGAACCTCCTAGAGCAGATTCCTTCTAACCATGCTAAGGTAACTTTTTATCATTTTATTTATTCTTTTAGACCCCATAAATTGCTCATTCTTTTTTACATTTTAAGGAGATTGGTTCCCTTGTTGCTGAGGCGATGGGGGAAGAGACCGAGAATGCTTAAAGGATTGAGACTGTTCCTAATACTGAGAGATTGAGCCCAGACCTAGTCATACGCACTATACTCATCACGTTAGGACTAGTCATGAGGGGGCTTTTATTTGTGCTATCCTTGGTAATGTCTCTCTTATGGATAGGTTTATGCTTTATTGGTCTCATGCTATTCAGACTCCGATTGAGTAGTATATGCGCTTTAGTGATGCTCAACTTCCTAGCTTTTCTCCGATAGATACTTATCATATGAGTTTATTTGACTTATTTCCTATATGATCTATACACTTAATATGGATGTTAATAAAATTTTTATAAAATAGGTTTCCTGGACACTGGAAGAGTATTTGCATGGCCTTGTCTTGTCTCAAAGGTTATTTACTATACAGATCACAGATAGTTGGCGAGTAAGTATATACACTAAAAAATGCAAAGTGTATGCATGTTATGCATGAAATGCATATGATATGACATTTCCTATATATGCAGAGTTATTCCAATGGCCTAGAGTGCAAGAATGAGATGCTTTACCGGTAGCTTGCAGACTTGGGCATTGGTCCTTGTAATGCTGGGACTTCATTTGCTAGACATTTAGATACTTATCAAAAGGATGATCTGACTGGAGGATAGAGGCCTTGGCTCGATTCAGGAGCTCACGATGACTGGTTAGGACTATTTTTATTTCTAACTCTCAACGTGCTTATATTTGACTATTTCTGTAGTACTGTTACTTTCTAGATTTTGTACTATTATGTATCACTTGAACTGGTAGTTGCTTTTGAGTAAACTTCTTCCATTAAAATCCTTCTAACAATGGATAATGTTGAAAAATCAAATAAGTAATTAATTAATTAAAAGGATAAATAATGAATATTATCTCTTTAACAATTATTTATCCTTATCTCTTTTAGATTCCATCACCTATTCTTATCCATATTCCTTGAGCAAATAGAATCCTTTTCTCATATGGACTTATTTCTTTCTCTATATAAAGAACACACAAGGGGCCTTATTCCTCATTCTCTATACTTTCAATCATGACTCAAACATCTCTCTAATTGATGAAGAAATTCCTTAAGAGCCTTGATGGAAATAATTGGAACAAGTTTCTCCCTTTTCATTACAAGTCACTAAAATCCCTTCAACATTTGAATATTGATAACAACTTTCTGCATGATATTGCAACTTTTTAGGATGCTAAGGACCATGTGTTCATATTCAATAGGCAAGAGTTATGCCTAATGTTTGAAGAGTTTATTGCTATTTAAGGGTGCTCATTAGACTCAACTGCCATGATTGCACTTCCTGATCTGACCATGCAGTTTCCTGATAAGCTAGTAACATTCTTTGATTTGCCCCTAAATGACATCTATCTGTATACTCATAATCTTGGGACCATCGATCTATCTTCTCTGATTATTGTTTGTGAAACTAAAGATAAGAACAGTGCTACTTGGACCAGAACCTTTGCTTTTTGTCTTTATGCATAGTGTTTTGCTAGTTTCATCTCATAAAAATGCTAACACATAAATTTGAGTATTTTAAAGTAGGTACAAGCTAGAGCCAACCTTATGCCTGTTATTCTTGTTGAAACTATCATAGGATTAGACAACTTCAAAACTCAGAATTGTCTTTTAGGTAATTTACTTCTCCTTCAGGTGTGTAACCAAAATCCTTTATTATTTTCTTTCTCTTTTATTTGCCTTGACTTTTGCCTAAGTTTCCCTTTTAGGTTTTCAACTTAGAAGGCTTGCCCTAAATTTTGCCTAAGCTACCTTTTTGGGTTTTTAACTTAATGGGATTTTTTTTAGATCTAGCTATAAGAAAAGCTGAATTTACTTATCGTTCTTGCCAACCCTTGACTTATCAACCTCATCAGCTATAGTCTCATCCATTAAAAATGAAGGATAAGCTTACTATAAACCAATAGGTTGACTAGTTGAGGGGCATTGTAGATGTTGAGATCACATGGGTCTGCCTTTGTTGGAAATTAAGGGTCATAACTATAGTGTTCCTATTCCTGGGCTACATTTCTCTACTTTTTTCCCCTTTATGTCTTTACCATCATTATGGTTACCATAGTTCATTGTCATTGTTCTTACTGACATTGAAGGCTTCCCTTTGAGATAAGACA
This sequence comes from Mallotus nudiflorus, assembly GCA_947683625.1. Taxonomy (NCBI): domain Eukaryota; kingdom Viridiplantae; phylum Streptophyta; class Magnoliopsida; order Malpighiales; family Euphorbiaceae; genus Mallotus; species Mallotus nudiflorus. The sequence goes on along the minus strand of CANTUR010000226.1, from coordinate 2,607,245 downwards.
TCCTGGACAAGGTTAGGAGCTTGTGGCCTCGTAGGAACTTTGATCGAAACATGCATTTGAATGCCAATGTGACTACTGATGATAACTACAAAGCTTGAGTTATCATGCAAACTACAAAGCCACTCGGATTTGCTAAGTACAAGAGGACTCAAGTGTTACAGGATGAATCAAAAAAGAAGAAACCAAGACGTATTTAGAGTAGTGATTTCATAGATCTAGTTTTTTTTAGGCTTTTCATACTTTATTTTTTCCTTTAAGTACTTATGCCTTATAATAAAGATAGGATATACAATATTCAAACAAAAATTTTATTTCAATTTGCTTCATTAATTAAGGCCAAAATGAGTACATTTATTACATCACAAAATATAAATCCTATTATTAACTAGTCCTTTTAGATTTTCTAACTGAATATTTTTCTCTCACTTTTATTTCCCTAATTTCTGATTGACTAGCCCTTTATAGGTTTTCAAATCAACGGGATCACCTCTTTTCTTTTATTCCTTAATTTTTGTCTGCCAGCCCTTTGTGGGTTTTCTGAATAACAGGAATGTCCTAATTTTTGCTTGACTAGCCTTCTCATGTTTTCTAGCCAGCGAACTTTTATTTTTTTATATTATTTTCTCTTTTTTTAATATAGTATTTCTTAAGGTGATCCAAGTTGATTGGCTTAGTGAACTCATTCCCTTTAAGATATGATATTTTGTAGCTCCCTTAGGTAGAATCGACTTGACTAAATACGGTCCTTCCCAATTTGGTATAAACTTTCTTTTTAGATCAAATACTATTGCTCTAAACTGTTTTAACACCATGTCTCTAGCTTTTATCTTTCCAGGCTTAACCTTCTTGTTGAATGATCTTGCTATCCTTTTTTGATATATCTGAGTATGAAACAAAGCATTCATCCTCTTTTCATCTAAAGATACCAAATGATCATATCTCTTTCGCACCCATTCATTCTCAAGTATTTCAGCTTCCATAACCACTCTCAAAGATTTGATCTCAGTTTCTACGAGCAAAACTGCTTCATAACTATACACTAAAGAGAATGGTGTTTGGTCCATGGTAGTTCTAGTTGTAGTCCTATACCCCCACAAAGCAAAAGGAAGAAACTGAGACCAATCCTTGTAAGTTTTGACCATTTTAGAGAGAATCTTCTTTACATTTTTATTAGCCGCTTCTACTGCTCCATTAGCCTGAAGGCGATAAGGTAAAGACTTATGATGTTCAATCCCATACTTTTATAATAACTCTGTCGTTTCTACCTGGAATTGGACACCATTATCTATCACAATATAGTGCGAAACCCCATACTTACAAATAAGACTATTCTCAATAAACCATACCATTTGTTCACTTTCAAAGTGTTAAAGGACTCAGCCTCTACCCATTTGGAAAAGTAATCTATTGCCACAAATATATACTTATGCCTAATGGATGATGTCGACCTTATTTATCCAATAATATCAATCCCCCATGCTATAAAGGACCAAGGAGATGATAAACTATTTAGCACTGTAGGAGGAAGATGGTTAAGATTCCCATAGATCTGGCACTGATGGCATTGTCTTATTATTCTAATACAATATTTTTCCAAACTCATTTAATAATACCCCTGTTTGATTATCTTTTTAGCCAAGATCATTCCATTCATGTGAGAATCACAAGCTCCTACATGAATCTCTTTCATCACCTCTTCAGCTTCATCTTTCTTAAGACATTTGAGCTGCATTCCATTCAACATTTTTTGTATAATACTTTATTGTGACTCATATAATTACGTGCGAGAACATGAAAAGCACATTTCTCTTTTGAAGTTGCTCCATCTGGATACTTTCCTTCCTCAATAAACCTTTGAATTTCATATAACTATAGCTTCTCTTCAGGCTCTATTTGAATACCTATAGTTTGCTCTCCCCCATTACATGGAGCTTTTGATTTTATGACTATCAAAGGCTTCATAGTCAATTCAGTCACACTATCCCATATTGAAGAGAGTGTTGTCAGTGCATCAGCCATCTTATTATCGTCTCTTAACCAATGGATTAAGAGATATTTAGTAAAGTTCCTTATTAAAGTTTTCAAATAGCAGATATAAGGCTTTAGCTTTTCCTCTTTCACCTCCCATTCTTCATTAGCCTAACTAACGACCAATATTGAATCCCCATATACCAATAACTCTTTTACTCTAGCTGTTATGCTGCCTCCACTCCATGAATGCATGCCTCATACTTAACCATATTATTTGTTACCTTGAAATCTAAATTTTTGGCCATTGGTATGGTTTCTCCTTCTGGTGTAATAAGAATCACTCCTACTCTGGCTCCTTTGTTGTTTACAACCCCATCAAAATAAAACTTCCACTCTCGATGTTCTAAGACTGCTAAGTTCTCATCTGGAAACTCTAAATTCCACTATTCATCACCTTTTACTGCATTCTGAGCTAAGAATTCTACTACTACCCTTCCTTTGATAATCTTTGTAGTAATGTACTCTATATTAAATTTAATAAGGAGTACAAGCCATCGAGACATTTTTCCAGTTAAAGTAGATGCTTGAATATCTTAAAGTATCTATTTTTGAAATAGCTTGAACTTTAGAGGACTGAAAATAATGCCTTAATTTTCTTGTTGCCCAGATCATTATCAGATATGTCTTCTCTATCAAATCATACTTTTCCTCATATGGCAGAAACTTCTAGCTAAGGTAATACACTACATGTTCTACTCCATCCATTCCTTTTTGTGCTAGCATTGCCCCCATTGCATTTTCCACTAGAGACAAGTACAAGATCAAAGACTTACCTTTCCTTGGTGGCTTCAATATAAGCGGATTGGCAAAATATTCCGTAATCCTATCAAAAGCCTTCTAACAATCATCATTCCATTTCACAGGTTGATCTTTCCTTAAAATCTTGAAGATAGGGTCACAAATATTAGTAAGCTTTATAGTGAACCTACTAATATACTACAACCTGCCAATGAATCCTCTCACTTCTTTCTCTATCTTTGGCACTGACATTTCCTGGATAACTTTCACTTTATCTGGATCTACTTCAATTCCTTTGCTACTAACTATATACCCTAGCAGTAGCTGCCTTTTGATATGTTACACCTACATTCTTCAAGCTAAAAGGCATAACCTTATAACAATACATCCCCCATTCTGTAATGAAAGTTATTTTGATCTTGTCCATGACTGGCATCATTATATGATTATATCTTGAAAACTCAGCCATAAAAGACTATATTGCGCTCGACGCCGCACTATCCATTATCACATTAATGTAAGGTAAAGGAAAATCATCTTTTGGGCATGCTTTATTTAGATCCCTGAAATCCATACACATATGTACTGTACTATCTTTCTTAGGTATTAGTACTATGTTTGCCAACCATTGTGTCACGACCCAAAACAGGGGGCCATGACCGGCGCTAGGGAACGAGAATTCTTTCGAATCCGGAACCCGTAGTAAGTCTTAAAAAAAAGCATGCAATATAATAAAATAAATAAAATATTATGCAATAGAAATTAAATCTCAAAAGTAAAATAATAATTCATCAACTTATTTAATAATATAAATTTCATCTCATAAATAATAAAATCTTTAAGTACAAATTTTTAGTTTAACAATCTGAAAACTTAAATCTCATACATACATATCATAAATATAGCTCACAATAAATTAAAGTACAATAACTACTACTATAATGTTTAGAAAGCAGTTTACATAATAAAGCCAGAGCGGAAGAAATTCGACGTACAGGCTTACTGCTGAAGTCTGAGGATGAAGACTCTCCTGAAAAATATCAACGGAGGGGAGTCAAACCTCACTGAGTGAATTGTTATAATATATATACATGCATAACTAAATGTCAAATGCAGACACTCAATAGAATATATATAATAAATATATATACAGGAAAATACACACAGATGCTAAAATCACTTTATATATAATACTAAAAAATATCCGTTTATGAAGGATCAAATAGAACCTTAAATGATTGCAACCTCAAATAGTATTAGATAACACTTTAGCCATACAGGCTCACTTATTCCAAATAAATTCACTTATTCCATTTGGACAGTAGACTGGCCCTGAGACACTAAGTCAACCGAGCTACAGCAGTCTGACTGTCAGTGTGATTGGCCCCGAGACACTTGGTCAACCGAGCTTCAGCAATCACACTCTAAAATCACATCTCACATCAATCAAATTAATCAACAAGTCATAATCCACCAATAGGTTAGTAATTTAACCTACAATCTATCATCGTACCGGTACGTACTCGATCCTAGTGCTGCCCACTAGGTAGCACACGTTCTATCGATATCCTTCATTAAAATAAACTCATACATTCGTAAAATAAATGATGCATGATATTAATTTAAATGGCAATATAAACTATATATATACTAGAAATATACCAAAAATAAACTAGGTATATTTCGAGTATATATATATCAAATAAATTCAGTTTAATTATAAAATAAACCAAAAATAAACCATATATATATACTTAAAAACAACTTAGGTATAAGGTAAAACATGCATTTAATTCAAGATATATAAAAAATATACCTAAAATATACTTAAGCATTTATTAAATCATTTATGCATAATTCATACAATTAAAACATATATTTCTAAAAACATGCAACCTAAATACACGTATATATAAAATAACAACTCACAGTTGTACGCTCCATGAGACGGGTCTAACGGGCCTGGTCCACAGGCCTCGGTCTCGGTGCAATTAACAAATAAAATATTAACACGAAATTAGAATAAATCTAACTTAATTTCTAGAAACTTGATCTAGAATTCTAGACACAGACAAAAATAAGAATTTGACCGAATGTCACATTTTACGAGAATTCTATCAAAAACTCGACAGAACCTTCTCTATAAAATGAACATCTCTCTACTTAGAAAGTAGAGCCGATCCTGCAAGAAAACACACTTCGACAACTGAATATCCACACCACCCCTCGGTCGGATTCCCAAACTACAATTCCACTGACCGAGGTTCACAATTCACAAGATATGCACAAAATACATTACAATTCCATAAATATCAAAAATACCCTTTATATACTAAAATATAGCAATTTACATATTTAAACATTAAAAATAATTATTTCACCGATAATTAGTTAAAAACCCTAATATTCATAAAATATTACTAAAAATCGATAATAATTTGATAAATTCACAAATATTAATAAAAATTCATTTTGTAAATCCAATTACATAATTAGCCCAAAAACATACTAAAAATTACTAAAAAGCCATTTATTTACAAAAATATTATATTATATATAATTTGAAAATAGTTTTTGAAAAATAGTTTTAATTAGTTAAAATAATAAATAATTTGTAAAAATCATTTTTATACCTCAAATAATTATTAAAACTAATTTAACTTAATATTCAATTATAATTACTACCAAATTACCAAAATACTCCTAGTATATAAAAATTCACATAATATACCATAATTATTCAAAAATTCATTAAAAATTATATAATTACTCTAAAATTATTTTCTCAACATATAATTCAATAAAATCAACAATTATACTCAATTAACCAATTAATTTTAACAAAATACATATACAACCTATATTTCTAAAATTCACATAAACTAAATAAAATTATATTAATTACACAAAAATCACAAAAATTATAAATTAAATTCTGTAATTATTTTAAACCACCATAAACAACAAAAATCACAATTTATTTAATTAATTTACGAAAATTAGAAAATAATAATAAAATAATAAAAAATTCATAAAAATCAAAATAAATTTCAAAAATTCCACAAAAATTTCAAAGTGTAGATTGAGCTAGTATAATAAACTTTTGTGAAGGAATCAAGCTTGAATATAAAAAATCGAAGTTCAAAAAAATAGAGAAACAAAAATGGCCGAAATTGAAATCAAGCTCAAATCCTTACCAAATCGAGTTTTCAAGCTAAGGGAAGCTTGGAATCGGCTTCTATGGAGTTCTAGGAGCTCAACGGCACCGGAATCACCAGATTGAAAAGTGGATGAATGGAGGAGAGGACAATTTCGGTAATTTTTGGCTTCACAGGTTACAGACGGCGTCGGAGAAGCTGTCAAAGGCGGCAGAGTTGCTGGAGAAGATGGTGGCATGCCGACAGGCACTCTGACGACCTCTGAACGACATTGCAGAGGTGAGGGGTGAGGGGGGGGTCGTCGGGGGGTGAAAGGTAGAAGATAGGTTTTATTTATATATATATATATGTGTGTGTGTGTGTGTGTTTGTATATGTATAGATATTAATACACAAAATAATAATCATGCATGAAACCATACAATTTAGTAAAGTAAAATAACATAAATCAATAAAATATTATTTAAATATCATTTTCCAAAATAATAGGTTTTGGGAAAAATTTTACGTGAAAAACTTTAAATAAACTTAAAATAACATTAATTATTAACAAAATAATTAAATAATCAAATATATGTATTAAAAATTATTAATACTGCATATCCCGATAAAATATTAAAATATTTAAAAACTCGGGTTATTACACATTGAGGATAATGTACCACTTCTAAAAAATTAGCCTGGATTTATTTAGCAATTTTCTCTCTTATCTTTTCAGTCCACTATGGTCTTAGCTTGCGTAGTTTCTGTTTAACAAATTTAATTTATGGATAAGTTGGGATGTGATTTCTACAATTTCCCTATCTAAACCTAGCATATCTTTATAAGTCCAAACAAATACTACATTTCTTTTTGTTAATATTCTCTCAAAATTCTTCCTCTCTTCAGGAATTACATCATGTGATATAGAAATGTTCTTAGGATTATCATTTGTGCCCATGTTTAATGAATCTAATTGAATGGAATTAATGTTTAATAGGCACATACGATCAATATTAAAATGCACAGAACCATCAGGATGGACATCACACAAGTAAGCCAAATTAGAATTCATATCATTGACTATGGAAAAAATAAAGTCTTCATCCTCATAAAGGCCAGATGTTATTACATTAGTTTCTTCATAAAAAAGATTACTAAAACTATTACTAATGATAGTAGCTAAATCCTAGGGTGGCTCCTCTTCAGGTGGCAGACGCAGCAGCTCTTCAACAATAGTATCACCCATCCTCTCAACTACCTGATTCATTGTTTCCTCTTTGTTATCCTCTACTAGGTTCTCCATAATTTGCTCCTTGAAGATCTCGAACCTAGGAATGTCTTTTCCAGCAACATTGACAGATTCCTTAGCACCCAGATAATACTTGCCTTCTCCTAGCTTGATAGAATTCTCACTCATCGGCCTGATTCTTTCCAAAGGCTAATTTATCTTGGCCTTTCGCTTCTTCCTTCCTCTTTTACTACTAGGTTCTATCTCAGTGAACCTTAATCCCTTAGTGTTGCCTTGACTTCTGAATTATGGGGGTTTAAGGCTTCTTTACTCATTCTTTCTCAGCCCATGTCTAGGTTGATAATTCATACTCTCCATTATCCTCACAACTCTTGGATCCATCTCAGTTCCATTGAATATTCTAGCAACTTGAAAACTAGGGGAAACACATACTTATTTATGTTTATCTTGTATGGCTACCACAGCTACACTGGTTCCAACTTTTATAGTCATAACCTCTCCTTCATGAGGAAATTTTATCTTTTGGTGCACAGTTGAGGGTATCCCTCCTAGAGCATGAAACAATAACATTCCTAAAAGCAAGGCATATATGACAGGGATGTCTAATACAGTGAACTCAATAGTTGATTCTACAGGTCCTGTTTTAACCAGAGCTTGAAATGTGCCCTTCATATTCCAGGTGATATCATCATAGGCCTTGATTATAGGATCTGAACCTTTTAAATCATCAACTTTCAAACCCAAATTAGGCAAGATTTTTAATGGACACGTGTTAATAGTAGAACCATCATCTACCATTGAAAAATTGGTTCTTTTTCCCTTTACTTTAGCTAGGATAAACAACACCTTATTATGATTTCTACCTTTCAAAGGCAAATCATCATCTGAGAACATTATCAAGTCATGTTTCTTTTCCGTGACCTTTGCTACCATAGCCTTAGGTGTAGCTGCTATTTCGATACTCATATTTAATAGAGCCTTGATAAGAGCTCTTCAATGGTTACTTGAATGCATAAATAATTCCCAAATGCTCACATTCGCCTTAGCTTTCTTTAGCTGCTCTAAGATTAAGTCTTCTTTTTGCCCTTCCTCTACTTTTACAGTCTTTATCTCTTCTCTTTCTGTAACTCCCTCAATTTTCTTTTTTATTGCCTTATAATTCTTTCCACTTCTTGTGACATGGTTCACATTAAGATTATCACTCCATACATAAAAACCACCAAGGCTCTTTTCATTAAAGTCCTACTAAATATCAATAACCCCAATAATTCGATCCCTCTTTCCATCTTTCCATACTTCCATCATGCATGTTTTTTCCCTTTCAGCTCCTTCATGTTAAGTTTGCTCAAATGTTGGCTTAGTAACTCTTCAACTCCCTCTTGAGACTGTTTAGAAGTAAAAGATCCATCGTTCTTTCCTTTTATATCATCATCTTCGAACTCTTCACCCCATAATGAGGGCACAATCTCCTTTATTGGTATATCACCTAAAATGGGCTTAGAGTAAAATACTTTATAGTTGAACTTGCCTAAAAGTTACCCTAATAAACCTTTAACCCTTCTCAATGGCTGCTTAGGATTTTCATATTCTCTTTCTTCTTCCATTGGCTCGTTATCAAACTCATCACCCTATCCCGAGGGCATAATTGATTTAAAGGGCATACTAGCAGAGGGTGGCTTTGAATAGAATACCTTAAAGTTAAATTTATTGAAGGGTTGCCCCAATAAATCTTTTACTCCTCTAGAGGCATCAAGATATTTCTCACTATCTATAAGGTTTAAGTTTTCAAAGAAGTCCAACACTTCCTCTTCGCTAACTCCTCAGTTGATCATTATAGTGGCCGGTGGTGGAACATTTCGGTAGTCAGAGAAAGGGTTGTTTTTAATGTTTGGGTTAAATTGGATTTTTTGGGGTTTATATTTTTTTGGAGTTTATCAGGTTTTGGATTTTATATTTTAAGCAGATACAGGTGTTTATAGAGTGGCCAGCTACTTAGTGAAATTTATAGTAGTTATTTGGGTCATAGCCTAGAACATTTAGGTTTGGTGGTTTGGAAAAGGTTAAGGGTCTAAGCAGACCATTTTGGATCAAATGGTCTAGGACTTTGGAAAGTGGTTGGTTAAAATTGGAGAATCTCCTGGGCTACTGAACTGCATGCACCTCCACAGCTCGACTAGTATTTCCCTATTGTGTACCCCTAATTGGGTAATTTGGGGTTCTTGGACTTCTAAAATTTTTCTTCTTCTCACTCTCAATCTCTTTGGCTTGCAAACTATCATTGTACAGGTCTATAAATGTTTTAGAATTTATCATTCACAATCTTTCAACCATATTAGGCGACACGTTATAGACTATCATCCTAACTGATCTTTCTCAGATAACTTATTTTTTAGTAATCCTGCATTATTCATAAATTTGGTCAAGAAATCAGAAAAGGATTCGTTTGATTTTTGCTTAGTCAGTTCCAAATCCCTGATGGACACTTCTAATATAGTGTTATTTTTACTGATGTCATACCACCACCTGTAATTGATCAACCACCTGCTGCTGCAACTATCCCACTTGCTGCAGATGCTCCACCTACTGCCAATAATGTTGGGGGCAACCTGTTGTTAGAAATGCACTTGTTATTGATGTGAAGCTTAAGGATGTTGAGGACTATAAAATAGAAAAGGCAAAGAGAGAATCACTTGAACTGGTACAAGTCCATGAGTCTAAGCAGATGCAAGCACTGACCCAAAAAATATCCAAGATGGAAAAGTTGATTAGAGGACAAGGCATGGGATATTCATTTGACTTTGATGATATGCTGCTAACAAAGGGTAATAAGCTACCTGAGAAGTTCAAAATGCCTCAGTTGTAGAAGTTTGATGGAACTTGAGATCCTAGGATTCTTATGAGTTAGTACACAATAACTATGAGCACTACTAAGGCCCCATTAGCATTGATCATTAGGTTATTTGTACTATCTTTAGAGGGAATAGCTGTAAACTATTATCATAGGTTGGAAAAGTCTGTCAGGGTTGACTGGAAAGAACTGTGTACTACTTTTTTTGAAGAATTGTTGGAAACACAAGGCAATGAAATTCAGAATGGTGATAATGATTCTAAGGAAGGCAAAGAGCAATAATTAAAAGATAGTGATGGGAAGGAGCAACCCCCTGTGCCTAATTCATAAAAATATGAGATAAAGATGCCTTTTTCATAGAGATTAAAGAAACCCAATAATCAAAAGTGCTTTGGTAAGTTTTTAAATACTTTTAAAAAGCTTGAACTTAATATTACTTTTACTGAAGCTCTTGTATAAATGTCAATATATGCTAAGTATCTTAAGGATATTATCACCAATAAAAGGAGATGGGATGACAACCAGATTGTGGAATTAACAAAAACTTGCAACTCTATCCTTACTTGCAAAATACCAACTAAATTAAAAGACTTAAGGAGCTTTACTCTTCCTTGTGTAGTTAGTGCTCAAGAATTTTCTAAATGTTTATGTGATTTGGGTGCAAGTATTAACCTTATACCATTTTCTCTTTTCAAGAAATTACAGCTTAGCGAGTTAACCCTTACGAACATGACTTTGCAACTTGCAAATCATTCTACAAAGAAATCATATGGGATCATTGAAGATGATTTAGTTAAGGTAGATAATTTTATCTTTCTTATGGATTTTGTAGTTTTGGATTTTGAAGAATATAGTAAGTGTCCTCTAATTCTTGGGAGACTATTTTTAAATACTAGGAGAGCCATCATAGATGTTCATAAAGGGAAAATCACTCTTAGGTTTGGTAATGAAAATGTAGAATTTATGATACCTAGTTTGATGAAGTACCTAATTAAAGAGGAATTTTGCATGAGAGTGGAAGTTATAAATGAGTGTGTAAGGGAAATAGTTTGAACAAAGAAATTATTGATAAAAGTTTAGAATGTGAAGTAGATAGTGAACCCTCATAAGAAGTCACTTTTGTTAAACCTAAAATTTTAGTGCGTAGTGATAACCCTACTCCACTATCTGTTGTTAAACCACCTAAATTAAAGCTTAAACTTTTACCTAGCCATTTAAGATACACTTTTTTAAGGGAGGGAAAAACTTTACCTATTATCATTTCAATAAAATATCTATTGAATAAAAGAAAAAGGTATGTGAAATAGTGAGAAATAGGGTGAAGTCAATTAGGTGGTAGATTTCAGACATTAAGGGGATTAAACCTTCAATTGTTATGCACATAATACACATGTAAGATGGGAGTAAACCTGTCATAGAGAGACAAAGGCGCTTGAATCCAAATATGAGGGAGGAAGTCAAGAAAGAGATTGTCAAGTTATTGGATGCAGGCATTATCTACCTAATTTTTTATAGTGAGTGGGTAAGCCTAGTGCAGTGTGTACTAAAGAAAAGTGGAATAATTATTGTGGAAAATGAAATAAATGAGTTGATTTCAAAGAGAATGGCTGATGGGTGGAGAGTATGTATTGATTATCAAAATTAAACTTAGCCACAAGGAAGGACCATTTTTCTCTCATGTTCATTGACCAAATGTTAAAGAGGATAGCAGGGCATGCATACTACTATTTTCTAGATGGTAATTCAGGTTATAACTAGATTTTTATTTTTTCAGAGGACCAGGAGAAAACAACATTTACATGCCCATATAGGACTTTTGCTTATCGATGCATGTCTTTCAAACTATACAATGCACCAGCTACTTTTCAAAGATGTATGACAATAATTTTTTCTGATCTCATTAAGAACATCATAAAGGTATTTATGGATGATTTTTTTATTTTTGGTGATTCTTTTGAATTATATTTTTCTAACCTTGATAGGGTCTTGAAAATATATAAAGAGGCAAACCTTATTCTTAATTGGGAAATGTGCCATTTTATGGTATAAGAAAGGAATTCCTTGGTCATAAGATTTCAAGTGTAAGGATCGAGGTAGATCAAGCTAAAATAAAAATTATTGAGAAGCTACCATCTCCGATAATAGTTAAGGGAGTCGAGGATTTCTAGGACATGCGGGTTTTTATAGGCATTTCAATAAAAAAAAATTCCTTAATTGCTAAGCCTTTAACCCAACTATTAGTTAAAGATGCTCCTTTTATATTCAATGATGATTGTTTAAATAATTTTAACAGGTTAAACGAAGCTTTGGTTTCAACCCTAATTATTTCACCACCAGATTAGGCACTTCCTTTTGAGATCATATGTGATGCAAGTGACCACGTTATGAGGGTGGTGCTTGGTTAGAGGAAAGACAACAAGCCTTATGTTATATACTATGCAAGTAAAACTCTTAGAGAGGCTCAATTGAACTACACCACAATCAAGAAAGAGATGCTTATAGTGGTTTTTGTTGTTGATAAATTCAGCTTATACTTGCTTAGTTCAAAGATTATTATTTTCACTGATCATGCAGTAATAAAATATCTCTTAGCCAAGAAGGATGCAAAACCACATCTTATTCATTGGGTGTTACTTTTACAAGAGTTTGACTTAGAAATCAAAAATAAAAAAGGTTTTGAGAATGTTATAGCTGACCATTTGTCCAAGTTATAGGGTTATGAATAACTGAGGCAAAAAAAAGGATACCAATGATGAATTTCCTGATGATTTGTTGCTAGCGGTTCAACATTTTAGTGCTCCATGGTTTACAAACATCGCTAATTATATAGCATGTGGAGTGTTACCGCAATAATTTTCCTATCAATAAAGGAAACGTTTCCTTTATGAGGTGAAGCTTTATTTATGGGAGGATCCGTTTCTCTAGAAGATTTATGGAGATGAGCGTGTGTTCCTGAAATTCAATTGTTGAAAATTTTGTCTCATTGTCATGATTCTACATATGGTGGGCATTTTGGAACAACAAAAAGTGTTACAAAGGTGTTAGAAAGTGGGTTTTTCTAGCCTAATTTATTCAAAGATACATAGAAGTATGTTGAACACTATAATAGAAGCCAAAGACATAAGAATATCACTAAGAGGAATGAAATGCCACTCACATCAATTCAAGAAGTGAAGATTTTTGACGTATAGGGATTGGATTTTATCGGTCCTTTTCCATAATCTTTTAGGAACCAATATATCTTGGTTGGGGTAGACTATGTGTCTAAGCGGGTGGAAGCTATTCCTTTAGCTATAAATGATGCTAAAGTGGTAAAAAGATTTTTTAAGAAATTGTTCAGCAGATTTGGAGTACCTTGAGCTATGATTAGTGATGGAGGCTCACACTTTTGCAATAAGCAGTTTGAGTTATTGCTCAAGAGGTATATAGTTCACCACAAAGTTGTTACCCCATATCATCCTCAAACCAACAGTCAAATTGAGGTCACTAACAGGGAGATAAAAAAGATTTTAGAGAAAATAGTGGGTTCTTCGAGGAAAGATTGGGCATCCAAGTTGGATGATGCACTGAGGGCATATCGTACAACATATAAAACTCCCATTGGTATGTCTCCTTATCGATTAGTTTTTGGGAAAGCTTGTCATTTGTTGGTGGAGCTTGAACATCGAGCTTATTGGGCCACTAAGACATTGAACTTTGACATAAAAGCTGCCAGTGAAAGACGTTTATTATAACTTAATGAGTTGGATGAACTCCGATTTCAAGCATATAAAAACACCAAGCTCTTCAAAGAAAAAACAAAACAGTGGCATGATGCTTATATTCTAAAAAAAATTCAGAGTTGGTGATCTTGTTCTTTTATTCAATTTTAGACTGAAGTTATTTCTAGGCAAATTAAGATCAAGGTGGAGTTGTCCATTCAAGGTGCAACAATTTTTCTCTCACGGTGCACTCGAACTCATAAATTCAAAAGGAGAGTGTTTTCGAGTGAATGGTCAAAGGTGCAAGGTGTATCGAGGAGGACTAATGCCCAAAGAGAAGGTGACTCTCTTCCTTCATCAATACCAATGAAAAATTTTGGTGCAAAATTCGATCACCATCATAAGTCTTCCACATCCCAAATCAAACCAGGTTTCGGTCACGATTGAAACCATGTTATGACAACACAGTCAGCCATCAGGGGAGTTTTTCACTTTCTTTAATTAGTTATTTCTTTGATTTTCTTTTTAGTGTTTTATTTTGTTTTATGTGTAATGTTTACATTTCACATTAAGGGCAATGTGAATTTTAAGTGTGGGGGAGATGCATTTTGCATAGGCATGACATTTAATTTATGTGTTTTATTTTGCATTTGATGTGTTTTATTTTATTTTTGCATTATGTTCATGCATAGGGTAGGTGTATGAAAAAATAAATAAATATTTCCCACAACTTTGATGTTTGCAACTTATCAATCTCATGAGCTAGACATATTGATATAGTTTTCTTAATTAATTAATTTAATCTCCATTTAATATTTTCTCATTATGAGTAATTTTATGGTTAATGACATATTTTTACACTTTAATGAATCTAATGCTGTAATAATCGTAGTTTTTAAATTATTTTAATATAAAACGAGATATACAGTATTAATAAATTTAAAAGTTAAATTTAATTATTTTACTATTTTGTGATTAATTATTATTATTTTATGTTTAATTATATTTTCTACGTAAATATTTTATTTTTCAAACTTATTATTTTAACCAATTAATTTATATTTTGATAATTATTGTTTTTGGATAGTATTATTTTAATAATATTTAATTTAGAGCATTATTATTTCTATTATTGTTTTATAAAATTGCATTATTATTTTAATATTATTATTTTTTTTATTAAATTACATTATTGGTATTATTATCATTATTTCTATTATTATTTTTATCAACTTACATTATTCATTTTAATTGTATTATTGATATTATTATTATTTATCATTTATTGTTATTTTATGTATATTTATATTAATATATGATTGTGTATATGTAAAAATGTGTGTGTGTTTATATATATATATATGTGTGTGTGTGTGTGGTGGAGAATTATTGAGATTATTAATATTATAATATATAGCTTTATTATAAAGTAATATATATATATATATATATATATATATATACACACACATACAAACAAAAGCAGTAATCTTACTAACAAACGCAAAAACACAGTGCTCTACCTTCATCTCCCCGCACCATCCCATTCCATAGCCGTCGGTGTGCCTCCTTTGCTTCCAGCCAGCCACCACCTTCTTCCCCATTCTTCCCATTGCCATCTGCATGTCGGAACGTCGCCGGAGAGGGTAGAAACGATAGTAGTAGCAGGGGACTTCTTCTCGCCATCGGTTGCTTTTTCGACCACCTCTTCACGTGTTTCTGGTGTCTGTCGACTCCTCTAGCTCTGGTGAGCTTGAATCTAACCTTTGTTTTAGCTCTAATTCATCCATTTTTTAGTTTTCTTGAATTTTTTATTTTGAGCATGAGGGTTTTCCATTTTTTTTGGTTAATCTTGAATGATTTACACAATCCACCTTAACAAAAGTTGTTCCTAGAAGCTTAATCTACCTCTACATATTTTTATTTTGATTTTTAGAATTTATTTGTATTTTTGTAAATTTTTTATTATTTTAATATTATTTAATTAATTTTTGTAAATAAATTATTTAAATTATGAATTTAGTATATTTGATGTTATTATAAAATTGATATTAATTTTAGTGTTGAGATAATAATTTTTGTGATTTTTATTTAATTTTTATAAATATTTTTATATTATGTCAATATTGGAAAATTATGTTAAATGTGTATTTTTGTTGAAATTATTGTTTAATAATGTGTTTTAGTTAATATTAGTATTATATATGTTGGTAAAATAATTTTAATGATTTTATATGATTTTTATATAATTTTTGAGGAATATTAGTTATATTATGTGTATTTTGATTTATTAGGGTAATTGTGAGTTTTTGTTAAAATTATAGTTTAATATTATGTTTTAATTGGTTTAGAATTATTTAAGGTAACAAAATTATTTTTTATAAATTATTTACTATTTTTAACTAATTAATACTAATTTTTAAAAATTGTTTTCATATATATATATATAATTTACTAAATTGGTAATTAAATGGGTTTTTAATTACTTTTAATATATATTTAGGCTATTTATGTTATTTGAATATATAAAGTGAATTTTTACTATTTTATAGTGGATTATCGAGAAATTAGATTTTACTAATATTATAGTATTATTTTGGGAATTTTACTTAATTATTGCGAAAATAATTATATTTAGTGTTTTAATGTTAAATATGCTATATTTTGCTATTTTGAGGATATTTATGGCATTTATTGGTTTTTAATATATATTTATTATATTATTTGTATTTTTGGTGGAATTGTGGACTTCAGTTGGGGAATTGTGTAGTTCAGGGTCCCAATCAAAGGTGTGAATATTCCGTTGTTTAGAAGTGTGTTTTCTTGTAGGACCGACTCTATTTTTTAGTAGAGAGATGTCCGTTTTACAAAGGAAGTTCTGTCGAATTTTTGGTAGAATTCTCGTAAAATGTGACATCGGGTTGATTCTAAAATTTTATGTCTGTCTATGTTCCATATTCTTAGATTTAGTCTCTCTAGAAGCTTAAGTTAAATTTATTCTGATTTATGTATTTATTTATTGTTTAGTTGCACCGAGACTGAGACCTAGTGGACCGGGCCGTCGAACCAGTCTCGAGGAGTGCAAACTTGTGAGTTTTTATTTTATATATACATCGCACTTAGATTGCATGTTTTAGAATATACATGTTTTGAATTGTATTTATTCATAAATTGTTTCATTGAATGTTTAGTGTACTTTAGGTATATTTTTAGTATATTTTAGGTATATTTTTAAGTAAATGCATGTCATATTATTGATATATACTTAAATTATTTTTAAGTATAATATTGGTTTATTTTTGGTATATTTCATGTTTGATTTGAATTTATCTGACATATATATACTCGAAATATACTTAGTTTATTTTAGGTATATTTCTAGTATATATATGGTTTATTTATCATTATGAATATCATTCTGCATTACTTATTTTCCTGTATGAATGTTTTATTTTAAATGAAGGATATCGATAGAACGTGTTACCTAGTGGGCAGCACTAGGACCGTGTACGTATCGGTGCGATAGATTTAGGGTTGAGTGAGACTCATTTGTGGTATTATGATTTAATTGAGATTGATTGATTGATTGATTGATTTGAAATGTGATGCGATTGAATAGTGTGATTGTTGGAGCTCGGTTGACCAAGTGTCTCAGGGTCAATCATACTGACAGTCAGACTGCTGGAGCTCGGTTGACTTAGTGTTTTGAGGCTAGTCTACTGTTCACATAGAATAAGTGAATTTATTTGGAATTAAGTAAGCTTGTATGGCTAGAGTGATGTTATTGTTGATTGATGTTGCGATTTAATAGGGTTCTATTTGATCCTTCATAGACTTATGTTTTTCAGTGTTATTATATGAAGTGATTTTCAGTATCTGTGTGAAATGCTTGTATATATTTATTATATACGAATGATTGATTTCATTTGACATTAGGAAATGCATATATATATATTATAACAATTCACTCAGTGAGGTCTGACGCCCCTTAGTTGATTTTTCAGGAGATTCTTCTTCTTCAGACCTCAACAGTAGGCCTATCCACCAGATTTCTTTCGCCCCGACTATTTTGTGTAAATTACCTGCCTAATTTATTTGTACTCTAAAAAATTGTAATAGTGAGTTGTATTTGGTTTTTATTGTATGTTGGTTGTTATTCAGAGGTCTTTCTCTGAATATTGTGTTAATATATTTTATTTTATGATATGACAGAGATTATTATTATATATTGATTTGAGTTTTAATTATGGTGCATATTTTATTTTAATTATTGCATGCTTTTATTTTTAAGGCTTGTTACAAGTTCCGGATTCGAAAGAATTCTCATTTCTTAGGGCCGATCATGACTCCCGGTTTAGGTCATGACAAATGCTTACTCTCTTTTTGAATGTGTAAATATACATAATTTAAGAAGAATTAGAGAAATAGCAGGTTAGATAACTTGAGTTATTGGAATTGACACTTAGTTTTTTAAAAAAATAAATATCAAATAAAAAAATAATAAAAATAAAATAAAATTTTGCTATGGAAGGAGCTGAAATTTCTTATTCAAATTTATAGATGCTCATTTACTTCAATGCTCTTCAAAGAGTATAAGTATCCTAAATGAACCTTTTGGAGAGTTCCACACTGAGTAGTGCGGGAAAGGCAGAGAAATATCTGACAATTGAAATATCCACAAGCAAATATATATATATATATATATATATATATATATATATATATATATATATATATATATATATATATATATATCTTCTTTTATATCTTGATAAAGGTAATTCTAGTAAAAAACTGTCGTCTGGCTTGTTTTTCTTCTTTGTCAATCTCGCTTTTTGTACATTTGTATATTCAACGAAAGAGTTTATTATCCATTTAGTAATCTTTATATATGTTCTTGATCATGAGCTACTTATTATGTTTTTACAATTTAAATCTTATATTAAGTGGAGATTTTGTTAATCAGTCAAGTTAAAATTGATTAATATGCTGAGTTCACGATGTTTATACATATTGTTTTCATTTTCTTGCTTGAGGATAAACAAGAATTTAAGTGTGAGGGTATTTGATTATATGTCAAGTTTAGTAGTTTTTTAGGTTGATTTATGCATGTTTATGGTGTTTATTGTTATATTTTTATTAGAACTCTTATTTTATTTTATTATATTTTTATTTTTATTTATTAATTTTTACTATCATTTATTTCTTTATGTAATTTATTTTTATTACGCTTTAAATTTTTTAGTCAATTTAATAAGTGTGTTTGAAGTTCAATAAAGAAATAATTAATTCAACTTTGTCTTTGCAAGACCAACTATTTGTTCCAACAATATGAGAAATCAAGTCAAAAAGGGACCGCACACCTATAAAAGGAGAAGTCAGCATCAAATCTGGTGCTGACAAATTGCTAAAATGCGATGCCTACCATTTGTATACCAACCATTTGTACCAATTTAGAAATGGTTGCACCGAACACAACCAATATTGAAAGAAAATATATATATATAAAGTCAAAAGTTGATTAGCAAAAGCCACACACAATCGACATTGAAGAATATATATATTTATAGAAAGTCTAAAGTTATTAGTGGGTTGTTGAATTGTTTGTTGAAATATTACTAGCAAACTTTGAAATATTGTCATCTAATATGGCTATATATATGTGGCCATCTAAAGCAAACAAAGGAGGAGGCATCAAAGAGTTTGTATATGAAATAAAAGAGGAGTTTTGTGTAATATCCCGTGTTTTTAAATATTTTTACACTGTACCGGGATATACAGTGTTAATAATTTTTGAATATATATTACGATATTTTTATGAGTTGTTATGTATTTAAAACCTCTTTTAATTATTATGTATTATTTACAGTGCTTTACATAAAATTTTCCCGGGACTTGTATTTTCGGGGAAATTTTCACATAAATATTTTATTATTAATTATTTCAAATATATTTTCGAACTTGCATGAACTCATGCGTATTTTTAAATTACTAAATAAAGCCTATGTGTGTGTATATTTATTTAATTAGGGTTTAGTATATTACCCTAATATTTTATTATTTGTTTATTAATTTATTGTTATTTAATTATTTTATTTATTATTAAATTATTAAAAAAATTAAGTGTGTGGATGTAAATTTTTCTAAATATTTTATTAAAATTAATTTTTTTATTTATTTATTTTTCTTTTTCTTTTTCTTTCTTTTTCTTTTCTTTCTTTTTTCTTTTTTTTTTCTTCTTCTTCTTCCTTTTTCCCCGTGCGCCCGACCACCCCTCACCACCGTCTGTCAAGCTGATCACCTACCGTCGGTGTGCCTCCCGGCTTGCCACCGTCGTTCCCAACCGTCCCCCGCCGCCAGCAGCTTCCTTCCCCGATGCCGGCGAGCTATTTTTCCCTTTTGGCCGAAACTTCTTCCCTTTGCCGTCGACGATGATTCCAGCCACCGTTTTTGACACCGCCGGTCTCTTTATTCTCCTTGAGCTCCGGTGAGTGTGATTCTAGCTTTGGTTTTAGCTTAAATGGTCTAGAATTGCTTAGGTTTCAAATTTTCAATTTCGGTCATATTAGGATTTTTGATTTTTTTGAGCTTCGAATTGATTGATTCATGGAAACTCCCTTCACAAATGTTGATCCTAGTAGCTTAATCTATATGTATGAATTTTTGTGGAATTTTTGGAGATTTTTTGGATTTTTGGATATTTTTGAATATTTTAATATTATTTTCTAATTTTGGTAAATTAATTATTTAAATTATGAAATTATGTTTTATGGTTAAATTAGGTGTTTAAATGAATTATAGGAATTTATTTGGAATTTTTATGAATTTCTAAGTATTTATTTTGAATTATTGAAGTTTATGTAAATTTGAAAAATTAGGTTAAATGTGTTTTTAATTGAATTTAATTGGTTAATTGAGTTTAATTATTAATATTATTGATAAATATGTTGAGAAAATTAATTTTTGAATAATTGTATAATTTTTGGTGAATTTTTGAAGTAATTATAGTATATTTATATATATATGGGTATTTTGGTAATTTTACCCTAAATTGTCTAAAAATGTAATTTAATTGGTTTTAATAGTTATTTAAAGTATAAAAATGATTTCTAAAAATTATTTAGTATTTTTAACTAATTAAAACTATTTTTCGTGAATTATTTTCAATTATATATATAATATACGGTTTTACTAATAAAATGAGTTTTTATTGGTTTTTAATGTGTTTTAAGGTTAATTATGTAATTTATACCTATAGAATGTATTTTTAGGTTTTAAGGATATTTTTGGTATATCTGAAATTATTCTGTGATTGTGGACCCCGGTCGGTGGACTGTAGTTTGGAGTCCGACCGTGGGATTTTGATTGTGCTTTGTGTAGTTTTTTGAAGTGTATTTCCTTGCAGGGTCGGCTCTAATCTTTTGAGTAGAGAGATGTCCATTTTACAGGGGAGGTTCTGTCGAATTTTCGATAGAATTCTCGTAAAACGTGATATCCAGTCGAACCCTAATTTCTGATTCTGTGTTTAATACTCTAGATCGAATTCTAGGATTTTTGTTAGGTTTATTCTAATGTCGATTATTTATTGCTTATTTAGTTGCGTCGAGACCGAGGGCTAGTGGACCAGGCCCGTCGGACCCGTCTCGTGGAGCGCACTAGGTGAGTTACTATATTATATATATATGCTTTAGGATGCATGTTTTAGAAAAATATGCTTTATTTTAATAAAATATGCATGAATGATTTAAGCATTACTTAGGTTTATTTTCGGTATATTTTGGTATATTTTTAACTATATGCATGTTTTATAACTAAATTATTCTTAAAAATGCTTTTATGTATATTTTGGTATATTTTAGTTTATTTTGTAATTTGATTGGATTTATTTGACATATATATACTCGAAATATACCTGGTTTACTTTTGGTATATTTCTAGTATATATAGGGTTTATGTTGATATTTTATTGAACTTCATGCATCATTTATTTTTTATGAATGAATGTTTTATACTATTAATGATGAAGGATATCAATAGAACGTGCTACCTAGTGGGCAGCACTAGGACCGAGTACGTACCGGTACGTCTATTGTATTTAGGCTATATTACTAACTATTTGTGGATATTAATATGATTATTTGATATGTGAGATGTGGTTTGGAGGTGTGATTGCTGGAGCTCGGTTGACCAAGTGTCTCGGGGCCAATCACATTGGCAGTCAGACTGCTGGAGCTCGGTTGACTTAGTATCTCGAGGCCAGTCTACTGTTTAAATGGATTAAGTGGATATATTTGGACTAAGTGAGCCTGTGTGGCTAGAGTGTTGTCTAACACTATTTCTGAGGTTGCGATATTCTAGGGTTCTATGTGATCCTTCATAAAAGATGATTTTCAGACAAAATATATAAAATGATTTTTCTGCATCTGTGTGAATTTGCATGTATATATATACATATTATATATATACTGTTGATTGTATGCATTGTCACTTAGTGTGTATGTATATATATTATAGTAATTCACTCAGTGAGGTCTAACTCCCCTTCGTTGACTATTTTTCAGGAGAGTCAACATCTTCAGACCTCAGTAGCAGGTCGATACGTCAGATTTCTTCTGCCCTGGCTTCTTTGTGTAAATTATTTACTTGAGTCTTATTTTTATAATCTAGACACTGCAGTAGTTGTGAATTAAAGTGTGGGATTTCATGTATTTTATTTAAAGAGATGCATTTTAAGAATTTGAACTGGATTGTATTAAAAAGATTTTATATATATGCGATGAGATGAGATTTAATTTAAATCCAGTTGGTGAAAATGATATTATGATATTTATGATTTTTATTTCCGCTGCATATATATTACTGTTATTGTTGCATGTTTTATTTTATTTTTAGGCTTGTTACGGGTTCCGGATTCGAAAGAATTCCCGTTCCCTAGCGCCGGTCATGGCCCCTGTTTTGGGTCGTGACATTTTGTGTGTGTGTGCAAGGTTCATACATGTGAAAACTAAAGAAAATTGAGAAGTAGAGAATAGAGAAGGACGTGAGAAGGGAAGTTTTTTCTTCTTAATTCTTCCTAGTTTTTGAATGTATTTCTCTTTTACATTTGAAAGTATAATGAATATTATGTTTAGTTAATTTTATTTATGTTAGGGATTGTTGAACTTATTTTAATTTAAGTTGATTAAGCTATTTGTCTTTATTTTAATTTGCATTAAACATTCATTAATCTTAATTGTTTATGATTTGGCCATTCATAATTGATTTTTAATTAAGGTTAATTATTGAGAAATATTAATCTTAAAAGGAATATGAATGTTTGGTTAATTGATTTAAGTTTAGAGATAGCTTAAATTATTTTAATTTCAATTAAATGTGCTTCATGATTTATTTACTAAATTTGATTAGATTTTAATTTAATGAGAATTAGTTAAAGTCTTTTCAATTGATAGAAATAAATTAAGTAATTTTTACTTGAAAAAAATTAATTGCTATTATTGAAATTTCAAGAATTGCAATAGAAAGAAAGACTAATTTCTTGTGATTGACTTAATTAAAATATAGTGATATAATCTCTAACATCATTTTCATCATTACTTGTTAAAAATTAAATTAAGTGATTTTAGTTTAGTTTAGTTTCATTTTGGCTATTAAAATTTAGCAATTATAATTCACTTAATATTTGATTCTTAAACAAGTTAAAAATAGAATTAATAGTTGGATCTTGTGGGATCGACTTTTACTTTTTCTATATTACTTGACGAACTCGTATGCTTGCAAGAACCAATCAAATGCTTAGAGAGTTTTTTATAATCAAAGAGTAATGTAATGTATTGTTCTTATTATCACAATTTTCGAACATATACGTATAGATTAAGCTTAAAAAATATGGTTGTTGGAGCCATTGATTATGTTTTAAATGTCTCTTTCCTTCAATAAATGCAAATTCAATTTTTATCGGATTTTGAACGCTCAGGATCCTGAGTGTAGGCTCGAGATCGTGAGGGTTAAAAAAATATGATCGTTGCTTGCAAAAGTGTATGTTGGCAATGCTCAGGGTTTGCTTGGAATCCTAAGCATTAACCATTAGCGTGGCGGCCTTTTTTCTCATTTTGGGCAAGAATACATTAGGATTGTGAGGGTACGTTTAGGGTTTACCTGGGACCATGAGTGTGGTTGCTTTCCTTCACATTTTGGACAAGAATACATTAGGATCGTGAGGGTACACTCAAGATATGCTTGAGATCCTGAGCATAGGCTGGCCTCACTTAAATTTGTCCATTTTGCCTTTGAATGCAGTCCTTTGCACTTGGTTCTTTTCTCATGCTTTGTAGGACATGTGTAAGGGATCTTTAAAGGTTTCACATGTATTTCAAATGCCCTCAAATATGATCCAAAGCTTGGTCAATTAATTTCATTTTTATTGACTGTAATTATGTACTATATTTATAATCACACTTAAATAAAATCATTAGTTATTTAAATTGCTTGTCAAAATCAAAAGTTTGATCAGGTAAATGGTTAGCATATTGTTTAGTAGTTCAATCTAAAGCCTTTTTTGAAAAAAAAAGAAAAAAATTTTGTTTTACCTTGAGATGTATCATGCAGAAGATGATTGTTATATGGTTTTAAAGATATTTTTTAAATTATAGACACATTATTAAATTTTATGAGTTTTAATAGAAAAAATACTAACGTATTAATTGTAAATTTTGTTTACAGAAATTAATTATAAAATTAATAATTCTTTTAAAATTTAAAATACCATTATCTTATTTAAAAAATTCACAATTTTTTTCATCCTTTCAATCAACAAAAGACGGTCACAAACTGTTATTATTTTTTTTGACAAAATGTATTATGAAACTCTTGAATTTTTATATTTTATTTTATCAAGTCTCTAAATTTTTTTACATTTTATTAAGCCCTTTTATTTTTATTTTTATTTTTATTAAACCCTTATCCAATTAATATAACCTACATTAATGACTTTCCCAATGTCTAAAATAAAATAAAATAATAATAATAATAATAAACTGACAATTTTTTTTATTTGCAGCGTTAAATATCAATATAGTGTTTATTCAATTTAACACACAATTTTTTCAATAATTATTAAAAATCAAAGATTTTTATGCGATTATACATTTCCACCACCATTTCTACACCTCATGTCCTCAATCATCTGCTGCCTCCACCACCAGCATCATCACCATATCTAAAATCTCCAATTCTAAACTTCTTGTTTCATATTTGTTAATCACCTAAGTCAAAGATTATTAACTCCAACATGGGAATAACAATAGAACAATAACAACAAATAATGATTTACCACCAAGTTCACCCATATCCGTAGAAATCCTTTGCTGAATTTAATATTGTTGAAGATTTATAGATTTTAAGAAAAAAACAAAAAAATAAAAAAATAACATACAGAAATTTGCATAAAAATTTCTAAAAAAAAAAAGTTACAGGTAGAAAAGAAGAGAATTTCACACTACATTCTAAAAGAACGTACAAAAAAGTGTTAAAGTAGCTAATAATAATGAATGATATATGTCAAACCCTAAAAATAGATACTTATATATTTTTATGATACAAATGGAGACAAAATAAGTAAAAAAAAGCTTCCCTAATTGAAGTTATCCACACTATACGTCAGACGATTGTGTCATAGCCTGTGTGTGCTTTTGGAACTCGAACACCTTCACACATGATCTGCAGCACGTCCATGTCACGAGTCATGCTCATTGCAAGACAAAATGACAGACCCGGGCATGACTATTAACACACTAGAAAAAAATGGTAGACTCCAACATGTGAACAACATGATGTGTTCCTCACTGGACGAAGGCAGATATATCAAAACAATTGTAGATATGATTGTGCAATGATCCAAAAACACAAACCCAGCTAATTCTCCAATAAATTCACGTTTACACTTATATAATATATACTTTTTAACTTATAATAAATAAAAAAATTTATTTAAGTTTGTTTGTTGGAATAAAATTTTAACTTTAATTGAATACTTTATAAATTCTAAAATAAAATTTTTTATTTATTTTTTATGAATTATTTTAATTTATAATTTAAATTTTGTAATTCTATTTAAATTTAATTAATCTCGTGAGTAATATTAAAAATTAAGATAAAAATTAAAAATATAAATTTTTATCATAAAAAAATAAAAATTAATTAAAAAATTAACTAAGAAATGAGAAATTTTCATTTATAATATTCAATTTTTAACAAAAATTTTATTACAGTATCTCATATTTAACGAAGGTAATATATTAGGTATATAAATGTCACGTTATATAGTCATATCATATAAATGTACCACATGATGATATATGATGTCACAATATATATAATATGTGGTATCACGTTAGATAATATGTAATGTATGATATAGTTAATTCTAGTAAAAAATTGACACTTTATTGATAATAGAAAAAGCATTATATAGTTAATTTTATAATAAAAAAAAAGTAAAAGTTGGGCGGCATGAGTAAAAATCAATCATAAAATTTTATCCACATAAATAATTCATATCTTTATTCAAAAATAATAATAATTCATATCAATAAAACGACGCCGTAGCATCTCTACAAAGTGGAACGGACGCGAACCCAAGCATGTACTAAAGGAAAAACATTCATGAACGCTGTTTCTCTGTGAGCTCTGATAGCATCAATTTATGCAAAGAAAGATAAATTAATCATATATTGATTTGAAGGTAAAGTAATAATGAATCCCCAATTGCATTATTTTCCATTTTCTTTTTAATTTGCATCTGGTCTTCTCCATGTTTGATCTTTATCAGAATTTAAGTTGATTGCGATATTTGATCAGTTAATGCTATTTGTTTCTTTATTTGTGGATTATAGAGTGGGTTCTTTTGGATTCGTAGAAAAAGATTAGGAAATGGTGTTGGTGTTAGCTCTAGGGGATTTACACATACCCCATAGAGCAGCTGATCTCCCTGCGAAGTTCAAGTCAATGCTTGTTCCTGGCAAGATCCAACACATTATTTGCACTGGCAATCTTTCTATCAAAGTATGTTCTTTCTATCTTTTGGGTTAATGGGTTTCTCTTGTTCTCCCCGTTTTTTGTTGTTATGGTTCAATTTGGTTTAGCTGTTTCATCTTATTGCCTGATTAATTGCTATGAAAATCATAGGAGAAAGGGTAGAATCTTGATTTGGATTTAGATCTCTTATAGAGGTAGAGTTATATTCTGTTTGTTTAACAAGTTTGACATTAGAAATATTGCAATGATGTTGATTGACCACCCATTTAAAATACAGGGAGGTAATATTGCAATTAATGCACTGGATTTTGTTGTTCTGAACTGAAGTCCTCTCAATGCAGAATGTTTGGCAGATAGGGTTGCTAATCTTGAAATCTTCTTTGTAATTTGCAAGGGCCTTGGTTCACATGGAGTCTATCTCTGGAATTGATTTGTTCTGAACTATAAAATGATGATGTGCCCCAACCAAGTTTCAACATTTATCATGCTCTAAACGAGTTTCAACATTCATAATGCTCTAAACTTGTGTTTGACATTAGTTGTGGAATTAACACAAGATGTTTTACTTAGATTGCCTTAATTTTCTTGGTTTGAGAATTAAAATTCTACATGTCTTCAACATTTAGTAGTTGTTTTCAGTCAAATCTGGTACAGTGATTATCGGGAACTTATCCTTCTCATGCTGTGTGAGCAAGCGAAATGGATGATAAATCCTGCACTTGGATAAGTAATACATGATAAGCAATACACAGAGGTTAATGCAGTTGTTAGCAGATAACCTAGCTGCAAAAAATTTTGTTGGTTCTCCTAAGAGTCCCACTCAATGGTCATCTAAGAATCATAGGCATTATATGTTGAATTGGATAATTATTGTGCCCTAGCCTGCTGATCTCGTAATGACATGTCAAATCTATTATAAAACATAATAGACTGAACCAGCTTACTTGATCTTTCAGCTCAATAATATGACTCCTTGGTGTAAATATCATATACTTTCCTGTCTGAAAATTAAACGTGCTGATTTTACGTTTGCGTTTTTTTTAATGATCCTTTGAGACAATGAGTGCTTTGGCTTCCATATGGATGCCTAAATATGCTTCTCTGATTGAATTATTCTTCTAATATCTCCAGGAAGTTCATGACTACTTGAAGACACTTTGTCCTGACTTGCATATTGCTCGTGGTGAATACGATGAAGAGACACGATATCCAGAAACCAAAACACTTACCATTGGCCAATTCAAGTTGGGACTGTGCCATGGCCATCAGGTCTGATTTTATCTCCCTGTGTATCTTGCTTCTCTTTGATGTGGAAATCTTTATTTATTTCAACACTTGGCATGTATAGACTCTAGAGCATCTGTGAATTTAGACTGGTTTGTCATGCTAATTTGGATATCTGCTCTTCTGCACACCACTACAATTTGATTTTGTTGTTCTCATATGCTAGTCATGGATTCATTGTGATATTTAACCATTTTCCTTTTTGTAAAAGCATTGTTTTTTTTTTTCTTCTTCAAACTGTTTTTTGTTGTGTTTTATCTTCTTCATTTCTTTTCTTCTATCTAGATCGATATCATACTATAATATGTCCTGCTGCTATCTTTTGTTCATTAATTCCTAGCTGTTAGTTCTTAATTACAATTTTTTTTTCTCGTTTATCACTTGATTTCCATTTCTCATCATGGAATGGAACTTCTACAACTGACATGGATAAAATGATTTAATGAGGCATTGTATAAAAATGTAGAGGTCCTAACTTCAACTTCACTGGATTGTTAATGCTTGGTGTTGTGGACAAGCACGTGCATAGTTTAATTGAAAATGCACATGTATGCTTATTCCACCAGCCACTGATATCCTATTGAGACCTTTCTTTGCTGCTTTTGTAGCCAATTCTCTTCACTACTTTCATTGCTTTTATTTATATCACTCTGCTCTGGGGACAGACTAAGAAAAAAGGAAGAGGGAGGCTGGGGAGGTACTTTGTATTTGAGTGAAGCAGTGCACTATGAATTTTGCTAATGATTTGCTTAAGTGCATTGTTTTCTGAGCTCATTTGCTTGAAGGAAATAGCACAATAAGATTCTTGCTGATTTTGCTCAACTGTATTGTTCTCTGAGTTCTTGACAATTTATCCATTTCTTTTAATTTCTCATTTGGCTTAATATTTTATAAAGGTTGTTCCATGGGGGGACCTAGACTCACTAGCAATGCTACAGAGGCAGCTGGATGTAGACATACTTGTGACAGGCCATACTCATCAATTTACAGCTTACAAACATGAGGGTGGAGTTGTTATAAACCCAGGCTCTGCAACTGGTGCCTATAGTAGCATCACCTATGATGTAAACCCTAGCTTTGTCCTCATGGACATTGATGGCCTACGGGTGGTTGTGTATGTCTATGAGCTCATTGATGGAGAAGTTAAAGTTGACAAAATCGATTTTAAGAAGACAAGCACCACAGCTCACTCTGCCCATTGAAGATGGAACTTGCCGAATTTTGGCAAGGAAATCCAGTCGGTTTGTAATCCTTGTGAGCCACCTTTTGTGCATGTTTTTTATTGGTGGAAGCATTATGTTTAGTTGTGATTATTGGTCAATCATAGGATTTAATTGTTTTCTTTTTTCTTGGTTTCCATAGAATTTGGTTAGGATCTGATACATAAAAATAATATAATGGTGTACTTGGTTATGAGCAGGTGCTCTTGAAAGAGACAACTACTGTTTCAGTTCTTTAAACATTATGAAACAGGGCAGATTTGTTCAGCAGAAACTTCTGCTTTGATTGATTGAAATATTTTGAGCAGGAATCTTGTGGAAAGAAATAGAACTGGCTTGTCTATTTTTTTTTTTTTATATAATTAATGTTATTAGATACCATAGATTGATTACAATGGGAAATTGATAAATCACTGCCTTTAGTCATAAGTTTCTACCCAAAAACTTGAAACCCTAAATAAGAATATATACATCCAAGCAGCCGACCATTTTGTTAAAAAAAAAAAAAAAAAAAAAAGGCCGACCACTGAACTAACTGATCCTAAATCTACACAAGGGGCAAACACCACTTCTCCTGAGCCATTCACGAATGCACTGATCATGGAAAAGATGCTTACAAGGCAAGCAAGTCTCCTTCGAGCCGATCAAAAACTCTTGCAAACAAACCATACAGCTTGGCTGCTGCTGCAAATCCATACCCACATGCACTTCCTCTAGATTCTTGATTGAAAAATCACTAACAGGCACTAGGTTATCATCCTGGTAGACGTCATAGTCATCATAATCTTCGTCATGGTCATCAATGCTCACGTTTAAGCCAACATTAATTTCAATCCTTAAATACAAAACCCTACGATCCTTGAGGTGATCAGAGGTGGCCATCCTACGAGCAATATCCACCATCTTATCGACAAGGGTCTCATCTTCATTAAGAGGAACATGCATCTCAAGAAGAATATCATGAAGAGATGATTCTTGATCGTCCAAAAGCATGCAGCGCTCGACGAGGAAGGTATCTTGGTAGGAGGCATTGTTGAACTTGGTTAATATTTCAAAGGAGAACGAGTCCCATGGTATAAGATTGTCTTTTGGTCCAACAACGTTGTACAGTGGCGTTACCCGGCATGAGATTATGCTGCTTCCGAGTGATAAATCCATTGAAGACCGTAAGATAATCTTGTGTTGATTATAGAGAAGAAAAATAAAAGATAAAAATAGAAAGACTAGTGCGGTGGAGTAGCGCCTTTTTCAGTTTGGGATTAAGGATTTTATTATGGAATTAATGTTGAGCAGTATTTATATGTAAACTTTGGCAACAACGTACTTACCCCAATTCATCAGTTTGTGCATCCTAATGCAGTTTGGTTTGACAATCTTATAAAAATTAATTAATACTATATCCACCGCTAAAAAATCTAATATTATATATGATGGTTGGATAAAGTACATATAGATACATATTTTATTTTTATTAGATAAATATAATAAAATTATATATATATATATAGTTATATGATGCAGTAAACCCAATATAAATAAAAATCTTTAAAAATATAATAACAATTATTAAATTTTTACTGTGTAAAATATACTCTACACTAAATTTATAGCATATAATATGTATTATTTTCATACGCTAAACATATACATACATATATTATTGATAAATCATCAATAAATTACAAGTGAATTTGTGTTCCTTGGTAGCCTAGAAGTTATAGGCGTTGTTGTTTATTTGTAGAGAATAGTTTTTTGTTTTCTAACTCTAATTTAATTTCTTTAAAAACTTTTCATTTTTCATAAAAAATTTGAAATATCATGTTCATTTGTTTAATTTAGAATACGATTTCCCAATTTAAAAAATTATATTAATTATTATAATACAATAGTTCTTTCTTATATATGTTTATATTAGTACCATATAATAGTTTTTATATAATTTATATTATATTTAAAAAAAACTTATAATAAAATAATCAAATAATAATTTAAATCTAGCATAACCAAGAGTATTATTGGATAAATATAATTAAGGTTAGATTGTTATGATAAGGTTTAGATATATATAGAGAGATAGGTTTAGTACAAACTAGTTTTTTGCTATTAAAATTGAAAGTAACAATACAGTGCAAAGCTTGAACAGTTACCAATAAGATTTGAAACTCAGTGAAAAATAAACCTTAAAAATAATTTGAAAGAAATTAAAAAAAAAAGTAGAAGTTGTTGATTAAGATTCCATCTGTGGTTTAATTATGTAAAAAAAATTCTCTTTATATTTTTCATCAATAAACACCTTTTTTTTTTTCTTTTAAACGAAAACATTAGAAAACAATACAAAATTAAATCTCTAAATTCTATTACAATTTTAGAAAACAAGAAAATTATTGTTTTCTTTTAAAAATTTAGAAAACATTATCATTTCAACACAAACCTCTATTTTTTATTTTTCATTGGAAAATTTTTCTGAGAAACACCTCAAATTAATATTCCATTAGTAAACATCTTCATAATTTTTCTTACTTGACACATATTTTTCAATCTGGCCATAACGTTTTGTATCTAATTTTAATATCAGATCTTTTTATTAGGTTCGGTGTGGTTCAAAGATTTAACCCTTTTAATTCTGTAATAGTTTTATCTATTGGATAAATATTGGTGACATATCAATAAATAAAAAAAATAATATATTTTTTTAAAATTATTGAGGACTACCCTTGATTAAACTCAATACTAAGGGCAATAATATGTATTGCTTCATAAACGATAAAAAATAATTGGAATAATTTTAAAATTGTCCCGAATGTTAATAAGTATATATATATATTGAATTTTAATTTTTTTTTAAATTTGAAACTTAAATTACATAATAAAAATTTAAATACATATAGTGTATAATTTTTTTTTATTCTTTTAATAACATAATTACAAACAGAATGTTAAAAAACATTCTAGTATAAAAGTTAGGGCCCCGGTGTCATTGCAGACCCAACATTTCCGGTAACTAAACTGTTAAATGGACTTGATCAAGCAATTTCAAACCTACACAAAGGACAAGCTCTACTATTTTCTAGCCAATTAACAATGCACTCGCTGTGATAAACATGCAAACATGGTAACCGAGTGGCCTCTGAGCCCATCAGAAACTCTTCCAAACATATTGTGCAAAGCTGTTTATTGGAACCTTGAACTTTGATTTTCTCCAAATTTTCCATTGACGACTTACTTGCAGGCACAAACCGTATGGCAGACTCATCCTCATCATCACCATCTACACCGTCATCATCATCCATAGCATCCACGAGAGCAGGAGGAACATCAATCTCCACCTTCATACGCAAAACGTTGCGATCTTGATACCGTTTATTGCTCGCCATTTGATGAGCAACACCCAAGATTCTGTGCAGCATATATGATTGAACTGGAACGTTAATGTCAGTCAAGATTTGGTTTATGGTTGACATTGATGTTTCTTGATGAATCAAACGCTCGCGTTCAACCAAGAATTCGTGTTGGACCATGTCACATTCCGCATCATAAAGATTTGATTCATCTCCGTCTGCTTCCTCCATTGGAGGATGCATGAAGGTAGCCACAACATCAATGGAGACCATGGGGCAAGAAAAAGACTCATCTTCAGGGTCGACAATGTCCAGTGGAGTCACATGACAACAGATTTCTTGATCTTCAGTTGACATGGCTAAAGAATGTTAGTGAACAAAAGCTCTGAGCAAGTAAAGATCAATAAAGAAAATATTAGATTTTTGAGAAAGAAATAGATTTTGAGGTTCAGGGTTTTGAAGAAAATTTATGTCGGTTTTGTGTTCCTTGGACCTAAAGACAGCAATACAATCTTGGCTGTATTTGAGTTAAAAACCAAATATTTATAAAGATTTGTGAAATCTGTGTCGAAAATTCATAATTAATTACCATAAATTTCTTTTTTAGGATTTCCTGATAAGAAAAGGACTCCAATTTCTTCAAATAAGAGAAGGACTTGAAATTTTCAAAAGGGTACTTCCAAGTCACTCATTCTTTAATGGTAAAATAAGAATCCAACAAGGCTTATAAATTCCAAAGCTTATTATAAATAACAACCTACCAAAACCCACATCCAACGTTAATTGGTTAGCTTCGTCATATATATATATATTATACACAATACAAGAAATTAAAATTCTATAGCTCCATCTTAATTAGTGTCAACTTCTTGTTCCTGTTGAAGATGTCTGCTAACACAACATATCAATGCGAGGCATGGCTTCGTGAGGATAATGAAGAAATAGATCAATCTTTGCCAGCTGAAGCAATTTTCTTGATCCAAATATATGCACAAGTCATGGAAGGAGATACAATCTTAAAGGAGTTTCAGATTAAAAGAGACTATCTGCTGCACAACACAGCTTCTTGGTCTACCATATCAACCATTCTTTCTGAGATGAACATACCCTTAAATGCTCATCCTGTCTTGATGGCAAAAATAATGGATTGTGCTGAAGAATGTCGATACTTAGATGATCGCAAGATCATTCCTATGGTTGTGCAGCTCAAGATCACAGTACTCGCTATATATGATAGTAATAGTACAGTTTCTGATGCTTTCATGGAATCTTTCAATTCTCAGAGATTGGTGTTTGTTGGTGCAAGTAAGGCGGCCATTGAAGTATTGGAGAAGGTTATAATTCAAGATTTTTGGACCCAATGTGTGATTTGCTTGGAAGATCTTCCGGTTGGGGTTGAAGCTACTTGCATGCCTTGTAAGCATATCTACCATGGCAGTTGCATCACAAATTGGCTGGAGAATAGTAATTGTTGCCCACTTTGTAGATGTACCCTGCTGAGTTAGTAATTTAGTGTATATGTATGTCTCACTTTGGTTGCTAATGTACTTTCATTATGGTCAATCAATATTGTATAGCGGTTTACAGGAAAAGTAGAAATCTTCTTTATTCATTTTTCTAATTACAGATTTATCAATTACTTTATTATATAATTATTTCTTGTATTTGATAATAAGGATCCCGAACAATCTACATGAATATAACTACTTATATTCAGTAGCCATAAGGATATGAATCAACATGAAAAATTCGAGCTAGCTAACCGATATACCTCTTGAGCATCTTAATTTCAAGCATTACTTAATTGTTCTATAACTGGTTCATTATGTATGTTATTGTTAGTTAATTATGGTGCAAGCTTTAATCAGGTTGGTGCATTTGAGTTTGGTGCAATTAGTTGTTAGCTCACACCACTCTTGATCCCATTACATCAGTTGGTACGATAGGGATTCCTCAACAGCAACAAGTTCATAAACTTTATAAATGGCGACAAATGTTTGGTGCAAATACATATCTTATTCTAGCAAGGCTGTTTATTACCTAACTAACGCATATACTCTGCTATACCAACTAAAATTCAACAATTGAGTTCTAACTATTGTCATCAATTAATATGAAATTATTCCTGTTTGAATTAAATTTTAGTTTCTAGTTTTAATATTTATAATTGTATTAATTTAGTTAGATCCAAATCAAATCAAATTAATTAGAATTTCAACGTTACAAATCAAACATTTCATATATATATTGTAAATTGAGACGTCATATTACCTTAACATTAATAGACTGCATAAGAGAGTATCCCTTTCATTTTAAAATGATGACAGTAGAAATCAAACTTTATATTTTAAGATACTCTTAAAAAAAATTTACCAATTAACTACTTTTTTCATTGACATCACATTCAATTTTTATTGTATCAAATTTGGTTATCTATCTCTATATCTATATAAAGTAAAATGAAATGATTTGAGAATGTTAATGTGGGATAGAAAGTCATAAAAAAAACTACCTGTAAACTTTTAAAATTTATATTATTGTATTTATTTAATATTTTACTTGCGGTAGGAATCTATAATTAATAAAAATAAAAATTAGTTAAATTTCAACTAATTTAGATAGAGAAACTGCCTACTACCATTAATTAAAATAAAATTGTGATTCAACTAATTTATATAATGTCCAATAAATTAGATAAACAGGATTAAATTACCTATTTAAATACTATTGCACTTTAATTTAAAACTTACAATTGAGAGACCGATATTATGGTAAATACAATCATATTTAAAATTTCAAAAAAATATATAAATTTGAATTAAATAAGATATATGACTAACAATTTCTACGATTAGCATAAGAAATAAAATTTTAGTTATTTTTTAGCGTTGCATGAAATTAATTTTGTCTAATCTGATAAAAATAATGTTTGATGGATCAAATTGTACAAAATAAATATTAACTGAAAATATAAATTTTTTATCAATTGAAATATAATTTATAAATTTAAAATATAACAAAAATTAATACTAAATACAAATATAATCTTTATTGAAATAAGACACAAAATAAATTATTAATTTATGTAAAAAAAAAGAATAAATATCCAAAAAAGTAGTCCAAACGTTAAAATTGTCTCTAGTTAGCAGTGAACCTATAGACCATGATGTGGGTATAAGTCTCCCCTGGACTAACAATCTGTGATGGAAAATTAGGATGATTAACAGAATCAGGAAAACCCTGAGTCTCCAATGCAAGCCCTGCATATTTTTTATAAACAGCCAGACCTTTGCCATTAATTTTATCGATCATGTTGCTAGTATAAAACTGCACTCCTGGCTGATTAGTCCAGAGCTCCATTTTCCTTCCTGAAACAGCTTCTCTCACCACAGCAACCTTCTTCAGGTGCCCAGGTTTCAAGTCTTCCAGCACGTAGTTTATGTCATATCCTCCAGGCAACTCCTTCAACCTGCTTCCAATTTCGCGGGGCTTCAGGAAATCGTATGCTGTGCCATTGATGGATTTGATTTCGCCAGTTGGGATGAGATCTTCATCAACTGGAGTGATTTTTGATCCAAAAATTTGGATGGTGTGGGATAAAATGTCACTGGTGTTGTGGCCGGCAAGATTCCAGTAAGTGTGCAACGCTAAGTTTACTGGAGTAGGCTTGTTTTTCGGTATGGCAACCATTTTTACAGCTAATCTGTTTTTGTCAAATATGTAATATGTAACATACACAGAGAGATCACCAGGAAAACCTGCACACATCCATTGTTAGCTTAAAATTCATATTAACAAACTTAAAATTCATATTAACAAATTTTAATTTCAGAAATGATTTTCATAGAGCATGCCGCCGCGAAATTAACAAAAAATTGAATCACAAATCATACTACTTTCTGATCATGGGCCACTATAATCTTTTGAAAAAAATTATCCTTTAGCGGTATATATGCCATTACTCTTTTAATTTATAGCTTTTGTATGTGCAGGACATCAGCTATAATAATAATAATAATAAAAATAATAATAATAATAATATTAATGTGTATGCACCTTCTTCTCCATCAAAGCTGTCATATTTGAAAGTGATATGACTATGTTTCACAAAACTATAGACACTCCATTTAACTTCACTGAAGCCCTTTGGACCACCTGATACATAGCATTAAAGAAACAGGAAAAAATATTCATGATCCGATTGAAAAAATATATATATATATATTTCTTATTAAAGAAGGTGGTATCTAAGCTAATTTACCATGTAACATGTTCACTTTGTGATCATTAGCCACCAATTTGTAAAGGGTTCCATTTAGAGTGAATCGAGCCTTTCCAATTCTGTTAGCAACACGTCCAACAATATTGCCAAAGTAGGTTGTGTCATTCTACAACAAACAAGGTAAAATAATTATATATATATATATATATATATATCATAACAATCCATAATATTTAAATCATTTTACCTTTTTATTAATAAAAAATTATATTTTAATTACATGCATAATGTTAATTAATAAATTGTACATCAGACTCACCTTATAATCATCAACCGAGTCAAATCCAAGAACAATATCAGCTATTTTTCCTGAAATATAAGTAGAAAAAATAATTAAGCAGCAGGTTTGATCATTTTATATTTTATATGAATCTCAAGATAAAGACAAGATTTTCGAGTTAATTTTTTTAAATATCAAATCATTAAGCTGAATAATAGAAATTAACAAGCAATAACAAGAACATATATATATATAAAGAGAGGAGAAAAATAACCATGTTTGTCAGGGTATTTAAGAGAAATCATAGAAGCACCAAAATTGGTGAACTTAACAGAGAAATTTCCTTTCTTCAACTCATACTGATCAATTCCATCTTTAGGAGGGTGTGATGCTTGACAGCCACTGTAATTATTAGCTAACAACAAAGCGACAAACACAACAAAACAGAAACAAGACATATTATTGATATTGTTTATGGCCATTGTTATACCTGAATTTTCAATGGTATTAGTCCACATCTATATCTATATATAGAGAGAGAGATGATATTCGATAGAATTATTATAAGATAAGGATGTAGACAATTTCGGGACAAAAATATAAAGAAAAATAGAAATTAGAATTTCAAACAACAATTGCCACCTATTGATCTGTTATGATTTAACGATAACAACTAGATTAGATAATATTAATGTAATCCAACTCAAAAACCCTTTAATGTCTCGAAACCCAAAAAAAAAAAAAAAAAAGCTATATTGTGATATAAAAAAAAAAATTATAGGATATACTAACTTTGAACAAAAAGATTTTTCTAGAAAAATAAAATATTTTATATCTTTTTATATGAATTTTAAAGTATTTAAAGTTTATATCGTGAATCCGTATTTTGCACTAACTATAACTAATACACATATTTTAAAATAAATAATTATATTAAAATAAAAACTATAAATTAATCAAATATAAAAATTAAATTTTTTTATTTTTATTAAAAGTATATATTATTTTTAATATGCATACTAATAATAAATATTGAATAAGTAAAATAAAATAAATATAGAAAATGGGTGAAAAATTACATATTTTTTTACATTTTAGGTTAAAAAAAGAAAAGTGTCTTTATTTGAATATAATAGAATGTTTCAATTAAAATAAAAGACATTATCTTTTTATGAAAATGAAGAGTAATGTTTTAAATGTAATTAAATTAGAGTATTTTATATTAAATAAAATGTGTGTATTTTAATAAAAATGAACTTTTTAATTTTTTTAAAGAAAAATATTGTGAATTTTAATAATTTAACACATAAGGTTTTAGGTGTTAATGTTGAATTATGAAGAGAGACACTTTTCAAATTTTTGGCTTAATAAATTAAAAATAAAATATATCATATTAATTTTATTATCTTTAATTTTTCTTTCCATAATTTTTTTAGTTATATTAAGATTAGTTTTTAAAATTATTAGATTAGTATTATAGTATATATTGCAGTGTTTTAGTTGAAAAATAATACTAAATAACTATTTGAGTAATTTAAGATAAAACAATATGTAGTATATACATTTTTTTTAGAATTGAAGTGGTATTGAAATATGTATAATAGTGTTTTAGTTAAAAAATAATAATACTAAATGGTACATATTTTATTTTTGAGTATTTACTCTAAAATTTAATATGTCAAACCATTAAAAATCAAATATAGGGAATAAAATTTACATAAAGGGTTTATATAGATTGAAAAATAATATAATAAAATTTTTTGCATAATAAATTTCTATTAATAGTATAATAAATAGTATACAGGTTTAATGATATTATACGTAAAGTTTTAGGATTGAATATTGAAATATAAGATTAGTTATAAATTTAATTTTTGTTACCATAAATTTTTAGTTATAATTTGTTGACCATTTATATTATCAAACTCCTAATTTTGGACTTTGACAAACAATTTTGATTCTAATGATTTCAATTAAGT
Organism: Mallotus nudiflorus; assembly: GCA_947683625.1. Classification (NCBI taxonomy): domain Eukaryota; kingdom Viridiplantae; phylum Streptophyta; class Magnoliopsida; order Malpighiales; family Euphorbiaceae; genus Mallotus; species Mallotus nudiflorus. Next base: position 2,568,184 of record CANTUR010000226.1, on the reverse strand, counting down.
TTGTAGGAAATTATATACTAAAAATATACATTTTTGGATATACAGTAATATGCTCACGAGCTGCCTCACGACTTGGACTGATAAGTATACTTTTGGGCTAATTCAATCTCTAAGATTCAATGAGGCTTTTTGATATCCTTAGAGCTCTATAATGAGAAAATGATCTTCATCACTTTTGAATTAGACATTTTAAGCTTTTTGAATTGAGCTTACTTGTTAAAATTTGAGCTCATTTAGGTATGCAAATCTTGAGTCGAAGTCAACATATACAGCTTTCATTTTAGGTTGCGCAACTTTTAGTATTTCAGCAATATCTTGAGCTATAGATATTCAATTAAGGTGATTTAAAGTGATATGGAAAGATATTACAATTATCTACAACTTTTATAAAGAAAAGGTTGATTCAATCGTCTTTAGTCTTGGAAAGACATCACAAAGCATTATCTCAATCGAACTCAACATAGGGACTAAATTGCACAAAAAATGCAAATCCTATCATGGTCGCGACTGGGACCAAGGCAAACCAGTTTTTGCAAAATTTCAATTTTTGGCAAAACTGATCCCAATCCAATGTCCCGACTGAGATAATGCATAGGACAATGATATCTCGACTGGAACATTAATATCCCAACTGGGACCAATGTAAAAATTCAAATACAACGGCTTATAATAACTATTCAATACTCGTCCCGATCGGGATTGATGATATCCCAACTTGGACCTAACAAATTGCAGCTTAAAAGTCCAAATTTCATTCAAATGGACTTTGATTTTGTTGGAAACAAAATTATTGCTTCTAACAACTATAATTGAATTACTCAAGTATAAATATAACCTCTAAAGATTATTTTGAGTTTAAGAAACTTGTTTATTCATTATATATTTTCAAACATTCAATTAAACTCTCTAAACTCTTTTAAATTTTATTTTATTATTATATACTCTTATGAGAATTGGTGAGTGGTATAATAGAAATTCTTATTCTTCTATTTCATGGGGTTAAGAAAATAGGAAGTGAGATTATATTTTAATGGAATTGGTTTAAGTGTTAAGCCATTAAAACACTTAGGAATTCAATTTTAGTGTAAGCCTTTGAAAACACTTGTATATCAGTTTTTTAGCGAGTCTTGAAAACTTAAGTGGTAAGGTTTGAGTTAAGCCTAAAGCTTAAGATGTAAAAATCAATCTAGGGAAACAGATTGTGGTGATTCAAAATTCTAAGATAAGTTAGGTGAAGACATAGGATTGTTGAGAATCTAAACTCCTTAAATCCTTGTGTTCATCATTCTTCTTTCTCAAAATTCCTTTTAATTTTTATTCAAATCTTTTTAATTTTTTATTATTGTTTGATAATCATATTCACTCTCCCCCCCCCTTTAGGACTCTTTTAATTAGTATCAAAGCTTGATTTCTAGGAACTTTATTACTAGAATACAAAATCATAGGGAGTGAATCACAAAACATTTCTTCACTTAGACTATTCTTCGATGGTTATAACTATCCTCATTGGAAGTTCAAAATGGAGTTATACCTTGATTGTGATTCCATAAAAATTTATGATATTGTCCTAAAAGGTTAGAAACTATCTACAACTAGTATTGACGGTGTGGTAACTACTTTTGCAAGAAGCCAATGGAAAATTGAACAAAAGGAGGAAAATCATTAAAAAAAAGAGTTATGATCACTTTAGTCTCTTCCATGACAAGAGAAGAAGGAGACAAGTTTCAACATTGCATTTCAGCCAAGGAAATATGGGATATCTTGGAGAACCAATATGAAGGCAATGTACAAGTAAGAAGGAAAAAGGTTCAACTTCATATGTATGAATATGAACTCTTCAAAATAAAGCTTCAAGAATCATTCACAGAGATGACAAACCGTCTCAATGCTCTCCTCACAACCCTCAAAAAACTTTGAAAATATTTTTCCAAGGAAGAAGTGAATAATAAGATTCTAAGAATCCTACCTAAAAAGGATTGGGAATCTCAGGTCACTTTAATTGAGAAAGTTTAAGACCTCTCTACTCTCTCAATTGATGTGCTTAGTAGAAAACTCCTAACACATGAGCTTACGATCAAACAAAAAGGTGAAAAGCAAGAAGAGAAGGAAGAGAAGAAAAAGAGCATAAAACTAAAAGTTCTTCAAGAAGATAGTGAAGAGTAAAGTATTAAAGATTCTAGTGACAAAGATGGTGATATTGACATGCTCACTAGGGACTTTAAAAATTTTTCGAGAAAGAAAAATTTCTCAAGAGTAAGGGACTCTAACAAAAAGTTTAAAGGAGATGGTAAGTGTAATATCCCGTATTTTTAAATATTTTTACACTGTACCAGGATATGCAGTGTTAATAATTTTTGTATATATACTCTGATATTTTTATGAGTTGATATGTATTTAAAACCTATTTTTATTATTGTGTATTATTTACAGTACTTTACGTAAAATTTTCCCGAGACTTGCATTTTCGGGGAAATTTTCACGTAAATAATTTATTATTAATTATTTTAAATATATTTTCGGACTTGCATGAACTCATACGTATTTTTAAATTACTAAACACCGTGTATGTGTGCAATATTTATTTAATTAGGGTTTGATTAATTACCCTAATATTATATTATTTATTTATTAGTTTATGGTTATTTAATTATTTTATTTAGTATTAAATTATTTAAAATATTAAATTATATGTGTGGATGTGAAATTTTTCAAATATTTTATTAAAATTTTTATTTTTTTTCTTTTTTCTTTTTCTTTTTCTTTTTCTTTTCTTTTCTTTTTCTTTTCTTTTCTTTCTTCTTCTTCTTCTTCTTCTTCTTCTTCTTCTTCTTCCTCTCCCTCCCGCGCTCGACCACCCTTCCCCTCACCGCTGCAAATCCCGACCACCTACCGTCGGTGTGCCTCCCAACTTTTCACCGTCGTTCCCAGTCGTCCCCCGCAGCCAACAGCCTCCTTCCCCGACGCCGGTAGCCTCTTTTCTTCTTTTGGCCGAAATTTCTTCTCCTCGCCGTCGACGACGATTTCGGTCACCGTTTTCGACACCGCCGGTCTCTTTCTTCTCCTTGAGCTTCGGTGAGTGTGATTCTAGTTTTTTTTTTAGCTAAAATGGTCTAGATTTTCTTAGGTTTTGAATTTTCCAATTCGGCCATATTAGGGTTTTTGATTTTTTTGAGCTTTGAATTGATTGATTCATGAAAACTCCCTTCACAAATGTTGTTCCTAGTAGCGTAATCTACATGTATGAATTTTTTGAGATTTTTTGGATTTTTGGGTATTTTTGAATATTTTAATATTATTTTCTAATTTTCGGAAATTAATTATTTAAATTATAAAATATTGTTTTATGGTTAAATTAGGTGTTGAAATGAATTATAGGAATTTATTTGGAATTTTTATGAATTTCTAAGTATTTATTTTGAATTATTGAAGTTTATGTAATTTGAGAAATTAGGGTTAAATGTGTTTTTAATTGAATTTAATTGGTTAATTGAGTTTAATTATTAATATTATTGATAAATATGTTGAGAAAATTAATTTTGGATAATTGTATAATTTTTGGTGAATTTTTGAAGTAATTATAGTATATTTATATATATAAGGGCATTTTGGTAATTTTACCCTAAATTGGCTAAAAATGTAATTTAATTGGTTTTAATAGTTATTTAAGGTATAAAAATGATTTCTACAAATTATTTAGTATTTTTAACTAATTAAAACTATTTTTCGTGAATTATTTTCAATTATATATATAATATACGATTTTTCTAATAAAATGAGTTTTTATTGGTTTTTACTGTGTTTAAAGGTTAATTATGTAATTTCTACCTATAAAATGAATTTCTATGTTATAAGAATATTTTTGGTATTTCTGAAATTATTCTGTGATTGTGGACCCCGGTCGGTGGACTGTAGTTTGGAGTCCGACTGTGGGATTTTGATTGTGCTCTGTGTAGTTTTTTGAAGTGTATTTCTTTGCAGGGTTGACTCTACTCTTTTGAGTAGAGAGATGTCCATTTTACAGGGGAGGTTCTGCCGGATTTTTGGTAGAATTCTCGTAAAACGTGATGTCCTGTCGAACCCTAATTCTATTTCTGTATTTAATATTCTAGATCGAATTCTAGGATTTCTGTTAGGTTTATTCTAATGTCGGTTATTTATTGTTTGTTTAGTTGCACCGAGACCGAGGGCTAGTGGACCAGGCCCGTCGGACCCGTCTCGTGGAGCGCACTAATTTGTGAGTTACTATACTATATATATATGCTTTAGGATGCATGATTTAGAAACATATGTTTTATTTTGATTTAATTTGCATAAATAATATGATTTGTATTTAAGTATATTTTTAATTTATTTTTGGTATATAATAAATTGTATACATGTTTTGCTAATAAACTATATTTAAAAAAATATTTTTAAATATATTTCTAGCCTAATTTATAATTTGATTGGATTTATTTGATGTATATATACTCAAAATATACCTGGTTTACTTTTCGTATATTTCCAGTATATATATGGTTTATGTTGCTGTTTTATTTAAATTCATGCATCATTTATTTGTGAATGAATGTTTTATATTCATTAATGAAGGATATCGATAGAACGTGCTACCTAGTGGGCAGTACTAGGACCGAGTACGTACCGGTACGCCTATAGTATTTAGACTATATTACTAACCTATTTATGGATATTGATTGATTATGATTATTGATGTGTGAGAGGTGATTGGGTGTGATTGCTGGAGCTCGGTTGACCAAGTGTCTCGGGGCCAATCACACTGGCAGTAAGACTGTTGGAGCTCGGTTGACTTAGTGTCTCGGGGCCAGTCTATTGTCTAAATGGATTAAGTGGATATCTTTGGATTAAGTGAGCCTGTGTGGCTAGAGTGTTGTCTAACACTATTTCTGAGGTTGCGATATTCTAGGGTTCTATGTGATCCTTCATAAAAGATGATTTTCAATAAAATATATATAAAATGATTTTATTGCATCTGTGTGTATTTGCCTGTATATATATTAGATATATATATACTGTTGATTGTATGCATTGTCATTTAGTGTGTATGTATATATATTATAGTAATTCACTCAGTGAGATCTGACTCCCCTCCGTTGATAATTTTTCAGGAGAGTCAACATCTTCAGACCTCAGTAGCAGGCCGATACGCCGGATTTCTTCCGCCCCGGCTTCCTTGTGTAAACTGCTTACTTGAGTCTTATTTTTATAGTCTAGACACTGCAGTAGTTATAAATTAATTATGTGGGATTTTATGTATTTTATTTATGTGAGATATTGTATTATATTTGAAACTGGATTTGTATTCAAAGATTTATATATATGAGATGAGATTTGATTTAAATCCAGTTGGTGAAATTAATATTGTGATATTTATGATTTTCATTTCCACTGCATTATATATTGCATGTTTTATTTTATTTTTAGGCTTGCTACGGGTTCCGGATTCGAAAGAATTCCCGTTCCCTAGCGCCGGTCTTGGCCCCTGTTTTGGGTCGTGACAGTAAAAAAAGAACTAAAAAAGTTACTTGTTATGAATGTAAGAAATCGAGACATATTCGATATTATAACCTGAATTTTTAATTAATTATTAAATTTAAATATGGAATTAACTAGTGTTAATTATTATTTGAATATTGATGAGATTATTATTATTTGTATAGTTTTATTAAATTTTGATTAATTGTTAAGTGTATAAATATTTTGGGAGGAATTTAAATTTTTAAAATATTAAAATATTATTATTTTAAAAATAATTATTATTTTGTATAATTATATATATAAAAAGTACAAAACGAATTTTTTTCTTTTTCTTTTTCCCCCCTCCCTTTTTTTCTTCCTTTATTTTTCTTTCTTCTTCTTCCGTTCTCCCTACACAACACTAACAATGCCAACCACCACCGCCACCATCATTGCACCAGTCAGCCACCACACCAACACCTCCAGCCATCAGTGACCTTCCCTTCTTGTTCTTCCTCTTGTTTCTGTTGTTGATGATTTAAGGAGAGGCTTGTTGGCGATGATTCTGGCCATTCCAGTCGTTGCCATTGGTCTCAAACGACTGTCCTCTCTCCAAGCTTCGATCCAAATTGGTAACAATTTTGATTTTGAGTATTTGATTTTTAGGATTTTTTTTAATTTGTTTAAATTGAGTTTGAATTTTATTTAATTAGATATAATTGTTTTGATATTAAATGCAATTGAGGTTGTGATCTTACTAATGCTGATTTTTATTTATTTTTCAAATTTTTTTGGGTTCGGATTACTGTTTTGATTACTGGTTCGGCCCGAAAAATTTTATATTTTTAATAAATTTTATTAATTATGTAGCTTAAACTTTGTGAAGAAAGTTTTGTGAAATTATGTATAGAATTTGAGATATGAATTTCTTAGTTTATGTATAAATATGTATTTCTAAAAAATTATTGGAAATTAATAAATTATTTAATTTTAATTAAAATTATTGTTAATTATTCTATTTTAGACTATTTTGATTAATAAAAGTGTAAAAATAATTTTTAGAATTATTTTCCAATTATTTATTATTTAGTAGTTATTTTGGGAAATATATGAAAAATTAATTTATTTATTATCTTTTGAGCCTAAATGAGCATTTTATTATTTTTATGATAATAATAAGTGATTTTAATAATTATTTGCAATTTATACTAATTTATTTGTAAAATGAAAATTTTATGCTATTACTAGATTTTATTAGCAAAATATTATTTAATAACTAGAATTTTATTATTTATTTGCAAAATAAATTTCTTAAATATTTTTATGATATATTTTGGTGATTTGAGAAATTATATTATTTTATTGTATATTTTGTGATTTTGGTTTTCGGTTGAACGTGAATTGTAGTTTGGGGGCTTAACCCGACATGTTGAGCTTGGGAATATTATGAAGTGTGTTTTCGTACATGAATAAGTAGAGAGATATCTATTTTATAAATGAGACTCTATTGAATTTTTGGTAGATTTCTAGTAAACGTGATATCAGGTCTGTGTTTAGTTTTGAATTCTTAGAGTCGAGTTTTAGACCGAGTTTTCTCTAGAAATATAGAATATATAACATTAGAATTTTATCCTCATTATTTTATTATTTTTCTATAGCCATGCCGAGACCGAGTTCTACAAGATAGGGACAGTCGAGTCATTATAGAGGAGGGCACTCCACCTGTGAGTTATTATTATATGTATGCATTGCATGTAGATAATATTATTGGCATCCATATTTTTAATGAATATGAATTTATTTATGCTATGTTACATTAAATGTTAATTGTTATTGTTATTGTATATATGTTTTCATATATATATTTATATATATATAGGTGAAAATTTATTTGTGTAAATTGAATGTTGTTCATATTTAATATTATTTTATTATTTTATTTTTGATATGATGTTTTGGAGGATAGTAATAAAACGTGCTATCTAGTGGGCTACACTAGAACTGTTGAGCAACAAAATGCTAGATGTTAGGATATAATTTTTATTGATATGACATGATTCAATTGATTATTGAGATTTGTGGTCAGAGAGTCGTGTTATTTCAAAAGTGCAGTTGACCTAGTGTCTCGGGCTAGTCATGTTGGTAGGGAGACTATAGAAGCTCAATTGACTTAGTATCTCGGGGCCAGTCCATTATCAAATTTAAGAAGAGAAATATTTTTGGATTTAAGTGAGCCTGTTGGCTAGTAAGGTTCAGTGTTTGAGGTTATGAAAAATTTTAGAGTTCTGCTTCGATCCTCCATTTAATTTCTATTGGTGTGCTAATATGAAAATTGTTTTTAATTGTCTACTTGAAGTGTATGTATAAATTGCATAAATATAAATATAAATATATAAATATTATTTTGATGCTTGATTGTTTGTATGTTTAGGTTGCATGTATATATATAATAACAATTCACTCAGTCAAGTTTAACCCCCCTCAATTATTTTTCAAGATCTTTTTCAATAGACCTCTCATCATAGTCCTCTCCACCAAACCCTTTCTTCATCGGTTGACTTATGTCAATTTTGAACTATCACTCTTTATATTATTAGACGTTACAATAGTAGTATGTTTTGTTGTAGTGTTTTATATTGTTATTGCCAAAGGTTTTGTATTTGAATAATTGTATAAACATATTTTATTATGATATAATATAAAGATTTCTTTTTGTTTTAAAAAGTTTTAATTCTGAGGCATATTTATGTTTATGTTTTATTGAGTTTTTATATTTTAGACTTGCTACGGGTTCGAGATTCTCTCAATTTGCCATTCCCTAGCACCGGTCATGACTCCTAGGTTTAGGTCGTAACATCCGAAGTGAGTGCCCCAAACTCAAACTCAAAAATAAGGGAGCAAAAGATAGGAAGAAGGCCTTTAAAGCTACTTGGGATGACTCCTCTAAATCCAATGAGGAAGAGGAACAACAAGAAGTGGCCAATCTTTACTTCATGATCCTTGAAGATGAAAATGAGGTATCATTTACTTCTAACTCCTCTCATAATAATTATTATGCTTATGATGAATATGATGATGATGATGTTGAGAGTTCTATTGTGAGCAAACTCTTGCTTAAGTGCAAAAGCTTACTTTCTAAAAAGAAGTATAATAACTAAGGAAATTGAGAAGTTAAAAATTGAATTTTTTAGTCTTACTAAATCAAATGATAAACTTGCTAGTGATTTAAAATTTTTAAATTCCTTGGAAGAGTAATTCAAGAAAGCAAGTAATGAAAATCATAAACTTTCTAATAAGGTAATTAAGCTAAAAATTTCATATTAAAATTTCAAAGAGGAAAAGAGAGTTTAGATAATTTATTTGACTCTCAAAACTTTCATGGAAATACTTATGGAATTAGATATGCTAATGGAATGGTGTAGACGATGGGGTTTAGCGCGCATCCAAGATTTTAGCAACCGCAACACTGTTTAGGCTTAGGGCCTTAGGGAACACACTACTATATCATAAAATCATAGCGTGGAGACGAGGAATCGCCACCTAGGGTAATAGCTAGGACAATTTAATTGGTGGTACTCAATTCTCTAAAAGAAAATTAGCACCACAACTAGGAGATTCTGAGAACTAAATACTAACTTCTCTTAGTCTCGTGTTCATTTAGAATAATTTTATAAATGATTATTTTATTCTCTAATTACATTCAATTTTATTAAACCCTATTTGACATCCATCTAACCCTAGGCATCTAGTTATTAAAATTACACATAAAAAATGCACTCAAGATCATGTTGTCCCTAAGTCTAAACTATGTTAATTTTATTAAAAAGTTAGCTAGATTTACATCTTATTTACAAGTGAGAAAGGGACTAAAGGTGGGCCTACATTTTTATTAATTAGTGAGTCTAGATCTATTTATTTTACTTTGTCTAAAAAATAGGCTTAAGTCTATTCAATTTTAAATGAAAATTAAATTAATGGGCCTAAGTCTAACTTGGTTTTATTTTAAGTGAATGTGGGCCTAGGTCTATTTATTTAAAAAGAAATGAAATTAAGTGGGTTGAGCTAAGTCTAAACAAGTGTTTTAATTAACTAAGTGGGCCTGAAATCTAATTAACTTAATGGGCCTAAATTGATTATTTAAAGTCCTAAACCATTTTTAAGCCTATTTAAAGTGAGTTGGACCTAAGCATGGGCTTGGGGCCCAAAATAATATAAAAACCCAAAAATACAACCCAAAACAAATAAAACATAAAAAAGGATCAAACATGCAATATAGTGATTTTCTAGAAACCCTAAATCAATTACATGCAAACCCTAAATTAAGCTACTGCCACCATTGATTTTAATTGATTTTTTACCCAATTGAACCTAATTACTAATTGATTTTAAACGCAAAAAATTAAATCTTTCACTATTCCCACTACTGGGGTTATTACAAACTATGTACAAGAATTAAAATTAAACAATTATAAACCCATAAATTAAAATAACTACATAAGATACCAAAATGCAAAATAAGGATAAAAATCATAAGTTCTACTGGAAAACAACACAGGTTCTTCCATGGCATTCCATGGACCTTATGTTCGTCTAAACACAGGCAGTATCCTCCTCAATCCATATTCGCACATAAAAAAAAAACATAGAAATAATCATATTAGTAGTGAAATTGAATAATCAAAACAATAATAAAATAAAATAAAAATCACAAAAAAGAAAAGAATAGAAAAGAATGGAATAGAAAAGAACACTGATGATTTTAGATGTTGTGCAAATACTTTGAGATAGCCCCTCAGATTGGATTATCACCATTAAAGTTAACTCAATATTGATTTAATTTTGGACTAGGATTTGATTGCTTTCGAAGAAACTGACAGTATCCAAAATTAGGGTTTTTTCAAAGACAAGGGTGTTCTTTGCGTAACTCTTTTCTCTCTTTCGCAATCTCTCTATTTTTTTCTCAGTCTGTGTGTGTGTGAGTTTTTCTTCATCTGTCTGAGTCTCCAACCTCCTCATGCACTCAGACTCTTTGCTTTTTAAAGCAAAGTCTACATACTTACGTCCCCCATTACAAGAATGCTCATCTCTTCCAAAATAAACTGATAAGAATTTTGATTTTTGAAAGCTATTTATGAGTTTTGAACACATTGAAATTTTCATCAGATAATAATAATAAAAAAATTAACTTTTTAACCAATCAAAACACTGAAAAAATCAATAAAAAATAAGAAAAAATACGCGAAAAATTGAAAAATGGGACTTTTACGCATTGGCATTGTGCAATACCGACCGGCATTATAGAATGCGATCTGCATTAAATGCTAAAAAACCCAAAAGACCTCTGAAAAATTGACTTCCTTGTAATCAAATCCTAAAAAATATTGCAATTTAGTCCCTAAAGTCCAGAAAATTGACAACCAAGTTCAATTTTTGAATAAATTTTATCATAGGGGCTTACGTCATAATTATGCACAATTGCATCCCGAAATTGGATGCTTACAAATGGCCTCATCTTTATCATCATCACATATTAAATTTGTTAAAGCATCATGCAATTCCATTCATTTTACCTCTAAACTGATTAAGACTCAAGCTTTCAAAGCTAAAAAATCTCATGTGATAAACAACAAAGGAAAGTCTCATAAGACTCATCCTTTATTAATACAAAGAGGTAAGGCTTAAACTAGAGCACCTCAATCCAAGCATGCTTATATATTCCACATTAGGCATGCTACACAACACAATGCACATAAACATATTGCACAAACCTATCAAAATACACATTGTCATTGTTAATGTATATCTCACACTATAACTCAAAAGATTTATAGGAAGCACACACCAACACAACATGAAAGACATGCTTCACACACTAGGAAAGCATATCATCCTAAGAGAAATAAATTTAAAAATGTGATATGTTTATATTTCATAATAAAAGTACATACCAATAATGTGTGTTTTTATAGAAAACTACACATCAATTTGCTTCCTTTGGATTATATTGAAACTAACCAACTTAGACAAAAAAAGTTTTGGGTTTAAAAGAACACTAAAATTATTTTGTTTATGTGTGCTTGAAATCCACAAGAACAAAAAGCAAGTGGTATCTTGATAGTGGATGTTCAAGGCATATGATGGGAGACAAAGAGCAATTCAACAAGCTTGATGCTAAGGATGGAGGACATGTTACATTTAGAGACAATGCAAAAGGAAAAATTATTGGCATTGGAGAAATTGGTAATCCTCAATCCTTAGCTATACATCATGTGTTGTTTGTTGATGGTCTTAAACATAATTTTCTAGTAGAAGTCAATTGTGTGACATGGGAAATAAGGTGACTTTATATCCTAGAAATTGCTTTGTTAATAGTCTTAACGAAAACAAAGTAATTTCTAGTGGTGAAAGAGTAGATAATGTTTATGTTATTGATTTGAACAAGATTGATAACACAAATATCAAATGTTTAATGTCTATTTCCCATGACATATGGACATGGCATAAAAGGTTAGGACATGTAAATTTTGAGCCTTTGAATGATCTTTGTAAACATGAACTTGTGATTGGTTTACCTAATCTTGGATTCACCAAGGATAAACGTTATGATGCTTGCCAAAAAGGAAAATAATCCAAGTCCTTATTTAAGCTTAAAAATGTAGTTTCCACTTCTAAACCACTTAAACTTATGCATATGGATTTATCTGGACCAACTATAGTTGCTAATCTCGGTGGAATGTACTATGCATATATATTGGCTGATGATTGCTCTAGATTTAGTTGGGTATGTTTCCTTGCTCATAAAAATAATGCATTTAAAGCTTTTGAAAATTTTGCAAACAGATTTTAAAAAGAGAAAGGTTGTTGTATCTCTTCAATTAGAAGTAATCATGGAACCAAATTTGAAAATAAATTTTTCAAAACCTATTGCAATGAAAATAGTATTTAACATACATTTTCTTCTCTTAGAACTCCTCAATAAAATGGGGTTATTGAAAGAAAAAATAGAACTCTTGTGGAAATGGCTAAAATAATGCTTCATGAGTATAATTTGCCTCTATACTTTTAGGAGCAAAAGTTATTAACACATCTTATTACACTTCAAACTAAGTTTTCAAAAAACCAATTTTAAATAAAACATCTTATGAACTATGGAACAATAGAAAACCCAAAATCTCATATCTAAGAGTATTTGGATGTAAGTGCTTTATATTAAACACTAAGGATAATCTTAGAAAATTTGATTCCAAAGCCGATGAAGGAATTTTCCTAGGCTATTTTAATTCTAGTAAAGCATAAAGATTTTTTAATAAGAAAACTCTGGTAGTTAAAGAATTAATGCATGTTATATTTGATGAATCAAACTCACTTGATCCTGGAAAGGATGTTTATAGTGTTAATAATCTTGAAGGTGACAATGAGATTATGGAAACTCTAAAAGAAAATGCTAGTAAGCCTTTGAAACTTGAAGGTCCAAACAAGAAGGATAATGAGGAGACATCTCAACCTACTTTAAAGGATGAACTTCTAAAGGATTAGTAATTCAAGAAAGTGCATCCTCAAGATCTTATTATAGGTGACACTACAAAAGGGGTAACTATTATATCTCAATTAATGTCTATTGTTAATTTAGCCTTCATTTCTCAAATTAAGCCCAAAAATGTTGATGATGCATTAAGTGATGAATTTTGGGTTCTTGCTATACAAGAAGAGTTAAATCAATTTAAGCAAAATAAGGTTTGGACCTTAGTTCCGAGAATAAAACATCATCCCATTATAGGCACCAAATAGGTGTTTAGAAATAAGATGAATGAATAAGGATTCATAACTAGGAACAAAGCTATACTAGTAGCTAAAGGTTATAATCAAGATAAAGACATTGATTATAATGAAACCTTTACCCCCATTGTAAGGTTAGAAGCTATTAGAATGCTACTTATATTTACATAATTCATGGATTTTAAAATTTATTGAATGGATGTTAAAAGTGCATTTCTAAATGATTTTATTGATGAGGAGGTATATGTTGAGCAACGTTCAGGTTTTGAAAATCTTGATTCTCCAAATCATATTTTTAAATTATTAAAAGCATTTTATGGATTGAAATAATACCCAAGAGCTTGGTATGAAAGATTAAGCAACTTCTTACAAGAGAAAGGATTCTCTAAAGGAAAAGTTGACACAACTCTTTTCATAAAGAAATTTGAGCATGATTTATTAATTATTCAAATATATGTTGATGATATTATTTTTGGTTCTACTAACCATTGCTTGTGTGAGGAATTTTCTAAGCTAATGCAAGGAGAATTCAAGATGAGTATAATGGAAGAACTAAAATTCTAATGCAAGGAGAATTCAATATGAGTATAATGGAAGAACTAAAATTCTTTCTCAGAACATAATGCAAAGATGGGATTTTCATCAATTACTAAATATGTAAGAGACATTCTTAAAAAGTTTAGTGTGGATGGAGCTAAGATAAGTAAAACTCCAATAAGCACCACAAACAAACTTAATAAGGATGAGAATAGCAAACCAGTTAATGAAAAATGATTTAGAGGTATGATTAGATCTCTTATTTATTTAACTGCTAGTAGACCTAATATTATGTTTGCTACTTGCTTATATGCTAGATTTCAATCAAGTCCTAGCGAGTCTCATTTAAATGTTATCAAAAAAATTTTCAAATATCTTTGTGGTATAATGCATTTAGGACTTTGGTATCTTAGGAGTTCTTCCTTTGACCTGATTATTTATTCTGATGTGGACTTTGTCGGTAGTTTCCTAGATAGAAAAAGCACTTCCAAAACTTGTCAAATTTTAGGTATTGCTTAGTTTCTTGGTTTAGCAAAAGACAAGTTTCGATTGTCTTATCCACTGCTAAAGCTGAATATATTGTAGTAAGTCTTTGTTGTTCACAAGTTTTATGGCAAAAACAACAATTGTTAGACTATGGTATAAAATTTTATCACATTCTAATCAAATATGACAATATAAGTGCTATTAAACTTAGCAAGAATCCTATTCAACATTCTAGAACTAAGCATATAAACATTAGACATCATTTTTTGCATGATCATGTTCAATTTGGTGATATCATATACGAATTTGTTGATACAAATAATCAATTTATAGATATTTTCACTAAACCTCTCAATGAAGAGAAATTGAATTTCATTAAGCATGAACTTGACATAATTTATGGTTGTAGTTTGTCTTGATTTTATGCTTAATTAATGGTTGGAGGAGTTCTTCATCTCCTTACCTTTCAAACAAAATGAAGATGTCAACCCAACAAAGGCAACTCATCCAGGAATGACTCCCTTTGCTTATTGATTACTTTGATTGTTAAATGTTTTGATTTTGATCTTAACATTTTTTAAAAAAAAATTTTAATTATCACGCATTTATATATGTTTAAATATGCATTTTTTTTAATTCCTCCTATTCCTCATCAAAACTAGTTTCTTTTATATGTTTTGGTTAATTTTTTCATCAGTTTTTGTCTGGCTTATTTTTAGTATATTTTTCATATCTAAGCATTGAGCTATTTGTTTATTTTTATAGTTATTTCATGACAGTTTATGTTCGGTTTATTTTTTGGATATAAGACATGAATTGTTAGTTTTATGTCTTATTATATTTATCTTTAGTTTATAATTGGTATTTTAATATCATTGTAACTTTGTCATTTTCATTAATGATTTTTTATTTTCTTTTACAATGTTCCTTTCTTCAAAATGTCAATTTCTCTAGTATTCATTCTTTTTTATTTTTGAAAAAAGGGAAGAATGAGTTTGCATGAATACTTAGTTAATTTCTTTAAAGGGAGAGAATTTTTTTTTTCAAAGATGTGTTTATGTTAGTGACATAATTATGTGATAGTGTGTCCTTAGTATCAATTTTTTTTTAAATTCACACCTTATTCTATTTTTTAATTTAAAATAGGGGAGAAAATTATTTGAATTTGTTTTATATAATTTTGTTTATGCATGTGTAGTAACATTATAAGTGTGGCTAGTTTTGTCATATATCATATGTGATAAAAGGCCATATTTTGCTTACTTTGTTTAAGTATGGTATAGATTTTATAAAAATTTTGTGTATCTGTATTTTCATTGTTTTAGTTCTTAATCTTTTATTCCCTTTTGATTTTTTTTTGTCCCTTTAGATTCATTTCCCTTTATGTCTCTCTCTTTTCTTTTTGTCATTGACAAAGGAGGAGAAGAAGCTATATGATAAATTGTGCTTAGTGTTTGTGTTTGTAATATGGTAAGTATCACATGATCATGTGTAAATAGCTAGTTAAGCTCTATATGATCATATAAGGTTGTACTATATGTATTATTTTTGTGATGCATTATGCATATATGTTTGAAATTATTTCCTTCATAATTGTCAAACATTTTTTATGATTTAACACATTTATTATGTTAGGCTATAGTTCTTTTTATTTCTTATGTTAAATTTTATGTTGTTTTTATTTTTGAAAAAAGAGGGAATAAATAATTAAATTCATATTTCTTATCATGTCTACAAAGGGGAGAAATAAATAAATATGTTTTCATATAAAGGAGAAAATTTTTATGACTATCTTTTCAATTGATATCATTTCTTAAAACCATCTCCTTAATAATTATTTAATATTTTTTTAAAAAAAGTTCAATTTCTTTAAATCCTTATATATGCTCTAGTTAATTCTTTCATGCTTTGGTACATGATATTGATTTTATGTATATATTAAGGGGGAGAAATTTATTGCATCTATTTATTTTGAAAGGCATAACTATTTTAATTTAACATGCTTATACATGTTATTTATTTTTAACACACACACACATTATTTATTATCCTTTGAAATTGATTGTCAAAGCCAAAAAGGTAGAGATTGTTGACCATTTGCATTATCAAACTCCTAATTTTGGATTTTGACAAAAAATTTTGATTCTAATGATTTTAACTAACTGTGTAGGAAATTATATACTAAAAATATGCATTTTTGGATATACAGTGATTTGCTCACGAGCTACCTCATGACCTGGATTGATAAATATGCTTTTGGGCTAATTTGATCTCTGAAATTCAATGAGGCTTTTTGACATGCTTATAGGTATATAATAAGAAAATTATTTTTATAATTATTGAAGTAGACATCTTAAGCTTTTTTTAATTAAGTTTACTTATTAAAATTCGAGCTCATTTGGGTATGCAAATCTTGAGTCGAAGTCCGTATATGCAGCTTTCATTTCAAGTTGTGCAGCTCTTAGTATTTCAGTAATATCTTGAGCTACAAAGGTTAAATTGAGGTGATTCAAAGTGATAAGGAAAGATAAGAAAATTATCTATAACTTTTATGAAAAAATTTAAGGCTAATTCAATTGCCTTAGTCTTAAAAAGACATCACAAAGCACTATCTTGATTAGACTCAATACAGGGTCTAAATTGCACAAAAAAGTGCAAATCTTGTCATGGTCCCGATCGGGACCAAGACAGGCCAATTTCTGTAAAACTTCAATTTTTATCAGAACCAATCTCGATCCAATATCCTGACCGAGACAATACCCGGGACAGTGATATCCCAACTAGAACATTAATATCCCGACCGAGACAAATGCAAAACTTCAAATAAAATGGGTCGTAATGGCTATTCAATGCTCGTACCAACCGGGACTAATGATATCTCAATCAAGACCTGAAAAATTGTAGCTCAAAAGTCCAAATTTCATTCAAATGGACTTTAATTTTGTTGGGAGTGAAATTATTGCTTCTAACAGCTATAATTGAATTGCTCAAGTATAAATATAACCTCTGAAGATTATTTTAAGGTTAAGAAACTTCTTTATTCATTATATACTTTCAAACATTCAATTAAACTCTCTAAACACTTTTAAAATTCATCTTATTATTATATACTTTTATGAGAGTTGGTGAACATTAGAATAGAAATTCTTATTCTTCTCTTTTTTGGGGTTAAGAAAATGAGAAGTGAGATTCTATTCTAAAGGAATTGGTTTAAGTGTTTAGCCATTAAAACACTTGAAAATTTGGTTTTAGTTTGAGCCTTTGAAAACACTTATGTATCAATTTTTGAGTAAGTCTTGAAAACTCAAGCTGTAAGGTTTAAGTTAAGTCTAAAACTCAAGTTGTAAAAATCAATCTAGGGAAATAGATTGTGGTTATTCAAAATTCTAATTTAGGGATAAGTTAGGTAGAGACATAGGATTGTTGAGAATTTGAACTCCTTAAATCCTTATGTTCATCATTCTTCCTTCTCAACATTCCTTTTAATTCTCATTTAAATCTTTTTAATTTCTTATTATTGTTCGATAGTCCTATTCACCCCCTCCCCCTCTAGCAGTCTTCCATAATTAGATTAGTTTTTAAAATTATTAGATTAGTATTAGAGTATATATAGTAGTGTTTTAGTTGAAAAATAATACTAAATAATTATTATATTATTATACATTTAAATTTTTTTTAAAACAAAATTTTTAATGGTTTGAAAAAAATATTTGAGTGATTTAAGGTAGAAAAATATGTAGTATATAAATATCTTTAGAATTTAAGTAGTATTGAAATATGTATATGTCACGACCCAAACCAGGGAGTCATGACCAATGTTAGGGAATGAGAATTCTTTCAAATCTGGAACTTATAGCAAGCCTTAAAAATAAAAACACATACAATAATAATACCAAAAATACGCCAAAATTAAAAATTTATTTAATATAAAAGCAAATTTTTATTTTATAACATAAAACATTCAGTACAAGGTTTCTAATAATACAATACACTACTACTACTACAATAACACTACTACTGCAGTGATTACTAATATACAATAAGACAATATTTCAGTATTTACATAAATTAGTCGAAAAAGAAAGAGTCTGATGAATATTATTACAAGGAAGGTCTGATGTAGAAGATCCTGAAAATAAAAATAATGAGGGGAGTCAGACCTTACTGAGTGAATTATTATAATATATATACATGCAACCTAAATTTATATACAGTCAAGCGTCAATATAAATATATATATATATATATATATATATATATATATATATATAGGCATTTCACACAAATGCTAAAATCCATGTTTATATAATAAAAAATACAGAAAAAGTTTATTTGAGTGAAGGATCGAAGCAGAATCCTAAAATATTATGCAACCTCAATGATTACATCTCACTAGCCAACAGGCTTACTTAATTCCAAATTATTTCTCTTTTTCATTTTTGGACAGTAGACTGGCTCCGAGACACTAAGTCAACTAAGCTCCTATAGTCTCACTGTCAGTGTGATTGGCCCCAAGACACTAGGTCAACCGAGTTACCGCAATCACACTACTCTCTCACCAAAATTCTCAATAATCAAATAATCAAGTCTCACATCAAATAATTTCATAATCTCAACCCTAAAATCTAACGCACTGGTACGTACACAATCATAGTAAAGCCCACTAGGTAGCACATTCTACTACTATCCTTCAAATAAATCTTATAATTATTAAAAATAATAAAATGCATAATTTAAACATGATAGCATCCATTTTTTAAGGAATATACCACTTATATATCAAACATATACTGAATATATACCAATATACCAAATATATTATGAGTATATGTAAAAAATATATTGAATATTTACTAAAAATATACCAAGCATATATGTCACATATATACCAAATATATGCCAAACATATATATAATCATTTAGTAAAAGAATTCATATTTAAATACATTATAAAAATATGAATGCTCATAATTATGTATTCTACATGCAATGCATATATAAAATAATAACTTACAGTTGTGCACTCCTCTAAAGAGAGTAGACTGACCTGGTCCGATAGGCCTCGGTATCGGCGCAACTAAAGAAAAAAATAATACTAATATTAGAATTGAAATCCTAATTTCATACTTCTAGAAATACTAGAGAAAGACTCGATCTAGGACACGACTCGACCAACATCAAAAATTCATGATCGACCCAATGTTACATTTTACGAGAATTCTATCAAAAAATCGACAAAGTCTCTTTTGTAAAACGGATATCTTTCTACTATCTCTCTACTGAAAGTAGAGCTGATCCTGCAAGCAAACACACTTCAAATAACCACAAAAGCACAACTTCTCAGGTTAGACCCCCGAACTACACAATTTGCCCAACAGAGAACCAAAATACACAACAATCAATAATTTAATAATAATATATTAAAATCATTAAAATCCATAAAATCCAATAAAATACCTCAATTCAAGTTATTTAAAAATAAATACCTTAAAACTAATTATTTTCAAATTAGTTAATAAATCTCAAATAAATTATATAATATTAATAAAAATCCATTTTTCAATTATTCAAAATTAAATAGTAAAATTCACAAATAATTATTTAAATATTTCAAATATGTAATAAAAATAGTTAAAAATTCATTTAATCACAAAAACAGTAAATAAAATTATTATTTGAATATATGTCAAGAAATTATTTTTAATTAGTTAAAAATAATAAATAATTCGTAAAAATTATTTTAATACTATTTATTATTCCAAAATTATTCAAAGCATACTAATTAACAATAATTTCAATTAAAACATCAAATTTACTAATTTATATTAATTTTTCCAAAAATTAATTTTTCACATAAACCTTCAAAAATTTGTAACAATTAATCGGATCACAATTTCAATATACTTTCTTCACAAACTATAATCCAAATAATTTAAAAAATTTATTAAAAATATAAAAAAATTTCGGCGAGGGTCACTAGAACAGTGACTCGGTGGAAAACCAAAACATCAAAGTCCAAAATAATTCAGAGAAATCAAACAAAAATATATTTGTGTAGCTCTAACTTCACACAACAACATTTGCAAAGGAACTAAGCATGAAACACAGAAAATCAAGCTCAAAAAAATAAAAAACCAAAGTTGACCTAAATTAAAATTTGAAGATAAAATGATTACCCGACGTTTCTAGCTCAAGACAACTATGATAATCACTCCAAATTAATTTCTCTACGTAATAAAATATTTAAAATAAAATAAATTAATTCTATTCACAATAATAATAATAATAATAATAATAATAATAATAATAATAATAATAATAATAATAATAATAATAATAATATACAATACTAACATTAAATTACACACAATAATCATAATATATAAAAAATTTAAAATATTTATTAACACTGCATATCCCAAAATAAATTTAATAATTTAAAATATCAAGTTATAACAATCTTCTCCCCTTATAAAAATTTGTCATCGAATTTTCAAATAAAGGAATAGAAAACAGGAATTCATCATGGAAAAAGGTAAGGGCAGGCCAACCACATCTCAGCCTCAATCTCTCATGTATGCTCCTCCACATTGTTATTCCTCTACAACACCTTAACCATCGGAATCTGCTTTGAACACAACTGATGAACTTGATAATCCACTATCGCAACTGGTTCCTCCTTGTACGTCAGGTCTTTGTTTACTTCCACACTCTCAGGCTGCAACACGTGCGAAGGGTCTGAAATATGCTTCCTCAACATTGAGATATGGAACACTCGATGCGCTTAAGATAGATTCAGAGGCAAAGCCAACTGATATGCAACCATGCCCACTCTCTCCAGAATCTTGAGCAGTCTAATATATCTCGGCACTAATTTCCCCTTCTTGCCAAATCTCATCACACCCTTCATCTAAGACACTTTCAGGAACACATAGTCTCCAACCTAAAATTTCACATCTTTGTGCTTCAAATCCGTATAGCTCTTTTATCTACTAGCTGCGGTCTCTTACCTCCTTCTGATCACAGCAACCTTCTCCACTACATCATGAATAATCTCAAGTTCAGTCAATGCTCTCTCTTCAATCTCATCCTAACACAGAGGGGATCTACACTTTCTTTCATATAGAGCTTTATATGCTACTATTTCAATACTGCTATGGTAACTGTTATTATATGAAAACTCTACAATTGGCAAATGATCATCCCAACTACCGCCAAGATCCAATACACACATCCTCAACATATCCTCAAGTGTCTGGATCATCCTCTCAGATTGACCATATGTCTAAGGGTGAAAAGTAGTACTGAAATCAAGCCCCGTGCCCATTGCTTCCTACAACTTCTGCTAAAATTGAGAGGTAAACACTAAACCTCTATCAGATACAATGGATATAGGTACTCCATTAAGGTACACAATATGGTTAACATATAGCTTAGCCAACTTAGCTACAAAATAAATGGCTTTAACTGGCAAGAAGTGAGCTGATTTGGTTAACCTATCCACAATCACCCAGATGGAATCATATCCATCCTTTGAATGAGGTAACCTAACCACAAAATCCATAACAACTCTCTCTCATTTCCACTCAGGAACAGGAAGAGGCTGAAGCTTCCTAGAAGGCTTCTGATGCTCAACTTTCACCTACTGAAAAGTCAAGTACTTAGAAACATAATCAACTACATCCTTCTTTAATCCATCCTACCAATACAAATCTCGAATATTGTGGTACATCTTAGTAACACCTGGATGTACGCTATAAGCTGTAGAATGTGCCTCTTTAAGGATCTCTTCTCTCAAATTATCCATATCAGGAATGCATAATCTACCACTGATTCATAAAATACCTTCATCATTGAGTGTAAAATCAGTGAACTTCCCTTCACGAACATTCTCCTCAAGCTCTACTAGAATAGGATCTCAACCCTGAGCTGCCTTAATCCAATCTCTCAACACTGATCTGACTTTAAATTGAGCTAGTAGTCCACTTGATCTGTTAATCTTCATCATTAAACCTTGATCCACTAATTGGTGCAAATCTTGGATCAAAGGTCTCCTTTCCATACTAATGTGAGCAAGACTACCTGAGGACTTCCTACTTAAAGTATATGCTACCACATTAGCCTGGCCTAGATGATAAAGAATATCGCAGTCATAATCCTTTAGCAGTTCTAACCATCTCCTTTGCCTTAAGTTTAGATCTCTCAGCTGAAAAATGTACTCACCCTATACAAATAATGTCTCCAAATCTTGATGGCAAAGATCACTACAACCATCTCTAGGTCTATAGTAGGATAATTCTATTCATGCTTCTTCAACTGCCTCAAAGCGTAAGCTATCACCCTACCATTTTGCATTAACACACAACCTAGGCCGACTCTAGAGGCATCACAATATACAGTGAACTTGTCTACTTTATTAGGCAAGGTCAGAACTGGAGCTGTGGTTAACTTCTCCTTCAGTAACTGAAAACTGTTCTCATAAGCATCTAACCACATAAACTTCACATTCTTCTAAGTAAATGAGTAATAGGAGCTGCAATTCTTAAGAAATCCTACACAAATCTCTTATAATACCCAACCAAACCCAGAAAACTTTGAATCTCCATGACTAATGTTGGTCTAGGCCACTCAGACACTACTTCAATCTTTTATGGATCAACTTAAATACCATTTTTAGACACTACATGTCTAAGGAATGCAACGCTCTCTAATCAAAAATCATACTTTGAGAATTTAGCATAAAGCTAATGTTCTCTTAGTGTCTGCAGTACAGTCCTCAAGTGATATACATGCTCCTCCATACTCTTCAAATACACTAGTATATCATTAATGAATACTACCATAAATTGATCCATAAATGGTCTGAATACCTCATTCATCATATCCATGAAAGCAGCTAGTGCATTAGTCAACCTAAAGGACATCACTAGAAACTTATAATGGCCATATCAATGCAAAATGTTATTTTAGGAACGTCGGCTTCACTGATCCATAACTAATGGTAACCCAACCTCAAGTCAACCTTAGAAAAGAACTATGCACCTTAAAGTTGATCAAACAGATCATCTGTCCTCAAAAGAGGATGTTTCTTATTCAATGTCACCTTATTCAGCTTTCTGTAATTAATGATAGTCTTAGTGTATCATCCTTCTTCTTTATAAATAGGACTGGTGCACCCCAAAGAGAAATACTAGGTCTAATGAAACCATTGTCCAGTAAATTTTGCAACTGCTCCTTTAATTCCTTCAACTTTACAGGAGCCATTTTGTAGGACGACATTAAAATAGGAGTTATGCCTGGGACCACATCTATATAGAATTTGATCTCCCTATAAAGTGGTAAACCTGGCAACTCCTTAGAAAAAATATCAGAAAACTTACAAGTTACTGCAACATCTATGAGATAAAACTTCTCCACTGAAGTATTCCTTACTAGTGCCAAGTATCCCTAATAACCTTTCCTCGGTATCTTCCTAGCCGTGATAGTGAAAATAAGATTTTGAGGTACAGAACTCTTATCACCCACAAACTTAAACTCTTGTTCATTCAGAATTTTAAAAATCACCTCTTTACTCCGACAATCCACAATGACATAATACTGAGATAACCAATCCATACCAAGGATCACATTGATCTTCATCACATCCAATAACACTAATTCCACTGGCAAATCTTTGCCTCCCACTAACACTGGACATCCAGAAAGAACCATAATGGTGTTTAATGAATCGCTTAGAGGAGTGGCGATAGATAAAGGAAAAGCCATCCTCGAAGCTTGCTAACATGACTTTAAAGCAAAAATAGGAGACGTGAAAGAATGTGTGGCACCCGAATTAATCAAAACTCTAGCATCCAAGAAACATATTGGAAGTATACCTACAATAATGGCTTTGGATTCTGAGCATCCTGCTAAGTGAGGGTGAAAACTCTGGTCTGACCTCGACCTCCTTGTTGGCTGGTAGAAGCATGACCAAAACCCTTCCACCTCCTCTACTACCTCTACCATGCCTCTATTGGGCAACAAGTTACGTCGTACTCGAATACTGAGCTGAAGGCAATCGATAAGGAGCTGGAGCTAACCTAGCGATAGACTACTGCAAATACTGCTATTAATAACTAGAATATATACATGCTTTGGCAAAATGCCCCATCTATCCGCATCTGAAACAAGCTCCAAGAGTTATATAGCACAATCCCTGATGGACTCTCCCACATATTTGACAAGCATTAGCTGCTGATATTATGCTGCCATAACCCAAACTTTGACCACCACTACTGCTGGTAGCTCAATAACTGAATCTGATAGGTCTACACAGTCCACCACAGCCATGTCTACTACTCCTGTGGACTCTCTGCTGAGGTCTCTGGCCCTGCTGATAAGATCTTCTCTGCTGACTGCTTAAGCTAATCTAGAATGTGGTGTACTGAGTGCTCTATGATCCTCTTGCATGTACACCTCCTAATTGATAGTAATCAGGCATAACTTCCTGCCTGACCAATCTGAGCTCTATCTCCTTGGCCAACTCTATCACTAACTCAAGAGTAAGGTCTATAATAGGCATCCCAACAAATGCAAAACCCAGTCTAGTAACATACATCATAATTATAATGTACTGACCTCTCATTAGGTCCTCTGTATATCAACCCAGTCAGAGGAACTCTCCAGTGTACTCATTAACTGAAGTCTATAACTCATCCGCATAGGCTCTAGATAGAAACGCCTTATAAATCTCTCCCAAAATTGAGTCCTGGTGAGTGCATTCTTGTGTGGCTAGATGACCTGAATGAACCAATCCAGGGCTAGTCTCTCGATAAATAGCTCAACTATCATGATCCTCTGATACTCAATGTGAGCAATCCAAGTCCTCTTCTTTATGAAAAGTAAAAACTCTAGAGGGTTTGTAGTCTCATCGAATGATATCCTATCGACTCTAGCATAAAATAACACTACCTCTAGGTTAGACATACCCTGCTAATAAACAGGTTACATTTATGGTACGGCTAGAGGTATAGTAGCTTCCTCAAACTCCTGCTCTACAGGTTCCCCCATCCTGGAGCTCACTTTGCCTATGGTGACCTGTCGCCCCTCTAGGTCTACCTCTACCTCTGTGCCTAACTGGCTGCTTAGGAGCTAAAACATCATCCTGAAAGGATTCATCATCCTCGACCTCAATGACCAGTGGAGCGACACGCGCTTGCCTCTTCATTTTGAAAAGACAAAACTAATGAGATTTAGAAAAAATGGATAACAACAGATAATAAATAGACATCCTAATGATTATGCAGAATTCTAAAATCAACAAAGACTTATCAAAGACATGATCAAACCTAATTTACTACAGTAGTTTCAAATAAAACACAACTCTGATAACCTAGGTCCACAACACTAAAAACCTAGGCTCTGACACTAACTTTGTTATGACCGAAACCGGGGAGTCATGACCAGTGCTAGGGAACAGTTGAATCCGGAACCAGCAGTAAGCCTTAAAAATAAAAGCGCATGTAATAATAGTACAAAAAATATGCCAAAATTAAAAATTTATTTAATATAAAAGCAAATCTTTATTTTATAACATAACAAAAATATTTTCATACAACATTCAGGTACAAGGTTTCTAATAATACAACACCCTACTACTATAATAACACTACTACTGCAGTGATTACTAAAATACAAGAAGACAATAGCTTAATATTTACATAAATTAGCCAAAGAAGAAAGAGTTCGATGAATAGTACTATGAGGAAGGTCTGATGTAGAAGATCTTAAAAAAAATATTGAGGGGAGTCAAACCTCACTAAGTGAATTATTATAATATATATATATGCAACCTCAATTCATATACAATCAATCATCAGTATAAATATATAAATACAAGCATTTCACATAGATGCTAAAATCCACGTTTAAATAATAATAAATGCAGAAAAAGTTTATTTGAGTGAAGGATCGAAGTAGAACCCTAAAATATTACGCAACCTCAATGATTACATCTCACTAGCCAACAGACTTACTTAATTCCAAATTATTTCTCTTTTCCATTTTTGGACAGTAAACTGGCCCTGAGACACTAAGTCAACCAAACTCCCACAGTTTCACTGTCGGTGTGATTGGCCC
Organism: Mallotus nudiflorus; assembly: GCA_947683625.1. NCBI lineage: Eukaryota > Viridiplantae > Streptophyta > Magnoliopsida > Malpighiales > Euphorbiaceae > Mallotus > Mallotus nudiflorus. Next base: position 2,541,793 of record CANTUR010000226.1, on the reverse strand, counting down.
CTAGACACTAAGTCAACTGAGCTCCCGCAATCACACTACTCTCTCATCAATAATCATATAATTAAATCTCACATCAAATAATTTCATAATCTCAACCTAAAATCTAATGCATTGGTACATACATAGTCCTAGTGCAGTCCACCAGGTAGTATGTTCTACTGTTATCCTTCAAATAAATCTTATAATTATTAAAAATAATAAAATGCATAATTTAAACATGATAGCATCCATTTTTTAAGGAATATACCACTTATATATCAAACATATACCAAGCATATACTGAATATATATTAATTGTATATCAAAAATATACCAAATATATGTTGAGTATATACCAAAAATATACCAAATATATACTAAAAATATACCAAGTATATATGTCACATATATACCAAAAATATACCAAATATATACATAATCATTTAGTAAAATAATTCATATTTAAGTACATTATAAAAATATGGATGCTCATAATTATGTATTCTACATGCAATGCATATATAAAATAATAACTCACTGTTGTGCACTCCTCTAAAGAGAGTAGACTGACTTGGTCCGATAGGCTTCGGTCTCAAAGCAACTAAAGAAAACAAATAAATAATACTAATATTAGAATCGAAATCATAATTTCATACTACTAGAAATACTAAAGAAAGACTCAATCTAAAACACGACTCGACCAAAATCAAAAATTCATGATCGACCCATCTTCACGTTTTACGAAAATTCTACCAAAAATTCAGTAGAGTCTCATCTATAAAACAAATGTCTCTCTACTAAAAGTAGAGCTAATCCTGCAAGCAAACGCACTTCAAATAACCACAAAAGCACAACTTATTGGGTTGGGCCCCCGAACTACACAATTCGCCCAACCAAGAACCAAAATACACAACAATCAATAATTTAATAATAATATATTAAAACCATTAAAAACTTAATAAAATACCCCAATTCAAGTTATTTAAATAACAAATACCTTAAAGCTAATTATTTTCAAATTAGTTAATAAATCTCAAATAAATTATATAATATTAATAAAAATCCATTTTTCAATTATTTGAAATTAAATAGTAAAATTTACAAATAATTATTTAAATAGTTCAAATATGTAATAAAAATAGTTAAAAATTCACTTAATCACAAAAACAGTAAATAAAATTATTATTTGAATATATGTCCGGAAATTATTTTTATTTAGTTAAAAATAGTAAATAATTTATAAAAATTATTTTAATACTATTTATTATTCCAAAATCATTCAAAACATACTAATTAATAATAATTTCAATTAAAACACCAAATTTACTAATTTATATTAATTTTTCTGACACTTAATTTTTTACATAAACATTCAAAAATTCGTAACAATTAATCGGATTACAGTTTCAATATACCTTATTCACAAACTATAATCCAAATAATTTAAAAAATTTATTAAAAATATAAAAACTTTCCAGCAAGGTCACCGAAACAGTGACTTGCCAGAAAACCAAAACACCAAAATCCAAAATAATTCAGAAAAATAAAATAAAAATATATTTGTGTAGCTCTAGCTTCACACAACAACATTTGCAAAGGAACTAAGCATGAAACATAGAAAATCAGGCTCAACAAAATAAAAAATCAAAATTGACCTAAACTAAAACTTAAAGATAAAATGATTACCGGACATTTCTAGCTCAAAACAATTAAAGATTGAGCTTGCTTGGATTGAGAGGAGTTGATAGTGCCCGAAATCGTGAATTGAAGCCATCAAAAACGGTGATGGTGAAGCTTGCATGCTACTTCTATCTTCAGCGGAATCCAGCGAGGAAGAGGGCTCTGTCAACAACAGAAGTTAAGGAAAGAAAGGAGGTGGTGCTGGCGACATAATGGTGACAGTGTGATGGTCGATGGTGGTGGTTGGCGGAGGCTCGGTGGTTCTACGTTTCGCAGGAAGAAAAAGAAGAAAATGAAGGAAAGGGGAGGGGAGAGGAAAGAGAGGGAGGAAAGAAAAGGAAAAAATATTTTATATATATATATATAGGAAAGGGGAGGGGAGAGGAAAGAGAGGGAGGAAAGAAAAGGAAAAAATCTTTTATATATATATATATATAAATAAATAGGAAAAGACAAAAATACTCACATACATACATATATTATTATTATTATTATTATTATTATTATTATTATTATTACAATAATATTTTTAAATGATAATCACTTCCAAATTAATTCGTCTACATAATAAAATATTTAAAATAAAATAAATTAATACTATTCACAACAATAACAGTAATAATAATAATAATAATAATAATATACAACACTAAAATTAAATTACACACAATAATCTTAATATATAAAAAATTTAAAATATTTATTAACATTGCCTATCCTAAAATAAATTTAATAATTTAAAATATTGAGTTATAACAATATAATAGTGTTTTAGTTAAAAATAATAATACTAAAAAAATATAGTAAATATTTTATTTTTAACAAAAAATTAGGATTTTTAATAGTTTGACACATTAATTTTTAGAGTCAAAATAATCGTAATTCCACGCAATACACAGACTATTAAATAAAATTATTATATAAATAATTTGAATGGAATAATAACTAAAGGAATTAAAAACAAAACAAATCACATTAATTTTATTTTCTTTAATTTTTATTGCCATAAATTTTTAGTTATAATAAGATTTGTTTTTAGATTTATTAGATTAGTATTGAAGTATGTATAACAGTATTTTAGTTAAAAAATAATATTAAGTAATTACTGTAACTTCTTTATTGGTTTAGAAAAAATATTTTGAGCGATTTAAGGTAAAAAAAATGTAATATATAAATAATTTTAGAATTTGAGTAGTATTAAATATGCATAATTGTATTTTAGTTAAAAAACAATACTAAATAACTATTAAAAAAAATTAAGTAAAAAATTAGAGTCCAGAAATCAGAAAATACACCCAAGCATCTCAACTAGTTTGATTATTAGCTTTTCAAGTGAATAATCAAATATGAAGATGGACACTTGTCAAATTTTTGTCATAATCACTTTACAGATCAGCATTTAATATATATAGATATGAAAATAGACACTTATCAAATTTTTAGTTTAATAACTTTAGAGCTCAGTACACACACACATAATATATATATATATATATATATATATATATATATATATATATATATATATATATATATATATATATATACATAAGGCTGAACATCGATCGGTTCGGTTCAGTTATAAAAAGGTTGAAACCGATCGGTTATAAAGAGAAAATTTTATACACCGAACCGAATCTAATGGAGTATGAAAATCTCCTCGGTCGGTTGTCGAAAATATTCAGTTTTTTCAGTGTGGTTGGTCGATTTAAATCGGTTTGGACTTTAATGGACTGAGCTTAATAATTGAAAGCCCAATGCTAATATATAAAAGTAAATACTAAAACTTTATTAATTACAATGTTTAACACTATATAATTCACTAATTTTTGTAATGACCCTGTATTTAAAAAAAAAATAATATTATTTTGAGATATGCAGTGTTAATAATTTATTTTACATGGGAATTTTATTATTAAAATGTATTAAAGTTAATAATAATAATAATAATAATAATATTATTATTATTATTATTATTATTATTATTATTATTATTATTATTATTATATTATTATTATTAAATTTGAGTGAAGGGCATTTTGGTAATTTCATAATATATATATATATATATATATATATAATATCCCGTGTTTTTAAATATTTTAATACTGCATCGGGATATGCTGTGTTAATAATTTTGTATATAATTATGATATTTTTACGAGTTGATATGTATTTAAAACTTATTTTAATTATTGTATATTATTTTAAGTGCTTTACGTAAAATTTTCCCGAGAATACTATTTTCGGAGAAATTTTCACGTAAATAATTTACTATTAATTATATTAAATAGATTTCCGGACTTGCATGAACTCATATATATTTTTGAAGTACTAAATAACGTATCTATGTGTATTTATCTATTTAACTAGGATTTAATTAATTACCCAAATATTTTATTATTTATTAATTAGTTTTAATATTATTTAATTATTTTTAAGTGTATTAAATTTTAAAATATTAAATTATATGTGTGTGGTGTATATTTAATGTGTGTGATTTTATATTATTTTAATATATAGTGTAAAGTATATATATATACATATTATATTGTCAAAATCAAAATTTATAGCCAAATTACCATTTTGCCCCAACTTCTTCTTCTCCTTCCCCCGACGCACGCCCGATCACTAACCACCGTCTGTCATCCCGTTTCCTCATAGTCGGTGTTCCTCCCGGCGTGCCACCTCCTTCCCCAGCCTTCCCCGCCGCCAGCAGCGCCCTATTCCATCGAGTTTTTGCCGAAATAAGCTCGGGAAGCCGAATTCTTTCTCACCGTCGATCACGACGTTTTCGGCCATCATTTTTGACACCGTCGGTCTCTTTATTCTCCTTGAGCTCTGGTGAGTGTGATTCCAAGCTTTGTTTCACTTAAAATGGTCTTGATTTGCTTAGGTTTCGATTTTGGTAATTCAGCCATTTTAGGGTTCTTCATTTTTTTCAACTTCAAATTGATTGATTCATGGAAATTTCCTTCACAAATTTTCTTCCCCTTAGCGTATTCTACATGTGTTAATTTTTTTATAATTTTTGGGAATTATTTTGATTTTTGGGTATTTTTGAATATTTTAGTATTATTTTCTAATTTTCGAAATTTAATTAAATAAATTATGAAATTATGTTTTATGATAAATATAGGTGTTGAAATTAATTATATAAATTTATTTGGAATTTTTATGAATTTCTATGTATTTATTTTGAATTTATTTAGGTTTATGTAATTTTGGAAAATTAGGTTAATTGTGTTTTTAATTTGAAATTAATTAATTAATTGAGTTTAATTATTGATATTATTGATAAATATGTTGATAAAATTAATTTTATGCAATTATATTATTTTTGGTGAATTTTTGGAGTAATTTTAGTATATTTATATATATATGGGTATTTTGGTAATTTTACCCTAAATTGACTAAAAATGTAATTAAATTGGTTTTTAATAGCTATTTAAGGTATAAATATGATTTCTAAAAATTATTTAGTATTTTTAATTAATTAAAACTATTTTTCGTGTATTATTTTCAAATTATATATATAATATACAATTTTTCTAAATAAATGAGTTTTTATTGGTTTTTAATGTGTTTTAGGGTTAATTACGCAATTTCTACTTATAAAATGTATTTCTGTGATATAAGGGCATTTTTGGTATTTTCATAATTGTTCTGTGAATTGTGGACCCCGGTCGGTAAAATGTAGTTTGGAGTCCGACCGAGGGGTTGTGGATGTGTTTCTGTGTTTGTTATTTGAAGTGTGTTTCTTTGCAGGGCCAGCTCTACTCTTTGAGTAGAGAGATGTCCGTTTTACAGGGGAGTTTCTGTCGAATTTTGGTAGAATTCTCGTAAAACGTGATGTTCGATCGAACCCTAATTCTAATTCTGTGTTTAATATTCTAGATCGAGTTTCTAGGATTTTCTGTTAGGTTTATTCTGATGTCTGTTATTTATTGTTTGTTTAGTTGCGCCAAGACCGAGGCCTAGTGGACCAGGCCCGTCGGACCCATCTCGAGGAGCGCACTAAGTGTGAGTTACTATTTTATATATATGTGTTATAGGGTGCATGATTTTAGAAATATATGTTTTATTTTGATTAAATATACATAATGGTTTAATTATTACTTAAGTTTATTTTTAGTTTATCTTTGGTTTATTTTCTGTATATTTTAAACTATATGCATGTCTTATTAATGAATTATGCTTAAAATGTTTTTGAATATATTTCTAGCTTATTTTGTAATTATATTGGATTTATTTGACGTATATATACTCAAAATATACCTGATTTACTTTTGGTATATTTCTAGTATATATATGGTTATTATTGCTATTATATTTAAATTCATGCATCATTTACTTTCATGAATGTATGTTTTATATTTAAAATGAAGGATATCAATAGAACGTGCTACCTAGTGGGCAGCATTAGGACCGAGTACGTACCGGTACGCTTATAGCATTTAGGCTATATTACTAACCTGTTTGAGGATATTTATTGGATTTGATTATTTGATGTGTGATATGATTTGGGAGTGTGATTGCTGGAGCTCGGTTGACCACGTGTCTCGGGGCCAATCACACCGACAGTCAGACTGCTGGAGCTCGGTTGACTTAGTGTCTCGAGGCCAGTCTACTGTCCAAATGGATCAAGTGATTATATATTGGAATAAGTGAGCCTATGTGGCTAGAGTGTTGTCTAACATTATTTTGAGGTTGCGATATTCTAGGGTTCTATTTGATCCTTCATAAACTGTGATTTTCAATAAAAATATATAAAATGATTTTATTGCATCTGTATGTAATTGCTTGTAGATATACATATTATATATATACTTTTGATTGTGTACATTGGCATTTAGTATGCATGTATATATATTATAGTAATTCACTCAGTGAGGTCTGACTCCCCTCTGTTGACCATTTTTCAGGAGAGTTATCTTCATCAGACCTCAGTAGTAGGCCTGTACGCCGGATTTCTTCCACCCCGGCTTCTTTATGTAAACTGCTTATCTGAGTCTTGAGTTTTATTTTATAATCTAGACACTGCAGTAGTTGTAGATAAATTATGGGTTTTATGTATTATATTTGTGTGAGTTATGTATTTTGAGAATTTGAATTGAAACTTGTATTAAAGGATTTATTTATATATGAGATATGGATTTTTATTTTGATAATTATGATTTTATTTCCGCTGCATTAAGAGTTGTTGTTATTATTATTGTATGTTTATTTTATTTTTAGGCTTGCTATGGGTTCCGAATTCGAAAGAATTCCCGTCCCCTAGCGCCGGTCATGGCCCCTGTTTTAGGTCGTGACAATATACAAGTCGAAATGAAAAAAATGGGTCAACACTTCTTCTTCTTCTTCTCGTCATTACTGCCAACGTCACTGGACCGGCCTAGCTGCCACTGCCATCAGCTCCAGACATCCCTAGCTATCGTCCGACGTCGCTAGCCACCGCCTGTTGCCACTGCATCGCCGAAAATCAAGAGTGATCGAAACTTGGAGCTTCACACCACTGGTGAGCTTCCAGCCACTTTAGCTCCTCTAATTGGACTCTTTTGAATGGTTTTCCATCGGTGAATCCATTTCCAAGCTCTTTTTTAGCTCAAATCCTCTAGATTTTTAGATATCTTTGATTTTTAGTTTATGTGTTTTAGGTTTTTATTTTTTTTAAGCTTGATTATATTATATTCCTGCAAACTTGCTTGACAAATGTTGATTGTGGTAGCTTAAGCTTCTCATATATATTTTTTGTGAATTTTTTTGAATTAATTTGAATTTTGGGTAATTTTTTATTTTTTTAATATTAAATATTGAATTTTTTATAATAATTTAAATAAATTATTTTTAATGGAAATTTAGTCAAATTTGTCACGACCCAAAACAGGAGCCATGACCGGTGCTAGGAAACGGGAATTCTTTCGAATTCGGAACCCGTAGCAAGCCTAAAAATAAAATAAAACATGCAATAATAACAATAACAGTAATATATATATGTGCAGCGGAAATAAAAATCATAAATATCATAATAACATTTTCATCACTGGATTTAAATCAAATCTCATCACATATATAAAATCTCTTTAATACAATCCAGTTTCAATATAATACATCTCTTTAAATAAAATACATGAAATCCCACACTTTAATTCATAACTACTACAGTGTCTAGATTATAAAAATAAGACTCCAGTAAATAATTTACACAAAGAAGCCGGGGCGGAAGAAATCCGGCGTATCGACCTGCTACTGAGGTCTGAAGATGTTGACTCTCCTGAAAAATTATCAACGGAGGGGAGTCAGACCTCACTGAGTGAATTACTATAATATATATACATACACACTAAATGACAATGCATACAATCAACAGTATATATATAATATGTATATATACAAGCAATTACACACAGATGCAAAAAAAATCATTTTATATATATTTTATTGAAAATCATCTTTTATGAAGGATCACATAGAACCCTAGAATATCGCAACCTCAGAAACAGTGTTAGAAAACACTCTAGCCATACGGGCTCACTTATTCCAAATATATCCACTTAATCCATTTAGACAGTAGACTGGCCCCGAGACACTAAGTCAACCGAGCTCCAGCAGTCTGACTGCCAGTGTGATTGGCCCCGAGACACTTGGTCAATCGAGCTCCAGCAATCACACCTCCAAACCATATCTCACACATCAATAATCACATTCAATCAATATCCACAAATAGTTAGTAGTATAGCCTAAATACTATAGGCGTACCGATACGTACTCGGTCCTAGTGCTGCCCACTAGGTAGCACGTTCTATAGATATCCTTCATCATTAATAATATAAAACATTCATTCACAAAAATAAATGATGCATGAAGTTCAATAAAATATCAACACAAACCATATATATACTAGAAATATACCAAAAGTAAACCAGGTATATTTCGAGTATATATACGTCAAATAAATCCAATCAAATCATAAATTAAACTAGAAATATATTTAAAAATATTTTAAATATAATTTATTAACAAAACATGTATATAATTTATTATATACCAAAAATAAACCAAAATAAACTAAATATAAACTTAAGAAATAATCAAATTATTTATGCATATTTAATCAACATAAAACATGCATTTCTAAATCATGCATCCTAAGCATATATATATAGTATAGTAACTCACCTAGTGCGCTCCACGAGACGGATCCGACGGGCCTGGTCCACTAGCCCTCGGTCTCGGCGCAACTAAACAAGCAATAAATAACCGACATTAGAATAAACCTAATAAAAATCCTAGAATTCGATCTAGAGTATTAAATACGGAAACAGAATTAGGGTTCGATTGGATATCACGTTTTACGAGAATTCTACCAAAAATCCGACAGAACCTCCCCTATAAAACAGACATCTCTCTACTTAAAAGAGTAGAGCCAACCCTACAAGGAAATACACTTCGAAAAACTACACAAAGCACAATCAAAATCCCACGGTCGGACTCCAAACTACGGTCCACCGACCGGGGTCCACAATCACATAACAATTCAGAAAATACCAAAAATATCCTTATAACATAGAAATACATTTTATAAGTAGAAATTACATAATTAACCTTTAAACACATTAAAAACCGATAAAAACTCATTTTATTAGAAAAACCATATATTATATATATATAATTGGAAATAATTCACGAAAAACAGTTTTAATTAGTTAAAAATACCAAATAATTTGTAGAAATCATTTTTATACTTTAAATAACTATTAAAACCAATTAAATTACATTTTTAGCAAATTTTATGTAAAATTACCAAAATACCCCTATATATAAATATACTAAAATTACTTCAAAATTCACCAAAAATTATAAAATTATCCAAAATTAATTTTCTCAACATATTTATCAATAATTAAACTCAATTATCCAATTAAATTCAATTAAAAACATAATTAACCCTAATTTCCCAAATTTACATAAACTTCAATAATTCAAAATAAATACTTAGAAATTCATAAAAATTCCAAATAAATTCCTATAATTCATTTCAACACCTAATTTAACCATAAACCCCAATTTCATAATTTAAATAATTAATTTCCGAAAATTAGAAAATAATATTAAATATTCAAAAATACCCAAAAATCCAAAAAATCTCCAAAAATTCCAAAAAAATTCATACATGTATATTAAGCTACTAGTATCAACATTTTTGAAGGGATTTTTCATGAATCAATCAATTCGAAGCTCAAAAAAATCAAAAACCCTAATGTGATCAAAATTGAAAATTCGAAACCTAAGCAATTATAGAATATTTAAGCTCAGAACAAAGCTAGAATCACACTCACCGGAGCTTAAGGAGAAGAAAGAGACCAGCGATGTTGAAAACGGTGGCCGGAATTGGAAGAAACAGCGAGGAGAAGATTTCGGCCAAAAATGGAAGAAAAGGGCTGCCGGCGTCGGGAAAGAAGGCTGCTGGCGGCGGGGGACGACTGGGAACGGCGGTGGCAAGCCGGGAGGCACACCGACGGTAGGTGATCGGCGTGACAGACGGTGGTGAGGGGTGGTGGTCGGGCGCGCACGGGAAGAAGGAAGAAGAAGAAGAAAAAGAAAAAGAAAAAAAAAGAAATAAAAGAAAAAGAAAAAAAAAAGAAAAAGAAAAAGAAATAAATAAAATAAAAATAATAATTTTAATATAATATTTAGAAAAATTTACATCCACACACATAAAATTTAATATTTTAATAATTTAATAATAATTAAATAATTAAATAACAATAAATTAATACACAAATAATAAAATGTTAGGGTAATATATTAAATTCTAATTAAATAAATATATACACATAGGCTTTATTTAGTCATTTAAAAATACACATGAGTTCATGCAAGTCCGAAAATATATTTAAAATAATTAATAATAAATTGTTTACGTGAAAATTTCCTCGAAAATGCAAGTTCTGGGAAAATTTTAAGTAAAGGACTATAAATAATACACAATAATTAAAATAGGTTTTAAATGCATATCAACTCGTAAAAACATCGTAATATATACACAAAAATTATTAACACTGTACATCCCGGTACAGTGTAAAAATATTTTAAAAACACGGGATATTACAAAATTTATGTCAGTAATGTGAGTTAATAATTTTAGAATTATTAAAATAATTTTTGGTGAATTTATATAATTTTTAGGAATATTAATTATATTATGTATATTTTGTATTATTGACTTAATTGTGTAATTTGTAAAAATTATAGTTAAATAATCTGTTTTGAATGATTTTAGAATTATATAGGGTATTAAAATGATTTTTATAAATTATTTACTATTTTTTTCTAATTAATACTAATTTTCAAAAATTATATTCAAATAATATATTATTTACTATTTTGGTTATTAAATGGATTTTTAATTAATTTTAATACATATTTAAGCTATTTGTATATATAAAGAATTTATACTATTTTATAATGAATTATTGAAAAATTGGATTTTTTATTAATATTATATTATTATTTGAGATTTTTATTTTATTATTGTGAAAATAATTATATTTGGTGTTTTAATGTTTAAATATATTATATTTTTGGTATTTTGAGGATATTATGAAATTTCATGATTTTTAATATATTTATTATTTTATTTGTATTTTGGTGAATTGTGAACCTCGGTTGAGATATTGCGCAATTTGTGGTCCCAACCCGAGGTGTTGTGCAATCTGTGTTAGAAGTGCGTTTTTCTTGTAGGATCAGCTCTACTTTTTAGTAGAGAGATGTCTGTCTTACAGAAGAGGTTCTGCCAAATTTTCAGTAAAATTCTCGTAAAGTGTGACATCTGTTCGATTCTGAATTTCTGTGTTGTCTGAGTTTTGTATTCCTAGATCAAGTCTCTTTTAGAAGTATAAGTTAGGAATTTATTCTAATTATTATTATTTATTTATTTTCTAGTTGCGCTAAAACCGAGGCCTATCAAGCAGGGCCCGTCAAGTCAGTCTCGAGGAGCGTAAAATTGTGAGTTATTATTTTATATATACATTACATATAGGATGCATGATATTGAGTATTCATGTTTTTAATATGTAATTATATATGAATTGTTTTATTAAATGTTTTAGTATATGTTTGGTATATTTTTGGTATATTTTAACATATATGCTTGTTATATTTTCAGTATGCACTTAGTATATTTTTTGTATATTCATGGTTGATATTCGATATATTTATGATTGATTTTGGTTATATATAGCATATATATACTTGAAATATATTTAGTATATTTCTGGTATATATATGGTTTATTTTGTTGTTATGAATGTTAACATGTTTAATTATGCATTATTTATTTCCCATATGTATATTCAATTTTATTTGAAGGATATCAATAGAATGTGCTACCTAGTAGGTAGCACTAGGACCTTGTACGTACTAGTGTGGTAGATTTTTAGGGTTGAGTTATAAATCACTTGAGGTAACTTTTATTTGATTGATTATTCTGAGATTGATATGATTGAGTAGTGTCATTGTGGGAGCTTGGTTGACCTAGTGTCTCGAGGCCAGTCATACTAACAGTAAAACTGCTGGAGCTCGGTTGACTTAGTATCTCAAGGCCAATCTACTGCCCAAAATGGAATAAGAGAATTAATTTGGACTCAAGTGAGCCTGTATGACTAGAGAGATATTTTTTATTGAGGTTGCGAATAATTAGGGTTCTATTTGATCCTTCATTCAAATAAACATTTATTATACATAAATGTGGTTTCAACATATATGTGAAATGCTTGTGTATATTTATATATATACTGATGCTTGATTGCATATAACATTAGGAGGTGCATGTAAATATAATATAATAATTCACTCAGCGAGGTCTGACTCCCCTTAGTTGTTTATTTTTCAGGAGATTCTTCATCTTTAGATCTCAGTAGTAGGCCCATACGTTGGACTTTTTCAACCCCAGCTAGTTTATGTAAATTACTTATCTGACTTTTATTATACTCTAGAAAACTACAGCAGTAATAGTATTTGTATCTATATAATGGTTTTTATGTCAGAGACCTTTCTCTGAATATTATATGAAATATTTTATTTTATGATATAACATTAAGTATTTATTTTTATATCGATTTAATTTTTAATTCTGGCATATTTTTATTTAGTTATTGCATGTGTTTTTATTTTTTAAGGCTTGCTACGGGTTCCAGATTCAAAAGAATTCTCATTCCCTAACGCCGATCATGACTGTCGGTTTGGGTCGTGACATTAAAACCAATCGATTATAAAGAGAAAATTTTACAGACTGAACCGAATCAAATGGAGCATGAAAACCTCCTCAGTCGGTTGCCAAAAATATTCAATTTTTTCGGTTTGGTTGGTCGGTTTAAATCGGTTTAGGCTTTAATGGACTAGGCTTATAATACAAATACAAAAAATTAACTAATTTTGGTCAACTGACCATTAAAGGCCTAAATATGTGATTTACAAAAAAAATAACCTAACAAAATGAATGGCCCCTACACTATAGCTATACAATTATACAAAAGAAGTATGCAATACATAAAAAAAACCATGCAAAATTGCAGACAGTATAGCAAAAAATTCATTTGCCATGCAATATACAAAAAAAAAATGCAGGCAAAGGCATTATGTTGAAGCTCCACTTGTGTTTTTCCACTTTAAGATTGGCTCTCATGCTGTAAACTACAAGACAAACAAAAATAAAAAAAAAATTGAAATGAGGCACAAAATTGAAAAAAATAAATAAAATGTAGAAATTGAAATGGGGCTCAAAATAATCATGTATCAGTCAAACCAAGTATGCAGCCACATTTCTGATAGCTAATAAAAACTAATCCACCAAAGAAACTTAAGCAAGCACACTGGTATATCAGATCACATGAAGGTGGAAGCATCATCATCGCCTTAAAAAAATGTACACAAGTATAAAAATCAATAACACAAGCACCTCAAGAAATAAATAGAGGTACATCAGATTGTGTAACAACACAGACACCTCAAGACAAAGACAGAGGTACATTAGGTTGAGCAACAACACAGGCACCTCAATAAATAGAAAGAGGCACATCAAGTTGGTGACCAAGTGTGCATAGGCATAAAAGCACAACACAATCAATAGCAGAAAGTAGGGACAAGCAGGCAACCAAGTAACAAGCAACCAAATGATCTAACTCATTATGGTAGTCAGGCAATGAAGCAATCAGGCAAATCATAGAAAAATAATTAAGTTAATTCAAAGTTTCAATAAATTTTACTGAGCATTGTTAGATTAATGTAATTAGACAACAATTGAAGTGCCAATGGCTATAGGTTCAGGCAGCTCTATAAAAAAAAATTATTAGTAGCAGTTATAGAAATAAAAAATGAAACTATTAAAATAGAACTAAAAATTTAAATTAAATATTACCTTTCTCAAAATTTTTCAATTCATCAATAGTTTCCTCAACACTGATTTATGTCATAGACATCCTTAGCCAATCATTAGTGCATATTAATGTCTCCATAATCTTAAGAGTCAAAGAACTCCTGAATTGATCCAGAACATGGCCACCAGTGCAAAATGCACTTTCAGAGGCAATAGTTGAAATAGGGACTGCAAGCACATCACATGCTATAAGAGAAAAGATGAGAAACCTTTCAGAATTTAATTTCCACCAACGCAGAACATCAAATGAATCCCCTTCTTCCATAATATCCTTAGAGAGATAAATTTCCAATTCAAACTACTTATTGCCAAAGCTTTCACCAGATTCCAATTTATATTTTATAAACTAAGCTTTTAAAAATGACATAGATTTCCCAGCATTAAGAATAGAAACATTAGAAGGAGAAAAGGCGACAGATTGGCTTCCACAAGAATTAGAACCATCAAGCTTCATATAATCATCATATAGCAAATGCATATCAGATTTGAAAATGCTAAACAAGATTAGGCCAGTATGTTCACCATACATCTACTTGAGTGAGAAATCCATATACTCAAGCTTGTCCCGAGGGTCAAGAATATTGGCTAAGAAAATAAGGGAGTTCATTTTCTCAGGGTCACCCCAATACTTATCAAATTTTAATTTCATTAATTGCCCCATGGAAACAACAGTCAAATTAGTAGAAGATTGGCAGTTATTCAATATACAGTGCAAGTCAGAGATTTCATTGAAAAAAGAATTAGAAGTTACATATAGAGAACCAAAAATTCGTAGTCATTTCATAAAATAGCTTTAAGATATTAACCATTTTCTTTGCATACTCCTAATTAAGAAAGCCAGGGACATTATCCTTTAGGTCTGCCTTGAAAGAACTTTCTTGTTCTTCAAACTTATCAAATGCTCTTTCATACAAACAAGCAGTTTTTAGCATAAGAAAAATGGAGTTCCATCGAGCTGGAACATTTAGAGACAAAGCACACTAACTTAAAATCCCAACAAAATCAGATATTTCTTTAAATTTTCTAATTCGAAGAGGTGAATTTTTTATATATCTAACAGCTTCTCTTATCTTTTTTATAGACTTAGAGGCTTCTTTCAAGCCATCATTAACAACAAGATTCAAAACATGAGCAATACACCTCATATAAAGTAATTTTAATCTAACAAAAGTGTAAATACCCTATGATAAAAGCTTCATTTTAAAATAATTGATTGCAGTATCATTTGAAGAAGCATTATCAACAGTCACACAGAAAATATATTTCAAGCCCTAATCAAGCAAGCAGTTCTCAAGGGCCTTAGCAATATATTCTCCCCTATGGGAAGTCACAAGCATAAAAGAGATTATTCTTTTTTTCAACTTCCATTCTGTGTTTATAAAATGGGCAGTAACACGCATATAATTAATTCTTTAAATGGAAGTCCATAAATTAGTTGTAATACTGATTCTATGTGACTGACTATGTAAGAAAGATTTTAGCTTCACCCTCTCATTAAGATAGATGGAGTAACAGTCTCTAGACAATATCCATTTATATGGAATTTTAAACCTAGGGCAACAAGATGACATCAAATTTCTAAAGCCATCACCTTCAACAAATTTAAAGGGCAATTCATCAACAATTACCATATGTGTAAGTGTTTTCCATATTGCATCTTGGTCAAAATTCCATGTGCTTAATATGCCTAATTGCTCAAATTATGATGCAACAATATCAGATGCAGGTTGAAGTGTTAAAAGATACTGTCTAGTTTCTATATATTGTGGCATTTTCCTGTAAATCATTATATGATTTCTAAAACTAGATGTGCCATTTTTTTTAGGGTCAACACAGAAGGTCTTACCACAGTATTTACACTTGGCAATCTTGCCCCCTACTTCATCATTTATTTTCAAGAAATTCTCTCAGGACTTTACTTTGGATTCAGAAGCTTTTCTTTTTTTATTTTTTACAGGCTCAGGCCGCTTCTTAATCTCCACAGATGCATTCTATATCTCAGACTGTGTTTGGGCTACACATTGATTTGCTTCCACTCCCAAATTACTTTCAGAGACAATCTCAAAGACACCAGTGGCAGGATTATTGTCACTGTCACGTTCCATCTTACAAAACAATTAAAAGATAAATGAACCAATTAGTTATACAATTAAAAAAATTTAATCAATAAACTTAAAAATATTAAGAGTATTTATAGTTGCTACCTTTATTTATTTTTTTTTTTGTAATTGAATTCAGTAGCCTACAAAGTCTAAGAATCAAGAATCACAGTGACAAAATCCAAGAAATGGACTGCTTCAGTGCTTCCACCCTTTTTAAAATTTTCACTTAAAATATATCACATATCATTTGTGATTCAACAATAAAGCAAATTGCTTCCACCCATTTCATGGCTTCCACCCTTTTAGAAGCATCAAAACTAAGAACGAACAAAAGTGAACCATCTATTCAATCATATAACAAATAAATGAAAGTAACAAAAGTATTAAAAAAAAATTTCTTTTTTCAATTGGAGTTCCATTCAAAAAAATATATTATTTGTTCACTAATAAGTTAGATCTAAGTTTACATAATGTTTTTAACACAAAAAATTAACATAAATCATATAACAATTAAAATCAAAACTGAAAGAAATAAATAAACATAAATGAACCATATACTTAATCATATAACAAATAAATGAAAGTAACAAAAGTATTAAAAATAACATTTTCTTTTTTCAATCGGAGTTCCATTCAAAAAAATAAATTATTTTTTCACTAATAAGTTAGATCTAGGTTTATATAATCTTTTTAACTCAAAAAATTAACATAAATCATATAACATTTAAAATCAAAACTGAAACAAACAAACAAACAGAAATGAACCATATATATACTTAATTATATAACAAATAACTAAAAGTAAGAAAAGTATTAAAATAACATTTTCTTTTTTCAATTGGAGTTCCATTCAAATATATATATTATTTTTTCACTAATAAGTTAGATCTAGGTTTACATAATCTTTTTAACTCAAAAAATTAACATAAATCATATAACATTTAAATGAAACTAACAAAAGTATAAAAAATAAAACTAATATCTTTTTAAATCGGAGTAATATAACATGCAAAAAATATAAAATTTTTCACTAACAATTTAGATCTATATGCACAAACTCCATTTAACTTAAAAATCATAACAAATCGAACATAGATTTTGAAAAAAATTAAACGCATGTATTAAAATTCCACATATGATAATTTTTTTTTAAAAAAACCACAATTTTTTCTTCAAATCAAATCAAAGAATGTTTGTAGATATTCAAAAAATTTAGATATACACAAATTCAGTGACAACTCAAAATACATCATAAACAAACTATTTTAAATAAAAAAAATATCTATTAAAAAAATATAAACATATGATTAACCCACAAAAGAAAAGAAGTTAACACACTTTACCATTTTAGATCTCATCGCATGAATGATTATATCAACTAAGAAGCATGAGATCTCAATGTATTAGAGTCTAAAAGTGTAAAAATTAAAAGAAATCAACAGAAAACTCGAAGAAACAAAGCAAGCAGATAAGGTTTTTGTCACTGATTCAATATGATCTAGAGAAATAAAAGAAGATGATGACTACATTGAATCCAAAGAAGGTGTAACGTAAGAAAATAAGACGAGGCAGGGGGCATTTTTGGTTCTGGAGTGAAGAGTTAGGAAGGAAGGTTCGAGAGAGAAGAAGAAAGGAGGCAGCAGGTGAGTGTGTTGAGATAGGAAATGAGGATTAGGGTTAGTTTTAGGATGTTTATATAGGTAGAGTTTGGGAAAAATGGCGTCGATTAGATTTAGTAATATATATATATATATATATATATATATATATATATATATATATTAGTTTCAATTTTCGGTCGATAAAACCCTCAACAAGAACCGAAAATCAAAAACTGTATTTTAATAAGGTAAGAACCGAACTGATTACTTAAAACGGTTCAGTTCAGTCGATTCTTGCACACACATTAGTAAACAATCACATGTTTCATACGTGAATTAAAAAATCTAATTGACTCGTGATATATAATAAACAAATAATTAAACATATTATTATTATTATTACTACTACTACTACAATTTGATATTAACTTAACACAGTTATAATTCATTACAATTTTCATAAATATTTTATTTAAATAATTATATGATATTACTTCAATATTTCTTATAATTAGTTTTTCTCAAGTTCACCTAATTAGAATAGAAAATATACTTTTAATTAAATTAGAGTTTTTGTTAGAGATAAGATAGAAGTTAACCTAAATAAAATAGGAAACATACCTTCAATTAAATTAGAATTATATTTTAGTTATTTTATTTTTATTAAAAATAAAGAAGAAGTTAACCTAATTAAAATAAGAAATAAACTTTCTATCAAATTAAAATTATATTTTAATTATTTTAATTTTACTTTTATTAATAAATGACTAAATTATTTAATTTTTATATAATAATAAGTGCAAATTTTTTCATAAGTTTGCATGTCCCCCTTCGTACATTTATATTATACTAGTAAATAATTACATGTTTCACATATAAATAAGCAAACTTGTGATATATTATAAATAAGCAATTAAATACATTATTATTATTATTATTAAATAAAAATTTAAAAAATAATAACAATGCTATTTATTTATATAACAATTTAATATTAATTTATTATAGTTATACTTCATTAAAAAATTTTATTTAAATAATTATATAATATTTCTACAATATTTTTTATAATTATATAATTTTACTACTTTTCTTATAGAAAACACTTTTAAACAACTTATATGCTCTACTTGTTATTCAATAATATTTAATTTATAAAAATATATTCCATTAAAATAAATTATATACTTTTCCTATTTTCGTAAATATATTAATTTTGATTTTAATTATTTACTTATTAAATTTATGTAATATCCCGTGTTTTTAAAATATTTTTACACTGTACCGGGATATGCAGTGTTAATAATTTCTGTATATTATATGATATTTTTACGAGTTAATATGTATTTAAAACCTATTTTTAATTACTGTATATTATTTTCAGTGTTTTACGTAAAATTTTCCCGGGACTTGCATTTTCGGGGAAATTTTCACGTAAACAATGTATTATTAATTATTTTAAATGTATTTACGGACTTGCATGAACTCATGCGTATTTTTAAATTATTAAATAAAGCCTGTGTGTGTATATTTAATTAATTAGGGTTTATTATTACCCTAATATTTTATTAATTATTTATTTGTTTAATTGTTATTTAATTAATTTTATTTAGTATAAATTATTAAAATATTAAATTTTATGTGTGTGGTGTATATTTGATGTGTGTAATTTAATATTATTTTAATATATAGTATAAAGTATATATATATACATATATACATCAAAAATCAAAAGAATTGAAAAATTACCATTTTGCCCCCCGAGTCTTCTTCTTCCTCCCGATCCTTCTCCTCGCCGTCCGGTCGCTGCTACTGTCGTTTCTTCATCGTGGGTGTGCCGTCCGGTGTGCCACCGCCTTCCCCAACCATTTCCGCCGCCTGAGGTAGCCGTTTCCGACGCCTGGAAGTCGATTTTGGCCGGAGAAGCCGAAAATCGATCCACCGTCGATCACACCGATTTCGGCCACCGTTTTCGACACCGCCGGTCTCTTTCTTCTCCTTGAGCTCCAGTGAGTGTGATTCTAGCTTTTGTTTGAGCTAAAATGGTCTAGAATTGCTTAGGTTTCGAATTTTCTATTTCGGCCTATTAGGGTTTTTGTCACGACCCAAAACAGGGGCCATGACCGGCGCTAGGGAACGGGAATTCTTTCGAATCCGGAACCCGTAGCAAGCCTAAAAAATAAAATAAATCATGCCACAATAACAATAAAAATATAATATGCAGCGAAAAATAAAAATCATAATATCATTATATTATCCATATCAACTGGATTTAAATAAAAATCTCATCACATAGATATATATAATCTTTAATATAATCCAGTTTCAACATAATATATCTCCTCATAAAACAAAGTACATGAAATCCAATACTTTAATTCACAACTACTGCAGTGTCTAGATAAAATAAATAAGACTCAAGTAGACAATTTACATAAAGAAGCCGGGGCGGAAGAAATCCGGCGTATCGACCTGCTACTGAGGTCTGAGGAAGTTGACTCTCCTGAAAAATAGTCAACGAAGGGGAGTCAGACCTCACTGAGTGAATTACTATAATATATATACATACACACTAAGTGATAATGCATACAGTCAACAGTATATATAATATATATATATACAGGCAATTACACACAGATGCAGTAAAATCATTTTTTATATATTTTATTGAAAAATCTCAATTTATGAAGGATCACATAGAACCCTAGAATATCGCAACCTCAGAAAATAGTGTTAAACAACACTCAAGCCACACAGGCTCACTTAATCCAAAATATATCCACTTAATCCATTTCGACAGTAGACTGGCCCCGAGACACTAAGTCAACCAAGCTCCAGCAGTCTGACTGCCAGTGTGATTGGCCCCGAGACACTTGGTCAACCGAGCTCCAGCAATCACACCCCAAACCACATCTCACATATCGATAATCATAATCAAATCAATATCCACAAATAGTTAGTATATAGCCTAAAACTATAGGCGTACCGGTATGTACTCGGTCCTAGTGCTGCCCACTAGGTAGCACGTTCTATTAATATCCTTCATTAATAAATAATAAAACATTCATTCACAAATATAAATGATGCATGAATATAAATGAAACAACAATATAAACCATATATATACCGAAAATATACCAAACATAAACCAGGTATATTTTGAGTATATATATGTCAAATAAATCCAATCAAATCATGAATTAAACTAAAAATATATTTAAAAACATTTTAAATATATTTTATTTACAAAACATGTATATAATTATTTATATACCAAAAATATACTTGAATATAAATCACATTATTTATGTATATTTAGTCAAAATAAAACATGCATTTTCTAAATCATGCATCCTAAGCATATATATATAATATAGTAACTCACCTAATGCGCTCCACGAGACAGGTCCGACGGGCCTGGTCCACTAGCCCTCGGTCTCGGCGCAACTAAACAAGCAATAAATAACCGACATTAGAATAAACCTAACAGAAATCCTAGAATTCAATCTAGAGTATTAAACACAGAATCGAAAATTAGGGTTCGACTGGACATCACGTTTTACGAGAATTCTACCGAAAATCCGGCAGAACCTCCCCTGTAAAACGGACATCTCTCTACTCAAAAGAGTAGAGCCGATCCTGCAAAGAAACACACTTCGAAAAACAAGCTCAACACAATCAAAATCCCACGGTCGGACTCCAAACTACAGTCCACCGACCGGGGTCCACAAACACAGAATAATATTCCAGATATACCGAAAATATCCTTAAATCACAGAAATACATTTTATAAATAAAAATTACATAATTGACCTTGAAACACTATAAAAACCAATTAAAACTCATTTTATTAGAAAAACCGTATATTATATATATAATTGAAAATAATTCCCGAAAAATAGTTTTAATTAGTTAAAAATACTAAATAATTTGTAGAAATCATTTTTATACCTTAAATAAATATTAAAACCAATTAAATTACATTTTTAGACAATTTAGGGTAAAATTACCAAAATACCCCTATATATATAAATATACCTAAATTACTTCAAAAATTCACCAAAAATCATACACTTATCCAAAATTAATTTTCTCAACATATTTATCAATAATATAAATATTTAAACCCAATTAACCAATTAAATTCAATTTAAAACACATTTAACCTAATTTTCCAAAATCACCTAAACTTCAATAATTAAAAATAAATACTTAGAAATTCATAAAAATTCCAAATAAATTCCTATAATTCATTTCAACACCCAATTTAACCATAAACTCCAATTTCATAATTTAAATAATTAATTTCCGAAAATTAGAAAATAATATTAAAATATTCAAAAATACCCAAAAATCCAAAAATTCTCCAAAAATTCTACAAAAATTCATACATGAAGATTAAGCTACTAGGAACAACATTTGTGAAGGAAGTTTCCATGAATCAATCAATTCGAAGCTCAAAAAAATCGAAAACCCTAATAGGCCGAAATTTACAAATCGAAACCTAAGCAATTCTAGACCATTTTAGCTCAAACCAAAGCTAGAATCACACTCACCAGAGCTCAAGGAGAAGAAAGAGACCGGCGGTGTCAAAAACGGTGGCCGGAGGAGGGAGAAACGGCGGTAGCTCGACTTTCGGCCTCTAAAGCTAATTCCGGCCAAAACTCGTCGGGAAAGGGGCTGCTGGCGGCGGGGAATGGCTGGAGGCGACGGTGGCAAGCCGAGAGGCACACCGGCGGTGAAGGAACAGCAATTGCAGCGGTGAGGGATGGTGATCGGGCGTCGGGCGTGGGAAAGAAGAAGGAGAAGGAGTCGGGGGCAAAATGGTAATTTGGCAAATTCTTTTGATTTTTAATGTATATATGTATATATATATACTTTATACTTTATATTAAAATAATATTAAATTACACACATCAAATATACACCACACACATTAAAATATTAATATTTTAATAATTTATACCAAATAAAATTAATTAAATAACAATTAAAACAATTAAATACTTAATAAAATATTAGGGAATTAATAAACCCTAATTAAATAAATATACACACACCGACTTTATTTAATAATTTAAAAATATGTATGAGTTCATGCAAGTCCGTAAATACCTTTAAAATAATTAATAATACATTGTTTACGTGGAAATTTCCCCGAAAATGAAAGTCCTGGGAAAATTTTACGTAAAACACTGTATATAAAACACAGTAATTAAAATAGGTTTAAAATACATATCAACTCGTAAAAATATCATATAAAATACAGAAATCATTAACTCTGCATATCCCGGTACTGTGTAAAAATATTTTAAAAACACGGGATATTACAATTTTCGATTTTTTTGAGCTTCTAATTGGATGATTCATGAAAACTCCCTTCACAAATATTGATCCTAGTATCTTAATCTACATGTATGAATTTTTGTAGAATTTTTGGAGATTTTTTGGATTTTTGTGTATTTTTGAATATTTTAATATTATTTTCTAATTTTCGGAAATTAATTATTTAAATTATGAAATTGGAGTTTATGGTTAAATTAGGTGTTTAAATGAATTATAGGAATTTATTTGGAATTTTTATGAATTTCTAAGTATTTATTTTGAATTATTGAAGTTTATGTGATTTTGAGAAATTAGGGTTAATTATGTTTTTAATTGAATTTAATTAGTTAAATGAGTTTAATTATTGATATTATTGATAAATATGTTGAGAAAATTAATTTTGGATAATTGTATAATTTTTGGTGAATTTTTGAAGTAATTTAAGTATATTTATATATATAGGGGTATTTTGGTAATTTTACCCTAAATTGTCTAAAAATGTAATTTAATTGGTTTTAATAATTATTTAAGGTATAAAAATGATTTCTACAAATTATTTGGTATTTTTAACTAATTAAAACTATTTTTCGTAAATTATTTTCAATTATATATATAATATACGGTTTTTCTAATAAAATGAGTTTTAATTGGTTTTTACAGTGTTTTAAGGTTAATTATGTAATTTTTACGTATAAAATGTGTTTCTGTGATTTAAGGATATTTTTGGTATATCTAGAATTGTTCTGTGTTTGTGGACCCCGGTCGGTGGACTGTAGTTTGGAGTCCGACCGTGGGATTTTGATTGTGTTGAGCTTGTTTTTCGAAGTGTATTTCTTTGCAAGGTCGGCTCTACTCTTTTGAGTAGAGAGATGTCTGTTTTACAGGGGAGGTTCTACCGAATTTTCGATAGAATTCTCGTAAAACGTGATATCCAGTCGAACCCTAATTTCTGATTCTGTGTTTAATACTCTAGATTGAATTCTAGGATTTCTATTAGGTTTATTCTAATGTCGGTTATTTATTGCTTGTTTAGTTGTGCCGAGACCGAGGGCTAGTGGACCAGGCCCGTCGGACCTGTCTCGTGGAGGGCACTAGGTGAGTTACTATACTATATATATATACTTAGGATGCATGATTTAGAAATGCATGTTTTATGTTGATTATTTCTTAAGTTTACATTAAGTATATTTTTGGTTTATTTTTGGTATATATTAAATTATATACATGTTTTGTAAATAAAATATACTTAAAATGTTTTTAAATATATTTCCAACTTAATTTATAATTTGATTGAATTCATTTGACGTATATATACTCGAAATATATCTGGTTTACGTTTGGTATATTTCTGGTATATATATGGATTATATTGTTATTTCATTTACATTCATGCATCATTTATTTTTGTGAATGAATGTTTTATATTTAATGATGAAGGATATCAATAGAACGTGCTACCTAGTGGGCAGCACTAGGACCGAGTACGTACCGGTACGCCTATAGTATTTAGGCTACATTACTAACTTATTTGTGGATATTGATTGAATATGATATTCAATGTGTGAGATGTGGTTTGGGTGTGATTGCTGGAGCTCGGTTGACCAAGTGTCTCGGGGCCAATCACACTGGTAGTCAGACTGTTGGAGCTCAGTTGACTTAGTGTCTCGGGGCCAGTCTACTGTCCAAATGGATTAAGTGGATATATTTGGATTAAGTGAGCCTGTATGGCCAGAGTGTTGTTTAACACTATTTTCTGAGGTTGCGATATTCTAGGGTTCTATGTGATCCTTCATAAAAGATGATTTTTAATGAAAATATATAAAATGATTTTATTGCATCTGTGTGTAATTGCCTGTATATATACATATTATATATACTGTTGACTGTATGCATTATCACTTAGTGTGTATGTATATATATTATAGTAATTCACTCAGTGAGGTCTGACTCCCCTCCGTTGACTATTTTTCAGGAGAGTCAACTTCTTCAGACCTCAGTAGCAGGTCGATACGCCGGATTTCTTCCGCCCCGGCTTCTTTATGTAAATTATTTACTTGAGTCTTATTTATTTTATCTAGACACTGCAGTAGTTGTGAATTAAAGTATTGGATTTCATGTATTTTATTTTAAAGAGATGTATTATATTGAAACTGGATTTGTATTAAAGATTATACATATATGTGATGAGATGAGTTTTGAATTAAATCCAGTTGATATGAAAATGATATTATGATATCTATGATTTCCATTTCCGCTGCATATAATATTATTATGGTTATTGTTATTATGGCATGATTTATTTTATTTTTAGGCTTGCTACGGGTTCCGGATTCGAAAGAATTCCCGTTCCCTAGCGCCGGTCATGGCCCCTGTTTTGGGTCGTGACAATTTAATATAATAAGACTTATAAAATTATGTTATCTAATTTGATTTATATTAGATAAAATATAAGTAGACCTAATTAAAATACAAATATATATATTTTTAACAAAATTAGCACTAAAATTTTAATTAATTAATATAGGATTCATACTCTCAATTAAATTGTAATTATATGTTAATTAATTTTATTTTTATTAGAGACAGAGTAGAAGTTAACATAATTAGAATAGAAAATATACTTTTAATTAAATTAGAATTATATTTTAATTATATTTTATATATATTTAATTTTGTTAGAGATAAAATAGAAGTTAACCTAATTAAAATATAAATCATACTTTCAATTATATTATAATTATATTATAATTAAATTAATTTTTATAAAATTTAAAATAAAAGTTAACTTAACTAGAATAGAGAATATACTTTCAATTAAATTAAATTTTTTCTTAAAAATAAGATTGAAGTTAACTTAATTAAAATAGGAAATATACTTTCAATTAAATTATAATTATAGTTTAGTTTATTTAATTTTAATTAGAAATAAAATAGAAGTTAACCTAATTAAAGTGGAAAATAGACTTTCAATCAAATTAAAAATATATTTTAATTAATTTAATTTTACTTTTATTAGTAAATAATTAAATTATCCAATTTTTATACAATAATGAGTGAAAGTTTTTCTGTAATTTTGTCTGTCCCCCCCTTTTGTACATATATATATACTACTAAACAATCAAGTGTTTTACATGTGAATAAAAAATTTATTTAACTCGTAATATATAATAAATAAATAATTAAACATATTATTATTATTATTGTAATATCCCGTGTTTTTAAAATATTTTTACACTGTATCGGGATATGCAGTGTTAATAATTTCTGTATATTATATGATATTTTTACGAGTTAATATGTATTTAAAATCTATTTTAATTACTGTGTATTATTTTCAGTGTTTTACGTAAAATTTTCCCGGGGACTTGCATTTTCGGGGAAATTTTCACGTAAACAATGTATTATTAATTATTTTAAATGTATTTTCGGACTTGCATGAACTCATACGTATTTTTAAAATACTAAATAAAGACTATGTGTGTGAATATTTATTTAATTAGGGTTTAATATATATTACCCTAATATTTTATTATTTATTTATTTATTTATTGTTATTTAATTATTTTATTTATTATTAAATTATTAAAATTATTTTATTATTATTTAATTATTTTATTTTCTTTTTCTTTTTCTTTTTCTTTTTTCATTTCTTTTCTTTCTTTCTTTTTCTTTTTTTTTCTTCTTCTTCTTCTTCTTTCCTTCTCTCCCGCGCTCGACCACCACCCACCTCACCCCTCATCGCTGCAACTCCGGTCACCTACAGTCGATGTGCCTCCCGGCTTGCCACCGCCGTTCCCAGCCGTCCCCCGCCGCCAGCAGCTCCCTCCCCCGGCGCCGGCAGCTCCATTTTCCATTTTTGGTCGAAAATTGTCCCTTTATCGTTTCTCCCAATTCCGGCCACCATTTTCGACACCGTCGGTCTCTTTCTTCTCCTTGAGCTCCGTTGAGTGTGATTCTAGCTTTGGTTTGAGCTAAAATGGTTTAGATTTGCTTAGGTTTCGATTTTTTCAATTTCGGTTATATTAGGGTTTTTGATTTTTTTGAGCTTCGAATTGAATGATTCATGAAAACTCCCTTCACAAATGTTGTTTCTAGTAGCTCAATATACATGTATGAATTTTTTTAGAATTTTTGGAGATTTTTTGGATTTTTGGGTATTTTTGAATATTTTAATATTATTTTCTAATTTTCGGAAATTAATTATTTAAATTATGAAATTGGAGTTTATGGTTAAATTAGGTGTTTAAATGAATTATAGGAATTTATTTGGAATTTTTATGAATTTCTAAGTATTTATTTTGAATTATTGAAGTTTATGTGATTTTGAGAAATTAGGGTTAATTATGTTTTTAATTGAATTTAATTAGTTAAATGAGTTTAATTATTGATATTATTGATAAATATGTTGAGAAAATTAATTTTGGATAATTGTATAATTTTTGGTGAATTTTTTAAGTAATTTAAGTATATTTATATATATAGGGGTATTTTGGTAATTTTACCCTAAATTGGCTAAAAATGTAATTTAATTGGTTTTAATACTTATTTAAGGTATAAAAATGATTTCTACAAATTATTTGGTATTTTTAACTAATTAAAACTATTTTTCGTGAATTATTTTCAATTATATATATAATATACGGTTTTACTAATAAAATGAGTTTTTATCGGTTTTTACAGTGTTTTAAGGTTAATTATGTAATTTCTACCTATGAGATTTATTTCTAGATTTTAAGGATATTTTTGGTATATCTGGAATTTGTTCTGTGTTTGTGGACCCCGGTCGGTAGATTGTAGTCTGGAGTCCGACCGAGGGGTTGTGGATTTGTGTTGAGCTTGTATTTCGAAGTGTATTTCTTTGCAGGGTCGGCTCTACTCTTTTGAGTAGAGAGATGTCCGTTTTACAAGGGAGGTTCTGTCGAATTTTCGGTAGAATTCTCGTAAAACGTGATATCCAGTCGAACCCTAATTTCTGATTCTGTGTTTTATACTCTAGATTGAATTCTAGGATTTCTATTAGGTTTATTCTGATGTCGATTATTTATTGTTTGTTTAGTTGCGCCGAGATCGAGGGCTAGTGGACCAGGCCCGTCGGACCTGTCTCGTGGAGCGCATTAGGTGAGTTACTATACTATATATATATGCTTAGGATGCATGATTTAGAATGTAATATCCCGTGTTTTTAAAAATATTTTTACACTATACCGGGATATGCAGTGTTAATAATTTCTGTATTTTATATGATATTTTTACGAGTTAATATGTATTTTAAACCTATTTTAATTATTGTGTATTATTTCCAGTGTTTTACGTAAAATTTTCCCGGGACTTGTATTTTCGGGGAAATTTTCACGTAAACAATGTAATATTAATTATTTTATATATATTTACGGACTTGCATGAACTCATACATATTTTTAAGTTATTAAATAAAGTCTGTGTGTGAATATTTAATTAATTAGGGTTTATTATTACCCTAATATTTTATTAATTATTTATTTATTTTATTGTTATTTAATTAATTTTATTTAGTATAAATTATTAAAATATTAATATTTTTATGTGTGTGGTGTATATTTGATGTGTGTAATTTAATATTATTTTAATATATAGTATAAAGTATATATATATACATATATACATCAAAATCAAAAGAATTGCCAAATTACCATTTTGCCCCCTCCCTCTCCTTCTTCTCTCCCGATCGACAACCATCATTGCGCCTCCCATTCCAGCACGCCGGACCGCCCCTCGCCGCCACCAACTGCCGCCAACCTCCTTCCCCTTCCTTCCTCTTCCTCTCCGACGTGACCAGGCCGCCGGAAGCCCGCTGGAACGCCCGGAATCCGCCATGGCAGCAAGTTGAGCTTTTTACCGACGACGACGATTCCGGCCACCATTTCGTGCACCGCCGGTCTTCATCGACTCCTTGAGCTCCGGCGATTCCAATTCTAAGCTCCTTTTGGCCTGAAATCAAGTGGATTTTGAGGTTTGAGCTAAAACTCAATTCGGTCACATTAGGGTTTTCATTTTTTTTTGAGCTTCGAATTGGATGATTCATGGAAACTTCCTTCACAAATATTGTTCCTAGTAGCTTAATCTACATGTATGAATTTTTGTAGAATTTTTGGAGGTTGTTTGGATTTTTGGGTATTTTTGAATATTTTAATATTATTTTCTAATTTTCGGAAATTAATTATTTAAATTATGAAATTGGAGTTTATGGTTGAATTGGGTGTTGAAATGAATTATGGGAATTTATTTGGAATTTTTATGAATTTCTAAGTATTTATTTTTAATTATTGAAGTTTATGGAATTTTGGAAAAATTAGGTTAAATGTGTTTTAATTTGAATTTAATTGGTTAATTGAGTTTAAATATTGATATTATTGATAAATATGTTGAGAAAATCAATTTTGGATAATTGTATGATTTTTGGTGAATTTTTGAAGTAATTTAAGTATATTTATATATATAGGGGTATTTTGGTAATTTTACCCTAAATTGTCTAAAAATGTAATTTAATTGGTTTTATTAGTTATTTAAGGTATAAAAATGATTTCTACAAAATATTTGGTATTTTTAACTAATTAAAACTATTTTTCGTGAATTATTTTCAATTATATATATAATATACGGTTTTTCTAATAAAATGAGTTTTAATCGGTTTTTATAGTGTTTCAAGGTCAATTATGTAATTTTTATCTATAAAATGTATTTCTATGTTGTAAGGATATTTTCGGTATATCTGGAATCATTATGTGTTTGTGGACCCCGGTCGACAGATTGTAGTTTGGAGTCCGACCGAGGGGTTGTGGATTTTTTTTGAGCTGTATTTCAAAGTGTGTTTCTTTGCAGGGTCGGCTCTAATCTTTTGAGTGGAGAGATGTCCATTTTACAGGGGAGGTTCTGCCGAATTTTCGGTAGAATTCTCGTAAAATGTGATGTCCAGTCGAACCCTAATTTTCGATTCTGTGTTTAATACTCTATATTGAATTCTAGGATTTCTATTAGGTTTACTCTGATATCGGTTATTTATTTCTTGTTTAGTTACGCCGAGACCGAGGGCTAGTGGACCAGGCCCGTCGGACCTGTCTCGTGGAGCGCATTAGGTGAGTTACTATACTATATATATATGCTTAGGATGCATGATTTAGCAATGCATGTTTTATGTTGATTAAATATGCATAAATAATTTGATTATTTCTTAAGTTTATATTAAGTATATTTTTGGTTTATTTTTGGTATATAATAAATTATATATATGTTTTATTAATAAAATATATTTAAAATGTTTTAAATATATTTTTAGTTTAATTTATGATTTTGATTGGATTTATTTGATATATATATACTCGAAATATACCTGGTTTACTTTTGGTATATTTTCGGTATATATATGGTTTATATTGTTATTTTATTTAAATCCATGCATCATTTATTGTGAATGAATGTTTTATATTTAATGATGAAGGATATCAATAGAACGTGCTACCTAGTGGGCAGCACTAGGACCGAGTACGTACCGGTACGCCTATAGTATTTAGGCTATAATACTAACTTATTTGTGGATATTGATTTGATTATGATTATTGATATGTGAGATGTGGTTTGGAGGTGTGATTGCTGGAGCTCGGTTGACCAAGTGTCTCGGGGCCAATCACACTGGCAGTCAGACTGCTGGAGCTCGGTTGACTTAGTGTCTCGGGGTTAGTCTACTGTCCAAATGGATTAAGTGGATATATTTGGAATAAGTGAGCCTGTGTGGCTTGAGTGTTGTTTAACACTACTTTCTGAGGTTGCGATATTCTAGGGTTCTATGTGATCCTTCATAAATTGGGATTTTTCAATAAAATATATAAAAATGATTTTTCTGCATCTGTATGAATTTGCCTGTATATATACATATTATATATATACTGTTGACTGTATGCATTATCACTTAGTGTGTATGTATATATATTATAGTAATTCACTCAGTGAGGTCTGACTCCCCTCCGTTGACTATTTTTCAGGAGAGTCAACTTCCTCAGACCTCAGTAGCAGGTCGATACGCCGGATTTCTTCCGCCCCGGCTTCTTTATGTAAATTGTCTACTTGAGTCTTATTTATTTTATCTAGACACTGCAGTAGTTGTGAATTAAAGTATTGGATTTCATGTATTTTATTTTAAAGAGATGTATTATATTGAAACTGGATTTGTATTAAAGATTATACATATATGTGATGAGATGAGTTTTGAATTAAATCCAGTTGATATGAAAATGATATTATGATATCTATGATTTCCATTTCCGCTGCATATAATATTATTATGGTTATTGTTATTGCATGATTTATTTTATATTTAGGCTTGCTACGGGTTCCGGATTCGAAAGAATTCCCGTTCCCTAGTGCCGGTCATAGCCCCTGTTTTGGGTCGTGACATAGAAATACATGTTTTATGTTGATTAAATATGCATAAATAAATTGATTATTTCTTAAGTTTATATTAAGTATATTTTTGGTTTATTTTTGGTATATATTAAATTATATACATGTTTTGTAAATAAAATATATTTAAAATGTTTTTAAATATATTTCCAGCTTAATTTATAATTTGATTGAATGCATTTGACGTATATATACTCGAAATATACCTGGTTTACTTTTGGTATATTTCCGGTATATATATGGTTTATATTGCTATTTCATTTAAATTCATGCATCATTTATTGTGAATGAATGATTTATATTATTAATGATGAAGGATATCAATAGAACGTGCTACCTAGTGGGCAGCACTAGGACCGAGTACGTACCGGTACGCCTATAGCTTTAGGCTATATTACTAACTATTTGTGGATATTGATTTGATATGATTATTGATATGTGAGATGTGGTTTGGGTGTGATTGCTGGAGCTCGATTGACCAAGTGTCTCGGGGCCAATCACACTGGCAGTCAGACTGCTGGAGCTCGGTTGACTTAGTGTCTCGGGGCCAGTCTACTGCCCAAATGGATTAAGTGGATATATTTGGAATAAGTGAGCCTGTATGGCTAGAGTGTTGTTTAACACTATTTTCTGAGGTTGCGATATTCTAGGGTTCTATGTGATCCTTCATAAAAGATGATTTTTCAATAAAATATATAAAAATGATTTTTCTGCATCTGTATGAATTTGCCTGTATATATATGTAATATTCCGTGTTTTTAAAATATTTTTATACTGTATCGGGATATGCAGTATTAATAATTTTGAATATGTATATATACGATATTTTTATGAGTTGATATGTATTTTAAACCTATTTTAATTAATGTGTTTTATATACAGTGTTTTACGTAAAATTTTCCCGGGACTTTCATTTTCGGGGAAATTTTCACGTAAACAATGTATTATTAATTATTTTAAAGGTATTTACGGACTTGCATGAACTCATACATATTTTTAAATTATTAAATAAAGTCGATGTGTGTATATTTATTTAATTAGGGTTTATTAATTCCCTAATATTTTATTAAGTATTTAATTGTTTTAATTGTTATTTAATTGATTTTATTTGGTATAAATTATTAAAATATTAATATTTTAATGTGTGTGGTGTATATTTGATGTGTGTAATTTAATATTATTTTAATATAAAGTATAAAGTATATATATATACATATATACATTAAAAATCACATAAGTTTGCAAAATTACCAAATTGCCCCCGACTCCTTCCTTTCTTCTCCGACCGTTCCTCGCCGTTTCGAGCACCTGTCACGCCGTTCCTTCACCGTGGGTGTGCCGTCCGGTGTGCCACCATCTTCCCCGACCAGTTTCGCCGCCTGTGGAGGCCGTTTCCGGCGTCGGGAGAGTGATTTTGGCCGGAGAAGCCGAAAATCAACTCACCGTCGATCACGCCGATTCCGGCCACCATTTTCGACACCGCCAGTCTCTTTCTTCTCCTTGAGCTCCGGTGAGTGTTATTCTAGCTTTGGTTTGAGCTAAAATGGTCTAGAATTGCTTAGGTTTCGATTTGTAAATTTCGGCCTATTAGGGTTTTTGATTTTTTTGAGCTTCGAATTGGATGATTCATGGAAACTTCCTTCACAAATGTTGTTCCTAGTAGCTTAATCTTCATGTATGAATTTTTGTAGAATTTTTGGAGATTTTTTGGATTTTTAGGTATTTTTGAATATTTTAATATTATTTTCTAATTTTCGGAAATTAATTATTTAAATTATGAAATTAATTGGGTGTTGAAATGAATTATAGGAATTTATTTGGAATTTTTATGAATTTCTAAGTATTTATTTTTAATTATTGAAGTTTAGGTGATTTTGGAAAATTAGGTTAATTGTGTTTTAAATTGAATTTAATTGGTTAATTGAATTTAAATATTTATATTATTGATAAATATGTTGAGAAAATTAATTTTGGATAATTGTATGATTTTTGGTGAATTTTTGAAGTAATTTAAGTATATTTATATATATAGGGGTATTTTGGTAATTTTACCCTAAATTGTCTAAAAATGTAATTTAATTGGTTTTAATAGTTATTTAAGGTATAAAAATGATTTCTACAAATTATTTGGTATTTTTAACTAATTAAAACTATTTTTCGTGAATTATTTTCAATTATATATATAATATACGGTTTTTCTAATAAAATGAGTTTTAATCGATTTTTATAGTGTTTCAAGGTCAATTATGTAATTTTTATTTATAAAATGTATTTCTGTGATTTAAGGATATTTTTGGTATTTCCTGAATCATTCTGTGTTTGTGGATCCCGGTCGGTGGACTGTAGTTTGGAGTCCGACCGTGGAATTTTGATTGTGTTGAGCTCGTTTTTCGAAGTGTGTTTCTTTGCAGGGTCGGCTCTACTCTTTTGAGTAGAGAGATGTCCGTTTTACAGGGGAGGTTCTGCCGGATTTTCGGTAGAATTCTCGTAAAACGTGATATCCAGTCGAACCCTAATTCTGTTTCCGTATTTTAATACTCTAGATTGAATTCTAGGATTTCTGTTAGGTTTATTCTAATGTCGGTTATTTATTGCTTGTTTAGTTGCGCCGAGACCGAGGGCTAGTGGACCAGGCCCGTCGGACTTGTCTCGTGGAGCGCATTAGGTGAGTTACTATATTATATATATATGCTTAGGATGCATGATTTAGAAAATGCATGTTTTATTTTGACTGAATATGCATAAATAATGTGATTTATATTCAAGTATATTTTTGGTATATTTTTGGTATATAATAAATTATATACATGTTTTGTTAATAAAATATATTTAAAATGTTTTTAAATATATTTTTAGTTTAATTCATGATTTGATTGGATTTATTTGACATATATATACTCAAAATATACCTGGTTTATGTTTGGTATATTTTCGGTATATATATGGTTTATATTATTGTTTCATTTATATTCATGCATCATTTATATTTGTGAATGAATGTTTTATTATTTATTAATGAAGGATATCAATAGAACGTGCTACCTAGTGGGCAGCACTAGGACCGAGTACGTACCGGTATGCCTATAGCTTTAGGCTATATTACTAACTTATTTGTGGATATTGATTTGATTATGATTATTGATATGTGAGATGTGGTTTGTGGGTGTGATTGCTGGAGCTCGGTTGACCAAGTGTCTCGGGGCCAATCACACTGGCAGTTAGACTGCTGGAGCTCAGTTGACTTAGTGTCTCGGGGCCAGTCTACTGTCCAAATGGATTAAGTGGATATATTTGGAATAAGTGAGCCTGTATGGCCAGAGTGTTGTTTAACACTATTTTCTGAGGTTGCGATATTCTAGGGTTCTATGTGATCCTTCATAAATTGGGATTTTTCAGTAAAATATATAAAAATGATTTTTCTGCATTTGTGTGTATTTGCCTGTATATATATTAGATATATATATACTGTTGACTGTATGCATTATCACTTAGTGTGTATGTATATATATTATAGTAATTCACTCAGTGAGGTCTGACTCCCCTCCGTTGACTATTTTTCAGGAGAGTCAACTTCCTCAGACCTCAGTAGCAGGTCGATACGCCGGATTTCTTCCGCCCCGGCTTCTTTATGTAAATTGTCTACTTGAGTCTTATGTATTTTATCTAGACACTGCAGTAGTTGTGAATTAAAGTATTGGATTTTATGTACTTTATTTTAAAGAGATGTGTTATGTTGAAACTGGATTTGTATTAAATATTATATATATGTGATGAGATGAGTTTTGAAGTAAATCCAGTTGGTATGGATGATATTATGATTTTTATTTTCCGCTGCATTTATTATATGATTATTGTTGTTATGGCATGCTTTATTTTATTTTTTTAGGCTTGCTACGGGTTCCGGATTCGAAAGAATTCCCGTTCCCTAGCGCCGGTCATGGCCCCTGTTTTGGGTCGTGACAATATACATATTAGATATGTATTATTGACTGTATGCATTGTCATTTAGAGTGTATGTATATATATTATAGTAATTCACTCAGTGAGGTCTGACTCCCCTCCGTTGACTATTTTTCAGGAGAGTCAACTTCTTCAGACCTCAGTAGTAGGTCGATACGCCGGATTTCTTCCGCCCCGGCTTCTTTATATAAATTATTTACTTGAGTCTTGTTTATTTTATCTAGACACTTCAGTAGTTGTGCATTAAAGTATCGAATTTCATGTATTTTATTTAAAGAGATGTATTATATTGAAACTGGATTTGTATTAAAGAGATTTTATATATGTGATGAGATTTGATTCAAATCCAGTGATGAAAATGTTATTATGATATTTAAGATTTTTATTTCCGCTGCATATATATATTACTGTTATTGTTATTATTGCATGATTTATTTTATTTTTAGGCTTGCTACGGGTTCTGGATTCGAAAGAATTCCCGTTCCCTAGCGCCGGTCATGACCCCTGTTTTGGGTCGTGACAATTATAGTGTTTTTTTATACAACCATTTGATATTAACTTAATATAATTATAATTCATTACAATTTTCATAAATATTTTATTTGAAAAATTATATGATATCACTTCAATATTTCTTATAATTAGTTTTTCTTAAGAGAACCTAATTAGATTAAAAAATATATTTTCAATTAAATTATAATTTTTATTAAAGATAAGATAGAAGTTAACCTAAATAAAATAGAAAATATATTTTCAATTAAATCATTATATTTAATTTAATTTAATTTTTATTAGAGATAAAATAGAAGTTAATCTAATTAAAATAAAAAATTAACTTTCTATCAAATTAAAATTTTATTTTAATTAATTAAATTTTATTTTTATTAGTAAATCACTAAATTATCTAATTTTTATATAATAATGAATGAAGACTTTTTTATAATTTTGTCTGCCCTCCCCTTATATATATATATATATATATATATATATATATATATATATATATATATAGATTTATACTTGTGATGGTAAAAAAATTATTAGATTTATATTTTGATAATATTATTATTGTTAATATTGTTATTTAATTAAAAAAAATTTAAAAAATTGTTATATATTAATATAACAATTTAATATAATTATAATTCATACAATTTCGATAAGTTGTTTATTTAAATAATTTTATCATATTTTTTCAATTTTTTTATAATTATTTTTCAACTCTAGAATTAATTTTATATAAAAATATTATCATCATAATTAATTATAAAATAATAAGAAATCATTTGTTATTTTCTTAATAAAAATTTTTTAAATTAAAAATAATTATATTATTTTTCTTATATAACAAAAATACTACTATTAAACAAATTATGTGCTATTTTTTAAAAATATAATTATAGATGCAAGACAAATAAATTTTTTTATTAATTTAATTTTAATTCCTTATTCAAGAAAATTCAACTTAATAAGTTTTTAAAAACATGAAGAGTATTTTAAAAAAAAAACTTATATGATAATCTAATTTTTCAATATTGAAAGAGTCACGTTATAATATAGTAATTTATTATAAATTTCATAAATTTTTTATTTGAAAAATTATACAACACTCTTTTAATACTTTTTATCTAAATAATAATCTAATTTTACAAAAATGATCGACTTATAATATAATAATTTATTATATTCTTTCTAAATTTTCTATTCAAATAATTATACAACAATCTTTTAAAATTTTTGACATTATTATTTTTACATAATTAATTATTTTATAAATTTTAATTTCAATTTTTTACTTATTAAATTTTCATAAGATTTATAAAATTCTATCATTTGATTTATATTAGATAAAATACCTAATTAAAATAGAAATATATATATATTTAACAAAATTATAACTAAAATTTTACAACTTTAGTAAATTTTATTTAAACATTGACAATTTATTTTTTCAATATCTTTGATTTTAATACTTTTATTCACTCAAAAAGTAATTTAATGTAATTTTTTTAATTTTGACTAATAAAAAATAATAAAGATTAATTAATTTAAATTTTATATAAATTAATTTTTAATTTAATAATAAAGATTAATAAAAATATCTACAAATGATAATCATACTACTTTTTTTTATATAAAATTACTACTCTTAAATAAATTATATGCTCTATTTTTTAACATATGGTTACAAATAAAATTTTTAATCAATTTTCTACTTAAACAATTATACAACACTCTTTCAATATTTTTATCTAAATGATAATCTAATTTTAAAAATCTAATAGATTTATAATATAATAATTTATTACATTCTTTATGAATTTTTATTTAAACACAACAATCTTTCAACATTTTTTATGTTAATATTTTTCATAATTAATTATTTTATAAAATTTATTATTTACTTATTAAATTTTATTTCATAAGTGTAATATCCCGTGTTTTTAAATATTTTAATACTGCATCGGGATATGCAGTGTTAATAATTTTGTGTATAATTATGATATTTTTACGAGTTGATATGTATTTAAAACCTATTTTAATTATTGTGTATTATTTTAAGTGCTTTACGTAAAATTTTTTCGAGAATTCTATTTTCGGGGAAATTTTCACGTAAATTATGTATTATTAATTATTTTAAATAGATTTCCAGACTTGCATGAACTCATACATATTTTTAAAATACTAAAAAACGTATATATGTGTATTTATTTAACTAATTAGGGTTTAATTAATTACCCTAATATTTTATTATTTATTAATTAGTTTTAATATTATTTAATTATTTTTAGGTGTATTAAATTATTTAAATATTAAATTATACGTGTGTGGTGTATATTTAATGTGTGTGATTTTATATTATTTTAATATATAGTGTAAAGTATATATATATATACATATAATATGTTAAAAATCAAAATTTTGGAAAATTACCATTTCAGCCCCTCCCTCCTCCTTCCTCTTCCCGATCGTCTCCTTCTCCCCCTCACTGCTGCTAACTCCATTCTCAGGCCGTCGGTGTGCCGCCAGCAGCTCCGCCCTTCCCAGCTAGCAGCTCCGCCACCTTTCCTTTCCTTCTCTAGCGCCGTTTGCCTCTGTCATCGCCGGAAAATCGAAAGATCCATTTTTCTTCACACCTCGCGATTCCGGCCACCGTTTTTGACACCGCCGGTCTCTTTCTTCTCCTTAAGCTCTGGTGAGTGTGATTCCAAGCTTTTTTTCACTTAAAATGGTCTTGATTTGCTTAGGTTTCAATTTTGCAAATTCGGCCATTTTAGGGTTCTTGACGTATATATACTCGAAATATACCTGGTTTACTTTTGGTATATTTCCGGTATATATATGGTTTATATTGCTATTTCATTTAAATTCATGCATCATTTATTGTGAATGAATGATTTATATTATTAATGATGAAGGATATCAATAGAACGTGCTACCTAGTGGGCAGCACTAGGACCGAGTACGTACCGGTACGCCTATAGCTTTAGGCTATATTACTAACTATTTGTGGATATTGATTTGATATGATTATTGATATGTGAGATGTGGTTTGGGTGTGATTGCTGGAGCTCGATTGACCAAGTGTCTCGGGGCCAATCACACTGGCAGTCAGACTGCTGGAGCTCGGTTGACTTAGTGTCTCGGGGCCAGTCTACTGTCCAAATGGATTAAGTGGATATATTTGGAATAAGTGAGCCTGTATGGCTAGAGTGTTGTTTAACACTATTTTCTGAGGTTGCGATATTCTAGGGTTCTATGTGATCCTTCATAAAAGATGATTTTTCAATAAAATATATAAAAATGATTTTTCTGCATCTGTATGAATTTGCCTGTATATATATGTAATATTCCGTGTTTTTAAAATATTTTTATACTGTATCGGGATATGCAGTATTAATAATTTTGAATATGTATATATACGATATTTTTATGAGTTGATATGTATTTTAAACCTATTTTAATTAATGTGTTTTATATACAGTGTTTTACGTAAAATTTTCCCGGGACTTTCATTTTCGGGGAAATTTTCACGTAAACAATGTATTATTAATTATTTTAAAGGTATTTACGGACTTGCATGAACTCATACATATTTTTAAATTATTAAATAAAGTCGATGTGTGTATATTTATTTAATTAGGGTTTATTAATTCCCTAATATTTTATTAAGTATTTAATTGTTTTAATTGTTATTTAATTGATTTTATTTGGTATAAATTATTAAAATATTAATATTTTAATGTGTGTGGTGTATATTTGATGTGTGTAATTTAATATTATTTTAATATAAAGTATAAAGTATATATATATACATATATACATTAAAAATCACATAAGTTTGCAAAATTACCAAATTGCCCCCGACTCCTTCCTTTCTTCTCCGACCGTTCCTCGCCGTTTCGAGCACCTGTCACGCCGTTCCTTCACCGTGGGTGTGCCGTCCGGTGTGCCACCATCTTCCCCGACCAGTTTCGCCGCCTGTGGAGGCCGTTTCCGGCGTCGGGAGAGTGATTTTGGCCGGAGAAGCCGAAAATCAACTCACCGTCGATCACGCCGATTCCGGCCACCATTTTCGACACCGCCAGTCTCTTTCTTCTCCTTGAGCTCCGGTGAGTGTTATTCTAGCTTTGGTTTGAGCTAAAATGGTCTAGAATTGCTTAGGTTTCGATTTGTAAATTTCGGCCTATTAGGGTTTTCGATTTTTTTGAGCTTCGAATTGGATGATTCATGGAAACTTCCTTCACAAATGTTGTTCCTAGTAGCTTAATCTTCATGTATGAATTTTTGTAGAATTTTTGGAGATTTTTTGGATTTTTAGGTATTTTTGAATATTTTAATATTATTTTCTAATTTTCGGAAATTAATTATTTAAATTATGAAATTAATTGGGTGTTGAAATGAATTATAGGAATTTATTTGGAATTTTTATGAATTTCTAAGTATTTATTTTTAATTATTGAAGTTTAGGTGATTTTGGAAAATTAGGTTAATTGTGTTTTAAATTGAATTTAATTGGTTAATTGAATTTAAATATTTATATTATTGATAAATATGTTGAGAAAATTAATTTTGGATAATTGTATGATTTTTGGTGAATTTTTGAAGTAATTTAAGTATATTTATATATATAGGGGTATTTTGGTAATTTTACCCTAAATTGTCTAAAAATGTAATTTAATTGGTTTTAATAGTTATTTAAGGTATAAAAATGATTTCTACAAATTATTTGGTATTTTTAACTAATTAAAACTATTTTTCGTGAATTATTTTCAATTATATATATAATATACGGTTTTTCTAATAAAATGAGTTTTAATCGATTTTTATAGTGTTTCAAGGTCAATTATGTAATTTTTATTTATAAAATGTATTTCTGTGATTTAAGGATATTTTTGGTATTTCCTGAATCATTCTGTGTTTGTGGATCCCGGTCGGTGGACTGTAGTTTGGAGTCCGACCGTGGAATTTTGATTGTGTTGAGCTCGTTTTTCGAAGTGTGTTTCTTTGCAGGGTCGGCTCTACTCTTTTGAGTAGAGAGATGTCCGTTTTACAGGGGAGGTTCTGCCGGATTTTCGGTAGAATTCTCGTAAAACGTGATATCCAGTCGAACCCTAATTCTGTTTCCGTATTTTAATACTCTAGATTGAATTCTAGGATTTCTGTTAGGTTTATTCTAATGTCGGTTATTTATTGCTTGTTTAGTTGCGCCGAGACCGAGGGCTAGTGGACCAGGCCCGTCGGACTTGTCTCGTGGAGCGCATTAGGTGAGTTACTATATTATATATATATGCTTAGGATGCATGATTTAGAAAATGCATGTTTTATTTTGACTGAATATGCATAAATAATGTGATTTATATTCAAGTATATTTTTGGTATATTTTTGGTATATAATAAATTATATACATGTTTTGTTAATAAAATATATTTAAAATGTTTTTAAATATATTTTTAGTTTAATTCATGATTTGATTGGATTTATTTGACATATATATACTCAAAATATACCTGGTTTATGTTTGGTATATTTTCGGTATATATATGGTTTATATTATTGTTTCATTTATATTCATGCATCATTTATATTTGTGAATGAATGTTTTATTATTTATTAATGAAGGATATCAATAGAACGTGCTACCTAGTGGGCAGCACTAGGACCGAGTACGTACCGGTATGCCTATAGCTTTAGGCTATATTACTAACTTATTTGTGGATATTGATTTGATTATGATTATTGATATGTGAGATGTGGTTTGTGGGTGTGATTGCTGGAGCTCGGTTGACCAAGTGTCTCGGGGCCAATCACACTGGCAGTTAGACTGCTGGAGCTCAGTTGACTTAGTGTCTCGGGGCCAGTCTACTGTCCAAATGGATTAAGTGGA
This sequence comes from Mallotus nudiflorus, assembly GCA_947683625.1. NCBI lineage: Eukaryota > Viridiplantae > Streptophyta > Magnoliopsida > Malpighiales > Euphorbiaceae > Mallotus > Mallotus nudiflorus. The sequence continues at coordinate 2,499,888 of CANTUR010000226.1, read as the reverse complement.
TATATTTGGAATAAGTGAGCCTGTATGGCCAGAGTGTTGTTTAACACTATTTTCTGAGGTTGCGATATTCTAGGGTTCTATGTGATCCTTCATAAATTGGGATTTTTCAGTAAAATATATAAAAATGATTTTTCTGCATTTGTGTGTATTTGCCTGTATATATATTAGATATATATATACTGTTGACTGTATGCATTATCACTTAGTGTGTATGTATATATATTATAGTAATTCACTCAGTGAGGTCTGACTCCCCTCCGTTGACTATTTTTCAGGAGAGTCAACTTCCTCAGACCTCAGTAGCAGGTCGATACGCCGGATTTCTTCCGCCCCGGCTTCTTTATGTAAATTGTCTACTTGAGTCTTATGTATTTTATCTAGACACTGCAGTAGTTGTGAATTAAAGTATTGGATTTTATGTACTTTATTTTAAAGAGATGTGTTATGTTGAAACTGGATTTGTATTAAATATTATATATATGTGATGAGATGAGTTTTGAAGTAAATCCAGTTGGTATGGATGATATTATGATTTTTATTTTCCGCTGCATTTATTATATGATTATTGTTGTTATGGCATGCTTTATTTTATTTTTTTAGGCTTGCTACGGGTTCCGGATTCGAAAGAATTCCCGTTCCCTAGCGCCGGTCATGGCCCCTGTTTTGGGTCGTGACAATATACATATTAGATATGTATTATTGACTGTATGCATTGTCATTTAGAGTGTATGTATATATATTATAGTAATTCACTCAGTGAGGTCTGACTCCCCTCCGTTGACTATTTTTCAGGAGAGTCAACTTCTTCAGACCTCAGTAGTAGGTCGATACGCCGGATTTCTTCCGCCCCGGCTTCTTTATATAAATTATTTACTTGAGTCTTATTTATTTTATCTAGACACTTCAGTAGTTGTGCATTAAAGTATCGAATTTCATGTATTTTATTTAAAGAGATGTATTATATTGAAACTGGATTTGTATTAAAGAGATTTTATATATGTGATGAGATTTGATTCAAATCCAGTGATGAAAATGTTATTATGATATTTAAGATTTTTATTTCCGCTGCATATATATATTACTGTTATTGTTATTATTGCATGATTTATTTTATTTTTAGGCTTGCTACGGGTTCTGGATTCGAAAGAATTCCCGTTCCCTAGCGCCGGTCATGACCCCTGTTTTGGGTCGTGACAATTATAGTGTTTTTTTATACAACCATTTGATATTAACTTAATATAATTATAATTCATTACAATTTTCATAAATATTTTATTTGAAAAATTATATGATATCACTTCAATATTTCTTATAATTAGTTTTTCTTAAGAGAACCTAATTAGATTAAAAAATATATTTTCAATTAAATTATAATTTTTATTAAAGATAAGATAGAAGTTAACCTAAATAAAATAGAAAATATATTTTCAATTAAATCATTATATTTAATTTAATTTAATTTTTATTAGAGATAAAATAGAAGTTAATCTAATTAAAATAAAAAATTAACTTTCTATCAAATTAAAATTTTATTTTAATTAATTAAATTTTATTTTTATTAGTAAATCACTAAATTATCTAATTTTTATATAATAATGAATGAAGACTTTTTTATAATTTTGTCTGCCCTCCCCTTATATATATATATATATATATATATATATATATATATATATATATATATATAGATTTATACTTGTGATGGTAAAAAAATTATTAGATTTATATTTTGATAATATTATTATTGTTAATATTGTTATTTAATTAAAAAAAATTTAAAAAATTGTTATATATTAATATAACAATTTAATATAATTATAATTCATACAATTTCGATAAGTTGTTTATTTAAATAATTTTATCATATTTTTTCAATTTTTTTATAATTATTTTTCAACTCTAGAATTAATTTTATATAAAAATATTATCATCATAATTAATTATAAAATAATAAGAAATCATTTGTTATTTTCTTAATAAAAATTTTTTAAATTAAAAATAATTATATTATTTTTCTTATATAACAAAAATACTACTATTAAACAAATTATGTGCTATTTTTTAAAAATATAATTATAGATGCAAGACAAATAAATTTTTTTATTAATTTAATTTTAATTCCTTATTCAAGAAAATTCAACTTAATAAGTTTTTAAAAACATGAAGAGTATTTTAAAAAAAAAACTTATATGATAATCTAATTTTTCAATATTGAAAGAGTCACGTTATAATATAGTAATTTATTATAAATTTCATAAATTTTTTATTTGAAAAATTATACAACACTCTTTTAATACTTTTTATCTAAATAATAATCTAATTTTACAAAAATGATCGACTTATAATATAATAATTTATTATATTCTTTCTAAATTTTCTATTCAAATAATTATACAACAATCTTTTAAAATTTTTGACATTATTATTTTTACATAATTAATTATTTTATAAATTTTAATTTCAATTTTTTACTTATTAAATTTTCATAAGATTTATAAAATTCTATCATTTGATTTATATTAGATAAAATACCTAATTAAAATAGAAATATATATATATTTAACAAAATTATAACTAAAATTTTACAACTTTAGTAAATTTTATTTAAACATTGACAATTTATTTTTTCAATATCTTTGATTTTAATACTTTTATTCACTCAAAAAGTAATTTAATGTAATTTTTTTAATTTTGACTAATAAAAAATAATAAAGATTAATTAATTTAAATTTTATATAAATTAATTTTTAATTTAATAATAAAGATTAATAAAAATATCTACAAATGATAATCATACTACTTTTTTTTATATAAAATTACTACTCTTAAATAAATTATATGCTCTATTTTTTAACATATGGTTACAAATAAAATTTTTAATCAATTTTCTACTTAAACAATTATACAACACTCTTTCAATATTTTTATCTAAATGATAATCTAATTTTAAAAATCTAATAGATTTATAATATAATAATTTATTACATTCTTTATGAATTTTTATTTAAACACAACAATCTTTCAACATTTTTTATGTTAATATTTTTCATAATTAATTATTTTATAAAATTTATTATTTACTTATTAAATTTTATTTCATAAGTGTAATATCCCGTGTTTTTAAATATTTTAATACTGCATCGGGATATGCAGTGTTAATAATTTTGTGTATAATTATGATATTTTTACGAGTTGATATGTATTTAAAACCTATTTTAATTATTGTGTATTATTTTAAGTGCTTTACGTAAAATTTTTTCGAGAATTCTATTTTCGGGGAAATTTTCACGTAAATTATGTATTATTAATTATTTTAAATAGATTTCCAGACTTGCATGAACTCATACATATTTTTAAAATACTAAAAAACGTATATATGTGTATTTATTTAACTAATTAGGGTTTAATTAATTACCCTAATATTTTATTATTTATTAATTAGTTTTAATATTATTTAATTATTTTTAGGTGTATTAAATTATTTAAATATTAAATTATACGTGTGTGGTGTATATTTAATGTGTGTGATTTTATATTATTTTAATATATAGTGTAAAGTATATATATATATACATATAATATGTTAAAAATCAAAATTTTGGAAAATTACCATTTCAGCCCCTCCCTCCTCCTTCCTCTTCCCGATCGTCTCCTTCTCCCCCTCACTGCTGCTAACTCCATTCTCAGGCCGTCGGTGTGCCGCCAGCAGCTCCGCCCTTCCCAGCTAGCAGCTCCGCCACCTTTCCTTTCCTTCTCTAGCGCCGTTTGCCTCTGTCATCGCCGGAAAATCGAAAGATCCATTTTTCTTCACACCTCGCGATTCCGGCCACCGTTTTTGACACCGCCGGTCTCTTTCTTCTCCTTAAGCTCTGGTGAGTGTGATTCCAAGCTTTTTTTCACTTAAAATGGTCTTGATTTGCTTAGGTTTCAATTTTGCAAATTCGGCCATTTTAGGGTTCTTGATTTTTTTGAAATTCAATTTGATTGATTCATAAAAAATTCCTTCATAAATATTGTTACCCTTCACTTAATTGACATTTATGAATTTTTGTAGAATTTTTGGAGATTATTTTGATTTTTGGGTATTTTTGAATATTTTAATATTATTTTCTAATTTTCGAAAATTAATTAAATAAATTATGAAATTGTGTTTTATTATAAATATAGGTGTTGAAATGAATTATAGAAATTTATTTGGAATTTTTATGAATTTCTATGTATTTATTTTGAATTTAATTAGGTTTATGTAATTTTGGAAAATTAGGTTAATTATGTTTTTAATTGAATTTAATTGTTTAATTGAGTTTAATTATTGATATTATTGATAAAAAAGTTGAGAAAATTAATTTTGGATAATTATACTATTTTTGGTGAATTTTTGAATGAATTTTAGTATATTTATATATATAGGGGTATTTTGGTAATTTTACCCTAAATGGACTAAAAATGTAATTAAATTGGTTTTAATAGTTATTTAAGGTATAAAAATGATTTCTAAAAATTATTTAGTATTTTTAACTAATTAAAACTATTTTTCGTGAATTATTTTCAATTATATATATAATATACGATTTTTCTAATAAAATGAGTTTTTATCGATTTTTACTGTGTTTTAAGGTTAATTACGTAATTTCTATTTATTAAATGTATTTCTGTGATATAAGGGTATTTTTTATATTTTCATAAATATTCTGTGATTGTGGACCCCGGTCGGTAGACTGTAGTTTGGAGTCCGACCGAGGGGTTGTGGATGTGTTTCTGTGTCTATTTTTTGAAGTGCATTTCTTTGCAGGGCCGGCTCTACTCTTTGAGTAGAGAAATGTCCATTTTACAAGGGACGTTCTGTCGAATTTTCGGTAGAATTCTCGTAAAACGTGATGTCGGTCGAACCCTAATTTTGTTTCTGTGTCTAATATTCTAGATCGAGTTTTTAGGATTTCTGTTAGGTTTATCCTAATGTCTGTTATTTTTGTATGTTTAGTTGCGCCGAGACCGAGGCCTAGTGGACCAAGCCTGTCGTACCCATCTCGAGGAGCGCATTAAGTGTGAGTTACTATTTTATATATATATGTTTAGGGTGCATGATTTAGAAATGTATGTTATTTTGATTAATTATACATAAATAATTCATTTGGTATTTAAGTTTATCTTTTGTAATATCCCGTGTTTTTAAAAATATTTTCACACTGTACCGGGATATGCAGTGTTAATAATTTCTGTACATTATATGATATTTTTACGAGTTAATATGTATTTAAAACCTATTTTAATTACGGTATATTATTTACAGTGTTTTACGTAAAATTTTCCCGGGACTTGCATTTTCGGGGAAATTTTCACGTAAACAATTTATTATTAATTATTTTAGATGTATTTACGGACTTGCATGAACTCATACATATTTTTAAATTATTAAATAAAGCCTGCGTGTGTATATGTATTTAATTAGGGTTTATTATTACCCTAATATTTTATTAAGTATTTAATTGTTTTATTGTTATTTAATTAATTTTATTTAGTATAAATTATTAAAATATTAATATTTTTATGTGTGTGGTGTATATTTGATGTGTGTAATTTAATATTATTTTAATATATAGTATAAAGTATATATATATACATATATTTGTTAAAAATTACAAAAGTTTGCAAAATTACATTTTGGCCCCTGACTTCTTCTTCTTCTCCGACCGATTCCCCATCTCCGTTCCGCCGCCTGTCACGCCGTTCCTTCACCGTGGGTGTGCCGTCTGGTGTGCCACCATCTTCCCCGACCAGTTTCGCCGTCTGAGGAGGCCGTTTCCGGCGTCGGGAGAACGATTTTGGCCGGAGAAGCCGAAAATCAACCCACCGTCGATCACGCCGATTCCGGCCACCGTTTTCGACACCGCCAGTCTCTTTCTTCTCCTTGAGCTCCGGTGAGTGTGATTCTAGCTTTGGTTTGAGCTAAAATGGTCTAGAATTGCTTAGGTTTCGATTTGTAAATTTCGGCCTATTAGGGTTTTCGATTTTTTTGAGCTTCGAATTGATTGATTCATGGAAAATTCCTTCACAAATATTGTTCCTAGTAGCTTAATCTTCACGTATGAATTTTTGTAGAATTTTTGGAGATTTTTTGGATTTTTGGGTATTTTTGAATATTTTAATATTATTTTCTAATTTTCGGAAATTAATTATTTAAATTATGAAATTGGAGTTTATGGTTAAATTAGGTGTTGAAATGAATTATAGGAATTTATTTGGAATTTTTATGAATTTCTAAGTATTTATTTTGAATTATTGAAGTTTATGGAATTTTGGAAAAATTAGGTTAAATGTGTTTTTAATGGAAATTAATTGGTTAATTGAGTTTAAATATTGATATTATTGATAAATATGTTGAGAAAATTAATTTTGGATAATTGTATGATTTTTAGTGAATTTTTGAAGTAATTTAAGTATATTTATATATATAGGGGTATTTTGGTAATTTTACCCTAAATTGTCTAAAAATGTAATTTAATTGGTTTTAATATTTATTTAAGGTATAAAAATGATTTCTACAAAATATTTGGTATTTTTTTAACTAATTAAAACTATTTTTCGGGAATTATTTTCAATTATATATATAATATACGGTTTTTCTAATAAAATGAGTTTTAATCGGTTTTTATAGTGTTTCAAGGTCAATTATGTAATTTTTATCTATAAAATGTATTTCTGTGATTTAAGGATATTTTCGGTATTTCCGGAGTTATTATGTGTTTGTGGACCCCGGTCGGTGGACTGTAGTTTGGAGTCCGACCGTGGGATTTTGATTGTGTTGAGCTCGTTTTTCGAAGTGTGTTTCTTTGCAGGGTCGGCTCTACTCTTTTGAGTAGAGAGATGTCCGTTTTACGGGGGAGGTTCTGCCGGATTTTCGATAGAATTCTCGTAAAACGTGATATCCAGTCGAACCCTAATTTTCGATTCTGTGTTAAATACTCTAGATTGAATTCTAGGATTTCTGTTAGGTTTATTCTAATGTCGGTTATTTATTTCTTGTTTAGTTGCGCCGAGACCGAGGGCTAGTGGACCAGGCCCGTCGGACCTGTCTCGTGGAGCGCATTAGGTGAGTTACTATATTATATATATATATGCTTAGGATGCATGATTTAGAAAATGCATGTTTTATTTTGACTGAATATGCATAAATAATGTGATTTATATTCAAGTATATTTTTGGTATATAATAAATTATATACATGTTTTGTTAGTAAAATATATTTAAAATGTTTTTAAATATATTTTTAGTTTAATTCATGATTTGATTGGATTTATTTGATATATATATACTCGAAATATACCTGGTTTACTTTTGGTATATTTTCGGTATATATATGGTTTATATTGTTATTTTATTTAAATTCATGCATCATTTATTGTGAATGAATGTTTTATATTTAATGATGAAGGATATCAATAGAACGTGCTACCTAGTGGGCAGCACTAGGACCGAGTACGTACCGGTGCGCCTATAGCTTTAGGCTATGTTACTAACTATTTGTGGATATTGATTTGATTATGATTATTGATATGTGTGAGATGTGGTTTGGGTGTGATTGCTGGAGCTCGGTTGACCAAGTGTCTCGGGGCCAATCACACTGGCAGTCAGATTGCTGGAGCTCGGTTGACTTAGTGTCTCGGGGCCAGTCTACTGTCCATATGGATTAAGTGGATATATTTGGTATAAGTGAGCCTGTATGGCCAGAGTGTTGTTTAACACTATTTTCTGAGGTTGCGATATTCTAGGGTTCTATGTGATCCTTCATAAACTGGGATTTTTCAGTAAAATATATAAAAATGATTTTTCTGCATCTGTATGAATTTGCCTGTATATATACATATTATATATATATTGTTGACTGTATGCATTATCACTTAGTGTGTATGTATATATATTATAGTAATTCACTCAGTGAGGTCTGACTCCCCTCCGTTGACTATTTTTCAGGAGAGTCAACTTCTTCAGACCTCAGTAGCAGGTCGATACGCCGGATTTCTTCCGCCCCGGCTTCTTTATGTAAATTGTCTACTTGAGTCTAATTTATTTTATCTAGACACTGCAGTAGTTGTAAATTAAAGTATTGGATTTCATGTACTTTATTTTAAAGAGATGTATTATGTTGAAACTGGATTTGTATTTAAAGATTATATACATCTATGTGATGAGATGAGATTTAGTTTAAATCCAGTTGATATGGAAAAATGATATTATGATTTTTATTTCCGCTGCATATTATATTTTTATTGTTATTATGGCATGCTTTATTTTATTTTTAGGCTTGCTACGGGTTCCGGATTCGAAAGAATTCCCGTTCCCTAGCGCCGGTCATGGCCCCTGTTTTGGGTCGTGACATCTTTAGTTTATATTCGGTATATTTTGGTATATCTTAAATTATATGCATGCTTTATTAAACATTTATATTTAAAATGTTTTTAAATATATATTTAGTTTATTTTACGAGCATATTGGATTTATTTGACGTATATATACTCGAAATATACCTGATTTACTTTTGGTATATTTCTAGTATATATATACGATTTATGTTACTATTTATTTCAAATTCATGCATCATTTATTTTATGAATGTATGTTTTATATTTAAAATGAAGGATATCAATAGAACGTGCTACCTAGTGGGCAGCACTAGGACCGAGTACGTACCAATACGCTTATAGCATTTAGGCTATATTACTAACCATTTATGGATATTGATTGGAATTGATTTATCTGATGTGTGATGTGATTTGGGAGTGTGATTGCTGGAGCTCGGTTGACCAAGTGTCTCGGGGCCAATCACACTGATAGTCAGACTGCTGGAGCTCGGTTGACTTAGTGTCTCGAGGCCAGTCTACTGTCCAAATGGAACAAGTGAATATTTTGGAATAAGTGAGCCTGTATGGCTAGAGTGTTGTCTAACACTGTTTTGAGGTTGCGATATTCTAGGGTTCTATTTGATCCTTCATAACCAGTGGTTTTCAGACAAAATATATAAAATGATTTTATTGCATCTGTATGTATTTGTCTGTATATATACATATTAGATATATACTGTTGACTGTATGCATTGTCATTTAGTATGCATGTATATATATTATAGTAATTCACTCAGTGAGGTCTGACTCCCCTCTATTGACCATTTTTTAGGAGAGTCATCTTCTTCAGACCTCAGTAGCAGGTCTATACGCCAGATTTCTTCCACCCCGGCTTCTCTATGTAAACTGCTCATTTGAGTTTATTTTATTAATCTAGACACTGCAGTAGTTATATAAATTTGCGAGATATGTACTTTAAACATTTGAATTGGATTGTATTAAAAGATTTTATTTATATACATTTGAGGATTTGATTTAAATCTCGTGGTGAATCATTATTTTGATATTTATGATTTTTTTCCGCTACACAATATTTTATTTAAATGTGTTATTATTACTATTGCATGTTTTATTTTATTTTAGGTTTGCTACGGATTCCGGATTCGAAAGAATTTCTGTTCCCTAGCGCCGGTCATGGCCCCTGTTTTGGGTCGTGACAATAAGACTTATAAAATTATGCTATTTAATTTGATTTATATTAGTTAAAATATAAAAAGACCTAATTAAAATAGAAAAATATATATTTTTAACAAAATTACTACTAAAATTTTAATTAATTTATTTTTTTAGAAATAAAATAGAAGTTAACCTCATTAAAATAGAAAACATACTTTCAATTAAATTAGAATTATATTTTATTTAATATAATTTTTACTAGAGATAAAAATAGAAGCTAACCTACTTATAATAAGAAATATACTTTCAATTAAATTATAATTATATTTTAATTAATTTAATTTAATTTTTATTGGTAAATAGCTAAATTATCCAATTTTTACATAATAATAAGTAAAGATCTTTTTGTAATTTTGTTTGTTCCCTCTCCCCTTCGTACAGTTATATACACTAGTAAACAATCATGTGTTTCACATGTAAACAAAAAATTTATTTGACTCCTGATATATAATAAATAAACAATTAAGAATTATTATTATTATTAAATAAAAGTTTTAAAAATAATAATAGTATTATTTATTTATATAACAATTTAACATTAACTTAATATAGCTATAATTCATTACAATTTTTATAAATATTTTATTTAAATAATTATATGATATTACTTCAATATTTCTTATAATTAATTTTCCTCAACTCTAAAATTGATTTCATATAAAAAATATTATTGTTATAATTAATGATAAGATAATAAAAAATTATTAGTTAATTTTTTAAAAATTTAAAAATAATAAAAGTTATATTTTCTTTAGATAACAATTTAAATATTATAACCCTATTGAACTTAGAATCTGTTACAATTTTACTAATTTTTTATTTGAGTTATGACACTTTATTTCTTCATTATTTTAAATATTAATATTTTTATTTATAAAAAAAATAAAAAATTATAAATATTAATTAATTTAATTTTAAATTTTTTTGTTAAATTTTATAAAAGTATCTGAAAATGATATAATTATACTATTTTTCTTATAGAATATATACTTTCAAACAAATTATATGCTATATTTTTTATTGATTAATTTTTAATTTTACAAAAATACCTACATTTAAAAAAAATTATATACTTTTCCTATTTTCATAAAATTTATTAATTTTGATTTTAATTATTTAATTTTTAATTTAATATAATAAGACTTATAAAATTATGTTATCTATTTTGATTTATATTAGATAAAATACAAGTAGACCTAATTAAAATTGAAAAATATATATTTTTAACCAAATTATCACTAAAATTTTAATTAATTTAATTTTGTTCAAGATAAATAGAGATTAAAATAATTAAAATAGGAAACATACTTTTAATTAAATTAGAATTATATGTTAATTAATTTTATTTTTATTAGAGATAAAATAGAAATTAACCTAATTAGAATAGCAAATATAGTTTTAATTAAATTAGAATTACATTTTAATTAATTTAATTTAATTTAAGTTTGTTAGAGATAAAGTAAAAGTTAACCTAATTAAAATAGGTTACATACTTTCAATTATATTAAAATTATATTTTAATTAAATTAATTTTCATTTGAGATAAAATTGAAGTTAACCTAATTATAATAGAAAACATACTTTCAATTAAATTAGAATTTTTATTAGAGATAAAATGGAAATTAACCTAAACAAAATAGGATATATACTTTCAATTAAATTAGAATTATATTTTAGTTAATTTAATTTTTATTAGAGATAAAATAGAAGCTGTCATAATTAAAATAGGAAATAAATTTTCCATCAAATTAAAATTACATTTAATTAATTTAATTTTACTTTTATTATTAAATGACTAAAATATTCAATTTTTATATAATAATGAATACAAACTTTTTCATAATTTTATATGTATCCCTCCTTCATACATTTATATATATATGTAGAGAGAGACAGAGATGTATCATATATGCTCCACTTGAATTATTAACAAATACAATTGTTTGTTCAAAAAGAAAAACACATACAATCTTATTATATTTTTATTTGTAAAATATAAAACATCCAATATATATATATATATAACATTTAATGTAATATTCAGAATGGATATAAGAATCCATATATGAAGTCCAGTTTATTGGATTACAGTATACATGTACATATGCACATTGGATGTAATCATATGTGGGTTTCTATATATTCGAATTTACAGAAAACAAGAATGTATATAATATAAGAGACCAGAAGTCCAATTCCTAAGACTATAACAGCATCATGCTTCATGAAAATATTGAAAATGCCTGGGCCCCATTAGCCACCTTGATGAAGACATCCTCCAAGGTGGTATCAGACAGACCCCAAGCAAAAACTGGGAATCTGCTTTTGGCAATCTCAACTGCCTGGAACACATCTGCAATTCTGACCTCATGTTTCGGCATTTCAAATTTCTGGGTTCCAGAAGTGTGGTATGTCCTTTCGGCATTAGGGGAGAGTTTATGCACCATGTTAACTACATCTTGCTCATAATCCATAGACGTTGTCATTGTAAACACATAAGAACCCCCATATCTAGCCTTCAGCTGTAATGTAACACATGAATAGAACATTTTAACCAACACAACTTAGTATGCAAAGTAAACAAAGCAAAAGCACCGGGATTGCTCAAGTCCTAGTCTGTAACAGAGTGTCTACTGGTAGTCAGTGTCGTAAAGAATGAGGCTGTTAGCTAGTGCCACAATGTGTTCCAGAATAATGGACGCCCAATTAGAGCTTGAAGAATAATTTTAATTTGGCTCTAATGAGTACCTTCTATTGTTCGGATGAAATTTGATGAGGGAAAATGATGCATGGCACAAACACGAGACTAAAAGTCTGTGTGAAGATGCACGCATTTACAGTACAACTCATAGATACAAGCTTATAAGGATGGATCAGCAAAACCTTTATATGATTACATTTTGCCATTTCACGTCTAGCACGTTACCTCTTTTGCCATTCCTCGTTATACACCAGTACCACTAGCAAGGCGCCTCTAGCACCTATCCAATGTTATTTAAAGAGCTACTCATTTTCAAACAGATCATTATACCGGACTACATTAATGAAGGGGACTTCAAAGAAGTGAACTATCATGCTTTCTGCTTTGAGTGGCATTCCATGCGCATACAGGATATAAAGAATAACATAATTTTGGCCTTAAAATACCTCTTTGGGGTTTCCTATGCACTGCAAGCTGCCATCAACAAAAACTCCTAATCGATCACATAAGACCTCTGCCTCTTCCATTGAATGTGCTGATAACATGAAAAAGAATATCATTAATGACATTGGCTCATAATTTGTCCAATGTTGTTGGTAGTCAAGAAATAGCACAGAAATTTTGAGTGTATGAGAGAGAGATAGTATACTTGTGAGAATAATTGCTCGGCCTTGCTTTGCACGCTTCACCACATTCCATAAATTGCTTCTTGAAGCTGGATCTAATCCAGTACTAGGTTCGTCCATATAGACAACCTTGCAAAATTTCCAATCACAATGGATAAAGTGCATTGGAAATTAATATTCAAAGGTTCATGACAAGCACTGCTTTTAAAAATGTTAGGAGATAGCGTACCTTGGGATCCCCAATAAGTGATATCGCAACACTAAGCCTCCTCTTCATTCCTCCACTGTATTTCCCTGCTTGTTTATCTGCAACCCCACCATTAAAAAGGTTCACACTCCTGAGAGATTCTTCCACTGCCTGCAGTAACAGAAAAGTAAACAGAAAAGAAGTGAAAATAAAAAGTCTTATTTTATAAGGCAGGACCAGCAAACTGCATAATTAAACTCACTGCTGCTTTAACACATTTCTCTCCTCCTGTCCAGCAAAAATATGAACCACCCCTGCGAACTACATTTATATGATCTGCAGGTGTAGGTCAAAAGACTTCCCTCATATTTGTTCCAATAAGCTAAGTTTTATGGCTTAAGCTTTTTCTCTTCCTCTTTATGTTTATTTACCTTCTTTGTAAACTGGAATTCCGATCTCACAATTTAAACATTTATTCCAGTCAAATGTTGTGTGGCAATCATAATTTACCACATCAATTTTTATGATTTGAAAGTGCGAGAGATTACAAGCATGCCTATAGTCCAACTTAAAATTGTACCAAGTTCCTACAGCAACCATTTACTTAAAAAAGCAAATGACATCTAAAATTAGAGATGAAGATAACATACTTGAGTCAAGGCGGTGCCCTTTAAGTTCTTAAGTCTGCCATAAAATAGTAAGTGCTCCCTTCCTGTTAGAGTCTCCCACAGCAAGCTTAAGTAACCAAAACATACGTTAGAAATTGTCTAGCTCTGTAGCCAAAAGTGAAATGCATTTTAGAAGCAAAGAATATCTTACTCATGCTGAGGGCAGACGCCCATACTGGAATAAATCCAATCCATATGAGTCCGTATATCCAAGCTCTGAACATATGCTGTCCCTGATGTTGGCTTTGTGAGACCAATCATCTAATCAGCAGAATAAAATAATATGTCACAAAGAAAATCGAACAATATGAACTTGGTTTTAAATGAAACTTATCAAAGCCTAAAGTCGTATCAGCATCATTCAGAGTTTCTCACAATAAAATCAGGTTGTACTCTAGCAACTATTATAAGGTGTAAAAGAAGAGACTAATCATAAGTGCATGAACTGGAACTAAGACATAACAGCAATCACTTTCTATGAAATTGATGCAAGAAATGAATATTTTCCTGATCATCCTCCAATTGTAGTCCTTTACTGGGATCAATAATATATAAAAATAGGCTTAGCTAGCCAACACCTCTCAAGAAGATTTACCGATTCCAGCTTCGAGAAAGAGAAGTAAGGCAGGAGGAAAATAACAGAATTATCATCATATTACACTATCCTAATCTTTCCTATGTAACCTCTACAACTAGATATATTAGACAGCCAAAAAGCAATTCTATACTGACCATACTAATAAAAGAAGTTTTCCCTGCACCATTAGGACCGAGCATACCAAAGCACTCTCCTGGAGGCAAAGCAAGAGACAATCCTCTTACTGCCAATTTCTCGGGATTTCCATCCCTTCCTGGGTACACCTTTTTCAAGTTGTCACAGACAATTGCATGAGTTGTGCTTGGCTCAAGCAGCAACTGCTCAACCTTCTCCCTCTGCATTATTGAAAAGTTCAGAGAAAAAAAGTTAAGAGAGTAGCATCTATTCATGGCTTACGTATCCAAATTGATGCTAAATTTCTTTAAATATATCAGAAGGAAAATTTTGATAAGATGTGAGATAAGCTTCCACTAAGCTTATCAAGGCGATATGTATGGTACGACAAAAGGCAAAGCTGAGATACTCGTGAGCGCCAACAACAGATATTCTATTTTTCTATAGACAATAACTAGTGCCACTACTACCATATCAAAACTGAAAAGAAGATGAGCACCCAATATCGCCAGGTCAAAACAAGAATGCAAATATAATTATGGAATTGTCCTTTATAGCCAAGATGAGGTAATATGATATTTATTGTACTTACAAAATTTCTCTAGTTCAACCTAGAGTTACAGCTACAAAAAGTACAATGGAAAAAAGCCAGGAACTACAGTCTGGTAAAATAATAGAAGTCCAAATAAGAAAGTCCTTACCTCCTGAATGACATCAGGTTTATCCATATCAACAAAAACCTTAGATCCCTGCTTTTTCAAACTAGGCATCCGAAAAGATGTTGGATGTTTCTTCTGAAAGCTTTGCAAGAAAAATAGAGGACTTTTGCCACTTCCTGATGATGAAACCTGATCTACATAATATGCAACAAGAGTTCCTACTATCCACTCAACAAACATAATAATCAAAACCTCTTTCAACCCATTGTTGCTATCACTCAAATCCTCCCACCGCATTCCATCAGTCCCCATTAGATTCCCAGTAAAAGCATATTCTGAAAATTCATATAATCCACGATATAGAGAGAAACCGGGATATAACTCCAACACAATGATCCAGCCTCCTGCAGAAAATAGTAAATCGGTCTAGTAGTGAGTAAATCTGGTGAAAAGTACAAATGCAGTAGCATATAAAACCTGCAAAAACATTAAAAATTGGACAAACTTAAGCAGCATATAATGGACAATTAGGCCTTGTAAACTAATGAAGCATTAGATCGCACAGAATATGAGTTGGACAAACTTAAGCAGCATATAATGGACAATTAGGCCTTGTAAACTAATGAAGCATTAGATTGCACAGAATATGAGTAAGGTGCTGCTGGTTTCTTATATGCTATCAAATAATTTGATCATAAACCATCCTGCATTTGTCATAAGGCCAGAAATTTATGCAAAAATACAAAAACCAATGCAGGACACAAAATCCAATACTCTTAGTCCTAGTCCATGTTGCATATTAGCTTAAAGAACTACATTGTTTTCTTAATTTAAAGCGTGCTGGTTTACCAGTCAAATTGTCATGAAACATCTTACTTACTTGGAAATGATAAATCTTCAAGAAAATTTTGGAAAAGAAAGCCACCTAGGAGCCCAGTTCCAAAAACTCCTATATAGCCTACAACTGTAGCCATTAAGGTTCAAATATGAAAAAAAAATAAGAAACTAGATAACATTTGAAAATTAATATTGAATAGCAAATAAATCCAATTAAGAGCTAATACTGAACCTGTAGCAGTCTTAACATTTGAAAAGAATGCAGCGACGAGGAAGGCCAACGAAATTTGCACGTTTATGTATATAAAATAAAACACAAATTGTATGCCATAGTCATTTAGTGTGAAAAATTTCAACCCTGCAAGTTAACTGCATTAGTAACTTGAAGCAAATACAAAATAAGAAACTTAAATGGTAGAAATTTTACCTATTGCTGAGCCAAAAATCACAAAAACCAACATGTATAGAAAAGATATGGAAAGAAAATATGCATAAGAAATCATCCAATAAGGCCCATCACCAAGTCCGTGCATTTTCATCATGATTCTCAGCTTTTGCTGTTTCTCATATACCAATGATGTCAGTATCACCTACATCAATAGAAAAATGTAGAACATTCAATAACTTAAAAAAATTTATCAAATTTGATGTCGTGGTTATCATTCTATTGTTTGTTGAATAAACCTAGGGAAAGAAGGAAGTAATTTGAATGGTAGACAAAGAGCTAAAACTTAGTGAGAATTAGCATTAAAGGACAGGATCAAGAAGTTAGAAAATCCTTGAACCACTTAGCTTTCATAAAAGCAACTCCATATTTACTTTGTATAGTCTTTTCTACAGGGCACTTGTGTGAACGGAGCATCAAGAGATAAATTTCCCATTATTACCCAAAATAAATGTCCCGGTGAGGAGCAACTCCAACTTATTGTAAGGTTTATGTCTTGTCATGGAACAATTCAAACTTGATATGTTCCAGTTCAGGTTTCAGCTAAAAAGACAACTAAAATTAGAAATAAAAAAAATTAAAAGACCAACAAAAGAATTTGAGTCCTTTCAGTTCTTGATAAAAGACTTACTATGACTATGAACCCATGGTTTTCACTCTTCTGGCAAATAAAAAATTACAGTGAACCAATGATAGTGGTCCATTCAAACAATTGCAATAAAATACATCTGGAGTACATAGAAACTAAGGAAGAACAGTTTGTGCACTTACAGGGAATAGCTGTAGAATAACCCATGAGAAGAAGAGTGAGCCAAGAAGAGATGCAAGATCCACATTGATCCTGCTGGCGACTTTAGGCATTTCTTTGACAAACTCAAATATCATTTTTGTACCAATCCCTTGGAAAAACTGAAGATAGGCATTCGACACCTATAAGCAAGGAGTATATATACGTCAGTGTGATATTGTAGTATAATTCAAATGATGTTTTCCAGAAAGCATGCAGATAAGCTAGAACAAAGAAGGGACAGAAAGAATGAAATTCTACAACTGTTGGTGAAAAATAAAACCTAGAAAGCAAGCAAATAAATTAAATGAGATCAAATTCTTAACACATTAAAGTCATAACTGCAACCTTGTTCTCTTGATCTGGGAAAGACTTCATTGGAAATGTGGTGCAAACAGCATAACTGGTAAAAGATGTCACCAGCTATAACATGCGACACATTCTATCCCAAAGAAATGATAATTGTGTTCCTTAAATTGAATGGTGAGATATATGCCAATCCTTTGGCAAAGAACAGACAGTAATCATGAAACAACCAGACCAATAACAGTATAGAGCTTGAAATCATTCTACCAAGGGCACTGATAAAGAAAAGGAAATTGAAGACAACAGAAGAATAACAAAGGAAAAGGGAAAAAGGAGAGAACTATTCAAGCAAGACTGCTAGTGTTACAACCTTAGTTTCTTACAAACTTTTTAACAATATAAGAATTCCAAGTCTTAAAGCTCTCAAGAGTCAAACGGAAATGCTAAACAAACATGAAACCTAGGTGACCTATTTATTATGCATACAAGTTCATACTTCATACCAGATTCACTGCACGTGGAACCCGCACAAAGTTGAACTGGCCTTGAATGTCAGCATCCCTATAGGTGGAATTGTACCATACACTCACATTAAAATTATTCCTGTTGGAGTTTATGAAATCATAGGCTGTAGAAGATGGCATTGTTAGAATGTCCAAATACATAATACTACTTCAATGTTTGACAAACAATATTTTTGTACTCGAGAAGGAAACCTGCAAGAATCTCATTGATGTTCCCTTCTGAATTCCCTCTACGATATCCTTTGTATAATTCTTCATTTACCTCAGAAGAACTGTTGCGCCACAGGTTTAAACCTTGAACACATGCTACCTCTGTATTCAAGAGAAAAAATGGAAAACCAATTCAGAAAGCTACATAGTAGTGTAGAGACTGGATAAGCTGCCTAACAGTTATGCAGCACATGCAAAATTTGTTCATCTGGCAAACAAGTCACAGTTGTGTAATACCAGAAATGTAAAGCAGGTAAGCAAAGGAATAAAAATTTATGAAGAATTTTTGTTGTTTCCAGCATGATCCAAAACAGTAAGTTTTGCATCAAATAACACAAGTTGCATGCTTACATGGTATATTTTACAACAGATATTACATGAATCGTACATTGTGAGGTGATTAATTTTTACCTTTCTGAAATTCAATGACTGACTGAACACAAACACAAAACGTGGAGTTTGCATGCATGCATGCATGGTATATTTTACAACAGATATTACATGAATCGCACATTCTGAGGTGATAAATTTATACCTTTCTGAAATTCAATGACTGACTGAACAGAAACAGAAAATGTGGAGTTTAATGTGCATTGACTCTGAACATTATACAGAGGAGAATCCTCAAGGAAAGCTGGATCAAGAAAATTATTTAGTTTTGGTTCCGTATCTGAACCCTGAAACATTTTGGGAAGTCACGTTAGTAGCAAGACCTAATTGCAAAAAATTACAAATGATAAAAGTGAAGCTGAATACATGGTAAAGGAAACATAACTCACCAACACACTATTGGCTACAGTATCACTAACATTGGAAGAACTTGGAAACATATTTTCAACCAAATCTGTATTGGAGAACAAAATTCACAAATTAGGGTTAAATAAATCATTCATCTCTAATTTCCCAGTAGGTGATTCTAAGAATTGAAAATGAGATGCCCACAAATAAAGGTGATAGAAAGAGAGATGCAGAGGAACCACATAAACAAACACGCACACAGAGACTGAGAAATATAGAGAGGGAGAGAAAGATACTTTGTCCTAGAGATTGATTATTTCCAGTGACAAGTATAGTCACAGGACATGACCCCGTGCGCCTGCATGAATCATTTGGCAAGTCCGCAAAAGGAAAGACATCAGATCTGACTGCACGATACTGAGAAGCTGGAACTTGTAACAGGGGAGGCCATTGTGGGGGCCTTGGAATGGCACAAGTGGCTACTTGGTCCAGTGTTGAATATTGCAAACCACAAACTTTCTCCACTGTTCCATTTCCATTTGTATCAATATCAACACAACCACAACTCCTACTAGGCTTGTTCAACTCTGCGTCGAACAAATCTTGAGTAATCTTAAATATGATGCAGAGGACAAAAGGAAAGAGGATGAGCCGGCAATTTGTCTTAATATTTCGTTTCTGGGGGAGCACAAAAATTAAAGGAAAAAAATCATAAATTAAAATTAAAAATCTTTAAGTCAGAAAATTTCAGAATATGAATTAAGCTTTAATCAGATTGACATTAATTAATTAACCATATTGCATCCATTCATTATACTCACTGATAGCATTTAGAAACCTATATTTGGAGCAATTGACCAGATCCAACAAGTAATATTAAATTTCCATAAAGCTCAAATTCCAAAAAAGCAACGTAAAAAAGGGAGAGGAATCAACATGAAACTCTCATTTTTATTTTTCTTCTGTTAAACGTTTTCCTTCAATCACTCAAACAAAACACCACTACACCACTCACAGCTTCAACAACAATAGCCTACAGAGAGCCTTAATCAACAAGCTAAGAATCAAACATTAAAAAAAAATTTTTTTAAAAATCCACAATCAATTT
Organism: Mallotus nudiflorus; assembly: GCA_947683625.1. Taxonomy (NCBI): domain Eukaryota; kingdom Viridiplantae; phylum Streptophyta; class Magnoliopsida; order Malpighiales; family Euphorbiaceae; genus Mallotus; species Mallotus nudiflorus. The sequence goes on along the minus strand of CANTUR010000226.1, from coordinate 2,479,804 downwards.
CTCTTAATTTCCTCAATCACAGAAACCAAAACCAATCGAAAATTCAACAACAAATGCAATATGTAACATTAACCTGATAATTTAAGTTCTTTCTGAGCAAAGCGTCAGCTTGAGTACAGAAAGTTGCAGGATCATGCGATGTATCCGCCATGGGCTAGCTTAAGCTACAGCAACGATTTCAATTCCAACAAAAACGAGTAAATAACGTAAAAGCTTATTACCGTTGAGCTTTTTTCCCGCCAATAATGTAACGAACCTTTCCTTCTTTTTTTTTTTTGTGTTTTCTTCGTATGTATGTATCAGTTACAGCTACGCCTTAGAACCAAAAGCACTCTCTCAATTCTGTTGCCATATTTCTGCAATTTCTTTTGGCCATTTTCGTCTGCTTCAAGAGAGGAAGAAATCAACGGCATTTATAAAGAACACCATTTCCATGCGCGCAACCTTGTCTTGGGCCCGACATCACATTATAATTTACTTATTTGCCCTTGCTCGTTATATTATTATTATTTTTTTATTTTTTTTAATAATATTTTAGCTTAAAACAAATTGTTTTTTACAACTTTTTCATGCCGGAACTGCCCTCGGTTAAATTGTCTGTAATGCCCTTTATGGTTTCGTTAATATTTTGTTGTCCGAAAACACCCTTTGGATTAATCTAAATATCAGAAATGCCCTTCTTCGCCTGATAATTGTACTACAATTTTAGTATTATTTAAATCTCCATAGTCAATAGCCCATTCCTCTGGGTAGCTTCTTCGATGGAGCAAAGTGACAGCAGCATTATAGTTTTATTTATTCAGAATCTACAACTTCTGGGCATTGCACTTCATGGGGTAGGTCTTGAATCCAAGACCTCATGGTGTTTTTGAGAACGTTTGATTATTTGACTAAGTATGTGCGGACACTAAATCAATTCAAACTTTGCTTGTGGTTTTGGACACCAAATTTGGTAGAAATCGTGCAGTGTAAACTCGAATTTCTTGAATGGATTGAAAGTTGGAAAAACTGGAGCTTGAAGGTGACGTATTTGGAGACCATAGTTTAGTTTCATGGACCACGTACGATGGCATCACATCACTTGTAGGATTCATACTCGGTGTCGTAAATGTTTCACACAATAAAGTCGCAGTAGCAATACGAACATTATATAACTGGTGGTAAATTATAATATTATCACTTTTTTCATTAAAATGCTCCTTGTGTCATGGAGAATAAATTTTTTTTCTTCATGTAGTAGCGCGTTCTAGGTAAAACACGCAAAAAATTTTTAAATTAAAGAAAATAACTGGAGTTGTTTCTCTTTTCTAAATGGGACTAACAACCACAGCCTTGATTTTCCAAATATCATAGATAGCAGCTGGCAGTGCGAACATGTTCAATGTTATGCCTAAAAAAACAAAGCTTTCAGAAGCATACAAATAAATTCCACTAATTGAACTGATTAGAATATACAAATATATTTATGATAGTTATAATAAGAGAATGAGCTGATGTATTGTGTATTGACTGAATAATAAAATACATGTACAAGAGTATATATACTGAATACAAGTGGATCAATTATAACAAACTACTAACAACAAGATGCTAATGCTTATCGTCTAACACCCGTCCACAAGCTAAAGGTGGAGTAGCAAGTAACCGCAGCTTGTCAACAAAAGACCGAAAAGGCTGCTTGGACAGAGATTTAGTATGTCGGCCAGCTGATCAGAGGAGGATACTGCACCAACTGTGACCTGTTTGGAAGCAACTAAGTTTCGCACAAAATGAAAGTCCACCTCGACATGCCTAGTGCGGGCATGACACACATGATTGGTGGATAACAAGACTGCTCCCACATTATCACACCAAATATGAGGAGGAGGAGTAATATGCACACCAAGTTCCCTAAGTAGATGAGTGAGCCATTTGATTTGAACACAGACATCCACAACAGTTTTGAACTCACTTTCAGTGGATGAGCAAGCAAAAGTGCATTGTTTCCTTGAATTCCATGCAATTAAATTGTTGCCAAGATAAATTAAATAACCTCCAATAAAGCGTCGATCATCAGGACACCTTACCCAGTCAGCATCACTAAAGGAAACCAAGTGATGAGAAGCAGTAGGAGTAAAAAAAACCATGCGTTAGAGTGCCATTCAAGTACCACAACACTCTTTTTAATGTAGGTCTGACCGCAGACCGGTTCAAATTTTGAACCAGAACTAGAACTGGTTCGATCAAAATCGGATCAAAATCAATCAAATTCGAAATTAGGTTGAACTGGTCCAAAACTGTGGGTAGGACCATTAAGAGCTAGTTTCTCCCTAGATGGAACCGTTCCAAACCGGTATTTTCAAAATATATATACTCATTTAATTCTTTTTGAATTTTTTAATTTCAAGTCACAGTCAATTATAATTTTTAAATTTAATTTTTAATTCCAACCCTTTCAAATATATATAATATAAATATTATTTTAAATTTTGTTATATATATATATATATATATACACATTGTAAAATGTTTTATTTCAACCAATATTATATAAGAACTAACATAAAATAATTTTATTTCTATCTTTTTAAATTTTTTTGTCTAAAATTAACTAGTTAATTTATTTTAAGTTAACTACTTAAAGTAAAGTATAATTTTTTTATATTTTATTTTTTACTAAAAAATAACTTATTAAAATGTCATAATAAATTTTTATTTCAATTTTATATCATTAAAAAAATTATACCAAATCAAACCAGTTCAAAACAAAAACCTGCCGTTTTGGTTTCACTAACTATGGAACCGTGAACCGCTGGTTCATGAACCATGGCCAAGCCTATTTTAATGCTTGAAGATGAATATTTGTGGGGCGGTGCATAAATTGACATAATTTATTCACTGCAAATAAGATGTTTGGCTTGGCGATGCTCGCATATTGAAGATTGCCACAACACTAACGATAACATTTTGCCTCATAGGCTGGTAATAAAGTGCCATTGTGAAGAGACAGTGGTTAACCAATTGCCATTGGTGTCAAATAGGGTTTAGCATTGATCATGTTCATTTTGCATAGAAGATCAGTTAAATAAGTGCGCTGAGATAGCAACAAGCCACAAGGCAAATAATGCACCTGTATGCCTAAGAGGTAGTGTAATCTTCCAAGATCACGCAATTTGAATTCATTAGACAAGCTATGAATGATATGTCGAATAATCATAGGACTATTACTAGTCAAGATGACATCATCCACATAAACAAGGAGGAAGCATTTTGAACCATTATGATTATATATAAATAAAGATGAATGAGATTGACACCCAACAAAGCCAATTTGAAGTAGAAAATTACCAAGTCTTTGGAACCATTCTCGAGGTGCCTATTTAAAGCCATATAGTGATTTGGGAAGTTCATAGACATAATTCGAGAACTACTTGCTCACATAACCTTATGGTTGTTGCATGTGCGCAGTCTCATCCAATGTCCCATGAAGGAAGATATTGCTAACATTAAGTTGGCCAAAATACCATCAATTAGAAAGAGCAACATAAAGGATTTTTCTAATCATTACAAGTTTGATAATAGGGCTGAAAATCTTATTGTAGTCCAAACCATGTTCTTGGGTGTACCCCTTCACCACTAACCGTGCTTTAAATAGCTCTATGGTGCCATCTTTATGCCTTTTGATCTTGTAGACCCAGCAGTTACCCACTATATTTACATTGTGTGGTTTTGGAACCAATGTCCAAGTATTGGTTTAGTAAAGGGCAGTAAGCTCTTTTGCCATTGCTTATTGCCATTGTGGATATTTTGAGGCTTGGGTAAAGGATGTGGGTTCACTGTCAGGTAAAGAAGTGTTAGTGTGATTTTTTTTTTATTTTGGTGTTTTGAGTGGGTTAAGAATCAGATGTAATAGACAGCGCAAGTGTTGTGAGATGAGCAGTATGGCTATCGGGTTTAGTATAGTATTGTAACACCATGTGGTATGTACGTTACGGGTTTGAAGGGAGAGAAAGTGATTTGGTTGTTATAGGACTAGTTGTGGGTGGATTGGTTAAAGTTATTGAGGTGGATGTGGTTAAGTGTGTAGGATTGGTATAGGAGTTATATTTGGATAAATCCACTACTAGTGATAGACCATCAGGTTTGAAGATGTGTTTGTTTGCTGGTGAGTTAGGGAAAGATAGTTGTTTATCAATAGGACACTTAGTGGATGAGATGGAAGTGGTTGAGTTTGAGTTGGTATGGGTAGGAGATATGGATTAAGATAAAAATGGAGAGGAATAAGAGTGGAAAGATGTACCTGGACTAAAATTCCTGGAGAGTGAGCTAGTTGGGGATACGAGCAGAGATGGAGCTTGGCTTAATGACGGTGTAGATGATGCAAGCATCAGGTATGTTAACTATAACCAATTTGAATCATGTGGACCTGAATTAGCACCCCGTTGAGGATCAAGTGGGGCAGAAATTAATAGTATCTTGAAAGGAAAGATCTTTTCATCAAATTGCACATATGTCACGACCCGAACCGAGAGTCATGACCGGCGTTAAGAAACGAAAATTTTTTCAAATTCAAAACCCGTAGAAAACCTTAAAAATAAAAAGCATGCAATAAATAAATAAAAATACACCAGAATTAAAATCTTAAATCGATATAAAAATAAATAATTAATGTCATATCATAAAATAAAATATTTGCAGACAATATTCAAAGAAAGGTCTCTGAAATTAAAACCACATTCTACAGATACAAACACTATTACTGCAGTTTTCTAGAATACAATAAAATTCAGATAAGTAACTTACATAAACTAGCCGGGGCTAAAGCAGTCCGACGTAAGGGTCTACTACTGAGGTTTGAAGACGAAAAATCTCCTGAAAAATAAACAACTGAGGGGAGTCAGACCTTACTGAGTGAATTATTATATTATATATACATACACGTCTTAATGTCATATGCAATCAAGCATCAGTATATATATAAATATGTACAGGCATTTCACACAGATGCTAAAATCACTTTATATATATATATAAATACTCAAAAATGTTTATTTGAATGAAGGATCAAATAAAACCCTAATTATTCACAAACCTCAACCAAAAATATCTCTCTAACCATACAGGCTCACTTAATTCCAAAGTAATTGTAATATCCCGAGTTTTTAAATATTTTTATACCGTATCGGGATATGTAGTATTAATAATTTTTGTATATATTTATGATATTTTATGAGTTTGTTGTTTGTTTAAAGCTAATTTTAATTATTTTATATTATTTTAAGTACTTTACATAAAATTTTTCTGGGAATTATATTTTCGGGGAAATTGACACGTAAATAATTTAATATTAATTATTTTGACTAGTTTTATGAATTTGCATGAACTCATACATAATTTTTTAAGTGCTAAAATAAAATGTATAAATGTGTATTTATTTAAATTAATTTGAATTTAATTAATTACCTTAATTTTTATTATTTAGTTTTAATATTAATTAATTAATTAATTTTAAGTGTATAAATTATTAAATATAATAAAATATTTATGTGGTGAGTATTATTTATGTGTGGGAATATATATATTACTATAATATAAGGTGGACATATATATATATATACATATATACATTATTTTATAACAAAAATCAAAAGTTTGCTTTATTTACGATTTTACCGCTCCCTTCTTCTTTTTCCTCCCAACACATTTTCTTCCATTCCCAGCTGATTTCTTTGCTGTCACTATGCCTCTCATCCTTCCTCCTCCACCTCCAGCCATTTTCACCACCTGAAGCTCCCTTTTCCGGTGTGTTTCGGCTGGATTTTTCAAGGAGACCGAAAATTGAAGTCAACTCCGATCAAGCCATTTCCGGTCACCAAATTCTACGCCACTGGTCTCTATCTTCTCCTTGAGCTCTGGTGAGTGTGATTCCAAGCTTGGTTTCACTTGATTTGGTCTAGAATTGCTTAGGTTTCAATTTCTTCATTTCAGCCATTTAGGGTTTCAAATTTTTTTAACTTCAATTTGATTTATTCATGAAAAATTCCTTCACAAAATTTTTTCCTGGAAGCTAATCTACATGCTTTAATTTTTGTAGAATTTTTGGAATTTATTTTAATTTTTGTGAATTTTTTATTATTTTATTAATATTTTCTAATTTTCAAAAATTAATTAATTAAATTATGAAATTGTGTTTTATAGTGATTATAGGTGTTTAAATGAATTATATAAATTTATTTATAATTTTTTTGAATTTTTATATATTTATTTGGAATTTATTAAGTTTATGTAATTTTGAAAAATAGGGTTAATTATGTGTTTAATTGAAATAAATTGGTTAATTGAGTATATTTATTGATATTATTGAAATATATGCTGAGAAAATTAATTTTGAGTAATCATATTATTTTTGGTGAATTTTTGGATTTATTTTAGTAAATTTATATATAGGGGTATTTTGATAATTTTACACTAAATTGGCTAAAAATGTAATTAAATTGGTTTTAATAGTTATTTAGGGTATAAAAATGATTTTTACAAATTATTTAGTATTTTTAACTAATTAAAACTATTTTTCGTAAATTATTTTTAAATTATATATATATTATACAATTTTTCTAAATAAATGAGTTTTTATCGATTTTTAATAAGTTTTAGAGTTAATTATGTAATTTGGAATTATAAAATGTATTTTTATTATATAAGGGCATTTTCGATATTTTATAATTATTCTGTGAATTGTGGACCTCGGTCGATGAATTGTAATTGGAGTCTAACTGAGAGATTGTGATTGTGAATTCCGTGTTTATTCTTGAAGTGTATTTCTTTACAGGACCGGTTCTACTCTTTGAGTAGAGAGATGTCCGTTTTACAGGGGAGGTTCTGCCGAATTTTTGATAGAATTCTCGTAAAACATGATGTCAGGTCAAATCCCTATTCTAATTCTGTGTCTAAAATTCTAGATCGAGTCTTTAGAATTTTCGTTAAATTTATTCTGATTCATGTTATCATTTGTTTGTTTAGTTGCGCCGAGGCCTAACGGATCAGGCCCGCCGAGTTTGTTTCATGGAATGCTAACATGTGAGTTATTATACTGTATATATATACATTGCATATCGGATGCATGACTTAGAATTTTTTCATTTTCATTATATGTTTAAACAGTAATTTAATTATAATATGATTTAGTATACTTTCGATTTATTTTTAGCATATCTTGATATATAAATGTTTGTATATTTTCTATATATATTTAATATATCACTGGTATATTTAGAGTTTATTTTTGATATATGTATGTTAGATATTTAGGTTTATGTTTGTTATAATTTAATATCTATACATGATTTAAATGTACATCAAACCATAATTATTTTATTAAATGATTAGTATAATTTAGGTTTATTCTTAAATAATTGCATATTATATTATAAACCTACACTTAAATTATTTTTAAGTTTATTTTTTTATATATTTTTTATATATTTCCAAATAAATACATGTTTTATTATTAAATTAAACCTAATACATTAGTGGTATATTTAAGGTTTATTTTTGATATGTGCATGCTAGATAATTAGGTTTATTTTTAGTATATTTGTGAATATATGTTAAACCTAAACACATATTTAAATGAACATTTATACATTAATGTTTTATTAAATGATTTGTGTATTTAGGGCATATCTTTTGTATATGTAAGTATATTTTTAAGAAAATGCATGTTATATTATTGTTACTCATTTAAATTGTTTTTAACCATATTAATGATTTATCTTTAGTTTATTTTATATTTTATTTGACATATATATACCCGAAATATACTGGCTATATTTTAGGTATATTTTTAGTATATATATATGGTTGATTTTATTATTATGAGTATCGTTCCACATTAATTATTTTCAGAATAAATGATTTATTCTAAGTGAAAGATATCAATAGAACGTGCTTCCTAGTGGGTAACACTAGAGCCGTGTACGTACCGGTGCGAAAGAATAGGGTTGAGTGAGAGTTAATTGTGGGTGATTATAATTAATTTGACTAAGATTAATGGTATGTTAGATAGTGTGATTGCGGGGCCAATCACACTGACAGTCAGACTGCTGGAACTCGGTTGACTTATGTCTCGGGGCCAGTCTATTGTCCATAAGTGGATTGAATGATCTATTGGGTTGATTGAGATGTGAGGTGATAGATAGTGTGATTGCTAGAGCTCGGTTGACCAAGTGTCTTGGGGCCAATCACACTGACAGCCAGACTGCTGGAGCTCGATCGACTTAGTGTCTCGGGGCCAGTCTGCTGTCCAATTTACAATAAGTGTTCTATTTGGAATCAAGTGAGCCTGTATGACCAGAGTGATGATGGGGTTGATTGGGGATTGCTATTATTAGGGTTCTATGGATCCTTCATGAATTAAAACAAACGTTTTCTACATTTAGTATATTTATAAAAGCAGAGTTTGGCATTCGTGTGAAATGTGTGTATATACATATATATATAAGAATGTCTGATTGTTATGGTTTAGTTTGCACGTATATATAGTATAATAATTCACTCAGTGAGATCTGACCCCCCTCAATTATTTTTTTTTTCAGGAGATCCCATATCGTCAGACCTTAGTTGTAAAGTTCCTCGTCGGTGTTCTTCAGTCCCGGCTATTCTATGAAAATGTATATTCTGAACTCTGATTTGTATTCTAGAAACTGCATTAGTTGTGTTATTGAATCAGAAGAGTATTATATTGTTTTGATATTGTATACTCTAAAAAATGGTATTTGAAACTGTATGACTATGTATTCATTGATGAAAGGATGTTGAGTATTTATTTTATATATTGATTTAAAAAATTTTAATTCTGTCGTACTTTTTAATTATTTATTTCATGATTTTATCTTTTGAAGGCTTGCTATGGGTTCCGGATTCAAAAGAATTCTCGTTCCCTAGCGCCGGTCATGACTCCTAGTTTGGGTCGTAACAGTAATTCTCTTATTCCATTTTAGATAATAAACTGGCCCCGAGACACTAAGTCAACCGAGCTCCAACAGTCTCACTGTCAATGTGACTAGCCCTAAGACACAAGGTCAACCGAACTCCCGCAATCACACTACTCAATCACATTAATCTCAAATAATCAATCAAATAAAAGTCACCTCAAGTAATTTAATAACTTAACCCTAAAATCTATCGCATCAGTACGTGTACGGTCCTAGTGTAGCCCACTAGGTAGCATGTTCTATTAATATCCTTCAGATAAACTTAATAATTATTAAAATAATAAATATGCACAATTTAAATGTAATAGCATCCATTCATAGCAAAATATACCCATCATATACAGAAAGTATACCAAAAGTATATAATCCACATATATACCAAAATAAACCATTATATATCAGAAATATATTGAAAATATACTAAATGTATATGACACACATATACCAAATATATACTAAAAACAATTATGCATATGTGTCATATATACATCAAATATACTAAAAACATACCAAAAATATACTTATTCATTTAGAGAAATAATCATATTCAATTTCATTATACAATTCATGGATGATAATTTTTATGCATTCTACATGCAATGCATATATAAGATAATAACTCATAATTCTGCACTCCTCGAGACTGGCTCGACGAGTCTGCTCTAATAGGTCTCGATCTCGGCGCAACTAGAAAATAAATAATAATTAATCAGAATAAATTTCTAACTTATACTTCTAAAAGAGACTCGATCTAAGAATATGAAACTCAAACAAACACAGAAATTCAGAATTAACCTGATGCTACGTTTTACAAGAATTCTACTAAAAATTCAACAAAACCTCTTTTGTAAGAAAAACGCACTTCAAACACCGATTGTACAACACCTCGGATTGGAACCCCAAGCTACACAATTTTTCAACCAAGATTCATAATTCACCAAAAATACAAATAAAATAATAAATATATTAAAAATCATTAAATTTCATAAATATCCTCAAAATACCAAAATATAATATATTTAAACATTAAAACACTAAATACAGTTATTTTCACAATAATTAAATAAAAATCTCAAATAAGAACATAATATTAATAAAAATCCAATTTTTTCAATAATTAAATATAAAATAATAAAAATTCACTTCTATATATTCAAATAGCTTAAATATGCATTAAAAGTAATTAAAAATCCATTTAATCACCAAAATAATAAATAATATATTATTTAAATATAATTTTTGAAAATTAGTATTAATTAGTGAAAAATAGTAAATAATTTATAAAAATCATTTTAATACCCTATATAATTCTAAAATTATTTAAAACATATTATTTAACTATAATTTTCACAAAATTACACAATTAACTCAACAATACAAAATTTACATAATATAAATAATATTCTAAAAATTATATAAATTCACCAAAAATTATTTTAAATATTATAAAATTATTAACTCACATTACAAACACAAATTCAATAAAATTTTCATTAAAAATAATTAATTAACATAATTATCAAAAATTCAATATTTAATATTAAAATAATCAAAAATTACCAAAATTCAAATTAATTCAAAAAATAAAAAAAATATATATGAGAAGTTTAAGCTACCACAATCCAATATTTGCGAAGCAAGTTTGCAAGAATTAAACATGATCAAGTTCAAAAAAATTAAAAACCCTAAAACACAAACTAAAATTTGAAAATATCTAAAAATTTAGAGGATTTGAGCTCAAACGGAGCTTGAAAATGGAATCATCGGAGGAAAACTGTTTAAAAGAGTCTGGTTTGAAGAGCTGGGGTGACAAGAATCTCGCCGGCATTCATGGACTTCCACCTTCGGCTTCTCACAGTCCAACAGTTCCTAGCAGCTTCAGACGGCTCTACTGGCAGTGAGGAGGTGGAGGAGGAAGGGAGGAGTTGATGGCAGTCGGTGGTTGAGGTTGGGGCGGCTCCAGTTTGGGTTGGAAGGTGACAATGAGAATAAGAAGAAGAATAATCAGAAGAAAGAGAGAGGGAGAAGAGAGACCTGATTTGATTTTTTAATTTTTTTAATTTATAAAATTACCATATTGCCCTTCCATCAAATTTAATAATAATAATAATAATAATAACAATAAAAATAAAAATGTTAACAATAATAACACTAATAATAATATTATTAACAATGATAATTAATAATAATATTCATAACTTTAATATTATAAAATAATTCAATGTAAAATAAATTATTTTTATGTAAATAATTTTTTAAAATATAAATATAAATAATATTAACAATTAATAATAATAATATATAAATAAAATTTAAAATTATTAAGACTGTATATCTTAAAATAATATTATTTTATTTAAAATATTTTATCATTACAATATGTTTTACTATATAAATATGACCCGTATCTTTGTCCAAACATCTGTAGCCCAGGGCCTAAAAAGACACATTGCTTAGACCTGAAGGAAAATTTGTGGCTATTGTATGGTCTCAACAGTGGATATACAACACAACCAAATACCTTCAAAAATTTCTTCGGTAATGGAAGATAAAAGCCATGAAAAAAGCAATTGGTCATTGGTAAACCATTGGATGTATGCAGGATTGAGTTCAAATTGTTGAGTATCCGGATTGACAAGTTCCTTTGGAGGACACTATTCCATACCATCCAAAATTTCATGGACATTGTAAAAATTCAGAAGAGATGTAAATTGAAGTTTCCATGCTATTTAATTTTTTGAGGTGAGTTAATAGAAAAGCTTTGATTAATTTGAGTGGCTGCATCTGAAGAAGGAAAAAGGGTAGGAAGAGAAGTTGGTAAAGAAATCGATGAAGATGATTGAGAAGAAGAAGAAAGGAAGGAAGCGGAAGATGAGGTTGTCATTTTATGATGCTCTAATGCCAAGTTATAATTAGAGAATGAGCTGATGTATTGTGCATTGAATGAATAATAAAATACATGTACAAGAGTATATATATACTGAATACAAGTGCATCAACTATAACAAACTACTAACAACTGATGCTAATGCTTATCGTCTAACAATGATGAGCATCTGTGACCTTAAATAAGCTACCTTAATATCATGAAAATATGTTCAGCTGGCTAAGCATCGTTTGCCACCTTGATGAAGACATCCTCCAAGGTGGCATCAGATAAACCCCAAGCAGAAATGGGGAATCTGGTTTTTGCAATCTCAACAGCATAAAATACTTCAGCAATTCTGACATCAAGTTTCGGAATCTCAAACTTCTGAGTTCCAGAAGTGTGATATATCCTTTCAGCATCAGGAAACAGTTCTTGCACCATGCTCAACACCTGTTGCTCGTGGTCCGGAGAGGATGTCACTGTGAGCATATAAGATCCCCCATATCTAGCCTTCAGCTTCACGTCATGCACCATGCAAGCGTCAAATTACAATGTATTAAGAATTATACAGCGTAAAACACTAAGAAGAAGAAAGCAAACAGAAACCTTCAGGTACTGAAATTAATAGTTAGTTACCTCTTTTGGGTTTCCTATGCATCGGAAGCTTCCATCAACAAAAACTCCTAATCGATCACATAGAGCTTCAGCTTCTTCCATTGAATGTGCTAGAAACAATAAAACAGGCATCAGGAGTGACGAGCAGCAGTTTCTAACTATGATGTTGCCAATCAATTTTAAGCGCTAAAAGTGTAAGAGAAAGAGAGTATACTGGTAAGAATAATTGCTCGATCTTGCTTGGCATGATTCAACACATTCCATAAGTTTCTTCTTGCAGCTGGATCTAGTCCAGAGCTTGGCTCATCCATATAAACAACCTAAAAAATTTTCCAAGAATGGTTATGACACAAAGTGCATCGTAAGAAAACAACTATCCAAAAGTTAAAATCATGTATTACGACATACTTTGGGATCCCCAATGAGTGATATGGCAACACTAAGCCTCCTCTTCATGCCTCCACTATATTTCCCAGCTTGTTTATCAGCAACCCCACCGTCGAATAGTTTAAGACTCCTGAGAGATTCTTCCACGGCCTGCAGAAATAAAATGGTTGCGTACAGTATAGAGAAACACGAAATTATCCCTTTCAGCAGGACCAGTAACCTTTGATATCAAGGAATTCAATGCATGCATGTTAGTTTCTAACTGAAGATCACTCCGGGCCACAATAATGACCAGCTGTTTAAAAAAGAAAATGATGGGTTAATGACAATATAGGGGAAAGATGATAACTTACTTGTTTCAGTGCAGAACCTTTCAGGTTCTTCAGTCTGCCGTAAAATAGCAAGTGCTCCCTTCCCGTTAAAGTATCCCAGAGCAAGCTAAAATTGGATAGAAAGGCAAAGAATGATCAATAAAAATCCTCTTTCAAACTGGGAATGAAAATGCATTCTGTACAAAAAATATGAGAACTTTAGCTTACTCATGTTGTGGGCATACACCAATCCTGGTATAAATCCTATCCATTTGAGTCTGTATGTCCAAACCCTGAATGTATGCTGTCCCCGAAGTTGGCTTTGTGAGCCCAACCATCTAATCAAGAGAACACAGTCAAATACTACAGCATCATAATGAGATTCTGATTTGACAAGCAGATCTTGAACATAAAAATTTGTTCTATCAAGCAGACCTTAATTCCCATACAAATTTAAGGATGTCATAGAAAAGCAAAGAAAACATGAAGGACAAAAAATGGGCTGAGTTTTTATTAAAGCAAGACTGCAATTTGAAAGTCTCTTACATGCAAAAACTGCAACCTATATCAACTTTTATGCAGGAATGACTTATATAGCTAAAATTTCTCCTGAATGTTCACTGAGAGAGTAAAATAACAAGCACAAAAATGCTTCAAACATGTATTTCCAAATTATACTACGTTCTAGCATACTCATCTTTAAATGGTTGTAAACAAAAGCACAATAATACTATATGACAGAAAATTCTCGGAGCAGCAGCAGTAATGCATAAAAGAAAATTAGAGAACATTTTATGTACTCACCATGCTGATGAATGAGGTCTTCCCTGCACCGTTGGGGCCAAGCATACCAAAACATTCCCCTGGTGGCACAGCGAGAGATAATTCTCTCACTGCCACTTTATCAGGGTTTCCATCCCTTCCTGGATATACCCTTGTAAGGTTATCACAAATAATCGCGCGAGTTGGGTTTGGCTCCAGAAGTAACTGTTCAACCTTCTCCCTCTGAACAAGAGGAAAAGGAAAAGAAAAAAACCATGAATAAAATACTCAACAAAAAATCTAGACAAACACATGCACTAAACATCCAGGCAGAACCTTCAGCTTCTTCATACAGGAATAAGCATCAAGATTTTTCAATGAACTTTTGGGGGCATCATTCAATGAAAGAAGAAATTTTGTTGTGTGAGTTGGTTTCAGCCTGGAGCCTGCTAGAGGAGTTCAGGTATTCTAACATTGTTACGCTTGTGCAGTTGCTTTAATTCCTCGGATGCATTTTGAGGAAATGATAATTACACGTACTATTGCACTAGAATCTAGGAAATTGGTACCTAGCACTTGTGGTATAAATTCAATATTTCATTCCATGAGTGTGTAGATTGCAATGCCAAATAAGTGACTCTTTTTCCTTTCAGAATACTTTTAAAGCTCAAATTCTGAATATGCTATAATAATAATAAAGTTTGGAAGTAAAGTTTTCTATCTCAATTTGCAATATTCACAAATTAGAACAGCATGAGTTCTACATATGCACCAGATAAAACAGAGCCTGACCGGTGAATAGACACTATAAGCAGTAGAGTTTTTTTTTTTTTTTTTTCAATGAACTATGCGCAGAAGTTTGATGAGGAAATCTTACCTCCTGGTGGATGTCAGATTCATCCATATTAATGAAAATTTTAGATCCCTGCCTTTGCAAATTTGGCTTCCTAAAAGATGATGGATGCTTCTTTCCAAGCTTTTGCAAGAAAAATAAAGGACTTTTTCCCGATGACAGAACTTGATCCATATAATATCCAACAAAAAGTACCAGCAACCATTCAACAGACATGATAATTAAGACTTCACTCATCCCATTTTCTTTATCACTTAAGTTTTCCCAAAACATCCCGCGATAGCCATGCGCAGTCCCCCTTAAAGAATATTGTGATAACTCATATAACCCACGATACAGAGAAAAACCAGGGTAAAGCTCCAGTGCTGTTATCAAGCCTCCTGCAACAACCGTAAATAAAATTGAAAATGAATAAAGTTGGTGCCTAAGCATAAACAATAGAGAAAAGCTAAGGCAAAAACAATGAACAAGGCTTGTAGTCCAACAACAAAGAAAGTTACATAGAATATGAGAAAGCTACTGCCAGTTTCTTTAAATGCAATCAAAGGAATGGAAAAATCATAATCCTCATCCATCTCTTATGCAAAAAACACTGCAAAATGTATTAGCATAAAATCTAAACTTTGAGTATCGTTCCTACAAATGCGTCAGTTTCCTTGGAAAACCACTCGAAAAAGCAGAAATCAAATGGCTTCCACATTTGAAAAAGCTCTCATAAAATTGCAGATGCATTACTGTCACAAAATCTAATACTTACTCGGGAATGATGGCTGTTCAAGAAAATTTTGGAAAAAAGAGGCAGCTACGACTCCAGTTCCATAAACACACAAGTAGCCTACAGCTGTAGCCATCAAATTCCAACCATAAAATATAAGAAAATGGCTAACATTTTGAAAGAATATATCAGTGTAATGGGTAAATCAAACAACTAACGTAAACCTGTAGCTGTCTTCACATGTGAAAACAATGTAGCAAGTAGAAAGCCCATGGAAATTTGTAGATTCAGATAAACAAAATAAAACACAAATTGGACACTGTAATCATTCAGCAAGAAGAACTTCAACCCTGCATTTCAAGTGCATTAGTAACAAGAAGCTAAGGCAGAAGAAGAAAACAATAAAAAATATTGAAGCACTAGGTGTGGCAATATATGTTACCTATAGTTGAGCCAAAAACAACAAAAACTAACATGTATAGCAAGGATATGACCAGAAAATATGCATAAGAAATCATCCAATAAGGACCATCACCAAGGCCATGCATTTTCATCATGATCCTCAATTTCTGTTGTTTCTCGTAAACGAGTGATAAGAAGGCCACCTATATCAAAACGGAGATGTAGAATATTATCTATGTTAAAAATGGTGATACCAGGAGGCACAACCAAGAAAGTAGGCTAAGAAGTAATAAGCAGATAAACAATTTTATTCCTTGATATGGTCCAAAGTTTGAAAATTTAGCATTAAAAGAGAAATAAACAAGCTGATTTTAACCATACAGATTTGAGGTGAAACTCGCTAAAAGAAACTCCATAGTCCCAGTTAAGTTCACCTTTTTTCTAAGCAACTCAGACTCTCAGAGTCCCGGTTACCGACCAGGACGAATGACAGGCTTGTTTTAATTCTTCGACAATAAGCTTGTCATTATCAGAACAGGGCTATCTATGGTACCAACGATTTATGACGCTAAAACAAATAGAATAAATTGTGCTGATGATGAAGTAGCCATGATGTAGACAAGTATTGCAACAAAATTTAACTCTCTAAAGGGTTAACCGCAACCGTGGTTTACATGCTTACAGGAAATAGCCGCAGAATAACCAACGTGAAAAAGAGAACGCCAAGAGAAGATGACACATCCAGATAGGTCTTGGTGGCACCTTTAGGCATGTCTTTGACAAACTCAAATAGCATTTTTGTACCAAACCCGTACAAATATTGAAGGTAAGCATTAGAGACCTATGAATATAAGATTATAAAGGTCTGAATTTATAACAGCAAAAACAAGTAAAACAGAAACGAGTATATGAAAAAATGCTGTGTATGCAGGAAATTTAAATAGAAGTTTTACATAACAAAGATAAATAAAGATACATTCAACATTGTTGCCCTAGAAAGCATTTACTGATAATTGATTCAATTCCATATTTCCATGCTCAACAACACAGAGTCACAAATTAAAGCATTGTTAAGAAGACGGCATCTTGCTTAAAAAAAAAAACCAATAAAACAATTCAAAATAAAAATGAATCATTCTGATATTAAAGATATATATATATATGCAGCAATAAAAATCTCAAGTACAGAAAACATGTCAGAACTCAATGTAGTAACCCTAAAATATTTTTTTCTTTTTTGTGGAGTTCTTATCTTACAACAGTTTCAAATGATATATGAAGACTCGCCATCCTCAAAAATAAAATAATTAAAAATTATAGGGACAAGAGTGCAGTACTATGATTTAACTAGTAGCTAGGAACACTCAACTCATTAATAAAAATGCATACCAGATTCACTGAGCGTGCAGTCCGCAACATATGCTTTGGATCGTACCAGACACTCACGTTAAAAACATGCCCATTAGTGTTCAATAAATCATATGCTGCAGAAAATAAAAATATCAGAAGTCCCTAAACACCATATATATATTGCCAATAAGACAAAAAATAGCTGCATCAAAATCTGAAAAATAAACCTGCAAGTATCCTGTTGCTATTTACATATTCACTTCCATTATATCCTTCGTACAACTCTTCATTAATCTGAGAAGAACTGTTGCGCCATAGATTTAGAGCTTGAACACATCCTGCCTCTATTTTCAGACGAGGTAAATAAATCGCATAAATATCTTGAATAATTAGAAAGAAAGTGTTGTAGGAAATCAGTAAGAAACTCAACAGCTAGCAGTTATGCTTCTTTTGCAGGTTTGCTTATACAATAAGTGACAATTAACCAAAGTCCCTAACGCAGAAAGGTAAAATATTGTCCAGTTTTGGCTTCTGCAATTTATGCGTGTCAAGAAACAGTCATACAGTTCAGGTTGGATCTCCCAAATCACAGAGTTGGTTTCCTGCCGAGACATTATACGCTTCATTCTGCTGTCTTTCTAAATGTTTCATTTCATACATTTCCATTTACACTGATAGGATAAACTCAGCTAAGCTGTGAACCTTCTTTATTAAAAGCAAATCCAAGCGCATTCATTATTAAAAGCATCGTAAAAGATACAAATCAGATATACATTTTATAGTGCATTGACGTGCATAAATTAACTCTGGGTTCTTTCTAACCCCAATATTACCAACTTGCAGGCCTCCATGTAATATCAACCAAAACAAAATCCGTATTTAATAAGAGCTCTTCAGGTTTTCTTAATTTAAAAATTTTCTTGTAAATCATAAAATGATACCTTTTTGGATTCCTCTCTTATCGGGAAAGGTAAAAGACAAGGATGAATTCAATGGGCATCCAGGTGTAATATAGTATAGAGCATTCTCATCGAAAGCACTATCAAGAAACACATCTGCCGGATCAACAATCGAATTTGTACCCTAAAGCATTTGAAAAAATTCACATATGAACAAATATTACAAAATGGGATATCTATCAATCATTCAGTACCCAAATGTAAAAGATTCAACATACTTGTGCTAGCTCAACTATATATGTGACTGCTACGACTGAAAATGAAAATAAAATAAAATAAAAATATTTACCAGCACAATGTTGGCTAAAGCATGCATAACATTGGAAGAATTAATAGCAACAGAATTCGGAAACAGATTCCACCCCAAATCTGTACAATGATTAAACCAATATAAATGAATTAAAAAACAACAACAAAAACTAATAAGAATCATACAAAGAGAGGAAAGGTGCTAACTTTTAGCAAAAGATAGATTATTTCCGGTGAGCAGTACAGTTACAGGTTGCGTCTGATTATCAGCGCCGATTCCAGGTGGAAGTTGTAACAAAGGTGGCCATTGTTGAGGACTAGGAATCGGACAGTTATTTGATGTATCCAAATTTGAGAAGTGCAGATCACACACTTTGTTATCATCATCACAATTCGTTCCACTTTCGCAGAAACAACCACAGTTCTTATTGCCAGTACCACTAGTGTCCTTGTTCAAATACTTGTTCGTTAAACCTTGGAGCAGAACCAACATTACACATAACACAACCGGAAAAAGAATCAGGCAACAATTCTCCATCCCTCGTCGTTTCTAAATCAAAAAAAGAAAAAAAAAAGATTAATCAAGTTAATTAGCGTCAGAATTATTCAGATACAATTTGCCATAAAAAAAAAAAAGACCTGATAGATTAGATTCTTTCTGCACAAAGCATCAGCTTGTGTCCAGAAATCAGACGCATTGGCCATGGATGCAGCAGTTATGAAATGCTGAGAGCAAGTGTTCAATTTTCCCGCCAATTATTTTTTTATTATTATTTTTAAATCGCTGTAGACTTGAAGAATAAAATAATGCTGAAACTCCACGCCATGCCATGTTTATATGTTGGGACAGGGTAGAGGAGGACTAGCGAGTAAGTGTTTGAGAAATGACTGATTTGTCCCCCTTTATGTCCTTAATTTTCGAGACTTGGTACTTTCTTGCAACGCGTCCAGTGACGGAATATGGAAAGTTCTGGTGGCAAAAACTTGGCCGAATATTTATGGACGGAATTGTCCTTTTGTTCAAATGTCTGTTGTACCCTCCACGCGTGTTGGCCATTTTTATCTCCTATCTGTCCTGTGGACTTTGTAAGTAAAAGTACCATAATGCCCTTCTGGTTTTTTTTAATTTAATTGAATTTATAGTAAAACTACTAACGTTCTGTTGAATTAATGGAATGAAAATAATACATGGTTAAATATATAGCATGTCAGCGCATTCCGAAAAAGAAAGACTTGAAATTATTGCATTTGTCAAAGGATGAAGGCATCAACAAACATTGGCCAAAGAAATATGATTTTTTTGTAATTAAGGTCACAATCATAGCAATTGATGATTTGAATACAGATTTCAAGTGAACAACTAAGGATATTAAATTTTGTCATGAAATCAAGGCATTTGGTTTATAACAGGAGATACGTGAGCATATTACACCTCAACCACTAGTTACGTGAGCATAATAGTCTAAATAGGGTGCCATATTTATTATTTATGCTTTTCTTTCACTAGTAATCAACAAATAAATTAATTTGACCCTTTATGCACCTAAATCTATGAGTGTGATTTTCTGTGGCTAGCAAAAATAGTGGTAGAGGTTGCTTGTAGATGTGAAAAATCAAGAAAGTTGTTTATAGTCTCGGTAGCAAGAAATTCCACAAGTGGACTGCACGTTTATCGTGCTGATATATTCTAACTATTCACATGTCATTTATTAGTAGCACAACCAGAAAATTCTCAGTAGCTTCACATGGATTTTCATGAACTTACTAACTTGGGGTCAAAACCATAACCACAAACGCGCATCTTCCATCAAAGGAATTATATATCATTTCTTGAGAATTAAGATTCAATTAAATAAAATAAGACTTGAGTTCTTAATCCATTATAGTAATGCCTAAAGAGATTGATATCAGGGACTAAAAAATACATTATCCTTTTAACGTGAGAGATTATTCAAAGATTACATTCCAAGTACCAACATTTTATAATTAATTGCTTGGAAGATAAGAGATGTATGACATTGAAAGTGCAAAGAAATTCTTGCTTCTGATTTTTTTTTACCAGCAGAGTCAAAATCCTGTTGAATAAAAAAAAAAATGCACATGTAACCAATAAGAATACATGGTGGGTTAGTGGCAATTGGATGAAATACAAAATATGCATACAAAATATTTTAAGGCAGAGAAATGGTGCTTGTACCCTTTCTGTAATCTGGACCATGTTCTGTGGCAAAACCTCCAAGCTCAAAAGCCTGAAACAGATGCAATAACAGCAGTAGTCCTAATTGTTGATTATTATCAGAATTCTAAATCAGGATCTAGATTATAGTTAGACCAAGGGGACTGCAGTGCTAACCCATCAACAACACCATAGACCTCCGAAATTTCAGGATGAGAAGGATCGCCAACTAAGAACCTGTGTACTTGATTTTCTAACTCTATCCAACTGTATGCAGCTACTTTCTGCACTTTGTTATCCTTCATCAAGTTTCTCACCTCCAAAGCTTCTTGCCACCTCCCCGTGCTGGCATATATATTAGATAGTTGGACATAGTTTCCAGAATTCTCAGGCTCTAGCTCCAGTAACTTTCTAACAGACAGCTCGGCAAGCTCTACATTCAAGTGGGTTCTAGATGCACCCAATAAGGTTCCCCAAATCACAACATTAGGCTGAATTTCCATCCCACTTATGAACTCATAGGCATCTTTTAGTCTCCCAAATCTACAATACAGATCTACAATGCATGCATAATGTTCTATTTTAGGTGTAATTTTATACTCTGATTTCATGCTTTCAAAGAACTCAAGACCTAGTTCAATAAGACCTGCGTGAGTGCAGGCTGTCAATAACCCAACAAAAGTAATATCATTTGGATTTACATCAACTTCTTTCATTTTCCTGAAAAGAGAGATTGCATCCGTTGCAAAACCATTAACTGCTAGACCTGCGATCATCGAGTTCCAACTAACAATATCTTTCTGAGACATCTTATCAAAAACTTCATGGGCTTTACTTATATTTCCACATTTTGAATACATATCCACTAAAGCAGAAGCTACATAGACATTTGAGGCCAAATACTGTCTCTCTATAAAGCTGCCAATGCGATCACCAATTTCTACAGAGCCTAATCGTGCACAAGCAGATAAAACACTAACGAGTGTGACATCATTAGGTTTAACATTTTCTCTAATCATGATTTCAAAAAGCTCTAAAGCCTCACTGGATCTCCCATTTTGAGCATAACCAGCAACCATAGCGCCCCATGCAACAATGTCTCTCCTATCCATCCTATCAAACTCTTGACGTGCTTCATCAACTGCTCCACATTTAACATACATCTCCAACATCGCTGTTGAAACAATCATATTCACACACAAACAATTGTCATCAATGTACTTCTTAATTCTCATTCCCATCTTTAGATCTCCAAGCTTGGCACATATTGAAAGAAGTATCACCAGAGTAATTTCATTAGGAGAAAAATTTTCAGCCAGCATTCTCTCAAAAGTCTTTAACCCCTTAATAAAATCCCCATTATGTGCATAACAAGAAATCATTGCATTCCACGAAACAACAGTTCTCTCTGTCATTGTATCAAATAACTGCCTTGCAGCTAAGATATCACCAGCCTTTGAATACTCAGTAATCAAACAATTAGAAGTAATCGGATCCTTAACCAAAATCCCATCAAAAACTTTCTTGGCAGAACCCAAATCACCAATCTTGGCATAAAAATTCATTAAAGAAGTTTGAACATAAACATTACAATCGACACCATGAATTACAATCAAAGAATGAACCTGTTTCCCTAAATCAGTAGCCAGCAATGACGAGCAGGCTTTGATAACAGGAGGAACCGTAAAGCAATTCAACCGAGTATCACTTTGGTGCATTGAAAAAAAGGCCTCCAATGCTTCTTTATGCAAAGAAAGTTTAGTGTATGTAGAGATGACATAATTATAAAGAAAATGACCTGGTTGAGGAATTTTATCAAACACTTGGCGAGCGTAGTCGATGGCAGAAAAATCAAGGAGCTTTCTAACGAGAAATGTAGCGAGAGAGAGATGTTTAGTGATTATGAGAGAGTGAATTTGTTTGAGCTCCTTTAAATGCAGTGGCGAGTGAAGCAAAGTAATTAAATTTCGCTCCATGAAGAAGATGAAGGTATTATAAAATCACTAAGAATGAATATTTCGTTATTAAGCTGTTTACGGAGGTTAAGTAATGGCGGGAATTTCCGTTTTAACGATCATTTAAAAGAGCGCTATGTATCTGATCCACGTGCCCCCTCTTTATTAGTTTACAAAGAGATGTTTCAATTTGAAGGCAGTTTTCTATATTTATATTTCTATTTTCTATATCTCCGTATTGTTTTCCGTACAATTTAGTTTATGGGAGTAACTATTAAGGAGTATTGACAATAACAGATGTAATAGTTAAATTATTAACTTTATTTGGTAAATAAAAGGTGGTATACATAATTAATTTTAAAAAAACATTAATATATATAAGATAGTTAAAATTATATATATATATTAAATTTTCATAATTTTTAAAACATCAAACAATTAAAAATTATCAAAAATATTTCATGAAGAAAATGCTACATAATATACATCTATACATTTCTATACATAAAAAAATAATATAAATTCTATATAATATAATTAATAAAGAATAAAATTTTGAAATAGTAAAATTTCCTATAACAATTAATTCATAACTAATCATAAAAACATGTATATTAATTATTTAACAAATTTTTCATTAATTAAATTTAAACAGTGAAAATAATATTTAACTACTAACATGATTAATATGATTTATAGTGTTAAAAAAAAGTACTAATATGAATAATTTATTTAACAATTGACATGAAAAAAATTTGAAAATAAAAAACTATAAACAAGTGACGATAACATTATTAAAACTATAAATAAAAATAATAAAACCAATGCAAAAAATTAAATTAATTATATTTTTATAGATTTAATTTGAATTTTATTAATGTAGAAAAAAATGTGAAAATGAATAATTTATAAATACATATAAAAATAATAGAAAATGAAAATTTTTTATATTTTTCAATAAAAAAAATTTTACCAATTTTTACTCAAACATGATTAAAGGAGTTGATGCATTGCAAAAACATTTAACGTTAATCCAAACGCATGTGAAAACACGTATTATTATGTATGATAAGTTACTGCATTCAAAATAAATTAAATGAGAAATGATAATTTTATTTTAATAATGATATCTTCTCATATGAAGATGGATTTAATTATTTTGAATTTTAATATTATTTATTTTTGAAGATAAATTTTTTAAAAATAAATTATAATTTTGACAAAATGTTCCCAGTGAACATTTTTGGGTATATTTAAATTTATTTTTTTTTTAAAAAAAAAAAAAAGGTGTATTACTGAAATAAAGAATTGGAATCGAGCTATACGTAGGCAACTTTAATATTTGGATGATGTATTTGCTTACTTCTTGTTGTCTGTTTGAACATGTTCATATAAAAATACAAGACAAAAAAACAAATCTATCGACTGAGAAAAAAAATAATAATAATAAATCAATAACTTCGGATGCAAGTAACTACAAATCCCGTTTTAAAATAAAATTAATTACAAAGTCTCTCATTCATTTTAAATAGTTGTTTTGTCAAAATCCACTAACGTTTGACCAGAATCATTATCGGTTTGATTAATTGCTTAAAAAAATTGAATGACTGCTTTGCCCTTCAAATATGACAAGCAATACAGAGTCAGAAAAAAAATTAATGAAAAGGAAAATTTTAAAAAATATAATTATTTTTTATTCACTGTACTTAACTATTAAATTAATAAGCTGATAATTGGTCGGAATTAAACTCCCATGACATAAAGTTTATAATCAAACCAGCTCTACTAACATTATACTTGAATTATTAGGGGCCGGATGCAACCTATTAGGACGTTATTAAGTGTAATCACTCATTTCTCACGGATAATTACATTTTCTTCACTGTTGATATTATTATTAACGGGTAGTTTATTTCATAAAAATAAATGTAACAATTAAAAGAATGATTTCAATTTTTAGTATTTAATTTATTAAAACATCAATAGAAATCATCAAACCATGTAAAACCACTCTAATCAAGTGCAATTACAAAAGCAATGGGGTGTGCGCTGCTGGCTAATTTCATCATGAGGCCAATATAATATGGGATCATTTCATTAGTACTATATTTAATACACCTTATCATTGTTAGATTTTATCACTAATAGCCTCTGTGAAAAATTGAACCATTAGGCAGCAAATCCCAAAGGATCAACTTGCCTAATTAGGAGGACGCGGAATAGATCCATTTTAATCTCCCAAATATGGAACATAACTAAATAAAACCTTCTTAATTAATTGCAATTTCCCAAAAATAATACAAATTCTCAATCAATGAACTCAAACTACAATTAATTTCCACGAAATCACCCAGTGGCAAATCCTGTGATTTTCATCAAATCTAATCCCCACTTATAAACCCCATCTTTTTCCCACTTTACCCCCACCAGTGGCACTCCCTGAAATTTCCTGGAAACTCAAGCCCAAAATAACATTATCTTAAATTACCAAACCACCCTTGTTTATAACAGCCGCACTTCGCAAACCAGCCAACCGCGCTTTTTTTTAAAAGCCGAAGCTTCAAGGTCCATGCAAAGAAGCAAAATCGCCATTTCTACTTCGTCATCTTCTTGTTGCTCTGTAGCCTATGGAATCACAGAGAGGAATTCGATTACTGTACCAGCAATTCAATTCGTTATTCTACAAGAACGTGATACTTTCATGGCGGAACAAAAGAGCGACGTTTCTCCAGCTGTTCTCGTCTCTGTTTTTCATTTTTCTGTTGTTTTGCATAGACAAAGCCGTCGTCGCTTCAACCGCTGGCACCACCGTGTATAAATCGGTTCTTGACCCTCCGGCGCTAGTCTCGCCGGCGATTCTGGATTGTGATGAGAAATTTTATATTAAGAAGCCATGTTTTGACTTTTTATGGAGTGGAAACGACAGCGCTCGACTTAATCGAATTGTTAGTTCTATAATGAGTAATAACCCTGGGAGGGTAATTCCATCCAGTAAGGTAAAAATATTTTTTTTAGGTTAATTGAGGAAGATTGAAAATCAATTTTTTATGAAAATTAAATTTAATTCATTTTTCTTGTTATTTTACTGCGATATTGAAGAATTTTTTGTTGTTTAGGAACTAAAATTTGAGTTCTTTAGTGTTAATACAATTAAGATTTATGTTTGTCGTATGCAGGTTAAATCATTCAGAACAGCAGAAGAGGTGGATGTTTGGCTTTTCAATAATCCTATGCAAAGCCCAGGAGCTCTTCATTTTAAAGAAATAAATGCTACTATTATTAGTTATGGTATACAGACTAATTCCACCCTAACAAGAATTCGTGGTAAATTTGAAGATCCTGTATTCAAATTTCAAATCCCACTTCAGATTGCCGCAGAACGTGAAATTGCTCGCTCTGTCATTGGAGGTGCTTGTGAAACAATATTGGTTGTTAGGTTCCATTCTTTTAGCAAATTATGTGATGCGAAATGCGTCTCTGTTGGATAATTGTATAACTTATTTTATTATTCTGGATTGTCAGCTGCAAACTTTAGCTGGGTCGTTGGACTTAAGGAGTATGCACACCCTGCAGCAGACAACTTCTCCACACTGGCTAATGCAGGACCGGTTTTCTTTCTTGCGTTTGCCATGTTTGGGTTTGTTTTGCAAATTGGATCTTTAGTGGTAGAGAAAGAGCTCAAACTTCGCCAGGTTTGACTCTATGTTATTTGTTACTCAAATGGGATTAGACTGATAGCTAAATTGGGGTAGCCCTCCCACATGTTATTTGACCTCTTTATGTTGTCACATTGTTTAGAATGAGGCCTTCATGTCAGAATCTCAAGCTTTAACCTTTTTTTTTCCTATGGACTCAAGCTTTAACTATTAAGCTGTCTCTTTGGGAGCCTAAATTCCATATGTTTTGACCCTTTTTTTACCTTTCCCACAGGCAATGAGTCTAACAGGTCTTTATGATTCCGTGTATTGGTTCTCATGGATCACATGGGAGGGAATACTTGCGCTAATTTCATCACTTCTCCTCATTCTTTTTGGAATGATGTTTCAGTTTGTCTTCTTCAAGAAAAACAATTTTGCAGTTGTTTTCCTTGCGTTCTATCTTTTTCAGCTCAATATGGTAAGAATACTCTATGCACTCCTTGCATGCCATTGATTTAGTTCACGTTTATTCGTGCTAACTCTTTTTTGTTACTTTCTCACATTTAATGGTCAGATTGGTTTTGCCTTCATGTTGTCAACCTTTATTAGCAAGTCATCTTCAGCCACAACAGTTGGTTTCTCTGTATTTATTGTTGGCTTTTTTACTCAGGCAAGATTCCATAGCTTACTGAGCATCATTAGGCAATTTTTTTTAAAGGTTTTCATATTTACTACTTCATATATAACTTCAGTACAGCTTATGAATCACTCCATCAGCCTCCAGTTCAAATTTTGGCCATTTTCTAGCTAGATGGCTGGGTAGTTTCTAAAATACTGGACCAAGAGTCATCACTTCCAGTGAAATAATCGTCCTTTTGTGGTCATTGCAGGCTGCAACCGTATCTGGATTCCCTTACAGTTTGAGTATGCCTAGTATCATTCGATATGTTTGGTCGTTATTCCCTCCCAATCTTTTTGCAGCAGCTGTGAATTCACTTGCTGAGGCAACTGCCACTCCTGAAGATGTTGGGATTAGTTGGAGTGGAAGGACAAAGTGTGTACAAAATTCTAATGCTACAGACGAGTGTTTGATATCAATTGTATGTAAAATTTTATGTTTCTCAGATAACACACTATTTAAACATGAATTTATCTATGGAATTTTGATCTTATATAACTTCTTTTACTTTTCCCTTTTGGTTGTCTTGACCTTTTTAATTTTTTTAATTTACTCTTCTTTTATGTTAACATCAAGCAGAACATTTGTCTTCCTGCTGATTGCAATTCTGTGCTGTTGGCAGAATGATGTTTATATATGGCTTGTGGCTACGTTCTTTGCCTGGTTTTTTCTGGCAATCTACTTTGATAATATATTCCCAAATGCATACGGTGTAAGAAAATCCATATTTTACTTTTTAAAGCCTGGGTATTGGACAGGGAAAGGTGGAAATAAGGGTGAAGGTAAGCTACATTTCAGTTTAAACTGTGGTTTCATATTTTTTTCTAGATAGCTAATATTCTGACTGTAATTCTTATTCTGCCATAGAGGGTGGCATTTGTAGTTGCATGGGTTCAGTTCCACATCAAGATGAAATTACTCCAGAAGACGAGGATGTCCTTGAAGAGGAAACTACTGTAAAACAAAACATGAGAGAAGGCACTGCAGATTCAAATGTTGCAGTTCAGGTAGGTGGGCTTAGGAAGACATATGCTGGGACCACAAAAATTGGCTGTTGCAAGTGCAAAAAGACTTCACCTTACCATGCTCTCAAGGTAAGCAACATCTTTTAACTCCAGTAACAGGTCAGATTAAGATTAAAAGGAAAAGCTCCTTAGTCTTTTTCTTTCACTTTTAGTTCTTTTATCCTTTTTGGACACTGCTTGTCTGCAGGGCTTATGGATGAACTTTGCAAAGGATCAGTTGTTCTGCCTCCTTGGACCAAATGGTGCTGGAAAAACTACAGCAATCAATTGTTTAACTGGAATCACTCCAGTGACTAGTGGAGATGGTATTATGCTTGTTCCATTTCCTTGTTCTGTCAATTGCAATTCCATTAGAAGTTAGAAACTTTGTATAAAGCTTACATAAATGTATAATAGTCATGAAATGACTTGTTAACAGCTTTGATTTATGGATATTCCATTCGAAGCACTGTTGGTATGGCAAACATTCGAAGAATCATAGGAGTTTGCCCTCAGGTAACTTATACATGTACTTCCGAGTGTTAGTCTGCCTACACACTTGGAAATTTTGAGCAGTTTAGTTTGTCTTTGTTTTCTGCTTGTGCATGTCAGGAGTAATTTTTGCATCTTTTTCTCAGTTTGACATCCTTTGGGATGCATTGTCTGGTGAAGAGCACCTCCATCTCTTTGCTAGTATTAAAGGGCTACCTCCATCTTCAATCAATTCGGTATGCGTTAAAATGAAAATCTTAAAAAATGTTCTTTTAATTCCTTCTGTAATGATAGTTTGATGTTCATATTATTCATACCTATGCTTTGGATGACGTCCCTCAACCAAGAGTCACTTTTAGATTTTCATTTTGTTAAGAGCAGGTTGCTCAGGATTCATTAGCAAAGGTGAGACTTACTGAGGCAGCTAAAGTGAGAACCAGGAGTTATAGTGGAGGAATGAGACGCCGGCTCAGTGTGGCAATAGCGCTAATTGGGGACCCAAAGTTGGTCATTCTTGATGAACCAGTAAGCAGAATGGAATATTTTTAGCAGTACACGCAAATTTGATATTAAATACCAATTAAAATCTTCCTTAATTTTCAATCATCAATATTCAGACGACTGGTATGGATCCAATATCTAGAAGGCACGTCTGGGATATAATACAGAATGCAAAGAAAGGCCGTTCCATTGTTCTGACCACACATTCTATGGAAGAAGCTGACATTTTGAGTGATCGGATAGGAATTATGGCCAAGGGTAGACTCCGATGCATTGGAACCTCAATCAGGTTGAAATCAAGGTTTGGGACTGGTTTTGTCACTAATGTGAGTTTTATTGAAAGCACTCCTGGACGATCTCCTCCAAATGGAACTGTGGATTCTGCAAATCGTCATGAAGATGTAAAGCAGTTTTTCAAACATGTAAGTCAAATGAGCTATCGTAATTTAATAATTATTATACTTTTTGAGAGTGCTCTTTTGTGATTTCATCTATCTCTTGACAGCAATTGGATGTAATGCCAGCTGAGGAGACAAAATCCTTCTTGACTTTTGTCATTCCTCATGATAGAGAGAGGCTTTTAACGGTAATCTTTTATCCAATTCCTTTTTTTTTTTTTTCCTATATTATTCTAACGATATTCAACTTTCCATTATTTAAATATACCATGCTGGGATTATATATACCACCTCAAGAGTTTAGGTGATTGCTTGCTTGATGAATGAATTTGTCAAGTATAGGTCACATAGTGGTTAGGGGCAATTGTTATAAATTGCACATCCAAATTTTACCTTATTCATTTTATGTCAATTAAGTTTCAGCACGTCTAAAGCCTTAAGTGAGTAGATTTGCTGAAGAAAAATCAGTTTGTTTTGATTTTTAGTAATACCGAGTATATCCTTCAAGTGTTCTAGCGAGCTAACAACATTACCTGTGCAGCTAAATCCGTGACCATTATAAGGGTATCATATAAAGCATGGCTGTTTGTCGTGTCGTTAGTGTATTCTGCATTCTTAACTTTAATAAAAACAACAAATATGGCTAACCTCAATCTTAAGTAATTGATTATGATAACCTTGTAGGTGGTAAGAATTATGTTTCAACATTTATACCTGTTTCTTTGGCCCGTTTTCCAATTATAACTTTTTTTCGTTATTTAAAATGTAAACAGAACTTTTTTGCGGATCTTCAAGATAGACAAGGTCAATTTGGAATAGCAGACATTCAAATTGGACTTGCAACACTTGAAGAAGTTTTCTTAAATATTGCCAGGCAGGCAGAGCTGGAAAGTGCAGCAGCTGAGGGTAAGATGGTTACGTTAACCTTGACATCTGGACCTTCAGTTCAGGTACGCACAATACGTTTAGCAATGTTTCTTGTAAATCAAGTTATGTTAATCATAAATTTGATGAACTTTTCGTTTAATCTTATTTGCCTAAAATGAAAAATGTAGATACCAGTAGGAGCTAGATTTGTCGGGATTCCAGGAACAGAATCTCAAGAAAATCCTAGAGGCATCATGGTTGAAGTTTACTGGGAGCAAGATGACAGCGGTAGTCTCTGCATTTCTGGCCACTCTGCTGAAATGCCAATGCCTCCTAATGTTCAACTATTGATTTCTGGACCATCAACTTCCAATAGAAATTTCCTAGGCAGGAGGAGAGGACCAGTTCATGGAATCGTGATAGATCCAAATCAGACAAATATTACCAATTCTTAGATGATACAGTTCCTTATAAACTCTTATTTATCCGTTCATTTTCTGCATATCCTATTAGCAATTATATTATCTCTGTACGATCCTTTAATAGTCCAGAACAATATCTTTATTTGTTTTGTTGATTTTTATCTTATTAACATTGTTATTGTGAGTACATTAATGTTGGGACGGAGACTTGGAAAATTAGATGTTAAAAAGAAAGGTGAACAGATACAGAATACCGTTTAGCTTATTTTAGTTACATAAAAGATTAAGAGTGGCATAGAAATGAATTTTACACTGTCGACAGAGCCACAAATCACAACGAAACCAAGCACATTTTAGGATTAATGTATGATTGTAGCACAACAAATGTTCAAAACCTATGATGTACATTCACGCACAAACATCCACTGCAAGAAAACCTAGTAAGACTTGGAGCCAACACACCCTCCAACTGAGTTTTTAGTTTTACAACATAATCATACACACAACAAAAAACTGCAGATGAAATCATAACTCAGCTCCTCATGCTAACTCCTTGAATCCCAAGGCCAAGACTTGAAAAAATCACCTCTTCCACTCGACTTGGGTTGCCTTTGCTGCAAAATCAAATTAATCTGTGTCAAGTTATATATAGCACACACTAAACGTAAGGTTGTTAAGATTTTGACAAAGGTAAATAAATAGTTTTCCATCTTCAGCAGAAAACTCAAATATCAAGACTTTGCCTAGCAGCTACTTTTTGAAAGTGAAGTGTTGCTAGGTTTGAATTTGCTTAGAAATGCCATTTCACAGTAAAATAGAATGCATTTGCACTAAAACCCAGAAATCAGTAGCCTTTCATACCATTTCCTTCTCTCGATGATAATACAGATCTGTCGCTTCTATTCCCTGTTTTGCCACCAGAATGAACTGTTCGTGTCTTTGGTGACTGTGAGCTGATCTTGCTATTCGCTGAAGATGGCAGAGAATGGCGCCTGGCAATATTATTTTTCTCAGCTCCATCTTGACTGAGCCTTGGGGAACCTTGTGCTCTCAGCTTCGCCTTTGCAGATTCAGTTGCTGCCATATAGCTTGGGAGTGCAGGACTACTATTTTGTAACCCATTCTCCACACGTTCTTGTTTAACTACATTAGAAGCTTTTCTGTTGGATTTATGGTTTTCGTTGCTTGTTGGATCCTCCTTATGGCTTAACTCCCCATTTGCAGAAGGAGCATTCTCATCGTTGCCTCCACTCTCCACAAATGACTTTGATTCAGCCACAGCTCGATCATCATGTATTTCTGATGCTTCATTTAGTCCTAATGGTTCTAAAGCTGTTTCGGCATCTGGCAATTTGGTCGTCGTCAAGGTTGGTTCATTCTTCACCACATCAGGTAGTTTGGATGCTGCCAAGGTTGTTTCATTCTTCATCTTTTCCCCCGAATTATTTGTACTGTGCACTAAATGATTATCACCAGGAGTGCTTGATACCTTTTCCGGACTTTGCTTTGACCTCTCAATTTCAACTTCTGACTGAACAGAGGTTTCCATTACAGGATTATGAACCTTTCTCAAATTACGTTTCACCTTTTCTAGCTCACTCTGGGGATTTTCCTGCACAGTATCAGCTGGATGGCTTGGAACTTTCCTAAGATTGCGCTTAGGCTTCTCAAATTCAGAGGTTGCTAGCACCAAACTATTGTCAATGTTTGCAGCAGGTACCCTCCGAACACTCCGTTTTGGCCTACCAGCTTCAGCTTCCACCATTTGACCATTACCCAGCTTTCTTTGAGTTTTTGAGGCCAGAATTTTCTTTGGTTGGGGAATTGGTTTCCAAAAGCAAGATGCTGACCAGCGTTCTAACCAGTTTGGAACTGAATTTGGTTCCTCGGACTCATAATAGAGGTGCAAGGGCATAACTGTAGGTGATGAAGCCACAAGCTGAAGGAACAAACCCAGCAGTTATTAAATGAACAAATGTTGCAATATAAAATCGATGCAATTTTTTTAATTCTTAAAAAGTGATAAACTTGCTAGTCATTCATAAACTAAAATTTAATAAAGCCTGCAAATAGAAGCTTCTTTTGGAGGATTCTATGTTCATTGAATTGGTGATGTGATTCAAAGGATTTGGAAGCACATCAAACCCAGTTATATGGCAAATAAAACCTTGTGAAAAAATTCGTATAAAGACAAAATGTTTCCCTTAAATGGTGCAAAAGATGCTGGTATTGTGAAACCACAACTTCTCATAACACTTCAGAATCACATTTGAATTACAAGAGATTTCCTAAAGAGCAAACTTAATCTTGCTTTGATTAACATTTATATCCTTATATTTCAATAAGTACAAAACCTCAATGCAGGAAATAAGAAACTACAGATGCCCTGAAAAGAGATCAAGGGATCCTGTGCAGACATTTCCTTGCACAAGATCACATAGTAGCAAAACTAGATAGAGGTGTCAGGCACATGCTTACTCTCTTTCTGAAGTTGCTTATTGTTCTCAGAAAAAGGCCATAACACAGGAAAAGATAATAATAGTCAAGCCATTTAGTTAATTCTTCACAACTTACACAACATTGTGGTAATTTAATTAACTGCTTATCCAAAAGAAAGATCATTTTCCTTTCCACATGCTCAACATGGCAACTATCATACCTTGCGTACAAAAGCATTTGCTGATAGTCTTGCCGTTAAGATAGAAACATTAACTCCATTGGAATCCCCAAGCTTGCCATCCTGTTGAATACCAGACAAAGTAAAATATGCAGAATATCAAATATTCTCACCATTGGATAAAGACGTGCATAATCACCAAGAGAAAAGGTGACGGTATAGGTAAAATTTCCTTTACATAAAAATAGTGAAACTGTGAATAGTTTTAGCTAACAGATTATTATGGGCCTTGGACCAGGTGACCAGCTTATTACGCACCTAAAATAAGTGCAATTTATCATAGTGCTAACTACTTAACTAACGAAAATACAGAAGTAATGGAGCTTAGGATCTCTATCATGCACTCAATCATGGACTTCGATGCAGAATAGCATTCTACCATCCAAATAACAATGCAATACATAATAACATTACTGAGATGTGCAAAAAGCAGAAGTACAAATTTTGGCTCATGTATTTTGCAGGATAAGACATGAGAAAATGTAATATTGAACCACCTGGGCTGATTCTTGTAGCACTAAAAAATTAATATAATAAAATGATCTACAAAGTTGCAGTTATCAAATAGAGCATAGAGATAATTAGATTGATGTGTTATTCAAGTTTAACAATCAAATCCAAAGCTCAAAGCCCCATATCATTTAGATTTTAAACACACAAATTCAGTACAAGTACATTGATGTAATGGAAATTAACTTTCATATTTTAATTCAAAGATCGATCTATAATCACAGGAGGGAGATTTGAAAGAGCTATGGCAAAAAAAAACAGGTGAATAAACATAAGGCATGATCAATAACTGATTACATGTCTGATACAAGAAATTACCATAGGCTTCATTAGACTCCATCTTCTCTGAACGTCCTGCCCAAAATCTGAATTCCTCACTTTGACACCTCGAGCAAGTGCTTGCAGCTTGACAACACCCAGAACACAACACAAAGTGGCAACGGCTTGTCTCCTGACCAAGTGCCCACGGATAAGAGCCTGGAGCCTTATTATGCCTTTAAGAGCCCGAAATGCCCGGCGAGCCTGAAAATGAACAGCTTATATCAGTGTGTGTATGACCTCTATTGTACATGACATGATACAGTTTCTTTATGAAAAAGCAAACAATAAATTAAAATGACTACAAATTCAATTAGCTAAAATATCAACCCATGAATCATTTTGGTAGATAGAAGATACCACCCTCACAGTGCAATGTCTTTGTTGGTGCATGTACAAAAGTAATTCTGATGGGAGCACTTGAGCAGGGAAATCTAGGAAAGAATTCCATTACCCAGTCCAAAAGAGCAAAAAACTAGACAAAAGCAAAAAACTAGAGAAATGGTTTCCATTGTATGAAGAGCTAAAATTTGACCAGGCAAGGAAAGTGGATAGTGTTTAAGAAAGAGAATTAGTGAACATGATATCTGGTGTGGATTGCAAGTGGCATGCCACTTAATGCATAACCTTATTGAATGAGATGAGAAAAAACAAAAGAAATGTACTACATTGACAAGTTGTGCATATGATAGAGGCCCTACTTTTCAAGGATTGGATCTCTATTTCACCAAAGCCATCAAATAGGGGATGTCTCACAGCCAAAATGAAGAGAAAGAAAAGGAGAAGGATTTCCTCAAGTTTGCCTTAGATTAATGAACTGACAATAATAGTGCAACTTCCAACAAGAGAGCATTACCAAATAACCCCTAAATGCAGCTTGTGCAAGTGTTGCAGCTTCCTCTTGCCTTCTTCTCTCATCATCAGACAATGGAACCCCTTGGAAATTTGCCTCCTGATTTCCAGGGAGAGATACTGCCCCATTATGCAGTAAGTCAGCAGTCTCCTGGGTCTCAATCTCTAAATGCCTTTCAGAACGAACAGTAGGAACAGGGATTGGATGTGAGATAACAGGAGCCGAAATAGAATCATCTTCTAATGCCCTGGGAGCAGCCAGTAACTGTTTCTCATTTGCACTTCTCTGCACATAATACCATATTATCAAACTAAGCAAATAATACGATCTGCACACACACATATATTCAATGGTAAAATTTTGCTAGTGCCACTGAAACAGCAGCACCACCACCAAAAAATAAATAAATCCCATTCGGGGAAATTGAAAAATGAATTAAATTCGCAAACGGGTAAAAAAGCCCAAAAATAGAAATGGAAAAATTCATTTACCTCCCTTCCTTTGGCATTATGAGATTTGGAAGATTTCTTCCCAAATAATACAGTTTTGATCCATCTCGCTGGTGACTTGCCCATCACCGAATATAATTAACAATAACCACAGAAGATAAGAAATCCACACCCAAAATCCTGCATTTTTTCCAAACATCATTAAGAAAAAAATTGAAAACAAAAACCAAATTACTACTACCCAATTCACCAACTCCAATTTGTTAAATTAAAGTGCCCTAAACAATAATAATAGAAGTGAAACAATTGCAATTAGCAGAAATTATTAAATGAACTCACAACTGAATAAATATTTTCACACTAGAATACAAATATAGAAAGAAAAAAAAATTAAATTAAGAAAAAAAATCGAAGTAAAGATCTCTGAAACAAAGATCTAAACGGCAACAACAATAACAATAATTAGAAGCTGCATTACACAAAGAGACCAGATCTGCAACTTACTTGAAGAATGTGAATGCTAAAACTTCCAAATCTACCATTCCTAAATCAAAAACAACAACATTATCATACATAAATTACTCAAAAAAATTCAAATAAAAAAAAGGTAATTTATTATAAGAGACGAAAATGGGAAAGGAGATAAAAGAGTGTATCAATTTATACCATGAGGGAGCTTCGCTTGTAAATTACGGAAGTGAAGTGCGATGGTGGCGTCTGGTGCTGTGTGTGTGATCTATCCGAAGCTTATTGAAAAAAAAATGGTATCTTTTGCTTTGCTTGCTCTGTCTCTCTTTGTACTGTTACTGGCACAGCTCTAACTATAATAAAAAATAAATCCCTGGAAATTCATAATATCCTGAGGAAAAAAAATAAAAATAACGGTTTGTAATCCTCTGTTGCGCTGCTTATTTTAATACTATCCCTCGCTTTTTTTTTTTTTTTTTTTTAAGAATAAAAAGTAAATGTTATATCTTCCTCCACAATTGATAAATAATAATCATCCTCCATGCACTAAAATATTTAAGAAATACATACATAAAAATACAGTGTGTTCTTAAAAATATTTATTTAAATTTCAGCAAATATATAAGTATTATTGAAATAATTTTAAAAATTAAATTATTAAAAAATATATAACTAAATAATGGATTGAAAATATACCAATTAAAAGTTTGTTCAAGTTATTAAGTGAAAATATCCAACTAGTAAATCAGTTTGTTTAATTTAATTTATAAACCGATATATAATTAATACTCTCTCTGTTCCATTTCAATTAACGTTTAAGGTTTTAGAATTTGTTTCACTCCAAATGACGTTTTTAAATTCCCAATAAAAAATAAATTTTTCTTCTGAACTTTATCCATATTTTATTTTTAAAATAAATTTGAGTATTTATAAAATATTTCCAACTCCCAATTTTTGTTTTCTTTTCCAATGTAAATTGATAATTAGCAATTCTATTTTGCATCATAATGAAAAAAAAATTGTATATATATTTCAGTAAAAAATTAAAGAGATATTTTTAAAAAAATGGAGAGATGTGAATTATAATTCATAACTAGACTTCTAAAAAATGATAATATAGTTATTTATACCTATAATTATGCCTATGAAATAGGATTCTTAATCTATGTAACAAAATCTTAAACGTCAATTGGAATGAAACGAAGGAAGTATCATTTAATAAATAAAGTATATATTATATATTTTTTTAAAATATGTATTATCTTTTCTTACTAAAATAAAATTATAAAATCGATGTGAAACTAATAGCTTTTAAGAAATGAAAAGTATATACTCCCTCTATTTCTAATTATTTGTCCTTAAGGTTTTAGCGTGTAAATTAAGGAATGTGATTAATATAGGTTTAAAAGACTATATCACCCTTATAATAATTCCCTCAATCAATTATTAGTTTTGTATATTTCCAAAATAAGTAGATTTAAATAAGGATAGAATAGAAAAAAAAATAGTTAATGCATTAATAATTAAAAAGGTCAATTAATTAGGAAGTAATTAGAAATAAAAATAAACACTTAAAACGTTAAATATTTAAAAATAGAGGGAGCATAATTTAGATGTGGTACACTCAATTATTATATGTGAATAATAAAAATAGATATTTTATTTTAATTAGTCAAGTGTTTTACACTTAATTTATATGACATTTATCTAAATATAGGATGTATTAAATTCAATATAAGTAAGAATCTCTCTATTATTTATCCTTACTAAAAAAAAAAGCAAAATAAATACAATGATGCATCTTTGTCCACATGGAGTTGTTGTATGGGAAATTAGGGTGAGCATGAACACAGAGAATAATATCCAAAATTAAAAGCAGTTGGCCTGGGGCACCAAAGTGCAGTTACGTCGGGAACAAGTGTCCAAGCTTCTTTATTCTGACGCATAAGTAATTTTACAATTATACCCTCATTGCAGCACCCCACGCTCCGAAAAGAGCTTGCGCACTTTATTACCGACAGATATGCGGTGGCGCGTGGACAACAATAGGGAATTCTGGGGGTTGGGGAACTGCCTTATGCTGCGAGGAAAGAGCATTTGACTGCTGTCAATGGCTGGCTGTAAGTGTGTGTATATATATATGTTCCATTGGAGAAAAAGCAAAGTGGTCTCACTTTGCGCCACAAATTATCAAATGCAATAATTCTTTAATTTTTTTCTTAAAAAAACCAATCCTTTCAAGTTTTAAACCATATTGGATTTTTTTTAATCAAATAAAGGCAAACTCTAAAATTTATATATAACATTTGCATGTTTAGTTGAATTTTATAAAGAAATTTATTTTATTTTTAAATAAATTTTAAATATAATTTATTTATAAATAAATTTAAAACCAAATATATTTTATCAATAACAATCATTTAATGTTAAGTAATCTTGCAAAATTAAAATTTTAGAATTAAAAATAAATTTTACAAAATTTTCATTTAAATAAAAAATATATTTATTTGTAAAATCGAC
The DNA here is from genome assembly GCA_947683625.1 of Mallotus nudiflorus. Lineage (NCBI taxonomy): Eukaryota > Viridiplantae > Streptophyta > Magnoliopsida > Malpighiales > Euphorbiaceae > Mallotus > Mallotus nudiflorus. The sequence goes on along the minus strand of CANTUR010000226.1, from coordinate 2,441,433 downwards.
TGGCAAGATTATTTCTATTTAAATAATATTTTAATTATAATTATAATTCATATAGTTATCTTAAATTAGTTGTTAAAAAATTATAGAATTTTTATAATTCACATATGGTTTATCATCTATTATGAGGTTAAGATATTGATAGAGATTATAAATTTAATCCTAACTTCTCCTATGTTCTCCTTTCAAAAGTTCATATACCAAAACTGTGTTGAAAAAAATAACTACAAAAAAAAAAACCAATAAAATAATGAAAAGAAACTATTTAATGGCCAAAAATTATGAAAACATATATGAAATATTTCTAAAAGTATTAACTCTTCTAACAAAAAGTATATACTAGCTCACTAATCAAATGCTCTTATGCTGCTGAAGATGAACATACTAAGTAATAATCGTAAAAATTATCCCTTTTTTTTTTAGTGAAATTGGATTCGACCAGGTAAATTTGGGTGTTTGCTTGATTTTATTCAATCCATTAAGAAAAAAATCCAACTTAAACATACATTTTTGCATTCAAAGTTGGTTCAAATTACACTTTCAGGATAAATTTTTCTTTAATATGTAAAAAATCATGGAAGTTGGTAATTGGTAGAGGATGCACTAAATTTTTTTCTAATTAATGTTCAATTGATAGGTAAAAGTGTCAAATTAAATCCTCAATTATGCATAAAAGTCAATATTGAACTTTAATTCTTTTTATTTTAACAGAAATTTTTCTTTTAAAATTGGATCATATTAGACTTTATTTTTTAAAAAAATACAAATAAATAATATGGGTAAGACAATATTTTAATTGTTAACTAATGAACAATTATTTAAACTAATAAACAAAATTAATAATTTTTAAAACATATTAATATTACCTAATTATAAAGTTTAAAAATTTGTAAGCTTATATAATAATTTTTAGAAAAAATTTAAAATCTGTTTGGATATTTGAATTTTAAATTTTTTTAAAATTTTTAGAATAAAAAATTTTAAACTTTTTAGAATGAAGTGATATACATATGAAAATTTCATTAATTTTATTTATAACTTTAATTTTAACGGTTTTATAATAACATTTTAATAATCAATTTAATTTTAACAGTTGACAAATAAAAAAATAATTTAATTTAGTAATTAAAACTAATGAAATTTGTTTTGAAATGATATCACTTAATTGTAAAGTTTAAAAAATTTTAGGTTTATAAAAAATTTTAAGTAAATTTTAAATAATTGTAAAAAAGTTTTTAAAAATTACTAAATAGGCTTAAAAAATTTTCAAACTTTATAATTAGGGGATATTTTTTTTTTAAGAAAGTTTATCAATTTATTTATTAATTTAAATAATTTTTCCCTAATTAAGTATTAAAAAAAAAAGTTATTTGATTTGTGGGACTTAATTGTAAAATTTTTTTTAAGATAAGATCCAATGTTAAGAGAAAATATTCCTATTAGAACCAAAAAAAAAACATTATGGTTCAATGTTAACTTCCAGGTATAGTTTGAGAGTACAATTTGTCTTTTAACCTTAATTTTACCCAAAAAAAAGTTTAAATTTTTTCTTTTTAAATACATTCAATTTATACAGGATAATGTATTTAAAAAATTAATTTTAAATACAAAATCTTAAAAAATATTACTATAACTTCAAAGAACAAATTATATATAATAAAATGAGATGGAGTCGATTTATAGAACTTTGATTGAATAATTAGATGGAAATTGACCATGCACATGACTCTATTTTTCTTTTCTTCTTCTCTAAAGAAAACAGAAATGACCCATTTCTGAAGGGTATCTTTGATAACAATCTAAGAAGAAGGTGCATCATGATGAAGAATCTTTGTTGTATAGTGTTTATCAATCAATTGCTTCAATATTGAGCAATGCATTCTTTGTCTTTTATTTCTTTAGGAGTGTATCTAATAAAATCACATTATCATCATCTTTTCTGTCTTTCTTGCTTTGACAAATACAACTAGTGAAAATGCAAGATAGTTATATAATAATAAAAAGCCATTTATAAAATATACATTCTTTTTAGTTACTAAATTATCATTTTATAATTTTTTACTGTTTAATTATAGCATCCTAGGTCACATATTAATGAACTGAGGAATATTGGATGTTACTGGTATATAGATTAATTCAAGTCGTAGATAAGGTAAAAATTACTAAATTTGATAGTGGTGAACATTTTTGGATTAAGTAAATTATAGTTTAAAATTTAAAATCAAACTGTGTTATATGATTTTTAATATCTATATCCCTAATGAAACCAATTATATTTATTATCCAAATGTATATATTTTTTTAACACTGATTCAACTATCAAACGGAGTATAAAGTGTTTAGCAAAACATCAGGTGAACAAATAAGCCAACAGGAATTATACTGGATTAATCAATGTTTCTAACACCCAATTGGCTTCCTAGAGACCATTAAACTTAGTCTATGACATTGAAACTAAAAGAGTTGTTGTCTCTCCAACAAATAGCATCATAGGGAGGCATAAACCAAGATACAGTATTTCGAAATGATCCCAAACCAGCACCGCCATAATAGCATCATCTGAAATTGATTAAAGCCTGCAACCAAATTTAGTTTCTAATATCTTGGAAGAAAAGCACTTCATACAGTTGGCTGAATTTTATTAGCCAAAGGACAAATCCTTTCTTAAACAAATTCAGTTATATCAGTTTTTTAGTTTTTCTATTTATAATAATTTTTGTTGCATTTAGTATAAAGTACCATAAAAAATACATATTTCTTGTTTAAAAACATTTTAAAAAATTGTGTATAAACCTCTTATATTATAATAATAAACAAAAAATATATATTAGTAAAAATCAAATCATTGAAATTTATTTTTTGACTAATTGATATAAATTTTAAGCGATAAAAATTTTAAAGCAGATTATAAAAAAAAATGGCCTTTAGTTTTTTTTTTTTTTTTTTTGACACATTTTTTTTAATTTTGGAAATGTTATTCACTAACTTTTTAATTTTTGCAATTTCATGTATCAATTGAAAATTCAGTGACACTTTGCTAACGTGGCCATCGAAAAAAGTATGAATTAATCAACGTAAGTGCCACATTAAAATGTACCGCTTTGACTATTTACAAAAAATACACAATCTTTTATATTTTTTTAAATTTAAATATGACCTATTAATTTTGACAAATTGATACATAATTTTCTTATCTTTTATTTAATTTATATTTTTCAATTGATGCATGTGAAGCAAATATTTAAGTAATGACAATTCAAAATTAATTTTTGTAATTAAATAAAATATAAATTTTACTACTTACTTTTATGTAATGAACATTTAATTGATACATTCAAAGTGATATGTATTTAGATATTTTAGATTAAATTATTATTTTGAAATATTTTAAATATTTAATTTAATCAAATTGTATTTTATTATTTTATTTTATTGATTTACATATTAAGTAAATTTTATAATCAAATTATACATAAAATAATTAATGATATATAATTTTTGGTTCAAGTGAAATCTTCATTTTTCTTTTATTGATGAATTTATAGTAATTCATTAATTTAATTTTTAATTAATCATTATTATATTTTAAATGAATAAATAATAAAATTTTAAAAGATATATTTATGTACAGTTTTATGTTTTATGTGTAATATAAATATTTAAAAATATTTCAATCAAATTATTTTCAAAATGATATTTTAACTCAAACTAACAAAAATAAGTGCATTTCGATTTGAATGTATCAGTTAGATATTCATTACACAAGAATAAAGCAATAAAGTTATAATTTATTTATTTAGAAAAATTAATTACGGATTGTCATTACTTAAATATTTGATTTGTATGCATCAATAAAAATATATAAATTAAATAAAAATATAAAAAACTATGTGTATATCAATTTGTCAAAATTAATAAGTCATGTTTAAATTGCAAAATGTCAAAAGTCTTGTTTTTTTTTTTTTTTGCAAATAGTCAAAATGATACATTTTAACGTGGGCGTTTACGTTGATTAATTCAAATTTTTTAGATGATCACAATAAAGTTTCACTGAATTTTTAACCGATGTATGAAATTGTAAAAATTAAAAAATTTATGAATAATATTGTGAAAATTAAAAAAAAATGTCAATATTGCATAATACGTTAAAGGTCATAAATTTTTTTTGTTATTTACCCAAAATTTCGTATTCCGTCAAATATGAAATGTGTATGTATATACATACATAGATATAAGAATCCTTGTTATAGTATTTATGGCTTATTAACTAATTAAATAAAATATTTTTATGTATTTGATGGGTCAGTTTTATAAAATTAAAAAAAAACTAAAGTGGCAATTTGCCCCTTGAACTATCATCTGAGGTGCAATTAACCCCAACATGAACTATTTTGACTATTTAACCCAAACAAATCACAAGTTGGGCAATTAATCCTAAATTTTCACAAAAAAGAGAGAGTGCAATACACTCTCCTTCTTTACAAAAATAAATATTTTTAAATAATAAAATATCAAAAAATAAGTCCCCCACAGCTTCTTCTTCCTTTCTTTTCTTTTTCACAATTTTTTTTCTTTCCCTGAAAAAAAAAATCTCCCTCATCACCACCATTATTACTAATCTAATCACCATCCACTACACCACACTGTTCTCCACCCACAGTCACCAAGATTGTCTCCACCCATATTCATTAACATCATCTCCACCCATATTTAGCTAAATTAAAACGAGATAAAAAACAATAAATTAAGAGGAGCCCATAAGATTTTATCACCATGAAAGCTCTTATTTATGATCACCACTACCATTTTTATCACTTTCAAAGGAGGTCTAATTTTCAGCTAACATTTATTGCACAACTTATAACATAACCCAATTCTATATATCAGCGCTGAAATTGAAACTCTTGGCTTCCTTTTCAATGATGTAAAGCATAACTGGAGTTGACTTCTCAGGAAGTTAGATCATTGGATTAAAGATAATATGGAATATCAATACCATATCATTTTTTCTTCTAACCACAAGACCTATATATTCACTCATGTCTAAAGTTTTATGCTTCTACTCATCAAGTAGTTTCCAATTAAAGTGGTACAAGAATTGTGCAAGTGGAAATGAATTCCACATTGGTTGTGCCAAACAATATGTCAGGACACACCCTCCTACTGGCATCAAATGATATATACTCAAAATTGTTCCCTTCATAATCAATTGAACTATCAAGAAACTTCTCAGGATTAAATGTTTCAGTTTCAACCCAGTGATTTGGATCCATCCCTATTGCCCATACATTAATGATCACTTTGGTTTTTTCTAGGATTTCATATCCATTAATCTCTCATGTTTCTTTACATTCTCTTGGAAGTATCAATGGACCAGGTAGGTATAATCTTAAAGTTTCTTTTATCACTAACTTTAAGTACTTTAGTTAATTAAGGTCTATTTCATTTACATTTCCTTTTTCATTATAAACCTTCCTCACTTATGCTTGTGCCTTTTCTAGTGTTTTTGGATTCTTCAACATTTCTGACATTACCCATTCTACTATTATTAATGTTGTCTCATTGCCTGCAACGAATATGTCCTGAAATAGAATAAACACAAAATGCATTAATTGATTTGTGAATGTAGCTCATTTTATTGCTAAATTTGAGAAAATTAAGTAAAAAGCTTACTGACCAAGAGGACTGAATTAATATTCAAGGGAAATTCAAGATTTATATGCTGCTGAAGCCTTAGAAGAACATCAACGAGATCTCTATAACCATCATCACCATTAGCCATTTATGTTCTATTTTAAGTTATGTGGTCATCGACAATGCTATCAAGAATCTTATCTCCTTCGTCTCAAAGTGTTATGAGTTTAAACAATGTCCCACTGAAATAATGAAGGATTTAAAAAAAAGGAACAAATCTACTACATCAAATCCTGAAATCAGCTTTGCAAATTCCTCAAAGATTGATATAAATGCCTCCTGCTCTTTACTTTTCTTGCTGAAGGAAGTCCTGACAGTATTGCCATATGTGAAAGAAAATTTACTCATGCTCAGGTTAAATTGCGCTTTCCTAAAAAAGAAGAAATTGTACGTATCAAACTTGACACTTCCTTTTCCCTGATGGACCTATACTATTGAACACGCTTTGCACTGAGCAATTAAGTTATGCAGATTTTTCGCATCTGTCTCTAGTAGACTGAATTTGTAAACGTGATGTTAGTGAAGTCATAACTTGTGATACTAATAGATACAACCTTAGGCCTAATATTTGGATAGCAATGAGATCGTTGGTAATGGAGGTGTAAGCAATTGTGCTAATTTGGGTAGTAGTGGGGTTGTTAGTGATGGTGGTAATGGTGGTATTAGGACAACTGATGGTGGTATGAAGGTGGTGATGGTATTAATGGTTGATGAACCCAATATTTTCAAGAGGAGAAAAAAAATGAAATATTTTTTTATCATTATTTAACACACTTCCCTTGTCCTAATAAGAGAGTGGTATTCACTCACCTAAAATTGGGGCTAATTGCCCAAATTATGATTTGTTTGGATTAAATAGCCAAAACAGTTGATTTTGAGATTAATTACACCTCCGCTGATAGTTCAGAGGTGAATTGCCACTTTAGCCAAATTAAAAACATAAACCAAATCATTACTTATTAAAGTGGCTTTATAAACTGCAACAAAATTAAATTTATCGATTCAATTAACCTTTTTTCATATTAATTTTTTAATTTTGATTGGAAATTCAGTCTTTAAATTTTATTTGCTGACCCTTAGAATTTAATTTCAATATTCTTTAATTCTTGTTGTCTAAAATTATGGCTAAGCTAAAATCCAAATTTGTTTAATTTTATTTATTTAATCAAAGGAAAAAGTAGTAAAAAAGCAAACTACTCAAGTACCAAGCGGACACCACAATCATTATAGAAACTACAAAATCATTCATTAAAGTGATCATTACAAGATGATAGATAACATTGTTAGTTCAATAACACAATTACAAGAGACAACATAACTACTCACCCACTTCATCTACCATAACTACACTACCCACAAATCAACCATGCTAAATGCTCTACTAAATTTTATCCCAATCACCATCATTTTACCATCATCAAGATAACTACGTAAATTTGAAATGAGCATCAACTTCTTCAATCACTTACATTTTAAATCACCCCTAATTTTCTCATCCAAACTTATAACAACACTATGCTAGAAAAGAACATCTCCGGACATATTTTTAATTACAAGAGAGGGAATATAAAATTTAAATTCTTAATCTATTAATATATGAAAAGGAATTATATTATCAGATTATTAAAGCCGTAAAATTTTATACTTTATTAAACATTCACTGTAGAACTCTCTAAAAGGGTTTTCTTCTCACAATATGATTATTTCTCGAGTAGAAAAAAATATTTTAACTTGATAAAAATTATTATATAAATTTAAAAAATTAAATATTTTAATATTTTATATGAGATTGAATGTAAATCTAACTTCATTTTGATTCAGACACAAGGTAGCCCGGTGCATAAATGCGGACACGTACAACTCTGATTAATTAATAATAGCCCATAAAATGCCCACAAAAATCCATCTGCAAGTCATGGGCCCAAAACAGCCCCAGGGAGAGAAGACTATTTTAATCTCAACCGTTGAAAAAGCGGTTTCCACTTTCGTTTCAACGGCTCATGATTTTAAAATTTTCAAATTTTGAAAGATCAATTTGAGCGTTTTTGAAATGGGTCCCGCAGCAAGGCGCTTGCCGTTCAAACTTTTTGAAATTAAACCCCCACACGCTTGATCCAACCACCTATTGCCACGTGTCGTTTATTGCCACGTGTGGTGACAACGTAGCGAGTACCAATTGGGGAGCGTGATGAAAATGTGAATAGGAAATTGAAATTTGAGCTGTTAAATTTTCCCGCCTAAACGACAGATGTTGAAAAAAAATAATAGAGGAACAGAACGGTTTTTTTTTTTTTTTAAACTCCATCGCTTGCAAGGGTTGTTTTTTTTATAGGATCAAATCGAAGTTTTCTCAGTCTGTGTTTCGTCTAAAACAAACGCGTTTGTGCATTTTGATAGAAGAAAAGAAAAAGGTTTTTTTTTATAGAAATGGAAGAGATAGTGAAAGAGCAGCAGCAGGCCGGTGCTGGTGATACTGCTGTTGCTGTTGTTCTTCCTGGTATACTACATGGGTATCTTATGTGCTGTTTGTGCGGCTTTTCTTTGGTTGATTTGCTGACTTTTTTTGTTGGGTTTTTTTTAGGGAAGTCGAAATTGAGGTATCCGTTGAGATCGGCAACAAAGGTGAAAGAGGAGAAGACACCCGTTTCTCAATTCTCTAGTTCTTCTGCTTCAAAGAGGTATTTTTTTTAAAAAAGAGTATTATTTTGTTTTTTTGTTGTTCTAAAAGAAAAATTATTTATACAATCAAATCCCATGAAATGGAATTGAATCTTATGATGATCTGTAGTTGATTAATAATTTGAATTTTATATGATATGGGTTCAGAATCTCTAGAGATAATTTTCTTGCTTTATATATGAATTAATGGCTGAATTATTTGATGGGTAACATTTTTCTTAAATGGAATTGAAACAATAACTTCAGTCCAGATGGGCGCTTCCTGCATCTGTCAAAATCCTCTCTTTTTAATGAAAGATTTAAAACTTCATATTTGCATTTATTTGACCCGGTACAATCTAATAAATTTGTGGTTGCTTTCCTTTTATTCGTATTTTCAGAGGAAGGCCTGTATCGAGTGTAAGTAAAAGTGTGGGTGTTCTTGATCTTTCTGGCAATGACAAATCTGCTAAGCCACCCAGAAGGCTTTCCATTCCTGTCAAGTCAGGTGTTGCTGCAGGTGCAAAACCAGTTGGGACCATCACCCCAATATCTGAGGCTAGGGGCAAGAGGTCTGCTCATACTCAAGGAAAAAGCGAGACACCTCTTTCTGATTTCTCCAGAACTTCCAGCAGAATCACGTATAACAGGCTGGCTGCAGCTGCTTATTGGCTTTCACAGATTAAGCTCTCTGAATCTGCTGCTAAGCATTCAATTTCTCTCGGTTTTTTCAAGCTTGCTCTTGAAGCAGGATGTGAGGTATATCGATTCATATCTTTTATATTGTCATATCTTGGCTCTTTGGATTTTCCTGTTAACCACTTGTTGGTCTAGGACCATTCCGCATGCCCATTTGTTCTGTCATATGATTGGAAATGTTGACGTGTGATGCTTTTTGGTTTGGGATTTTTTGGTTTTTGATCAAATTAGCCTCTTCAACGTATGCGGGATGAGCTTAAATCATATGTGCGCCGTCATGATCTCAGTGAAATTGCAGAGTCAGTGAAAGAATTATTTGAGAACTACAATATTGCAGACAATCAAGAGCAGTTGCAGGTTTCTGAATCTTGTTCACAGGTTCCTGATGAGGGAACTCGATCCTCTGATGATGAAGTTCGCAGCTCTTCTTCTACAATGGGAACCAGGAAGCTGACGCCAAGGTCTCTAAATTCTGATTCTCAACGAGTTCCCTCTGTCAGTGAATCAGCCAAGAAAGAGGTTCTTCAGAAAAACACTACTGCAACGAGGACCAGGGCAAGTCAGAACAAGAATACTGCTAGATCAAGATTTGTTTCAGAGAGTACTGGTCGCCAGTTAGAGAAAAAGCCCCAAAGGCCAAATAAGCAAGAAGCTAGTAAGGAAAAGGACATGATGAAGAAGCAGGGTCGAAAACCTGTTGCTGTAGACAAAGGTACTATAAAAATCTTGTTTTTACAATGAATATTGTTTTGTTATCTTTCATATTATACGATGATGATTTTTGCTTACATTTACAGGTTCAGTGAGCCCTCCAACGGCTGCCAATGCACCAGAAGAGGATAAAGAAAATATGGTAAAGTTATCCTTTGACCAATTTCTAATAAATATGATATTTCTGTAACTTGGGAGTTTCAGCCTTTTCATTTTCTTAATCTCTTTTTGTTGCAGGATGCTCCGCCAATGGAAGAGGTCAGTCAGACAGAAGTCAGTTAGGCGATGGTGCTGCAAAATTGCTGCATCCTATCTTTCTCATAATCTTCTTGGGCTTTGTCTTCAGTGATTTTTTAAGTGGGGGCTTTTCCTTTGTATAGCATAGAATTCAATCCGGTGTGGAAGTGAGACCTTTTCAATTGTTTTCCTATTGGTCTGTGTTTGAAGTTCATTCGTATGGGTGTCTATTGTCTGTATTTGATGAATTCATCACAATATTATATTTGCTTGGTTTATAAATGGCTGTTTGTACTCTCAGGGAAGTCTCACAGATTATTCACACAGGTTCACTTTTTTTTTTTTTTTTTCTTGCAATTGAGCAAGTACATTGGCGGAGTGAGCCAGTAGCATACTAGCCCCTTCTTCCAACTAAAATCATGTTTGATCAGTAGCTTCACCAGTGCTCACATTTTTTATTTGCATCTAACATTCTCTTGCAATTGAGCAAGTTCACTGGTTTAGTGGCGGAGTGAGCCAGTAGCGTACTAGCCCCCTTCTTCCAACAAATCATGTTTGATCAGTAGCTTCACCAGTGCTCAGTAGACTGGTGGAAAATTGACCTACTTCTAACAGTAAGATTTGCACAGCTCGTTTTTTAATAGTTTTCCTTAATCGTTATAGTTGGCAACTTCTGCGCTGTTTTTGCTATTAATAATTTAATAATTTAACTTGTATAAAACTAATCTTCATCTTTGAAAAAATGAACCGAGGCATCGTGCACTGGGCTATGCCACAAAATCAATGGCTTGCCAAGAGTAATTTCCACCAGTTGCAATCAAACCAGTCCACAACTGCTTTTTATATTGAAGCAAGAATTCATAACAATTCAATGCAAATTGATACACATTACTATTTTACAAGAAGCCTAAAGACACGCAACAAGGAAAAGTCACATTAAAGCAGAGATGAAGTAATCCTAACATTCATAATTGGAAGGGAAGCCAAGAGTACAGGATAAAAGTAGATAATATCACAGGATGATCCTCAATGGCCATGCATGCCTTCAAAGCTTCACATAGACTTGAAGTGCTCTACCAGAGCACAAAGACTAGTCCGCTGTCCAGCTTTGCTCCACAATTTCCCTAACTCTGCGGTTGTACTCACGCTTGTTTTCACTGAACATCCGAGCAGCTTCTGAATTTGCAGGAGAATTGGGATTGGGGTCGCAGAGTAATGACTGCAATAAGTGATACAGCCTCAGTTATTAATTTATTATGTCAAACATTGAGCAGAAAGTGAGAAGAGTGCTGCATTATTGTTTGCAACCGATAGCTCTTTAACAACATTCAAATTTTTTTGTGTAAATTCCGTATGCTTGTTTAAAATTTGACAACAGTTATGGTACACATCATACCATGGCAGAAACACATATATAGCTAAACCAAACAGTGAAAATGTAGTCTCTCAGGTTCAGGGACATCTACATAAATAAAAGTTCTTGGCCAGGAAGTTCATCAATACTCAATTTTCTTGCATATATTCAAATATCTAAACCTCTCATATGTAATGTGACTTCAAGGCAACTGAAGTTCAATGCAGTAATTTTGTTGGATTACAGCAAAACAAATAGAAATAATCATTATCTCTTACCAACACTCCAAGCATCTTATAAGAATTTCACCTTTACCATTCATAGAATCCATAAGTAGGTTTGATTCTCATTGGTTTAGGACTGTAACAAGTACTTTGGTGTTATCAGACAGATGTCTAGCTAGGCGTGCTACAACTTTCAATGGCCTTATTATGCCTACATAATTCCTAGCACTGGTCACAAACCTTGTCACGACACTCTGGTTTGGATCATGAGTGATGACTAAGATGAAATCAAACAACATTGTTTATCTGAATACTAATAGACAAACCATCCTTAGGTCCATTATTTCAACTTATAAAGTACCACCTTTTCACTGATTTGTAATCACTCCTGGGAAACAACTTAAAAGTTACAATGCAGATCCTTTTTCCAACTCTATAATCTCACTATTCTGGACAAGGGCACATAAACATAAATAATAACAGATATCTACAACAGAAAGTTATATATAATCGACACATGTGCATATGTCCACACGAAAAAATCATCATATCAACTAAGAAGCATCAAGCTATGAGCATTTATCTTTACCTGTATGGATGTCAGTATAGCTGCCACATCATAAATAGGACTCCATTGATTTTGCAAAATATCCAAGCAGATACTTCCATCTGCATAGACTGATGAGAATATAGAAACAAGCTTAGTTGGGCATAATAACTGGACATAATAAATTAAGAATTAAAAGCCAAAATAAGAAAGTCCCTGTTCCAACTTACTATTGGGATGGAACATTCGGGAGACAAATCGCACTGTTGGAGGTTTGTTTGGATAGTCCTCAGTAAACTGTAGAGTCAACTTGAACGTACCTGAAGAACTCAACAATTTTCTTTTTAATGTAATTGAAAGTTCATTATGTGAATATAAAGTCAAAGATCGGAATAATCCCTATGCAGCATGCACAGATGCATGTATGGAATTAAAAAGAAAAAAATGAGCTTTTCCACATTGCTCAAACAAAATCCTTTTCATTTCAAATTATTCTGGAAATACCATACAAGCATGCAATTTCAGAATCACTTAGCCTCCAACAAGATAATCTGTTACAGTCACAAAATAAACATGTTGCACACATCAACCCATAGGGCACCCAACTGAATTAATCAAAGGCAAACAAATGCTTCACTCCACCTCAAGCACAAATACACTTTTAAAAATCCATATTGATGATAAAATGAATTTGATCTAAGGTTTATTCTCTGATAACCAGTAATAACCTTGTGTATTATCAGTTAAAGTTGTAAAAGGGAAAATAGCTTGTCTTTATTCTTTGAATTCAAATGGTAAGATATTATGGGTTACAAATGCATAAAAGCATGTGTGTGAAAACACAAAGGCACATGAAAAAGGTTAGTAAAAACTCTAATGCTCAAGTTTAACTAGGTTCAGTACAATTCAAGGCTTGGAACTGGCTGCAAAAGATGACAAGCCCAAAATTTTTGTTCAAGCCAGATTTTTTGTTACATGAACAAGTCCAAGTGCACCTGTACTCAATCAGACATTAGTTTTCAATCTCAAATTGAGTACAGATATCTTTATTTTTAGTAGAGGTAAACAGGGGCGGAACTAGAATTAGTTGTTGTATGTTGTGGGGAGGGATGCAAAGTTAAATTACACTAGACTAAAATAAAATATTCATAGAAATAGGAGCTAAAGTAATATATATATATATATATATATATATATATATGAGAAGGTTTGGGGGCTAATTATGTTATTTCACGAAATTTAAAGGTAATTTTGTAATTTAAAAAAATTTGGGGGGCCATAACCCCTAGAGCTTCTGTGGCTAAAGGTGAGATCAGGTAAGAAACCAGTAGGACCAGCTTTTTTGTTCTGGTTCCAGTCAACATTAACGCTTGCGAATCAGGTCTGTCTTGCTTTCCCAAAGCTTGCAAATAAGTGGACTACCTGCTTCTTCTGACAATCAACCACCCCTCTTCCCCCTCCCCAAAAAAAAAAAAAATCCAGCAATTCGATATACACGTAGGATTCTTAAGGAAGAAATTTCAAAAGACAACCAAGCAATTGAACCATCACTTAGAAAACCAATTCATGATGACACCCAACTACGCCAAATAAAAGAATCCAAGAAGCATTTGACTCCTTCGACTGGTTTGGAGTAAGAAAATGAAAAAAATAAAAATAAAAAAAGACTACCTACAGATTTCAGACTTCCAGACATCCCAAAAACTTGGATGATTCCATTTTATGTTGCCACTTGCAACAGTATTTCATTCAACAACGCTAAACCAATGCATAGCAAAAGAACAAGCAGGTCCCAACTCTAATATCCCAAGCTATCCACAAATCACAATCAAGTAGAAAATTGTAGTAATTAAAAGCAACAATGAGACATTTCAAATTTCACTTAAAACACAAGAAAATACCATATTGAGCGTTAAAATATATAATGCAAAAATGATGCACAAGAATGCTAGATAGTAATGAGTGCACTTCAGCACATGCTTCCTCAAGTACAAATTTCAAAGCAAGGATTACTCACCTCCATCCCAAGGAGTATCATCAGGACTGCAATTCAAACAGAACAGAAATTTTTTTTACTATAATTAGCAGTAACTAAATATGCACAAAAAAAGGGTAAACATACAAACAGATTAATGTACCCAAAAATGACAGCATTCCAGAGCATTATGTTGTTGTCTTGGGGTGCCCCACTGATCCCTGCAGGCGGGTCTTGCTGCAACCTCTTAAAATCTCTCATCAACCTCTTTCTTGCAGGAGTTGACATCGTCGCTGAATACACATATAACCCCAATCAGTTGAACATTTCAGTCATATTTATATAAACGTTCAAACAAATCAAAACAAAGGTTAATTGAATTGAATGCACGCTTTAATTATGCTAAACATAACAAAAGGAGGAGTCAACAATACAAGACAATCTCTGCTAGCACAACCACAATTGCAGCAGGTGACAGCTCAAAGACAGGTTCTTTCTCAACAGAATCATTAAAGCAATAAAATTTATCATATACAATGGATTAAATTAAAATTCTTTTGAATTTCAAACAAATCAACTTTACATAACTACGCAAATTGACATCGAAATTAAAATTTCCTTCAATTCTTTCAATGGGAATTACTCTTTTTCCCAAGATTTTAGTTCTGACAGCACGAATTAAACATAATTCAGGCTGCGACTTTCAGATAAACAATCAAGAGCTAGGGTTTTAAGTTTTGGTAGAAACAAACAATTTCAGATCTTTAAAATACAAAAGCAGATCTAAAAGGAACAGGCAACTCAAAAAACAGATCGAACAAATAATAGAAGGCGAATTGAGCTGAGCACATACCTGATGAAGGAGATGCGACGAGAGAGAGGGGCAGGTAGAGCTAGGGTTTTTGAATTGAAGGGGTTTGATGGTGATGGTGGTGGCGATGATTATAAATCAGAATCTAAAAAAAAGAAAAGTGATCTGAAAATCTAAAAGAGTGTGTGTGTGTGGTGATTAAAGAAGAGAGCAAAAAAGGAAGAATATTTCTATATTTTTGTATAAAGAGGAGGAGGAAGAAGAAGAAGAAGGAGAAGAGTGTATCGGAATGGATGAAGAGTAGCCGGGTACTTTTTTATTTCTTTCTTTTGTTGGCTTCATTCATTTATAGCCCCCCTGAATTTATAAATTTTTGTCACTTCGATACAGCAACTTTTAATTTTGCTAGTTTATAATTTTTTTTTTTAGAGAAAAAGATGAATATTTCATTTATTGAAGATTAAAAATACATCTTGATAAAATAATAATAAGAATAAAAATACAATTTAGAAATACCAAAACAAAATCTTACTAAAATTATAAATTTTCTTATTATTATCTCTCAATCGAGTTGACAAAGAGCTCTTCTAATTTATAAACTCAGTGACTTTGTTTATCTGTAAATTGATTTTTTGGTCTTCGAATGAGTTTGATTGCAGAAATACCAACAGAAAATTCATAGCAAGGAGATATCCAAATTTCATAAAAGAAAGGGAAAAGGTACAAATCCGCCCTTAATATTTATGCCCAAGTGTGAATTAGCCCCTAAATAATTTTTGGGCTAAATTAAATATAAGAATTCACAATCATTGCATTCTTGGCCCCCCATTTAACAGAGGCAATTTATCCATCTAATGTTGTTATATGAAGAGATGATGTGGCAGATATTGGGTCCCATGAAAGCAGTTTTATAGGTTGGAGGGAAATTTACCACCTTTTAGCTCCATTCAGTTGTATTCTCCCCTAATAACTTCAACCCAAGCCCTAATTACTTTAACACACATATACCCAAATGAGGAAAACAACAGCTCACTCTATCACTTTCTTTACCCCATTCGAGCTGCAGTTGAAGATGACACTGTAGACGGCAGGGTTTAGCGCGCGTCTAAGATTTTAGCAACCGCGTCATTATTTGAGCTCAGAACTCTAGAGAACACACTAACCACTGTCATAAAGATATGGCGTGGAGATGAGGAGTCGCTACCCAGGATAATAACTGAGACAAATCGAAAAGGTAGAACTCGATTCCCTAAAAGAAAGCTAGCACTACAACCAGGAGATTTTGGATACGGAATACCAACTTCTTTCAATCTTGTGTTCATTTAAAATGACTTTATGAATTATTATCTTATCCTCTATTTACATGCAATTTTATATAAACCCAAAAAAACAATAAACTCCAAGGCAAACTAGTCATAAAATATCCAAGTAAATAATGCATTCAATCATATAACCCCTAAGTTAGTCTAATCTACATAGATTTTAATTAAATGAGTTAAATCTACATGTTTTAAATTATAAGTGAACCTAAAGACCTAATTCCTTTTAATTTTAATTAAATGAACCTAGGTCTAATAATTTTAATTCTAAATATGGGCCTAAATCTACAAATTATAAAATATTTAAATTAGTGGGCTTAATTCTACATGTTTTAATTAAATATGATCTTAAATCTACAAATTATGAAAAAGAGCTTAAATTAAGTGAGCTAAATCTAAATTAATTAAATAAAATTAAATGGGCCTATGTCTAATTAACTAAATGGGCCTAAAGGTATTTCTAACCTAAAATCTAATTAATTATGGGCCTAAAAATATATTTTAATTAAACTAAACCTAATTAATTATTAAGTGATATGGGCTAAAAGAATTACCTAAACTTAAATAAATCAATTAAGACCTAAAGTGGGCTTAAGGCCCAAAACATACAAAAATAATAAATAAGTCCAAAAACAAATAAAAACATAAAAAAAAATAATTAAATAAAATCAAACAAATAATTAAATTTATTCCTTATTAAAACCCTAATTTTATTAACATGCAACCTAAATTAATCTACTTCCTCCATTGATTTTAAATAATTATCCAAATTGAAACCTAATTTTACTAACCAATTTAATCAAAATAAACATACAACCACACAAATAATTTTATTATTCCCACTATCGGGGCTATTACATTAATTAATAAAACAAGTAATAAAAAATATAAAAATAAAGAATAAAAATAG
Source organism: Mallotus nudiflorus (assembly GCA_947683625.1). NCBI lineage: Eukaryota > Viridiplantae > Streptophyta > Magnoliopsida > Malpighiales > Euphorbiaceae > Mallotus > Mallotus nudiflorus. Next base: position 2,424,297 of record CANTUR010000226.1, on the reverse strand, counting down.
AGACAATAAAAAATAAAAAATAAAACCCTAGAAACCAAGTCTCTATGGAGCTTTGTTCATAATCTTATGATGAAATTTATCTCATATGATCACCATGTGTGTTTTCCTCCACAATCACCAAAAAAACAAAATAATAATTAATAAATAAATTATGATAAAATAAATAGAATAATAAAAAATTAATAAAAAATAAATAAATAAATAAAAGAAGAAGAAGAATATGATATGCTTATGGATGATTAGGGTGCTCCTCAGATTTTGTGATTCACCGTTCTTGATAAGTCTTTGAATCTTTTCTTCAAAAAATCCTTCATGAGTTTTGAATTAGTTGATGAATCAAAGGTAATTTTTGGATTAAAAAAAAACAACTTTCTTTCTCTCCTCTCCTTCTTTTCTACACCCCTTTTTTCCTCCTCCCTTTTTTTTTCTTTTCTTTCCTCCCCCTTCCTTTTATAGTAAAACCAGAGGTCTAACCCTAATCCTAATGTCATTCTAATTCTTAAAGTGTATTTAGGAATTTTAAACCAATTAGGAATGAATTAATTAGGAAGTTTAAACCAATTTGGATTTAATTAATTAGGAAGTTTAAACCAATTAAAACACTAAATTGAGAGAGTAGTTTAGAAATAGAAAAACGGAAGAATTCAATTCCGACCATGATTGTATAATTTCGGTCGGAATTGTTGTAATTCTGGTCGGAATTATGGAATTTCGACGCGCTTTTTTTTTACATTTAATTACGGAAAGGCCCCGAAAAAATTTAAATTTTACAATTAGGTCCTAAAAAAAACTTTGCAATTTAGTTCCTGAAAATATTAAATCCTTCCTTTAAAAGCCCTTAGAGTTTTTTAGGATTAAGTTTCGAAGACATTTTCATCACTGGAATCCTTTGTTACATCCATAACATATCATCCTGAAATTGGGTGTTTACAGTTGCCCCCCTTTATCGCTATTTGCTTGACAAATTGCGACAATGCAAAATAGCACCCAATTTCTAAATTGAAAGTTAGGGTACTTACCTGTACTCCTTGAGGCTTCTGCTTGTGAATTTGCTATACTTGGACGTGCAGCGTTTCAAATGACATATCATACTCAGTCGTATAATATTGATTATACTCGGTCGTATAACCTTGGGTGAATGAACCACATTGTACTCGGTCGTACAATGTTTAACTATACTCGGACGTATAGCATTAGAAAGAAATTACATCATACTCGGTCGTATGATGCCGATTATACTCGATCGTATAATCGATTGAGGATACATTGTACTCGATCGTACAATATTGACTACTCTCGGTCGTATAGTTTGTTTTGATAAGGAACATCATACTCGGTCGTATGATGCTGATTATACTCGGTCGTATAATCGATTGAGGATACATTGCACTCGGTCGTACAATGCTAACTATACTTGGTCGTATAGTCTGTTTTGATAATAAACATCATACTCGGTCATATGATGCTGATTATACTCAGTCGTATAATCGATTAAAGATATATTGATAGTTTTAACAATTCCCTAAATCACTAAACTATAAAGCTTTACAATCTAGGACTAAATTGCAAAGAATCAAATGGACCTAAATGTAAATGAAAGTTAAAGGACCAAATAGGATATTTTCCCTTTATATATTTCATTCATTCTTTTTCCGATTCACATTCTCTTTTTCCTATTCTTCTTCTTTTTTTTCCTCTTCATTTTCTCTTGATTTTCAAATTTTCTCTTTTCAATTAAACTCTTATCTGACATTCGATTTTGGATCCGTCTAATCCTATGGCCCACCTACAACGTAGACTACGCGGGAGCAGTTCTAGGCAGTTAAATCCCCTCACTTTACGTCCACATTTTCCCCAAAATGATTTAGGGCTTCATAAAGATGAAGAGATACTTCCACTGACTCACTTGCACCTCCATAGATGTTCTCAGGCTGGAAATGAGGCAAATTTCTTATCTTTATTTTTAATTCTACAATAAACATATTTATTTCATTATATAAAATTAATGTTTATATGCATGCAATTTAATGAACAAAGTTGATGTAAATCATGAAAAATTGACAAATTAAAATCAAAATGTGTTAAATTTTACTGGGATTTTCATCAAAAGTCTAGATTTCTAGATTAAAATCCCTAATTTTCGACTGGAATTCTTTAATTTTTGACTGTAAATCAAGAAATCCAATTGAAATTCTGGATTTCCGATTGGAAATCTAGACTTTCAATTTTTTTTTTTAAAAAGTGATGTAATAAAAATAAAAAATTTAGGAAAGAAAATGATCCTGTTGTTTCTGCATTGTTCAGAAACCCCTGAAATTCTCAAGTTGTTTTCACTTGGCGCGAGAGTTGCTCCATGACTTGTTTGGAGAGGTAGCACAACATGTCTGGGCATCCGGCCTTCAACGCTTTGTTGCCGCTTTACCGACTATTCGAGGTAGGTTAGATCACTATTCCCTTTTTGCCCTTATCGAGAGATGGATGGACACTACTCACACCTTTCACACACAAGTGGGTGAGCTGACCATTTCCCCGATGAGTTTTTTTGCCATTACCGGGATTGCATTCGGAGGTACCCCGGTTCCCTTTGATGTCCATTACTACACTCTTCTAGTTGATGCTAGGAGTCGTTACGTCCGTGACCTACTCGGATTCATTCTAGCATGGAAGAATAGGAATGTCATGACCCAAAACAGGAGCCATGACCGGCGCTAGGGAACGGGAATTCTTTCGAATCCGGAACCCATAGCAAGCCTTAAAATAAAATAAAACATACAATAGTAATAATAACATAATTTGCAACGGAATAAGATCATAAATATCAAAATAATATTTACACCAAATGAAATTAAATCAAATCCTAATCTCATATATATAAATAAACTTTTAATACAAGTTTTCAGTTCAAATTCTTAAAGTACATATCTCACGACTTTATACAACTACTGCAGTGTCTAGATTATAAAAATAAAACTCAAGTGAGCAGTTTACATAATGAAGCCGCGAAAGAAATCCGGCGTACAGGCTTGCTACTGAGGTATGACGAAGATGACTCTCCTGAAAAATAGTCAACGGAGGGGAGTCAGACCTCACTGAGTGAATTACTATAATATATATACATGCATACTAAATGACAATGCATACAGTTAACAGTATATATCTAATATGTATATATACAAGCAAATACACATAGATGCAATAAAATCATTTTATATATTTTTATTGAAAATCATCATTTATGAAGGATCAAATAGAACCCTAGAAAATCGCAACCTCAAAACAGTATTAGACAACACTCTAGCCATACAGTCTCACTTATTCCAAATAAGTTCACTTGTTCTATTTGGACAGTAGACTGGCCCCGAGACACTAAGTCAACCGAGCTCCAGCAGTCTGACTGTCAGTGTGATTGGCCCTGAGACACTAGGTCAATCGAGCTCCAACAATCACACTCTCGAATCATATCTCACACATCAAATAATCAAATCCAATCAATATCCTCAAATAGGTTAGTTATATAGCCTAAATGCTATAAGCGTACCGGTACGTACTCGGTCCTAGTGCTGCCCATCAGGTAGCACGTTCTATTGATATCCTTTATTAAAATATAAAACATACATTCATATGTATGAATTGAATAAAATAACAACATAAACTATATATATATATATACTAGAAATATACCAAAAATAAACCAAGTATATTTTGAGTATATATATGTCAAATAAATCCAATATAATTGTAAAATAAATTAAATATATACTTAAAAATATTTTAAATATAAATGTTTAATAAAGCATGCATATAATTTAAAATATACCAAAGATAAACAAAAAATGAACTAAAAATAAACTTAAATACTAATTGAATTATTTATGCATATTTAATTAAAATAAAACATACATTTCTAAATCATGCACCTTAAAGCATATATATATAGAATAGTAACTCACAGTTAGTGCGCTCCTCGAGATGGGTCCAACGGGCCTGGTCCACTCGGTCTCGGTGCAACTAAATAATCAAATGATAATAGAAAATCAGAATAAACCTAACAGAAATTCTAGGGACTCGTTCCAGAATATTAGACACAGAATTAAAAATCAGAATTCGACCGGACATCACGTTTTACGAGAATTCTACCAAAAATTCAGCAGAACCTCCCCTGTAAAATGGACATCTCTCTACTCAAAGAGTAGAGCCGGCCCTGCAAAGAAACACACTTTGAAAAATAGATACAGAAACACATTCACAACCCCTCGGTCGGACTTCAAACTACAGTTTACCGACCGAGGTCCACAATTCACAGAATAATATAGAAATACCAAAAATACCCTTATATCATAGAAATACATTTAATAAGTAAAAATTACGTAATTAATCCTAAAACACAGTAAAAATCGATAAAAACTCATTTTATTAGAAAAATCGTATATTATATATATAATTGAAAATAATTTACGAAAAATAGTTTTAATTAGTTAAAAATACTAAATAATTTGTAGAAATCATTTTTACACCTTAAATAACTATTAAAACCAATTTAATTACATTTTTAGCCAATTTAGTGTAAAATTACCAAAATACCCCTATATATATAAATATACTAAAATTAATCCAAAAATTCACCAAAAATAGTATAATTACTCAAAATTAATTTTCTCAAAATATTTATTGATAATATCAATAAATAAATTCAATTAACTAATTAATTTCAATTAAACACACAATTAACCCTATTTATCCAAAATTACATAAACTAAATAAATTCAAAATAAATACATAAAAATTCACAAAAATTCCAAATAAATTTCTATAATTCATTTCAACACCTATATTTATCATAAAACATAATTTTATAATTTAATTAATTAATTTTAGAAAATTAGAAAATAATAATAAAATATTCAAAAATACCCAAAAATCAAAATAATTTCAAAAAATTCTAAAAAAATTCACACATGTAGATTATGCTAAGGGGAACAACATTTGTGACGGAATTTTTCATGAATCAATCAAATAAAAGTTCAAAAAAATCAAGAACCCTAATAGGCCGAAATTGCAAAATCGAAACCTAGGCAAATCTAGACCATTTTAAGTGAAACAAAGCTTGGAATCACACTCACCGGAGCTCAAGGAGAAGAAAGAGACCAATGGTGTCAAAAACGGTGGCCGAAAATGCTGTGAACGACGGTGGCTTCAAGTTTTAGCTTCTCCGGCCAAAACAAGCTTCCCGACGTTGGAAACGGGCTCTGCTGGCGGCGGAATAGGCTGAGGAAGGAGGTGGCACGCCGAGAGGCACACCGACGGTGAGTGAACGGAGTGAAAGTGGCCAGAACGACGAGGAGGATGATCAGGAAGGAGAGGGAGTCGGGGGCAAAATGGTAATTTGGCAAACTTTGATTTTTTGACAATATTAAATGTATATATGCATATATATATATATTCACACTATATATTAAAATAATATAAACTCACACACATTAAATATCCACCACACACATAATTTAATATATTAATAATTTATACACTAAAAATAATTAAATAATATTAAAACTAATTAATAAATAATAATAATAATAACAAAAATTAGGTAATTAATTAAACCCTAGTTAAATAAATAAATACACATATATACTTTATTTAGAACTTTAAAAATATAGATGAGTTCATGCAAATACGGAAATCTATTTAAAATAATTAATAATAAATAATTTACGTGTCAATTTTTCCGAAAATGCAAGTCCCGGAAAAATTTTACGTAAAGTACTTGAAATAACATAAAATAATTAAAAATCAATTTTAATTAAATAACAACTTATGAAATATCATGAATATATACAAAAATTATTAACACTGCATATCCCGATGCAGTTTAAAATATTTTAAAAACTCGAGATATTACAAGGAAGAACGTGCTTCTTTATTCCTTTATGCAGGGTTTTAGAAGACTACCTACCACCACACCCCGCCAAATTCTCCAGAAGGCGAGATGTTTCTTATTGATTCTGCTTGGCACTACCCTCTTTTGTGAGACTGGTCATGAGGTTAGCATTGCTCTTCTTGGCCCTCTTCAGGATCTTTCTAGGGTCTCTTCTTTGGATTGGGGGTCTGCAGCACTTGCCTACCTCTACTGTAGATTGGATACTGTTTGTAGAGGCACTGTGATGATGTGCGGGTTCTGGCATGTCTTGAATGTATACTTCTTATCCTTTTTTTTTTCTTACTTTCACCTTCCCCTCTTTATTTCCTTGATTTTCCCCTTTTTCAGATTTGGGGTATTGAGACTGGAGTGATTCGAGGTTTTAGTGCCATTAGCTCCGACAGGAGTCTTCCTCTGATGTAGAGATGGGGTTCTTCTCGTCTTGCTAGCATTAAACATGATTTGCAGACTTATCGAGATCAGCTGAACTCCTTAGAGTGGGACCTGGTAAGAAAATTTTTAACTTTTAATATTTCATCAATTGCAGAAGTCTAACAAATTTAAATTTAAATGAATGAGTTTGTAGGTTAGATTTGATTGGTTGGCTGGCACTGAAGACATTCAGCGATATGAGTTTATGACTGCAGTTATGAGACTTGAGACTATGAGAGTTCTGCTTCCCGATTATGGCTGCCAGATGTGGTATCTTCGTGAGCGTGTTTACCACTGGCATGTGGGACCTTCCAGGAGACGTGTCCCTTCTGCTATTCCTTCCTCAATGTTACAGAGTAGCAACATGACTGGCCCTGAGCTTAGAGCTGCTCTTGAGGGATATGCTACTTCGACGATGCTTGAGCGTTCTTGTCATTATCGGGAGTATATTCGAGAGAACCTCTTAGAGCAGGTTCCTATGGACCCATCTGAGGTATGCTTTTTCTCGTTACTTCACTCAAATTCTCTCATCATTATTGACATTTGATTCTCTATATAGTTTGAAGGAGTCCCTAATGCTACTATGGATGAGACTGAGGATGGTACTAAGGAGACTGAGCAGGAGGTTGAGCCTATTCCTTATAGTGAGACTGCTCATGGTGAGGCTCCCTCAAGTATTATTCTGGGTGATGTTCCCCCATTTGATAGGTCGATGTATTATTGGGCTCCCATGGTACATACTCCTGTTGAGCGACACATGTATTTTGATACAGCTCAGATTCCTAGCTTCTCACCTCTTGATGCTTCACATGTAAGTCCGATTTGCTCCCTAGCCAACCCTGCACAAACTTGCACTTATTGCTGAGTTAGTAAAGTTTATTTTATAGATCCCTAGGACACAGGTAGAGTATTTGTATGAAATCGCCTCTTCCCAGAGATTATTTACTATACAGATTACAGACACTTGGAGGGTTAGTATTTATAACATATATGCAAATGTATGCATGTTATGCATGATATACATGGTTCTGACTATTTTCTAATGCAACAGACTTATGCCAGGGATCTAGAGCGTGAGAATGAGAGGCTCCGGCGACAGCTTGCTAGCCTTAGTTTTGATGAACCTGATGCTGGGACTTCTATGCCCCTAGATCAGAGTGACAATCTAGATAGAGAGTGGAGTCCTTAGCCGGACACTGGAGCTCAGGAGGACTGACTTTCTTTAAGAATTGACTGTTGTAACTGTACTTTGAGATATTTTAGGACTGTCTTCTTTTATGTACCATGGACTTTTATTTTGGACCAAACTGTAATTTTTTTTTGTTGGTGTCCTAGATTTCTAATCGAAATTTTTAAAATTCCGATTGAAAATCTAGAATTCCGATCGAAATTATGAATTTTCGATCGAAATTATGGATTTCTGATCAGAAATCTAGAATTCTGATTGGAAATCTCGGCTCCGATTCTATTTCTTTTCCTTCTCCGTCGCGACTTTAGTCCAAACACAATCCTAATTCTTTATGTATTTAATCTGCGGCCTATATAAGAACAAAACCCATAAGACAAATATACTGCATTCACTCCATTCTTCACCTCAATGACATAAGCCACGCTTACTTTGGTGAGGAAACTTCTCAAAACCCTTAATGGAGATGATTGGAATAAAATTCTACCCTTTCAACATTTAAAGATAGATAATAATTTTTTACATGCTGCTGCTACTTTCTGGGATGCCAAGGATCATGTATTTAGATTCAACGGACAAGAGCTGTGTCCTTTGGTAGAGGAGTTTGCTGCTATTCTGGGATGTTCACTAAGTTCAACTGCTACCATTGCTCTCCCAGACCTTGAAATTGAGTTCCCCAGCAGGTTAATAATATTCTTTGATATGCCCCCAGATATTATCTACATACACGCACATAATGTTGAAACCATCAGTCTTCCCTTTCTGATTTCCTTTTGTGATACTCAAGACAAAATTAGTACTGCTTGGATTAGAACTGTCGCCTTCTGCCTATATGCTCAGTTTCTGCTAGTATCTTCTCATGGAGATGCTAATATAAAAATTATCAGTATTTTAGAACAGGTAGAAACTGGAGCTAGTCCTTTGCCTGTCATACTTGCTGAAACTATCATTGGGTTAGATAATTTCAAAGTTCAAAATTGGCTCTCAGGCAGTCTTCTTCTCCTTCAGGTATGTAACTTTTTTTTTTTTTTAGCTTAGCCGCCCTTTTAGGTTTTCAACTCAGCCATTTTTTTTTAAGATTTGGTTACAGGAGAAATTGAGTATGCTTAATGCCCCTCCCAATGCTTTGACTTATCAGCCTTATCATCTACAATCTCGTTCTTTGAAGACAAAGAATAAACATACTAGAGATCAATGGGTTGATTGGATGAAAGGCATTGCTGATACTGAGATTACTTGGATCTGTCCTTGGTGGAGATTAAAATTTGTGACCATCAACTTATATGACAACTGTGTCCCTATTCCTGGATTATACTCTTTGACCTTTCTTCCTCTTTTACGCCTCTGCCGTCAGTATGGTCACCCTCAATTTATTGTTGCTGTTGTAACTGACTTCGAAGGTTTCCTCTTGAGACAAGATTTCTTGGACAAGGTGAAGAACTTATGGCCTCGTAGAACTTTGGAACGCAATATGTGCCTAGATGCTGACATGACTACTGATGACAACTGCAAGACTTGGGTTACAATGCAATCTATAGAATCACCAAAACTTATTAAGTACAAAAGGACTAAAATATTATTAGATGAGTTGAGAAAGAAATAAAAACATAACTAGTGGTCTTATAATTCTGGTTTCTTATGTTTTATTTTTCTTCAAGTCTTTGTGTCTTGTAATAAAGATAGAATACACAATATTTAACAAAAATATCTTTTCAATTCATTTCATTACCCAGGGAAAAAATGAGTACATTTATTACATCACATGACACAACTTCTGTTATCAGCTAGTCCTTTTAGATTTTCTAACTGAACATTTTTCCTCTCATTTTCATTTCCCTAACTTTTGCTTGATCAGCCCTTTACGGGTTTTTTTGAACAGCGGGAATGTCTTAACTTTTGCTTAACCAACCTTTTTAGGTTTTCTAGTTAGCGGACTTTTTTTTTATTTTTTTAAAGGTAGTATTTCTTAAGGCGATCCAGGTTAATTGGCTCAGTGAACTCATTCCTTTATAGATCTGATATCTTTGCGGCTCCCGTGGGCAAGATTGTCTTGACTAAGTACGGTCCTTCCCAATTCGGTTTGAATTTTCCTCTCGGGTCAAACACCATTGCCCTTGCGTGCTTTAATACCATATCTCCTGCTTTTATCTTTCCTGGCTCAGCTTTTTTATTGAACGCTCTTGCTATTCCTCTCTGATAAATCTGAGTATGGAATAAAGCATCCATCCTTTTCTCATCCAGTGATACAAGGTAATCAAACCTCTTTTGCATCCATTCGCTCTCGAGGATTTTCGCTTCCATAACCACCCTCAAGGATTTAATTTCTGTCTTTATAGGTAGAACTGCTTCGCAACCATATACTAACGGGAACGGAGTTTGTCCTGTAGCCATACGTGTTGTAGTTCTGTATCCCCATAAAGCAAAAGGAAGGTGTTCAGACTAGTCCTTATGTGTCTTCACCATCTTAGAGAGAATCTTCTTTATATTCTTATTAGCCGCTTCTACTACACCGTTAGCCTGAGGTCGATAAAGTGAGGACTTATAATGCTCAATCTTGTATCTTTGTAACAACTCAGCGATGTCTGCCTGAAACTGAACTCCATTGTCTATCACAACATGATGAGGGACCCCATACCTACAAATGAGGTTTTTCTCAATGAACTTTGCCATCTGCCTAGCTTTTAAGGTGCCAAAAGATTCTGCTTCTACCCATCTTGAGAAGTAATCAATTGCGACTACTATATATTTATGCCCATTTGAAGCAGTTGGTTTTACTTCCCCTATTATATCTATTCCCCAGGCTGCAAAGGGCCATAGAGATGTTAAACTATTTAGAACTGTAGGGGGAAGGTGATTGAGGTTCCCATATACTTGACATTGATAGCATTCTCTCACTATCCGGATGCAGTCCTTTTCCATACTCCCCCAATAGTATCCCTACCGAGTAATCTTCTTTGCCAGAATTATCCCATTCATATGTGATCCACAGACTCCTGCATGAATTCCTCTTATCACCTGCTCTGCTTCATCCTTCTTGAGACATCTCAGCTGTATTCCATTCGGCATCCTTCTGTATAATATCCCATCATGACTTGTATAATGACGTGCAACAACACGAAAAGCATATATATCTTTGGAATTTGCTTCATCTGGGTATCTTCTTTCCTCGATAAATCTCTAGATATCATAAAACCATGGCTTTTCCTCTGGCCCTATCTGAATATTCATGACATGTTCTTTGCAGTAACATGGAGCTTGCATTTTCATTATCACCAAGGGTTTCATCATCGATCCTGTCAGTTTATCCCATATTAAAGAAAGTGTCGCTAAAGCATCCGCCATCTGATTCTCGTCTCTTAGTATATGCATAAAAAGACATTTGGTGAAATTCTTTATTAGCCTTCTCAAATAATGGATGTAAGGTTTCAGTATTTCTTCCTTTACTTCCCACTCTTCATTAGCCTGGCTGATGACCAACATGGAATCTCCATAAACCAATAGGTCTTTCGCTCCAACTGCCAATGCTGCTTCCATACCATAGATACATGCCTCGTACTCAGCCATATTGTTGGTAACCTTGAAGTCTAGTTTCTGGGCCATTGGGATGGTTTCTCCTTTTGGTGTGACAAGAATTACTCCTAACCCTGCACCTCTATTATTCACTGCTCCATCAAAATAAAGTTTCCATTCTCAGTGTTCTATTACTGCTAGGTTCTCATCTGGAAACTCTAGATTCCACTGCTCATTTCCTTCGACTGCATTCTGGGCTAGAAACTCTGCTACAGCTCTACCTTTGATGACCTTTATAGTGACATATTCTATATCGAACTCAATCAAAAGTACCAACCATCTAGACATCTTTCCAGTCAAAGCCGGTGTTTGGAACAAGTATTTTAAAGGATTTATCCTTGAAACGACTTGTACTTTATTGGATTGGAAATAATGTCTTAATTTCTTTATAGCCCAGATCATTATCAAACATGTCTTCTCTACCAGATTGTACTTTTCCTCATATGGCAGGAATTTTTTACTGAGGTAGTATATAGTGTACTCCACCCCTTCGGGCATATCTTGTGCTAGCATTACTCCCATTGCCTTTTCTTCTAGAGCCAAATATAAGATTAAAGGCTTATCTTATTTTAGTGGCCTCAATACAGGTGGGTTAATAAGGTATTAATTAATCTTATCAAAGGCTTCTTGGCATTCTTCATTCCACTCCACAGGCTGATTCTTCCTCAAGAGCTTGAAAATCGGGTCGCAGACCATAGTAAGTCTTGTAATGAACCTGCTGATGTATTATAGTTTTCCAATAAACCCTCGTACTTCCTTCTCTGTTCTTGGCGCTGGCATCTCTTGAATGACTTTGATCTGGTCCGGATCGACTTCTTTTCCTTTATTGCTGATTATGTGCCCTAATAACTTTCCTGAAGTTACCCCAAAGATGCATTTCTTTGGATTAAACCTTAGGTTATATTTTTATGTTCTTCCTAAAAACTTATCCAAAGCCTCAAAGTTTCCCTCTTTTATTTCAGACTTAACCATCATATCATCAACATAAACTTCCACTTCCTTGTGCATCATATCATGAAATAAGGCAGTGGCTGCTCTTTGATAAGTTGGTCCTGCGTTCTTTAAACCAAAGGGCATCACTTTGTAGTAATATGTTCCCCATTCCATGATGAAAGTGGTCTTGATCCTGTCCATCACTGCCATCATTATCTGATTATAACCTGAGAACCCATCCATAAACGAATGCATCGCATTAGATGCTGCACTATCCACAATCACATCAATATAGGGTAAAGGAAAATCATCCTTTGGACATGCCTTATTTAGGTCCCTGAAGTCCACACACATTTGAAATTTTCCATCTTTCTTGGGAACTGGTACTATATTTGCCAACCATTGAGGGTACTCCACAACTTCTAGAAAACTAGCCTGGATCTGCTTAGTGACTTCTTCCTTTTTCTTTTTTGTCCACTCGGGCCTTAACCTACGAAGTTTTTGCTTAACAGGTTTAGCTTCAGGATATGTTGGAATGTAATGCTCCGCAATTCCCCTATCTAACCCTGGCATATCCTCATAGGACCAAGCAAATACTACCTTTCTTTTTATTAATATTCTCTCAAAATTTTCTCTCTCTTCAGGAGTTAAGTCATATGATATAGAAATGTGTTTTGGTTATTCATTTGTACCCATGTTTAATGAATCTAATTGAATAGAATTAATGTCAAACATGCATGAACGATCATTATTAAAATGCATAAGACCATTAGAATCAACATCACACAAGTAAACCAAACCAGAATTTATATCATTGACCATAAAGGAGATAAAATTTTCATCCTCAAACAAACCGGATGTTATTACATCAGTTTCTTCATAAAAAAATCAGTAAAACTATTATTAATGACACTAGCTAATTCCTGTGATGGTTTTTTGTGGGGTAGTAGATAAAGCAGTTCTTCGATGTCTTCGATTTTCATCTTTTCAGCAATTGTCTTCATCACCTTGTCCTTGTTGTCTTGCACCAGCTTTTCAACTATCTGTTCTTTAAAAATTTCAAATCCGAGAACATCCACACCGGCCACTTGGACAGGCTCCTTTTCACCCTGGTAGAACTTCTCCTTTCCTTGCTTGATAAAGTTATCTTTCAGGGGTCCCACACTCCTTAGGCCATTTTCATTGAAGAACCTTCTTCTTGTCCCTATGCTACCAAACTCAGCTACAGTATAGCCCAATCCTCTTGTGTCATTTTAGGTTTTGAAATTTGGCAGTTCTGGGATTCCCTGCTCATTTTTCCCTAGTCCTTGCCCTGGTCGGTAATTCATCTTCTTGATCATGTTCATTACCCTTAGATCTATTGCGACTCCCTTTGAAATCATGGCCACCTGATAACCTAGGGGAGTGATTACATATTTTTGACTATTAATAATTACAGACATTATTTTGCCCATACTAGCATCTAGAGTCACCACTTCCCCATTAAGTAGGAATTTTACCTTTTGATGCACAGTCAAAGGCACTCCTCCCAAGACATGATACCAAGGTCTACCCAGAAGAAGAGCATAGGTGATAGGAATATCTAGAATAGTGAATTCCACCATTGTTTCTATAAGTCCAATTTTCACAGAAGCCATAAAGGTTCCTTCTACACTCCTAGTGCTATCATCATAAGCTTTTATTATAAGGTTTGATTTTGCCAAATCCTCCACCTTCAAGCCTAAATTGGGTAGGATCTGTAATGGACAAACATTAATTGCAGACCCATCATCCACCATCACATAATTAGTCCTCTTCCCTTTTACTTCAGTTGGGATGAATAGTGCTTTATTATGGTCCCTTCCTTCTACAGGTAAATCCTCATCCGAGAAAGTAATGACCCCGTGCTTTTTCTCAGTAACCTTGGCCACCATTGCTTCAGGAGTTACTGCAGTTTCTATGTTCATCTTAGTCAAGGCCTTAACCAGGGCTCTTTTGTGGTTGCTCGAATGCATCAAGAGTTCCCAAATACTTACGTTGGCCTTCGTTTTCTTGAGTTGCTTGAGAATCAAGTCATCACCCTGTTCATTCGAGTCTTCTCCTTCAACAGCTTCTTCCCTCTCTAAGGCTTTCTCTACTGGCTTATAACCCTTCTCTCTTCTAGTAACATGGCTGACTTCAGGATTATCTACCTATACATCACACCCTTCAGTGCCTTCCTCATCTGAATTATACAAGATATTAATCATCCTTATAGTCCGATCTCTCCTCCCTTCTTTCCATACCTCGACCATGCATTTTTCCTTCTTGACCAACAAATTTTCATCATCGAACTCCTCACCCCATCCTATAGGTTCGATTGTATCAATAGATATGTCAAAAGAAGGTGGTTTGGAGTAAAACACCTTATAATCAAACTTGCCTGAGGGCTGACCCAGTAAGTCTTCTACCACTTCCACACTCTTGGGAGTATTAGGAGATTTCTCAGTAGTTTCAAGGCTTAGATCCTCAAAAGAGTTTAGCACTACTTCTTTGCTCACTCCTGAGTTGATCATCATGGTGGTTGGGGGTGGTACATTTCGATAATTTGGGAAAGGATTATTTTGGGTGTTTAGGTTTGGGCTTGATTTTTCAGGGTCTGTGATCTTTCCAAAGTCTATAAGGTTTTGGATTTCGTGTTTAAGATGCATGCAAGAGTCAGTAGAGTGACTAGCGACTTGATGAAATTTGCAATAACTGTTTTGATCAAAACCAGGGAGGTTTGGGTTTGGTGGTCTAGAAGGGGTTAAGGGTGTAAGGAGGCCTTTTTGAATGAGACGGTTTAGGACTTTGGATAAGGGTTGGTTAAAATTTGAGAATCTCCTAGGTTATTGGATGGCATGAACTCCTATGACTCGGCTGGTATTTCCTTGCTGCGTGCCCCTAGTTGGGTAATTTCTCACTCCAATGTTCCTAGTGGCTTTCTTTTTCTCATTTCTAATCTCTTCAGCCTGTAACCCATCATCATAAAGGTCCACGAATGTCTTGGGGTTCATCATTTGTAACCTCTCCACTAGGTTAGGTGACACGTTTCAGACTATCATTCTAACCTGGTCCTTCTCTGCCAATTTATTCTTCATCATTCCCGCCTTATTCATGAACCTAGTCAGAAAATCTGAAAATGATTCATTGGGCTTTTGTTTGGTCAGTTCCAGATCTCTTATAGACACCTTAAGCTAGTATTATAATCGTATTGCTTTAGAAAAGCGGTGCACAACTCCCTCAAATCTGCTCGGATAGACTTCTCTAACCCATGATACCAGTTAACGGCCATACCTTCCAAGGACAGCATAAACAGCTTAGTAACCACGACCAAATGAGCCTTAGTGGTACTCATAGTAGTTATGTATTGACTGAGATGAACCCTCGGGTCCCCAGTACCATCAAACTTCTGTAACTGTGGCATTTTGAATTTTTCAGGTAGCCTGTCTTCCTTAAATTGCATCACATCATCAAAGTCAAAAGGGTATCCTAGGCCTTGTCCCCTCATCAACTCTTCCATCTTAGACATCTTCCGAGTTAATACCTTCATCTCTCTGGATTCCAGCTCTTGAACTTGCTCAAGTGATTCCTTTTTCACCTTTTCAACCATGTAACTCTCAACATCCTCGAGTTTAATTTCTCCAACATTGTCATTGTTAATAGGTAATGGACCCATGGTAGGTGGGTTGGTCGTGGCGGGTGGTGCAGCAGCGGCAGCTGGTGGCATTAATCTCGTTAGAGCTTGTCTTAACTCGTCTTGCATTATTACTCTTATATCCTCCATCAGTGCTCCTTTGACATTTTCTAGGGTCCAGTTTCCTCCCTTTTGTTGTTCCATTCTTTCAGTTCATTCAGGCTGCGTAGCTTCCAAATAGAGAGGATTAATAGGGCTCTTTTCCAGTCTACTAAGGATCTCTTTCGTGATCGATTGAGGGCTTGAATCAGTTCTCACCAGTCTGCTAGCTTTTCAACTCCAAACACAGGAAGACCCGGATGAATCTATGATGGCTGCAAGATAAATTTTTAGTATGATGCATGAAATGCATGTATGCATGATGCATGTGCCATGCAACAAATAATAAGTTAAGTATACATACATCCTTCCAACCTTATTCTTCCTGCACAAGTATTCAATGGCAAGTCTCTTTTCCTAGGATTTTTGGTCTTGATCTTAATATCAATAGGGGATATCAGGGTCCGACACGCATGCCAAATCTCTCAAAGTAATAAAAGCACAGAAATAACATTTCTAGGTGTAAAAGATTAGCCCAATCTTTATTAACCTAAATGGGTTTCTAAAGTATGGGCTTGGGCCTTTACAAATAGAAATACCTCATGGTAACATGCATAAGCAATTTGGGTAAATCTTAGGGGAAATAACTAAGCCATTATATGTGGTTAAGGTTCGGTAAAAAGTTCAAGGTTCCCTTAGCAAGATGCTTTTCATTATGGACTTTGAGTTACAGGCCAAAGTCAGAGGGGCCTAGCATCCTTTGCAAACTCGAGAGAAGACTACCCCCCTTAAGGACTTGGGTTGCAGGCTCTAGTCAGATGAGCCCGGTAATCTCTCTTGGACCAAGTTAAGGCTAAGAGTGATGGTTAGCTGATCTAAAACCCCATGAAGCTAGTGGAATCATAGAATCATAAACCAACGCCATCGGTTAATAGGGACATGCAGAATGAATGCAAGAATAAAATAATAATTAATAAAATAATTCTAAAGAACACAAGTAGAATCAATATCTCTTATTCTGTCATGACCCAAACTAGGAGTCATGACCGGTGCTAGGGAACGGGAATTCTTTCGAATCCGGAACCCGTAGCAAGCCTTAGAAAATAAAATCATACAATAATTATATAAAAGTATGACCAAATTAAAATTTTTTTTTGAATCAATATATAAAATAAATACTCCAAATCCTTTTATAAATGAATACATGTTCGTATAATGTTCAAATACAAATTCTCAGAGTAATTAATATCCAAACAAAATAATACACTTACAATATAATAACACTACTACTGCAGTTTCTAGAATACAATTCAAAGTTCAGAATATACATTTGCATAAAACAGCAGGGACTGAAGAACATCGGCGAGGAACTCTACAACTAAGGTCTGACGATATGGAATCTCCTGAAAAAAATAATTGAGGGGGGTCAGACCTCACTGAGTGAATTATTATACTATATATACATGCAAACTAAACCATAACAATCAGACATTCTTATATATATATGTATATACACACATTTCACACGAATGCCAAACTTTGCTTTTATAAATATACTAAATGTAGAAAACATTTATTTTAATTCATGAAGGATCCATAGAACCCTAAATAATAACAACCTCAAACAATCCCATCATCACTCTAGCCATACAGGCTCACTTGATTCCAAATAGAACAGCAGACTGGCCCCGAGACACTAAGTCGACCGAGCTCCAGCAGTCTGATTGTCAGTGTGATTGGCCTCGAGACACTTGGTCAACTGAGCTCCAACAATCACACTATCCATCAACTCACATCTCAATCAACCCAATAGATCATTCAATTCACTTATGGACAGTAGACTGGCCCCGAGACACTAAGTCAACCGAGCTCCAGCAGTCTGACTGTCAATGTGATTGACCCCGAGACACTTAGTCAACCGAGCTCCAGCAATCACACTATCTAACATACCATTAATCTTAGTCAAATCAATTATAATCCCCCAATTTAACTCTCACTCAATCCTTATCTATCGTACCGGTACGTACACGGTCCTAGTGTTGTCCATTAGGAAGCACGTTCTATTGATATCCTTCACTTTGAATAAATTATTCATTCGAAAAATAATTAATGTAGAACAATATTCATAATAGTAAAACCAACCATATATATATATACCAAAAATATACCCAGTATATTTCAGGTATATATATATATAGTCAAATAAAATATGAAATAAGCTAAAGATAAATCATTAATATAGTTTAAAACAATTTAAATGAGTAACAATAATATAACATGCATTATCTTAAAAATATACTTAAATATGCAAAAGATATATCCTAAGTACTCAAATCATTTAATAAACCATTTATGTATAAATATTCATTTAAATACGTGTTTGTGTTTAACATATATTCACAAATATACTAAAAATAAACCTAATTATCTAGCATGCATATATCAAAAATAAACCCTAAATATACCACTAATGTGTTAGGTTTAATTTAATAATAAAAAATTTATTTATTTGGAAATAAATAAAAATATATACCAAAAATAAACTTAAAAATAATTTAAGTGTAGGTTTATAATTTAACATGCAATTATTTAAGAATAAACCTAAAATCTACTGAAACTATACCTAAAGTATACTAATCATTTAATAAAATAATTATGTCTAAGTGTACATTTTAAAACATACAATGAAAATAAAAAATTCTAAATAATGCACCCTATATGCAGTGCATATATATACAGTATAATAACTCACATGTTAGCACTCCACGAGACAAAATCGGCGGGCCTGATCCGTTAGGCCTCGGTCTTGGCGCAACTAGACAAACAATTGACAACATGAAATCAGAATAAATTTAACGAAAATTCTAAAGACTCGATCTAGAGATTTTGACACAGAATTAGAATAGGAATTTGATCGGATATCACGTTTTACGAGAATTCTATCGAAAATCCGGCAGAACCTTCCCTGTAAAACGGACATCTCTCTACTCAAAGAGTAGAGTCGATCCTGCAAAGAAAACATACTACGAATATAACATTCTCCCAATTCCTCGGTCGAGATCCCAAACTATAATTTTTCCCGACCGAGGTCCACAATTCACCACAAGATACAATAAAATATATAAATTCAACAAATACCAAAAATTCCCTTTAAATATCAAAATTTGGCAATTTTAGCATTAAAAACATTAAAAATAATTATTTTACCCGTAATTACTTAAAAATCCTCATGATAATATAATATAAGTAAAAATCGATATTTCTTGAAAAATACACCAATATTAATAAGATCCATTTTCTAAATCCAAATTACTTAATTAATCCATAGACATACTAAAAGTTACTAAAAACCCATTTATTTACAAAAATAATATATCATATATAATTTGAAAATAATTTAAAAAAAAAAGTATTAATTAGTTAAAAATAGTAATTAATTTATAAAATCATTTTTATACTTCAAATATTCATTAAAACTAATTAAATTTAATATTTAGCTAAAATCACTATCAAATTACCAAAATGCCCATAATATACAAAATACTCATAAAGTAATAATAATATTCAAAAATTCAATAAAAATCATGTAATTTCTCAAAATTTATTTCTTCAAACATATTATTCACTAAAATCAACAAATACACCTAATTAACCAATAATTTCTATAAAAATACATGTTTAATCTATTAATCCCAAAATACACATAACCTATATAAAATTCTATAAAATTATATAAATTCCATAAAAATTATTTTATTAATTAAATAACATTTTAGTATCAACTCAAACACAAAAATTAACCTTTAAATTCATCCAAAATACTCATTTAATTCAATACTTCAAAATTTACATAAACTATAAATATTTCTGAAAATTATATAATAATTCTAAAAAAATTAATTTCTCAACATTATAATTACCAATAATACATAGCATCAATAATTTAAACCAAATTTATAATTAAAATACTTAATTAACAAAAGTTTTTAATAATTAATAATTAATATAAAATAATCAAACAATTTTGGATCAACTCAAAATTAACCAAATAATTAAACTAAATACTGAATAATTAAATACATAATATATAAATTAACTAAACTCAAAATCAACCTAAAACTATAAAAAACAACCACCTAACAACTACCCTTTCCAATCATCAACCCACACTTACCAAGCAAGAACATCAACTACTGAAGAATGTTGGAGCTGCTGCCATGTCCGGTGACAGTAGGTGGAGGTGGTGGCGGAGCTGGCGTCGCGACAGAGGGCTGCTGCTGCAGGCGACCATCGTGCGAGGAGGAGCTGCTGCAGCTGATGCTGTTGTCCCTCGGCTTCAACAACCTCTCCAGTAGTTGCCGGCGTCCAGAGGGAGGTGGGAAGGCTGATGATCGACCGGTGGTGGAAGTGTGGCGGTGCAGGGAGGTCACGCACAGTGACAGGCGGAGATGGGGTGGGAGGATGGGTTTGGTCTGTTTTATTCTTGTGTGAGGGAATATTTATATATATATATATATATATATATATATATATATATATATATACTATAATTTTATGAAATAATATAATATAAATTTAGTTTAAACAAATCTCTACCACTAAAATAAAAAGAATTTCCCATTTATATATATATATATATATATATACACACACACACACATACATAATCTCACACAATATTAATAATAATACACACAATAGAATATAATATAAAATAACACTCAAAATAACATTAATAAAATATCCCTATCAAAATTAATAAATATTAACCAAAGTAAATTAATAGAAAATAATAATAATGAGGTACTCACAATATTAAAAATGCTCAAAATCATGTCAATTAAGAAAATAATATTAGTGTTTAAAAAGGATAATATTAAAATAACCATGCACTAAATTAACATTATTAAAATGATAGAATTCAAAAATAATAACCATACATAATAGAATTTTAAACGTCCCAAATAATAAATCCAAATTAATATATTTACATAGAAAATTCAATTAAACTTAAAATAATGATAATAAATCATAAATTAGTGAAATAATTAAATATAATTTTTAAACGTTATTAACACTGCATATCTCAATATTTAATAAAATAATTTAAAACTAGGGTTATTACATATTCCCTAGTGGAGTCGCCACTGTAGATGATGGGGTTTAGCGCGTGTCCAAGATTTTAGCAACCGCGTCACTGTTTGAGCTCAGGGCTCTAGAGAACACACTAACCATTGTCACAAAGACATGGCGTGGATATGAGGAGTCGCCACCTAGGATAATAACTGGGACAAATCGAAAAGGTGGTACTCGATTCCCTAAAAGAAAGCTAGCACCACAACCAGGAGATTTTGGATACGGAATACCAACTTCTTTCAGTCTTGTGTTCATTTAGAATTACTTTATGAATGACTATCTTATCCTTTATTTACATGCAATTTTATATAAACCCAAAAAAATAATAAACTCCAAGGTAAACTAGTCATGAAATATCCAAGTAAATAATGCATTCAATCATATAACCCCTAAGTTAGTCTAATCTACATGGATTTTAATTAAATGAGTTAAATCTACATGTTTTAAATTATAAGTGAACCTAAAGACCTAATTCCTTTTAATTTTAATTAAATGAACCTAGGTCTACTAATTTTAATTCTAAATATGGGCCTAAATCTACATATTATGGAATATTTAAATTAGTGGGCTTAATTCTAGATGTTTTAATTAAATAATGATCTTAAATCTACAAATTATGAAAAAGGGCTTAAATTAAGTGAGCTAAATCTAAATTAATTAAATAAAATTAAGTAGGCCTATGTCTAATTAACTAAATGGGCCTAAAGGTATTTCTAACCTAAAATCTAATTAATTATGGGCCTAAAAATATATTTTAATTAAACTAAACCTAATTAATTATTAAGTGATATGAGCTAAAAGAATTATCTAAACTTAAATAAATCAATCAAGACCTAAAGTGGGCTTAAGGCCCAAAACCTACAAAAATAATAAATAAGTCCAAAAACAAATAAAAACATAAAAGAAACAATTAAATAAAATCAAATAAATAATTAAATTTATTCCTTACTAAAACCCTAATTTTATTAACATGCAACCTAAATTAATCTACTTCCTCCATTGATTTTAAATAATTACCCAAATTGAAACCTAATTTTACTAACCAATTTAATCAAAATAAACATATAACCACACACATAATTTTATTATTCCCACTATCAGGGCTATTACATTAATTAATAAAACAAGTAATAAAAAATATAAAAATAAAGAATAAAAAAAGAGACAATAAAAAATAAAAACAGTGAGCCTAATGAATAATGTGATAGTGGTGAAAACTTAAGTGAAGAGTCATGTGCAGGTCCTACTAGGTATGCAAGTTAACATCAAGCAGAAAATGATGTAAGGGGTAGTACATATGAGGGTCGTACAAGGTATATAAGTCAAGAGGGTGCCCAAGATGAATTAGAATCAACTAATAATGAAATAAAAAATGAAAGTGAGGAAGAACGAGAAAAGGGAAATAGTGCCCCACCTTAAGAAAGAATTAGATATGATGGTGAGGATGGCAAAGGTTATTTCATACTTGGATTATCCTATGCTAATGTCACGACCCAAACGAGGGGCCATGACTGACGCTAGGAAACGAGAATTCTTTCGAATTCAGAACCCGTAACAAGCCTTAAAAGAATAAAAACATGCAATAATTAAAATAAAATATGCACCATAATAAAACTCAAATCAATATAATAAAAATATAACTTTGTCATATCATAAAATAAAATATATTAATATAATATTTAGAGAAAGACCTCTGAATTACAACCACATACAATAAAAACTACATACAACTCACTACTGATGTTTTCTGGCGTATAATATAAAATGAAGTAGATAATTTACATAAACAAGCCAGTACTGAAGAAATCCGGTGGATAGGCCTATTGCTGAGGTCTGAAGAAAAAGACTCTCCTGTAAAAACATCAACTGAGGGATGTCAGACCTCACTGAGTAAATTGTTATAGTATATATACATGCATTTTCTAATGTCAAATGCAATCAAACATTCTTATATAATAAATATATATACAAACATTTCACACAGATGCTGAAAATCACTTATATAATAAATACTGAAAAAATGTACGTTTATGAAGGATCAAATAAGACCCTATTAAATCGCAACCTAATTAACCATAACATCAGTTTAGCCATACAGGCTCACATAATTCTAAATAAATTCACTTACTCCATATGGATAGTAGACTGGCCCCGAGACACTAAGTCAATCGAGCTCCAATAGTTTGACTGTCAGTGTGATTGGCCCCAAGACACTTGATCAACCGAGCTCCAACAATCACACTATATATCATATCACATCTTAATCAAATATATTAATCTCAATTAAATCATAATACTACAAATGATTCTCACTCAACCCTAAATCTATCGCACTAGTACGTACACGGTCCTAGTGCTACCCACTAGGTAGCACGTTCTATCGATATCTTTTATTTAAAATAAAACATTCATACAGGAAAATAAGTAATACATAATGACATTCATAATGATAAATAAACCATATATATACTAGAAATATACCTAAAATAAACTAAGTATATTTCAAGTATATATATGTTAAATAAATTCAAATCAATCATAAAATATACCAATAGTAAACCAATAATATGCTAAAAACATGCTAGATATATATCAAAGATAAAACATGCATTTATTTAGAATTATATAAAAAATATACTAAAAATATACCTAAAATATACTAAATATTTAATAAAACAATTTATGAATAAATACACATTAAAAACATGTATATTCTAAAACATGCAACCTAAGTACGATGTATATATAAAATAACAACTCACAAGTTTGCGCTCATTGAGACTGGTTTGATGGGCCCGGTCCACTAAGCCTCGATGCAACTAAACAATAAAATAATAACGAATATTAGGATAATTCTAACTTAAACCTCTATAGAAACTTGATCTAAGATTATATAACACAGACAGACACATAATTTCATGATCGACCCGATGTCATGTTTTACGAGAATTCTATCAAAAATTCGGCAGAACCTCCTCAGTAAAACGGATATCTCTCTACTAAAAAGTAGAGTCGGTCCAGTAAGAAAACACACTTTTAAAACTGAAATTCACACAATCCTCGGTTAGGATCCCAAACTGCACAATTCCCTAACCGAGGTCCACAATTCACCAAGAATCCAAGTAATATAATAAAAATATAAAAAAACAATAAATTCATAAATATCCTCAAAAATATCAAAATATTACATATTTAACACAAAAAACACTAAATATACTTAATTTCACAATAATTACATAAAAATTCCAAAATAGCAATATAATATTATTAAAATCTAATTTTCCAATAATTACACATAAAATAATAAAAATTCATTTTATAAATAACTTAATTAACCTAAATATATAACAAAAAGTTATAAAAACTCATTTTATTACCAAAATAATATAT